>JAODXP020000016.1:43125521-43849268 GCA_027497455.2 Sardinella longiceps
TCAGACTGTAATTAAAATAATAATTTTCAGGAGTATGAAGTTTTCAGTAAGCTTATGAATAACTTTCAGTGCATTAACTGTAAACATTTTAGCGATCTCCTTGCACATTAGGCAATGCAATGTATTGTATACCGACACTTGTGAAACAACGCATAATGTCCCAAGAATTATTTCACAGCAAGTAAAGTCGCCGTCAACCAGCCTGTTCTAGTTCAAGTGATATGCCTGATTCAATCGTGAACAAAGATGGCATCTCCTCAAGGAAAGGAAATCTGCAAAGGGAATTTAATGCAGACGCAAAGGCTACCTCTTGCTCCCTTCACCTGCCATTGTGCTCGCGTCACGTCTGTCCCCGCTCATGCTTGCACCTTGCATGCAGCAGCCAGACTTTCATTACGATAGATAGATAGATAGATAGATAGATGGATAGATAGGCCTAGGCTACTTTATTGATTGGGAAATTCACCACGATTCAGGGTAAACAGCAGCGATGATTAATAAATGTTTTTGGTTTTTTTTTGTCACTGGGCGGAAAAGATTAAGCCCGAGGGCCGACCCGACCCGAGCCATCTGCTTACATTTTCGGCCCATACCCGGCCCGAACCTGTGGGTCCCGTCGGGTTTGTCGGGCAGACCCGACCCGTTGAGTACTCTAGCCAGAGTCACCAGGAGTGACTGGAAGGTAAGACTGTGTATCATCTGCATAGCAATGGTACTGAACACTGAACTTTTCAAAAATTGATCCAAGTGGGAGCATATAGAGTGAAAATAAAAGAGGGCCTAAAATGGACCCTTGGGGGACACCACACTTGATTGGAGCAGAAGAAGAGGAGTAATTATCCAACCTGACTGAAAGGGTTCTATTGCTCAAATAAGACTTAAACCATTGCAGAACTGTGCCCTGTAGACCAACTTCAGCTTCCAGTCTTTTTACAAGAATGGAATGGTCTATTGTGTCAAATGCAGCACTAAGGTCGAGGAGAACTATGAGGGCACAGGAACCAGAATCAGTAGGATGTCATTGTGGACTTTGATCAGGGCAGATTCAGTGCTGTGTAAAGATCTAAACCCAGATTGGAATTAATCAAAAATGCTAAACTTGTTTAAATATGGAGATACTTGGGAGAGGACTACTTTTTCCAGAATCTTAGACATAAAAGGTAATTTGGAAATAGGCCTATAATTCTTAAGATCATTGGTGTCAAGATTAGGCTTTTTAAGTAGTAGTTGCACTACCGCCTGCTTAAAACTAGATGGGATATGTTAAGGAGTATTAATTATAGCCAGTACAATAAGACAAATGGCTGTAAAGACTTCCTTGAAAAGGCGAGAGGGAAGGACATCTAAGTGGCAAGTGCTAGGTTTTAAATGAGACACCATCTCAGAAAGCTGGAAGGGAGACACAAGTTGGAAATGTTTAAGAGAGCTGAGTGATAAAATAGGAACAGATGGACATTAGGAGCTAACAACACAATGTTAGCGCTGGTGATTGTATGGTATATGTCGGTTGGTTTCTGGGTCAATGACGTATAAGGTATTTCAAGGGGTCAATTTAAAAAAATTAAAACCAAGAACTTCTGTTGCAGTTATTCTATCATTAAGAAGGTCTTGTACACAAAAAATCACGCTACAAACGTCATTTGGTGCAACCATAAATTATCTTAGAAATAAAATAAATAAATAACATCCCTAACTTTTTTATTACCAGGCATCGGTAATTTATAGTGTATTCTATAAAGTATTCTTATTTTTAAGCTTATATAAATGTTAGTTTTATATTTTTGCCATATACCGGGTAATCACCTAATTCATATTGCAAGAAGAGTATTTTTCCTGTAAAATGTATAAAGCTGACAAAAGTGCCACAAAATTAGCATTCACTTACTGAAACTGTTCCAGTGACTATTATTTTAGCCCAAGGAATGAGAGATTTCATCCTGAATTTTATACAGATATTGATAAATTCGGTCGCACCACATGACGATTGGTCGCACCAAATGACAAAATGATCTCATATTGATTCAAATAAATGTATATGTGAAGAGCTCAAAAAAAGGTAAGATTCACATATAAAGAGGGAAATACTTCTTGCAAGTCCAAAAGTTGAAGCCTTTCTAGGCAAGTCAGTCTTTTTATTTTACCTCCAAAACTTCCTCTGTTGCCCCTCCAACTTTTTCCCATGATACAGAACTCAGTCTTTCTCAAATGTTTGCAAAATAAAGACTAAAATTGTGCATTAATCATACTAAATTGGTGTAATGCTTTAAAATCAATCAATAATATATGAAAACACAAAAATGCATATTATAGCGGTTGCACCACATGACATTTTCAAGTTCAGTGAAGTTTTTCTGCCAGAGAACAGGCAACCTCCATCAAACAATATTGGTCCCTCTCAAAGGACACCACTTATTTTATAATAATATATTTTTTTAAAGATATAATAATGTTTTGTAAAGTTATATGTAAACTATTTTTCTCCATGATACGGAAACCCATTTTTTTCCAAAATGTTTGTAAAAAGCCTCAAATTGTGCATTAGCCTATTGTACATAACACTAAAATAAAGTAGAAATGCTTTTAAATTAAAAAAAATAATATTTTAAATCACAAATAAGGCATTTTGTAGAGGTTGCACCACATGATGTTCGGTGGCACCACATGATATTTTCAACTTTAGTCAAAGATTACCGCCAGAGAACAGGCAACTTACACAAAACAATATTGGTCCCTCTCAAAGGACGCTATTTACTTTATAATTAATTAAAAAAAAAAAAGATTTGTGTATATATTCCAAATATTATTGAGGTCATACCACATGACTGTCAAAATGGGAAACAACATACCAGCTGTTTTTCAAACCTAATTTTACAAATATTAGGAATGATTTACAAATTTCTTTGTTTCTCAACTAAGTACCTGATAAATTAGTGAATGACCCAACCTGAATGTCTTTGATTGAATTCAAACAATAAACCTAAAAATCTGTATTTTTTATTGGTTGCACCACATGATATTTCATAAATCTGACACCATCAGACAAATTTTGTTTGTGAATTATGATGAATGTATAAATCCCAGTAATATGCAATTATTTACAGGGATACAAGACACTCTAGAACACATGCCAACAGGGCAGAAAAATAATTTAAATAGATTGAATGTAATTCTAGATAGGCTAAGTTTTCAAAAGAATATTCATGGGCGGACGGTTGCACCACATGACATTTTGATGCTTTAAATAGCAAAAAAATAACAAATGCCTAAATATTTTGAAAAACTTTCAGTGGTCAAATACAGGCCTGGCACCATATAAGTTTTTGGCTTTTAAAGTTTTTCTCACGAAAAAATAATCAAGTCGGACACAAAATGTTGGCGTCACGTCATTGACCCTTCTACAGTGTGTTTTAATGGTGTGCTTTTTCATTTTGCAGGAAATACATTGCTGAAGGCAAGAAAGGTCGATGCCGAAATTCCTGAACACAAGACACTTCAAAAGAAATTTACAAATGTAAGTAGTAGTATCCAAATAATTTAGAATTCAATTAGCCAATTCAAGTAACAGCATCTTAGCAGCTAACTCTGTTGACAATGGGTGAGACTGCTACACATCAGTTGGTTTCCAGACTGTCAAATATAATGGTGTACTTTTTCATACTGCAGGTACCGAATTCCTGACTGCAACAAAGTGGATGAACAGCGCTGAGACGAAGGCATCTGTTGTTGCTGTCAGATTATTGGATATAAATACTTGAATCTGTGACAAGTTTGATGTGAAACACCAAACCAATAATAATGTAACAGATGACAGCATTTTAAAGTGTAAACCAGGATATAAAAATGTCTCATTTATGAAATTGTATTTTATGTATTTCAAATGCATAAGTGGTTAAAATATTTTGTTACAAATTCCATCAGTTTTTTCCCCTCTGTAACAAAATACGTATTTTGCAATTATATATATATATTTTAATTCAATTTAATTATTTCAACAAACAGTCTAGGTGCAACTTAGACACATCATCAGTGGTGTATCATGGGTTCACTGGGTGTTTCGGGTCTCACAACAGACACCCTCGCCCAGCCAGGCTTGATCAGGCCCTCTTCCTGTCAAAGGCCTGTCACTTGCGGGGACTACTCCGCCCCCTTAACTTATTTAGCCTAGTGTAAATCAATTTACACTACACCTTGTGTTGCAATGCAAAAGTAATTCTGTACATTACTTGTTATGACCAATGGATACCAATGTATGGCCATGTAAAGTAAAATAAGCACTAGAACTTCTTCCCAGAAAATGTGCCTGATAGGTTAGAAAGCGTGCCTGCCCCATGCATGTTTTTTTTTTTTTTTGAAGTTACCATCTCGGCAAATCCTTGTTTGTGATTCTTTTTAGCCAAGTTACCACACCTTGGTAATTGTCAGGCCTCCATAATAACCTGACAGTTCTCTGACATTTGTCTAAATTTCCAAATCCATAACCACTTGATTGTTGTCTATTGAAGGGATGACTATTGACGTATTGACGTTGTGCCGATTGCGCAAAGACTCGCGATTTACTGCATTTTACTGACTGTTAGCTTCTTTATAAATTGCCAATTACTGATCATAACATGCAACGCAAAATGTCTTGTTTAAGGCATGCGTTAACTTTCCTATTTCTCCTCGGGTGAAGTCTGGAGCGCATTTGTGGGTTTACGTGCGCTTAGGTCAACATTCCAATTAGATCAATAAGGCAAAAAAGTTTGACTTCATGCTGCAGGTAAGATATTTTCTTCACTCTGCAGATGTGAATTAGTCTATTCCTATAATTGCAGACTTTTAACTATCGAAATGTGCACGGATTTGGATGAAACTTATTTCTATTGATTGTTGATTGGCAATTTGGCAACATTCGGAATTTGTGTGTACGTGGCTTTAGCGGAGGATGGCGCTCTCCAAAAGTTTTTTCTAGTTTTCATTTTCAAAGGAATATGATCCTGTATCTTCAATAGACTATAACCTCCTTAGATATAGCTATAAATAGGCTTTCCGAATATACTATAGATGATATAACCTTTATTGAGGATTTAATGGAAAAATGAAAGTATACTTGCCACCGATATTAATAATAATACAAGTCAGTTCACCGTTGTGCGCAAGTTTCGGAATAGTCAGAGTGGTGAGAGAGCCTACTTTTTTGCCAACTTGTTTGGTGAGTGCATGCTTCTCAATGCGTACAAAACATAAAGCAAGCATACGGTTAGACTAGGCCTACTCCACAAAACCTATTTACTGTAGCCTACTCAAGACGCTCCATAGGCTATGCGCACCGACAACATGATCAGACAGGAGACGGCCTGAGCAGAATCGCCTTCTTGGGACATTGACACATAAGTCGTTCATTCACCTGCATTCTCAATTTTTTACAAGTAGTTCAGACTATCCTATGGTGTTGTGTTTTATCTTCGTGTCCTTCCCTGCGCAATTTATTTTATTTTATTATTTTTTTTGGCCGCTCCCCCTCTCCGCAATGCAATCGCCCCCTCATTCGATTACTGCTGGCGCCGGGCCTGTACCAGGGAACAGTCAGTTCCAGCAGGACCACCTGCCTCGTTGTTTCAGACACCAGGACTATGTCTGACCTGAGTGTGGTCACCACGATGTTCTCTGGGAATTTGAACTGTCTCCCTAGGTCGACCTTCAGCTGCCAGTCGCGAGCAGTTGCCAGCAGCCCCCCTGTTCGACTCCGATACTGCTGTGGCTTCTCCCCACCCTAACAAAGCAATGGCCTGCCTTGTAGGTTGCTGGAGTTTGCTGATGGAGATCCCTGTGCAGATGACATTGGCAATGACCCACAACACTTGGTTGTGACGCCAGCGGTAACGCCCATCTCCAAGTGCCCGTGGACAGCATCTCAGGATGTGCTCCAGGGATCCAGATTTCTGTCAGAGTGGCAACAGTGGGGTCTCGGCCAAGCCCCAGCGGTATAGATTGATAATTGAAATAATGCCCACCTCTGCAAGTGAACATCAGTCTAAAGGGGTGTTTGTTCACACCACGAACTACAGTGACATATTGAACTACAGTGACATATTGCTCCAATGAATGTGACTGACAGTGTCCACATCACATGTACAACAACAAATTGTTCAACGATGTCTTTGGGGATCACTTTACAACCAATGAGAAGGGGGGAAAGGGGACTTATGGGCCAACAGAAACTGAATTCATGTAATTTCAATTTCAATTTGAATCATTTATACAATGTATTTGAATTTGAATAATTTATATTTGATTTTATATATTTGTAGTATGTATTTGATTTGAATAATTGCATTGAAAAACTGAATTTGAATAACATAATTTTTGTTTTCAGATGACAAAGTATAGGAACAGTTATGACACAACAGACACACAACAGACACAGACAAAATGAGTACACAGGAACAAGACAACAAATTAACTACAAAGACTTCCAGTGATCCAGTCCATGAAAAAAATATTGATCTCAATGAGTCGGGGCATGCAAAGAAAATAGGAAAAAGAAAGAAGAAAAAAGTTGACTCTGCATTTTTATCCCTGTTGATATAGTCAATAAAAGGACAACAGATCTTAAGAAAATGAGTATAAATCTGACTTTGTATATCGTAATTCTTCAATGTATAAACAAGACACCATATCATTCAGCCATTGCTTAAAACAAGGTGGAGTGCTAAATTTCCATCCTCTCCAGATCACTCTCTTTGCTATAGGCCTAACTATACCAAACGCTACAGCTTGTTGCATTGCTATTGGGAGGGTGGTGCAATGTAAAAAAAAAAAATCCAAAGATACCATGTGGCTGCAATGGCCTGTTATAAATATAACACTGTACAAGTGAAAGATGTCGTCCTAAAAGACCCCGAGTTTGAACAGAAAAGATGTGCCAGGGTCCCAATGTTAGATTTGCACTTGTCACAGGCAGCAGAGACAAAGGGCAAGATCTTATAAACTTTACTTTTGGAATAATGTAAGCTATGAATAACTTTGTACTGAATGAGCGGTAGTCTGGCATTGATAGAGCATGTTCTAACCATTTCTAGTCCCATTGTGTAAAAGATGCAAAGCAATTGTTAATATAGAGATCTCTCACTACCAACAAGCCCTTCTCAGCCCAATGCATAAATGCAGAGTCCATCAATCCCGGTTTGAAAATAGGATTCTGACATATGGGGCATAACTAGACAAATCAAAGATATTCAGTGAAGACTTGATTTGCTTTAGAATATATATATATTTTTTTTAGTGAATTACATGGGACAAAGTCATTTTAAAGCTGTTTAAGTTGTTTGGTGAGCAGGTTTGATTCAGAAAACAGGGCTGCGGTTAAGGATGCTCCAATTAGTGATGTCTTATGGCATCGGTTCTCAAAGTGCGGCCTGGGGGCCAATGGTGGCCTGCGACAACATTTTTGGCAGCCCAACATAATATCTGATAAAATTTTAAATCTGTATTGCTTTGAAAGAATGAATTTGCATTTAGTGGTGTTTATCGACATCTACAGGAATTAAAATGATTACAAATGGGATTTTTTAAAATTATTTATTTCTCCCACTGCCCCTTTGGCGGCCCTCAGTTCAGCGTTGGGTCCCTAAATTGGCCCTCACTCATCATAACTTCGAGAACCCCTGCCTTATGGGATCCCATCACAGGCCAACTAGAATGGGGGCAATGGTCCTGACCAGCTGATGCAGCATGGTAGCCTACCAGAAAACCCATGTTCTGGCCTTGCAGGCCCAGTAGTAATGGCGCAAAACAGGAAGTCCAAGACCACCTTCGGTTGTAGGTTTTTGTAAGTGGGCCGGTGTGTTGGCCCATGTAAACGGAATGATGATGGAGTCCAATGTTTTATAAAAAGGAGGATGTAAGAGATGGGTACATTCTGAAAGAGGTAAATCAATTAAACTTATCAACTAATGAAACATTTTTTCAACAAATTCACAACTTTTTAGTAAGTATCAACAACAACGTCGATCCCTGCGTTGGCAGGTTTGAAGGAAGACAAATCGAAGACCACATTTGTTCAAAATCCAAAAAATCAGAACAGAAATTTTCAACTTCATCCAAATAAAGAATAAGGATACTGAAAAGACAATAGACCGACATCCGCATTCAGGCTACTGTAGCTGTAATACGTACTTTGAAATGCGTTGCGCTTAATTTTAACTGGCATATTAATTCACTTGCCTAAGGGAGACTGCAGAGTGGGTAAGACTGTTTTTATTGCCAGGCTAGCACAGTCCACTCACTTGCGTTAGCCTAGCACCAGCGAACTCAGCTGATAGAAGGACTGGATGAAATGAGTTGAAAACGGTCTCCAATGACAGATATCACTCAGGCTTACTTGGAAATGAGGTTTAAACATCGAAAATTCTGAACCACCCCTTTAAGTTTGCCGTTTAAACCCACGCCACCATGAATTAAGGGAACAACGCGGAAGACAGTACACGGTGTTGGAAGATGATCGGAGAGGTGAGGGTACGATAGAGGATCAATATTTGCGTTATCCATGTGTAGCTCCAGCCTGACCGAAAGCAGTGCAACCATTTGTCGACACGTTTTACCCATAGGTCATTGAGGCGTAACAGCAACGGAACTTTACAAGTGACATGAATTTCAGCTTCTAATAAACATTTTCTTTAAAACCGTCGTATTTTTAATGTTTTTGAATAACGTCAATTAAAGTTGACGTCAATGCTAGTCTTTTAACGCTAACATGCCCAACTAGCCGGGGATCCTTTTAACAACTTTCCTCTCTATTCTAGGCTACTGCCTACTTTTTTTCTTTTTTTTTTCTATAGTCAATTTTTTAATTGCAATTTTTTAATCATTTGCATGCACTGTGTAATTCCTTGGAATTGTGAATCTAGTGAAAGTTAAATCAATGACTATCTTGAGAATAACTTGTCGCATGTCGAACCGGAAGTAACTTCACAGACGCTTGGGGAAAAAATGGCCGCATGAAGGCATTGGTTCCAGGAACGCAATATTGAGGGTTGGCAATCTTGCCGGAACATTTTGCTGGGGGACGTGTGAGTGGTCCATTGCCTAACTTTCTATGGTTACTTCTGGAGTACATCGTTTCGTAAAGAGAATTATCTTTGCAAAGACTCAACGTATAATTATGAAAGTGTCATCAGTCTTCAAGTGATTGTGTTGTGATGCTTTAAAATGCCCTCGCGAATTCTCTGTAAAAGTACAGCTGCGGCTGTCGCTGCCACAAGAATAAGGAATATATTGGGACCTGTTTTGTCGAAGGGTGAATGGACATGCTCCATTTATTGTCGCAGTGTTAAAAGCAAATTCTTAAACACCTCCTCAGGTAGTACAATCCCTGTGAAATAAGTTATTGAGAATACACTTGCTTGATATTACTTTTGCAGAGACTCGTTATTTTTGTATAAACCCATTAGAGGTTAATGTTTGTGGGTAGCCTACTCGTGTGTTTGGGTTGTTTGCTTGCACAGTTACAAGCACAGGTTTGTTTTAAAGTAACGTTAGGATGAAATTCACTATGATGTTTTGCGTTAAATTGGGATACAAACTGTTGTGATGTCACTGGTGAAACCCCCTTTCTCTCTCTTGTGCAACGTCAGGTGACACTGTAAGAATTGGTGACCTTTCATACCAGCTCAAAGAACCAAGAAGACCAGAGTTTGTTCCCATTAATCACAGTAAGACAGGCCTAACTTTACGTTATTTGACATAACATTATGCCATACTCCTCCTTACTCCTTTGCTGATGGTCTGATGTATTAGCAGCTGATGATTGGACGCTCTGTTTTTTGTTGTTTGAATTTTTAAATTATCTCCCAGATTGTTGGACTTGCAGTTATTTAGCTTGTCTTTTACAGTTTTGGACACCTTGCCACACACTGTTGCTCAGCATCTCAGATGGATTATGCAAAAGGATTTGTTGGGGCAAGATGTGTTCCTCATTGGACCTCCAGGCCCACTGAGACGTTCCATAGCAATGCAGTACCTGGTACAGTACTTTCAGCAGATAAAACATGCTATAGTGTGCTTTATATGGGTCAGTGACGCTCATTTTTTGTTGGCACTTAGTTTAGATACAATTGAAATAGTATAATTTGAAAATAACAAGGCAAATTACTGTCTTCTAACCCCAATCTGGTTTTATTCCATTTTGACGTATTGATAGAAGAATTACTGTCAAAAATGTCTACATGGTGTGATCAAAAAGATTTGACTAAAATATTACACTTGTTGAAAAACGTGACATTCTCTCCAAAGTATTATTTTCAAATTTACATCATTTACATATGTCCCCTTTAATATTAAATTAAAGTAATGAAACTTCATAGACCATGAAAGCAAATTTTGGTGTGGTTCCGGTAGTGACAACGCTAGCGATTTTTGCCAAATGAGAAATTGATATTACCCACGCTGTCTTAACCACACAATGTAGGCTTCCAACTAGCTACGGCAGGACAAAACAATTGCCTGTGGTCAAAACAATGTCACAAGTTTATGGCATCAAACTTGATTTAAAGGATTACTCCACCTTTTTATGAAAATGGAATATCCACCCCCTTACCTGGAGTTACATATGTGGGTAAAAGCATTTTGGTCTCAGTGCATGCCTTTGCCTTGTCTGTCAACCCAAATTTGACCTTTTTCTTAGCTTTAGCTTAGTATAGGTGCTAGAATGTAAAGTTAGTTGGATTGATTGGATGCCTTAACTATTGTACATCTTGGAAAATGCATAAGCTTTGTGAAAATATTATTTCCTTCTTTGAACATTTTGTTAGCCATCTTTCTTTTCCATCTCTCTTTAACTGACAATCATTCTGATTGCATTTTATGCATTTGGTTATTTGGCTACTTCTGGCATTTGGCGGCATATCTGGTGGATTTTATTCATTAGTAACAGTGGAGACCGATTTAGCGCAGTGGTGCACCCCCTGAGGTGCATATTCATTTTCATAATACCTACGGTGCACCAACCTGAACAAGTCAAACATTATATTCTGTTAGAATTAGGCTAATAATTAAAGAAAATTACAGTAATAGCCTACTCTTTGGCCCATTCAGTAGAAGCGTACTTCTTTGTTTTATGACCTGGTTAGGCCTACTTATTATGAATGAAGGCATGCTCAAGTAGCCTAATAGTCTACATCAAAAAAAATTAAGAATTTTTGTAAGGTGGCAAGTCATAGGTCACCTGTGTTCAAATGAAATGCAATATCAGTTGTTCTAGGCAAGGCAAGGCCGTTTTGTATAGTGCATTTCATACACAGCGGCAACTCGATGTAGCCTGGGAATTCCCATGCTCCTTTGCACGCTTATTTCATTTCACTCTGCAGAGGAGCATGGTGACCATGGCTGTTTTTCTCGCCTGGTTTCGCTATCCAATCGCAGAACAAAAAGGGATTTGTACGGCCCTCGATTGCATTTTACGTCACGTGGTGGCTCTGGTATTGGCTCCGAGGTATGTACAGACGCTATGATAGACATTCGTAGCGCCCAATAAACGGCTATGGACAATTGTAAATGATGCTTCCGCTACGAGAAGTGCAATAGGTAGGTCCCCAGACTAAATATCACTTGTGATTTTAGTTTGGCATTCGCCAGGCTAAACTCGATGTGCTTTACAGATTAAAAACAGAAACCATGCCAAAAGAACAGATAAAAACAAGCACTTAAAACAAACAACAGCAGCCAACAGTCAGGTCAGAGATAGTCAGGAAATCATATAAAACAGGTAGGAATATGAGTAATATATGTAGTCTACTTAAGAATGGGTGGTTCAACACGTAAATCATGTGAAGCAGGTGGAACTCAACATACATACTCATACATAGGCCTACGGACACGATTCTTTGCAAACTCAAGAAAGAGAGTGGATAAGAATATTGCTATATTATTGCAATTAAGCAAATATATATATATTTTTAATGTTGGTATATCTTAGTTTGATGTAAATTCAGTTGAACTCCACGCTGGTGTGTTAAAACATGAATAGAAAGATCAATATTTTTCACAGTGCACAAGTCTTTCATGAGAGCTTTCATTCATACTTAACGATAGACGCATAAAACAGTTGAAGGCGTTTTTAAGCGAATTGCTGTCCTGTTTTGTAGGGTAAGAATTGGGCTACGTCCTACAGTAGCCTGCACTAGCCTCTTTTCACTGCACAATTCAGGGAGCCACTAGTCTGTGTACACACGGTAATAGACGTACTGACACGCATCACGATTACAGTTGGCAGACAGTCGTGACTTAGCAGTAGACCACTCGTATTCTAAGCGGGAAACTCAGGTTCAGTTCTCGGTTTATTTGTTATTTTTAAATATTAATTATTTTATCTCTGCCAAGTACGAACAAAAAAAATTGTCACATCACTGATCTAGGTACAGTCTTTCTTTGACGACATTTGAAAATAATCACAACGTCTGATTCTGTACTACAGGAGTTGACAAAACGGGAAGTTGAATATGTTGCCCTTTCTCGTGATACCACTGAAACAGATCTGAAACAACGCAGAGAGATAAAAGCTGGAACTGCATTCTACATTGATCAGGTAAGAAACCACCTAAATGTCAGTCAATGAGTGACATCGATCAGGGGGGAACATTGGGTGAGGTTCATTTTGACAAATGAGTCAAGGCCTCTACAGTGGGTACTCATTAGAAATGGACACTTCGCTAATTTTTGGAAAAATTACATACACTACTGTATGTATACTCTACGTAGAAATGTTCAAGTCCAGTGAGAGTCAAGGATCCCAAAAAGTCAAATGGGGACATTAGTAGTAGGGGCGGAAGGGGAATATTACTGTGTGGCATGATAAAGCTGGATGGCCCTAGGGATAAAGGACTAGTGGAAACCATCTGTTAAGCATTGACAAGATAGCAGCCTGCTGCTAAATATGCTTCTCTGCTTGTTGAGAGTACTATGTAGTGGATGTGAATAGAAGCCAGTTCAAGGTGCTTTTCTCCTGTACCTGGGTTAACAAATAGCTCGCTGGCGACCACAGAGCCGGCCCTCCTCATCAGCTTGTCCAGATGTTCAGCATCTTCCTTGTTTTACCGCCCCGGCATAGAGGTCTGCGCGGTACTAGATTTTCTGTCCCGCTCCCACAGCAGTCCATCCCGCGCCTGCCCGCACCCGCAAGGAAAATATTTTTTTGGTCCCGCTCCCACCTGCACCTATACAATCAAGTCCCGCTCCCGCCCGCAAAAATACCGCAAGCGTAAGCGGTGGAGCAGAGGGAGCGGTCGCTCCGGGCCCACGGCTAACTGGGACCCACTTTTGGCCAAATCTATCATGCTGAATTGTTGTAATTGATGATGATGCTTATTTGTACTAGTTGCTGGGGTAAATACAATGCAACTAAATATGCTGCTGGTCAGATTGCGCTTCCAATGCCCTCTATGCTGTAAATTAAATAGCCCGCAACAGGCGCATTCTTCCTCTAACTCTACACTGCTACAACAGCGAAACTGATGCTACAGCCAGACCCAGTAACCTATGGGTTTGCTGAAGTAGTCGTAGTGCATTTATTACAGAAAATCAAGTGACATAGCAAGTAGGCCTGTTTGCAAATTTAGAGACATTACCGCAACAAGTCCCCCGAAAAGTTTATCCTCATGACGACCTTTTTCTTTGAAGTTCTGCCGTCGTAAAGCCCCGCCAGGATTACCAGAGCACCGTCAGAATTAACTGCTCATTTCAAATGATAGGATGAGCACCCAGCTCATGACCTAGGCTACAAATAGTTTGGTTTGGTGAAGATGTTGTTTCATTATCGAAGTAGTAGAAGTATAAAAATCGGTAGGCTATTGGAAATATTTCAAAGAGACGGTGCTCATGGCGTGAGCATTTGTAAAGGGTATCCTTAAGGCCAGCACGCAACTGTCTGCGTGGTGCGCACTGTATAAGCACGAGAAATTGGATGGGAAAGGCGTTCATCCACCTAGCAGAGACCATGGTTTTTAATTGTTACTCAAAACATGTCTGTTCACTCGATTGGGTGCCCATACGAAAAAGATTTATATGAAACTTACATTTTTCCTACATGTTGTATAAGAATCTTATATATATTTTATAGGGGACTCAAAGCTCATACAAAATCCATGTAAAATGCACATACTGTGACACTTCATTGTACAATCTTTTTGTTATGTTGTATAAGAGTCTTATATGGGGTTTATAGGGGACTCAGGCCACATGCAAAATCCATAATGTGAAACTTATACAACTTTGCACCATGTAAGAATTGTATATGACACGTCCCATGTGAAAAAGATTTATATAAACTTTACAATGTTTTAGGCCTATATGTTGTATAAGAATCTAAGGTTGTGTAGGGCAGTCAAACCACATGCAAAATGCATTTGCAATGTTTCTATAAGTTTATGTTTTACAGTGGGGAGAACAAGTATTTGATACACTGCTGATTTCTTAGGTTTTCCCACTTGCAAAGCATGTAGAAGGTTGTAACTTCTATCACAGGTACTCTACAACTGTAAGTGATGAAATCTAAAACAAAAATCCAGAAAATCACAGTAGATGATTTTTAAATAATTATTTTGCATGTTATTGCAGGACATAAGTATTTGATCATCTATCAACCAGTAAGATATTTGGCTCTCACAAACATGTTAGTTCTTCTTTAAGAAGCCCTCCTGTTCTCCACTCATTACCTGTATTAACTGCACCTGTTTGAACTTGTTAACCTGTATAAAAGACACCTGTCCACACAATCAATCAGACTCCAACCTCTCCACAATGCCCAAGACCAGAGAGCTGAGTAAGGACATCAGGGATAAAATTGTAGACCTGCACAAGGCTGGGATGGGCTATGGGACAATAGCCAAGCAGCTTGGTGAGAAGGCAACAACTGTTGGTGCAATTATTAGAAAATGGAAGAAATTTAAGACAACTGTCAATCTCCCTCGGTCTGGGGCGCCATGCAAGATTTCACCTCGTGGGGCATCAGTGATCATGAGGAAGGTGAGGAATGAGCCCAGAACTACACGGCAGGACCTGGTCAATGACCTGAATAGAGCTGGGACTACAGTCTCAAAGAAAACCATCAGTAGCACACTACGCCGTCAAGGATTAAAATCCTGCAGTGCACGCAAGGTGCCCTTGCTCAAGCCAACACATGTCAAGGCCCGCCTGAAGTTTGCAAATGACCATTTGGATGATTCAGAGGAGGACTGGGAGAAGGTCATGTGGTCTGATGAAACAAAAATAGAACTGTTTGGGTTAAACTCCACTCGTCGTGTTTGGAGGAGGAAGAATGATGAGTACAACCCCAAGAACACCATCCCAACTGTGAAGCATGGCGGTGGAAACATCTTTTCTGCAAAGGGGACAGGACGACTGCACCGTATTGAGGGAAGGATGGATGGGGCCATGTTTCATGAGATCTTGGCCAACAACCTCCTTCCCTCAGTAAGAGCATTGAAGATGGGTCGTGGCTGGGTCTTCCAGCATGACAACGACCCAAAACATACAGCCAGGGCAACTAAGGAGTGGCTCCGTAGGAAACATCTCAAGGTCCTGGAGTGGCCTAGCCAGTCTCCAGACCTGAATCCAATAGAAAACCTTTGGAGGGAGCGTAAAGTCCGGGTGTATCAAATACTTATTTCTTGCAATAAAATGGAAAATAATCATTTAAAAATCATACAATGTGATTTTCTGGATTTTTGTTTTACATCCCATCACTCATACTTTGCAAGTGGGAAAACCTGAAAAATCAGCAGTGTATCAAATACTTGTTCTCCCCACTGTATGTGATTCACACATTGGTGAAATTAAAGGAATACTTTAACTTTTTATGTAAATTGGTCAGTCATCCTCTTCCCTGAAGTTACATATGTGGGAAAAATCATTTAGGTCTGGCAATCTAAATTTTAGCTTTAGCTTAGCATAGGCACTGGGATGTAATGTAGCCAAAGAGTTGCTATCTGGCTACTTTGCATTCCAGCACCTATGCTAAGCTAAAACGCATGCACTAGGGACAAAATGCTTTTACCCACATATGTAACTTCAGGGAAGAGGATGACTGACCAATTTTCATAAAAAGGTGAAACATTCCTTTAATTTCACCAATGTGTGAATCACATAAAACATAGGAACATTGTAAAGTTTAAATAAAACTTTTCCATATGAGAAGTTATAAGCTTCATATATGCAATGTATTTTGCATGTGGTTTAGTAGTCGTACAAACCCCATCTGAGATTCTTACACAACATAAAATACATATAAGATTCTTATAGGATATTGACATCAGATATTAGGCCACTGACATATGTGTGAGGATGCCGTGGCTCAGTGGCTAGAGCGTCAGACCATTACCCTGGTGACCCGGGTTCGATTCCAACCCAAGGTCATTTCCAGATCCCAGATCCTATCATCTCTACACTGTCCTATCTAATAAAAAGCCCCAAAAATATCTTAAAAAAAACATATGTGTTTTATATCATATTCTTTATACATGCGGATGCCATGGTAGGTGTTGTTGCCACATTTTGTGTCAGACAGCTGTGGTCTAGTGGTTAGGGCTTAAGACTTGTAACTATAAGGTTGACAGTTCTATTCCCGTCCAATGCGTCATCTAAACTATCAGTAGGCCTACTCTCCAGCATGCAGCCCACTGTACCAGGTCAGTATAGGTAATTTCACTGTCCGCTGTGTCTCACCAATTCCATGTGGGTTAATTATATTCTTATCAAAATATAAAGCCTGCACAGTTTTATATAAATTTCATGTATGTTACATGTATGTCTCATACACAAACCTATATGTAATTTGTATGTCTCATATACTGAAACTTAATGTTCCTTATGATTTACTTATTCAAATCATATATATTGTGAGTTTCATTCATATATGACTTAAATGAGAAACGGGCCACTTTTGTAGTATGTGCCATATAAGATTTGGATAGTAATATATGTTTCTGGCTGGAAAGGTTTTTATATGTTTTTATATGACACTTCTTATAAGTTTCATATGAATCTTTTTCGTATGGGTGATTGGCGTCTATAGATACCTATTTTCTGTCATCCCTGCCCTTGACTCTTATGACGAGCTCTGTGTAATTGGCAATGAGTCCTGATGAAAAATAAATGTGGTAATGATAAACATATCTATGTATAATGATATAGCCTATTGTGCTAAATGTTAAAGTATTAGGGGAGATTTAGGGCAACTTTTTATTTTGATTTAATTTTGCGGGACTGCCGCAAACCATCTGCTTTTACCGCACCCGCGAAAGTCTCTCTCTACTCCCGCCCGCGACCGCAAGCGGAGCTCACCAATTGTCCTGCGCCGCATACTTTTGCGTTGGGTCCTGCGGGATTCCCGCGGGAGTGCAGACCTCTACCCCAGCACACCACAGTAAAGAATAAGTCACTGGCCATTACAGACTGGTAGAATATCAGCAGGTGTTCACCTGGCACCAGGCACCTGTACTTCTGCTCTTTACCATTCCTAATACACTCTCTATGATGGCAGTCATCAGAAAACTTCTGAATGTGGCATAATGCAGAGTTGTATCTGAAGTCAGTGGTATACAATGTGAGCAGCACAGGTGAGAGTACATTTCCTTGTGGAGCACCAGTGTTGCAGACCACAGTCTCAGAGGCGAGATTCCCCAGCCTCACAAACTGGTATCTATCAGTGAGGTAATCTGTAATCCCTCATCATCTGCAGCATCTGCAGCAATTTCTCTCTCAGAAGGAGGGGCTGGATTAGAGGTTAGATTCTCTGCCCGAGCCCGAGCCCGGCCCGAGCCCTACCCGAACTTGGGCCGGGCTCGGGCTGACATTTGCCGTGACTCTATCGGGCTCGGGCCGGGCCGGGCTCGTGATCAATGTTCCATAAATAGAATATTTTTTGTTTTATTTTATTTATTTAGCCTATGATGCTATAGTGTGTGCAAGTATGTATTATGGTTAAGTAACTCAGTAAATTTTTCAAATTTTTGGGCCCGATCTAAGCTCTAGGCTGGATGGTGGAAAAAGCGCTGGAGAAGTCAGAAAGCATAATTCTTACAGCACTTCCGTCTGATGACGGTATGAGATGAGGGTATGCCCTGCGCAACTGTATATAGTTTTTTATAAAGTATTTGTGTGTCTGTGTATGCTGTAGGCCTATGTAGTATGTTGAGGAGCAGAATGGAAGGAGGGATGGATTGAAGGGGGAGGGTTCGCTTGGTTCCCTTCCTGGGTACATCTTATGATGCTTGGTTCCCTTCCTGGGTACATCTTATGATGCTCAGTGTTATTTGTAGTAAATTACAAATTGCAAGTTCAAAATTGACAGAATATTGTGTTTAATATAAAATAAACACGTAAAGCGTTAATTTGAAAAAGTTATGAAAAGGTTAATTATTCCCCGATTGATTGATTTGAATAACCATTGAGTAAAAAGTGAATATCAATCAGGTACATCCATCTTGGTGCATTTAATATCAGTGATGTTAGATTTTTTTTCACAATTTTTGTTCCCATTATTTGGGAATATAGGGCATTAAAGGGTGAAAAGGGTTGGAGTTTGTTCACCAGGTGTTGTGTAATGACTGTGTTGAAGGCAGAGCTGAAGTCCATGAACAGCACCTGCACGCAGTTGTTTTTGTTCTGCAGATGAGCGAGGATGAGTAGAAGTGCTGCTGCTATGGCGTCATCAGTGGAGTGCTTGGGACGGTACGCAAACTGGAATGGGCCGAAAGTAGTGGGTAGGCTGGAGTTATGTGAGCCTTGACCAGCCTTTCAAAGCACTTCATCATGATGGGAGTGAGTGCTATGGGCTGGTAGTCGTTCAGAGTTGCTGCAGAGTTCTTGGGTAGCGGTATGATGGTGGTGGCTTTGAAGCATTGTGGTATATGGCTTGGCTCAAAGAGATCTTGAAGATATCTTTGAGAACATCTGTGAATGAGTCAGCACAGTCTCTAAGCACTCACCCAGTTATGTTGCCAGGGCCTGGGGTTCTTGGGGTTCACCTTTTCAAGGGTCCTCTGCATGTCAAGCCGGGTCCAGTGCAGTGAGGGGCTTTTGTTGAGGAGGTGGTGGTGTTTTCTTCAGACCGGCTGAAGATGTTGAGTGAAAGAAGAAAGTCTGGAGACTTTAACTCGCATGTGCATGCAGTTATTGACAACTTCACCCAGTACAACATGTACAGGGGCTGACACAGTCTCCCTGGTCAGACCTTGTTATCACAAAGGGTCTTACTGTTTCTACCACTTTTATTACCTAATAATATCTATGGTTTATGACTACAAGGAAAGGACAGATTTTTTAACTGCTGATAACTGCCGTCTCCTGCAACCTTCATCGCTCACTTCCACCATATCCAGTGGCACACCTCCTTCAAAAATAAAGTGTCTGCAACCGCCATGTTCACATGCCTCTAATAATTTTAGTATACAGTTTTACTGTGTTCCCACTGAAATAGTGACTGAGGGTTTCACTGCTCATGCTGAATATGGGCGCCCTGAACTGGAGCATCTGGATGCTCCTCAGAGGCCTGTACTCATTTTGAGACCTACATATATTTATTTTCTTTATATTAAGACCACTGCTGCTCCATAGAGCAGTTAGATATAGCTTAGTGTTTGTCAGTGTAAAAGCTAAAACGTTCTGTTTCATTCCAAAAATACTTTGCTACGATGATAACATCATACAGTCTTACCAATAATGAGAGGTAATTTGGAATGTTACAACTGAACATTCAATCTAACTCATAAAATGGATGAATTGAGCTTTGTACCTTGTTCTTTAGTGTTGAAATAGAATATAACTTTATTTTAGGAAAAATAAGATCACGTGTAATTATACATGCATAATTATAACCTTATGTTTAGGCTGTATATTTGAAATGTTTTTTCACCATAGACTGGTGTGATTGCTAAATTTTTTTTCCTGGCCTCGCATAGACGTGGTGGGAAATGGTAGTGATGCTAAGATTTGGCTTTGGTTTTGGTCCAAAAACCTGCCAGAGAGGTTTGCTCAAACATACAGTACTTTCAAGACCAGTCATTTGCTATTTCCATCAATTGATCCTGCGTCAACAAGTGATACGAGGCACTGACAAATTGACAAATAAAGGTTGGCTTTAAATGCAGCTTTCTGCCAATTTAAAGGCCGTCACATAAGGACATGGTGCTGGTCTCTCTGAATCCATATTTTAGATAAGATTCGTTATTTTTTCGATTGGAGGACCCCTTCTTTTTCTTTGTGTTATTTGGCTCATTACCAACATCAGTGGGTCGTTTCTCTAAACTAAAGACGTTTGTTTTTTGTTGCTCATTCTAGCAATTTTGCTAACCTTGCTTGTGTCTAAGGTAGGAGGAGGGTGGGATCTGTCTCAATTTATTTTAACTGATACCTTGAGGTCGTCTGCTTTCAAAAAGGTATTACTTGGGTGTCAATTGCTTTTTCCTACATTCTATAGACACCTTTGTATGATAAATGCACCCAACCTTATTTTCCCCCTAAATAGGCATAAGCTTTGAAATAAGGAGACAGGTGGGATGTGAAAAACAGAAAAGATTGATCAATAAACTCAAAGAAAGTTCATCATTTATGTGATCAAATATGTTTCCCCTAAATGCTACTGGTCTAAATATCACCAAAACAATTTTGCCCACTATCTTAATAACACCATTTTTGATTTTACATGCTATATTATGATTTTTCAACTGTGATTTTTTTTTTGTAAAGACAAATCAAAATATAAAAAGGCCAATATATCATTTGCTAAAAAGTTGACAAACAGCCATCTGGCTGTCATTTTGAAGATATGTACAAAATCTGAACTAGATGCTGTCATAAAAATATTGTCGTAAATTAGTTTAAAAAAAAAAGTATTGTGGCTGGGAGGTGTGCTTATAGATACTGAGGGATGTTTGACCTAGAAAGTCATATTGTTGGATTGGTGACTATCCACTCTTTTTGTACATGACTGAAGCAAAGCAAGACTTCTGTTTTATAATTCTGAGCTTTATTCCAGTGTGCGGTCCGTGCAGCGATTGAAGGGCGCATCCTTGTTCTGGAGGGACTAGAGAAAGCTGAGAGGAATGTTCTGCCTGTTCTAAACAACCTGTTGGAAAATAGAGAAATGCAACTGGAGGATGGACGATTTCTCATGGCAGCACAGCGCTATGACCGACTGTTAGAGGTAGAGCATACTTATCCCATTTTACCTCTACTGGAAGGCTGTGAAGAGAGAAGTCAAAGAATATACAGATTGTAGGAAAAAGAAATTATTCATGAAAATGTATTTTATTTGTATGTTTTGACAAGGAGTTTGAATAGTAATTCTGGTGTTCATCCAGTAATGGCATAACTTAATAGGTTTTGACCTTGTGTATGCATTGTGCTTTGTACTGTTTATAGGATCACACCAAAGAGCAACTTGATTCTTGGAAGATTGTTCGTGTGAGTGAGGATTTCCGTGTTATTGCCCTGGGGCTGCCTGTGCCAAGATATTCTGGGAACCCACTAGACCCACCACTACGATCACGCTTCCAAGCTCGTGATATCTACTACCTCCCATTCAAGGTCTACTGAATTAAGCTGATTAATGCTGTTAAGAATGACATTAGTCTGTGTGGAATTAGTTTAGTAAAGTCATCCCAATCAGCCTGTGTTTTACTTAATGAAAGTTTGTATTTTAGGATCAGCTGGAGTTGCTATACAGTATAGGACCTTATGTTGCACCAGAAAGGTGAGTAACTTCTCCCATCTGATCATCTCCCATTGAGCATTTAATTATACCTGCCATTTGATGTTGTTTATAAACAATAAAGACATACCACAAAGTGTAAACAACTGAAAGCCTTGTCCCAAGAGGCCGGCACCTGAAGTGATGAGCTCAGTTAATGGCAAAGAAATGAAAGGTCTAATCCACATACTGTAGATGCCTGTCTCAAGTACAAGCAGGCCAAGTTTGCTACCTTGGCTATTACTTGAAGGTATATTGGAAATTAGTGATGTAATCTATGCAGTAGTTGAAACTTGCTGGGCAAAACAAGGGTAACACCAAGTTTGGAGTAGTCCACCTACAGTCCACCCAGGCTTACCCTATGGGGGTCATTCAGTGTGAAATCAACCAGTGACGGACCGGTCACCCTCTCTAAAAAATCTGAAAAAAATTACAGTTGTTTGTATACCCAACCTATGCTGAAATAGTAAGTCTGTATCACTAATGGTTGCAAAAGTACAGCCATTTTAAATTTCAAGTAATTTTAAGCATTTTGGTGAACAAGACTTTTGTCCAACTTCCAACATAACTGTCTCTTTTAGTATTTCACACACAATGATGAAACCATGTGCATAGAAAGTTTGCTAGGTTACGGGTACGCTGGCGAGTCACGGCGCTCCGTTAGCGCCTGTTTATGTTTAAATGTTTTTATAATTTATTTTTGTTTATGTCCCGTTTTGTCTAAACGTGTTTGTATTCGTGTTGTTGAACATAGTCGCTACGTGGGCATGTTTTTCTGGATTGTTTTTGTCATGTAGTTTTTATGTTTTGGCGTCTTCATTTTGTCCATCGGATGATGCGTTACCTGCCCTAGCCAACGGCAGTGGTTTCAAGGCTAGCCTGTCGACTCATCCAAACAGAGCAGAGATCGTGGTCATCATCTACTGCTTCAGGTCAGCTGATCTTTTTAAAGAATGAGCACTGTGAAGTGCTAAATGAACCGAGCACAATCGGCACCTGACATCTCTTGTGGCTACATCAAAGATGCATCCACCTTGCCGTTGAAAATTACAGCTTGGAACTGTGTTCTCTCTGCATGAATGATGTACGATGTTCAGCGGCTGACCTATCCATGGATGGTCGAAAGTTTGACTCCCACAGCCTATGCCTCCATCGTCTGATAGCCTACAGATGCCTCCATCGTCTGATACAGAGGAGCAACTTATGTGCACCACCCTGAAGTAGCCAGTGAGCCTTCCTGGCGTTACCGATGGACTGAGTGACTGTTTTGTGTTTTGTCTGTCTGTGTTCGTTTTAAGCGCTTTGAGTGGCCTTGGTGCCGAAAAATGCGCTATATAAATAGAATTTACTTACTTACTTACTTACTTTACTATAGAAACACATTTTCCTGTAGAGTTCATAAATCTACTCGGATCAAATGTAGCTTGTGTAGTTTCCCTTCTCCAGAGCTCTGAAGATGGCTGTAAATTCTATATGTGATTTCACACCGCCACCTTTCAGGACTTCTTGTTAAATAAGGAAGTGAGACAAATTTATCCGATTTTTTCCCCACTCATATATGGATTTTGTGGTCCTGTTTATGCATTAACTTTTGTTGATAATGTAATCATACTGTCAGAGCATTTTTTGCAAAGATGGGTCCAATTTTGGAAAAGGCTGTTTTCATCCTCTTATTTTACCACGTGGACAGTTACGACCCTATGTCTGTTGAGGTTTTCCATGCAAAATAGCTAATCATGTTCTACAGAAATGCTTGTCATAGATTGCACATGTATGGTTTGACCTATGGTTTATGCCTGCTATGAATATTTTTATTAGGCTATTACCTAGCCTATTCATGGGAGCTTATTTTCAGACTAATTTTCTCTACCTGTTCTCTGAATCTCCGTGTCCAGATAGCCCAACACACACACACACACACACACACACACACACACACACACACACACACACACACACTATTGGGTCAAAATTGTTGTCTGGAAATTTCATCCAAAACCAATCAGGTTTTTGCGCAAACTAAACAAACAAACCCGGGTGAAAATGTGAGACTTCCATGTCTAGATGGAATTTCTCTCATTAACTTATCATTAAGCCAGGGAAAGTAAATTATCTTAGTTTAATTCCAAATAATTATATTTGTCGTTTGATCTGTCTATAGCTGGGGTCAGCAACCCTTGGCACGCATACCACAGCTGGCATGAAGGGGGATCCTTGTTGCACACCACCGAAGATAACTTAGAAATAAGTTTAGCTGTCTCATCTGCTGTTGAACAGGTTGTTGAAGGGTGCACTTTATTGTAGGCTTATAATGATTTATTGGCTCTAAACATTTTTTTTCCACGAGACGCCAAAGCAGCAATTATGCCACAGAACATTCAAGAACAGTGAAGCTCATTCTTTCGCAAAGGTTGCTCCCGATAGGGAATTCGGGCATATCAACAAGTGCTGCTTGTCTATTTTTTGGAATTTTTTCTGTCCAACATCCATTTTCATTTTCAGACAGAATACAAAATGACAAATAACCAAGGACTGTTCGGAATATCCAGGCTTTGAACTGGTTCACGGAACAAACACAAACTAAATCATTTTAATTTAGAAACTCTTTTATATGGCCATCCAACGACCTTCACCAGTTGAAATATAATATTGCTTACGATGTTTTTTGTCGTTTCAGTTTTTTCCTTTGCAATTAACTTTTACTGTCAGAGAAACATAGGCCTACTGAAGAGCAAGCTATCCAATTCCTTAGATATGAGAGAGGTGCAATGCATGTTCTTCTTGTTCCTAACACAAACACATGTCAATCATCAGAATATGCATGATTGGATTCATTGATATACTGTAGGCCTAAAGCACCAAAGCAATTTCGGACTACCGATAATCCAGTTCAGAAATCACAATTTTTGCAGTCTCTCATTTCATTTCAGAAACCCAACCATTAATATTCGTATATTCTGCAAGCAATGTATGTGCACCACACTATCGCATGGCACTCTAACGATTCATACGAAACAAGCAATTTTTAACAATGTCACTATATAGCCTCAAAAATAGCCAGCACATCACTAATGTAACCTAAACCTAGGCTATTGCATGCGCAATATCACTGGGTTTTTTGGCCGAAGAACAAATTTCTTCATTTAGGCTGTTTCATTTTCTGCTTTTAAAGACCGTGTTTATGATGGGTCAATTGGAAATGTAATGTAGGCTTATTATATTTTATTCTGATTCGGCAACTGCATTTAGATGTCTGAGGCTGATTAGGCTATAGCCTAAACTGAAAAGTAACCTGAAAGATATTTGCTTGCCAAACAAAACTATCACAATTACTTGAAGCAATCATGGGGAGGATGTAAACAATGCATCTGTGTGTCAACTTTTCTGCGAAACGAAATAATACGGTGCATAGCGGAGCCTTGCATATCACCCGTACCCCTATAGCCTAGGCTGTAACCTATGCCTCTATATTTTTCTGCGTGATTGGCATCTGTTAAAATATTATCTAGCCCATAGTCATTGGTTGAAATAGCGCGCTCTGTATTGATTCAGAGCATATGATGGCGATTCAGCTGTAGTTTTGATCATCACACACCGTCAGACTCCCCCCACCCCCCACCACCTCCATGGAAATGATTCCAGCGTCAATGTTCAGGAGTGGACTCAGATTGACATAAGAACACAGATTCAGACTCAAAAAAGAGACTTCTCAAAGTTCTCAAAGAATAAGCAGCAGAAAAAAGCACAGGAGATATAGTTCAGTCCAACAAAAGGCAGCAAAACTCAGGACAGGACAGGCCCTCCTCAAAAAACGGAACTGTGGCAGGTAGAGGCTGCAAAAATCTTCAGGTAAAAAATCCTTTATAGACACAGCTCCAACTTTTTTTTTAGCAGCCCATCTAGCTACAAAAATTATTTACCGGAGCTGTTGCTAAGTAACGTATTTGTTTCTGATTCTGAGGCACACATGGGTACACTGTCTTCTGTCTACTGATTGGCTTGTTACAAAATGATAAGATGTCATTGGTTGGAGCGCTGAAGTTCTGCGTCCAAAAACATGGGGATTTTCATGTGCCAATTAAATTCCTTTGCAGGTCAAACGATGGCAAATATAACAATTTCTTACATAGAGTCTATCGATTTTGGCGTCCAAAGCTTGGGGGGGGGGGGGGGGGCTTTTTCTCTCACTGATGAATATCAAGAGTTCACTATAACAGTCAAACAAGCATGGGCCTTAGGTTGCTGTCTGTGCAAGCAGACTGATTCATGTCCTGTTTGTTTCGTATAGCCTTTGTCTTTTTTTTAGGAAAGTTTTAATTTCTCAAAATTTGAAGGAGGGCGAGCCACCAGTGCTTTGTCATAGGCCCAATTTGACTAAAGCCTGACTCATGGTTCTGCGTCGAGTTCATGCAAAGGGTACGCTATCACCTTGGCGACCTTTCCAAGTTTTATGTTGTATCTGTTCACATTCACATAGCTAGTGCTTTGCAGACACTGGTTGGAGTGGCACAGTCTACCCCCTTTTGTTTGCATTTGTCATATGCATGCTTTCATTTTGTTACATTGTAGCCATTTCAACCTCGTTATTGTAATATCAGAACTATTGAGAGCAAACTTTTCATGGCTGCCTACACAGTATCTCCTGCAACAATTAGGAAATCCTGCCACTGAATGCAAAAACAAGCTTAGATGAGCCTGTTGCTAGGGGTCAGCAAGGGCAGTCTGCACTAATACTTTATTCAAGTCATTGAGGGCCTATGTAGCCCTGTGCAAGAATATGTTTGCTGGCCCTCACCTGATCAGTAGGCCTATACCCTGCCATTTCTGAGCAGTTTGCAGGAAAGAGTAGCTTCCCTGGTGTAGATGTATTGATGGCATCGTTGTACAGATTAAAGGCCCCTCACAACATCAGGGATCAATTATCAATTGAAAAGATTATCCGTCATTCCAACCTCAAGCCGTCTGCAACAGCAATCTCCTATTTACACACATACAGTATACATTCGTAATACTGGGCACGTGTTTTGTACTGGTGACCTTAAAGAGATGCTTGCTGCACATCCACTCTCGCTCCAGTACCACTTACTTGGTGACTCTGCCTATCCCCTTGACACAAATTTGCTGGTCCCCTTTAGGAGTAAGGGGCATCTTAGCGATGCACATTTGAAATCTTAAAGGTCATTGAAACTACTTAAACTGAGCAGTGTCATAGATATGATATGTAGCAGGACTTAAACTGAGCATTGTCATAGATATGTCAAGATATTAGTTGCAGAATCCAAATGTTCTAATAGACTTTTCCCCATTCCATTAGGGTATCACAGCTACTGTCTGTTGCTACAGCCCTCTGCTCCCAAGAGTCTGCTAATTTGTCAATACCCGATTTTCCTGTGGATAACCTCGGTCCAGGAGTTCAAGTCTTGGTAAGTTTGTAAGGTTAGGATTGGGATTATATGAATGTTAAAGTGCAACTTTAAAGTAGAATTTGTTAATGACATGAGAAAAATCCAAAGTGCTCAGGAATTGATTAAAAAAAATTAGGTGCTCTTTGGTATCTGGAATGCAAAAATAATTTAAAAAAGGAAGGAATCCAAGGCACTCTTCATATCCAAAAATGTGCCTTTATTTTACATGGCTATTTTATACAGAAATGATTGAGCCCTCAGCTATTTTCGGGATAATTCACTTGATTCATTGAATTTACTTTTGAGCTCTTATCTCAACCACATGCCACAGTATAGCTTTTTTCAGGGACAGTCTATGCTGTCTAAATCTGGTAGTGCTTGATGTGATACAACTTACCTGTTGCTTTAGAATCAAGAAAAAACATTTTCAGTGTTTCAAAAATTATTTTGAAAACCTTATATTGGGACACCTCGCCTTACATAATGTTATCTCGTAAGCCTTTATAACTTGAAGTGTCACAAAGCATTATAATGCTTTGATACGTTTTTATGTTTTATATGTCCAATTGCTCATGCCGCATAATAAGTTACTCATGAAAATGAATAAGGCCCCATTGCAGACACTAAGTAAAGTGGTGTATTTCCCTAGTATAAACAGGCCAAAGAAGGCTATAATGCTTTGTGACACTTCAAGTTTTAAAGGCTAATATAATAACATTATAATTCCTTATGAGCACAGTCAACAGAACATATGGTATAAGCAGTTATGAATTATAATGTCAGTAGTTAATAAAATTAATGCATTATAAGCCTTTATAACCCTTTATGCATTATAACCCTAATAATTTATGAATACTGTGTTCATAGGAAGTGTTAACACATTGTCAATTCAACCATCTGTCTAGGATATTATGACAAACAGGAAACTGAGAACAACTACTGATATGGGGGGAAATGTGTTTATTTTGGAGTAGGGGGTTTGAAGACAATATTTAGAAATTTGATGTAGTTTCAAAACCAAATTGCTTGGGAACTGCTAATCATACCATATTTGATTGAATTTTCAAATACTGGTTGTTAGGCTAACAGCAAAAGTGGTACAAAAGGATTTCGAAGAGATGGAGTGCCACTACATTTAGTAAAAAAAAAAGTTATCTGTACGGAGCCTTGATAGTTTGAGTTTCAGATAGTCGTGGGTCGAGATAGCAAGCTGAATCTCTGCCCCTGTGAGAAGGCATGTGAATAATAAGATTGGATTTGGTCAATGTGGAGTTTTTTGCGATTGTGGGAATGTTGTTTGCACTCGGCTCATTAAGAAAGGCAACTTTTAAGTAAGTGCTTTAAACTTTTGCGAGGACAGAGTGGAGCAGGGAAGATCACGCAAGCTAACTGAGAGAGGTGGGGGGATAAATTGCAAAGGCTCATAGCATTAAGGAGAGTGGTTTGGGGACTTTAACAAGGCAAATAAAAGCAATAGAGGATTTTTTTTTCAAGCAAACTGGTTTAAACAAGAAAAATACAAAGTTATTAGGTCTATTACACTTGACAAGATCTGAAAAAGTTCCATGGGTAACCTATCCTTTTCAATAGCCCTATTTTTGTGTGTGTGTGTGTGTGGCTAATTTCAATAGTTTTACATATGTTTTTCCAGAACCTTTTCCCCAAGCTGTCCTCACCACAACTAATCCAGAGAATGTATCCCTATCACATCATGCTTGGCAAAGAGGGACGCACTGCTGTGGAGGGTTTACTCAATGTAAGCTGCACAAGCCTGTTCAATTGTTCATGCATTCATATTCAAATATCCATCATCCTGGATAAGGAGCACTGTCCTGTAGTTATTAAAGCAATATACCGGAGTAAGTTTAAGCATAACCCTGCTGCACGAGCCTTCTAACAGCAGTATATTTCGCATGAAATGAAAGATTTTCGAACAGCACAGACCTAACGCGAACGCGAAACACTTACATTGAGTTAATGTAACCTCAGATCTTACTTTCGGTTTCCAACAGTCAGGTCCCATTGATTCAGTGTAAAGTGCCTGTTCGCTTCTGCGTTCGGTCTGTGCTGTACAAAATTAATTTGTTGCACTAGCTAACTAGCGCATTTAGCAAGCTCTTTCAACAGGGCTATGTTTGAATTCACTCTGGTACTCCTTTAAGCAGTTATTGATTTACAAGGGGTGAATCAGAAGTGAAACAAGATGTACAGTAGGGCTGCACGATTCAGGGAAAAATATGAATCACAATTTTTTAGCTTAGAATTGATATCACGATTCACTGGCACGATTTTTTTCCCTCACTAACTGTAAAGTTAATTGCACACCTGACAAAACAAATTGAGAGTATTGTATTGGCAAGCCTGTAAACAAAGGCTTCAAAGAACATAAAAGAAAATAAAATGCATAGGCTACTGGCCCTGATGCAGTATCAAAAATTATTTTATCATCTTTAAATTGCTGGTCTTTTATAACTAGTTTAATGTTTCTTGAGCCAACTCTACACGCCTGCCAATGAAGGCTTCAATGAAAAAAAAACAAAAAAACAAACAAAAACCATTCAATTGACCAGTCAAGTAGGCTCTACAATACAGTATAATAAAACAAACACAAATATGCCTACTAAGGTGTCAGTGACAAAAGAAAATTAATATTAATTTGGCCTTTACAAAACAGTATAAATTATATTTTCTTTGGGACAGCTGCCTCTCACATGATCTTGTATGTGACCCTGATTATGGCACGGAGTCTGTCAACGGACTTCAGCTCACTATTGTAGCCTACATAGATGGCAGTACAACATTATGAAAAACAGTTACGGGAGGGTAACGTTTAATTGAGTAACGTTTGTCCAATGTGTGGATTATTTTACGAAATCACGTTTATTGGAACCATATATTTTTGTTCGATAGTAGTCTAAGCCCTGTGGTCTAAGCTAGGTTATTTCCTTACTCCTACTGGAATTTTCGGGGTATACTATGGCTTCGCATTGCGCAAGGTGTCTGTAATAGTGTCTGCGTTGTTGGACCACTTTCGGATCTCTTGCCTTTTTCGGCTTCATCATACCAAACTTTGACATGACATTTGTGACATTTGAGATGCTGGCAAAGATTTTTAGGCTACCTTGCGGTGCAGCAAAGACGGCAAAGAAATGTAAATCACATTAGACTGACCCTTGTCGTCTTGCTTGAAACCAAAGTAGCCTACTTCCACACCACCGAATGCAACCCTGCTGACTTTCCCAACTCCCGCCCTCACCACACGAGTGAAACACGTGCCTTAAAGGCGCTTGTCATTGGCTGAGGGTGAAACCATCTCTACCGCTCTGCCTGAAAACAAGGGCTAACGTAACAGGCAGCGCTTTGGAGTGCTCATATCAGAACGAGTTGGTGATGCAGTCGGCTTGTAAAATTAAAGGCGAATCGAAGTCATTTCAAAATGAAATCGTGCATATGAGTGAATCGAGATCGCGATTTTTTAGCGATTAATCGTGCAGGCCTAATGTACAGTTTAGAGAAGTGTATTCTAGTAGTAGTTGGAGGATTTTGTTGAAGTTTTCAGCAACCTACTTGTTAGTCCACTTTTGTACTATGTTAGTCCACTTCATTTTTGAGGACCAGAATGTTAATTTCATGTATGAAACTATTTGCTTTTTCTTTAGCGATTTGAACTTTTTGAGTCGTCTGAGTGCCCAGTTCCTGAAGTGGCTAGACTGGAATCAATCAATACGGAGACCACATCTCAAGTGGCTGTTACTATCCACGCTGCAGATGAAATCACTTTTCAGGTGAGAGTTGAGGCTATTGTAATTGTTGATTGTTCATTTTGGAAAGTCTAAACAGTGAACTTGATGATAGAAACTGAAACGGTTGATGTAATGGGTGAGAACAATCAGGCAAGCTGGAATTTTCTATCTTATGCAGCTGTTTGTTATTGAGGTCCATTGAAGTTTCTTGTGCAGAACCATTGATTTACTGCCAACACTTGACAACCCTATTCAGAGAATTCTCTCTTTTGCATTCAAATATTGAAACCAACAGTTTTAGTCAACCTGGAATTTAGAGTTTTCTAATCAGAATCAGAATCGGAATCAGAATTGTTTATATCCCCAAGATTATTTTATGAGGAAAAAACAAGGAATTTGTCTTGGTAAAAATGACGGTCAATTTGGATGGCCATAATAAAATCAATCAATAAATATTTTAATTAAAAATAGCTGAATAAATAGAGTGATGTATTAATAAAAATAAATGCAAACCAGCAAAGTACACAATGTACAGATCACTATTGTTATAGTGTTCATTTTTATAATGTTCAGAGGGGAGGGGAGGGTCTTTGTGTTGATGAGATTGACTGCCTAGGGGAAGAAGCTCTTCTGGTGTCTGGCAGTTTTGGTCCTGATGGTCCTCAGCCTTCTACCAGAGTCTGGTCCTCAGCCTTCTACCAGAGTCTGGAAGAGGCTGTGTCCAGGGTGGGAGGGATCCATTAGCATCTTGCTCACTCTCTTCAGTGACCAGGTATGGAGGACCAGGAGTGTCATGAAAAGAAATACATTTATTTGTCATTTTCAAAGCAAGTTTTGTAATTAAAAAAACAACATGTTAACTTTTCGAAAAAAAAAAAAAAAGTTGTAAAGAACTGGCTGCTACTGTAGGTGCGCCCAGACTCTTGGCTGTGCGGCTACTGCTAGACAAGACTTATCGAGATAAGATGCATTATCTTGCGTGAGAGCAGCTCACAGCCCTACAGCTGCATCGGACAACTAGCTTATCTCCTGTCCAAATGAGAAAGAAACTTGGCTATGTTGACAAGTTGGTAAACGAAAACGTTGGAAAGCGTCCAACCCTACCGTTCTCTACAATTACAGGCCTATATGAAACTCTTACTGACGGCTATCTTTAGGTTCTCCCTGAAGGCATTGCTTAATTATTATGTTTTTAAACAATCACAAAACACAGCTTTCTTTTATTTCAAACCATGCACAATTTTAACATCCAAATAAGAAAATTGGCTGCAAAATAATGTAAACTGAGAATTTGACAGTTACCATGATTTTAATGTAAAGATTTATATAGTAAGCCTATATTGATCTAGCCTGACATGGCGGTCCATGTACTTTTTCGTTCATTCATTATTCTATTTTGGAATGAAACATGAAATTGAAAAAAGGGTGCAACTTCTTGTCTTGTTTAAAGCCAGACACGCAGGAATGGCTGTATTTGGTTTTCTGCATGTGTTGCCTCATACCATATATTAATAGTATTATAAGAAATTACAACATTTTTCATCGTTTTTCAATGTGTGATATTTGTTTATTCATTTATTGAAATTTATTTGACTGACCCTTCCGTTTACCCGGACGAAAAGTTTGCAGCCTGAGTCGCACCAGAAAAGGTCTAGATAGCGACCATACGAGGCATACGCAAAGACGCTCAAGACGTAGCCAGAGCCAGAGACATAGCAAAAAAATAATAAATGTATTCTTTAGCTGGCAAGTTTAGTAATGAGCTGAACCAAATCTTTTGAAGTGTAGCAACGTTCCGGAATAGTGTTGCAACAATGCTTGCAAAGTTGGTATTTGCCTCAAAATAAACCATGTGATAAAAACTCAACCACCTACTTCCAGAATTACTTCCAGGTCACCCTTATCGGTGACAAACCAAAGACGCAATTCAGATGGACGTTTTTCTTTATTGCTCTTCTCTTTTTTTCTAGGATTCAGCGTTTCCTTTTCAGTGCCTAAAAGATATCAAAACATGGCGCTTGGTTCCATATTATAAGTGATATTCAAGCGTAAAACACCATAAACGAGTTCTTATTCATTTCTCGTGCGACTTCCAAAATAGAATAATGAATGAACGAAAAAGTACACGGACCCATGGCCTACCCATAATACTTCTATTTATTCGTATTCATGGTCTAGCAACGGTTTTCTGGAGAGGGTTTAGTCGGTTAACAGACAACCAGCCAATAAGCGAAGCTGATTGGACAAGCTGTCCAATCGTTTCATACCAGAACTGAGTGCATTCCTCCCGCCCTATAATCGCTTCAGGTCAAAGAACTTCCAGACCATGAATACCAATGAAAGTTCCTCTCAGTTGCCTAGGCTATAGCCTTAAGTCAATGCATCCATGAGTAAACATGACAGTCAAGATATCGCTCATTTTACATATCACCCATTCTACAGTAGGCTACATGCTAGTTGCCTAACCCATTAAATAGCCTGAAGTGAATTGTAAAAAAAATTGAAATTGAAAATAAATGGAAAACTGGACTTTTATTCTTTTTACATTTCTTTTTTTTTTTTTTTTTTTTTTTTTTGCTTGCTTTGAAAATGACATTTATTTTCATGACCACTCCTGGTCCTCCATAACCGGGAGGTATGCAGGTTTCGTAAAGAGGGCAGGTTGCAGCTAATCACCCTCGCAGCAGAGCAAATGATCTGCTGCAGTCTCTCCCTGTCCCTGGCTGTGGCAGCAGCATACCATACAGTGATGGAAGAGGTGAGGATGGATTCCACGGCTGCAGGGTAGAAGTGCACCTGCGTTGGAATTGGCAGGTTGCACTTCTTTAGCTGGCGTAGGAAGTACATCCTCTAGTGTGCTTTCTTGATGATGGAGCTGATGTGAAGTTCCCACTTGAGGTCATGGGAAAAGGAGGTACCCAGAAACCGGAATGACTCCACAGTATTCACTGTGGAGCCACAGAGGGTGAGGGGGAGCTAGTGGTGCCAATGATTTCCTGTAATCCACCACCATCTCCATGTTTTTTGCTGCATTGAGCTCCAAGTTATTGTCTTCGCACCAGCTGAGCAGACTGTCAATCTCCTGTCTGTATGCATACTCATCCTGGCCTAAAATGAGTCCGATGAGGGTGGTGTCATCAGCAAACCTTAGGAGCTTGACAAGACTGGCGAGTGGAGATGCAGCAGCTGGTGTACAGGGAGAAGAGTAGTGGTGTCAGGACACAGCCTTGTGGGGCGCCAGTGCTAATGGTACAGCTGCCTGAGACATCTGCCCAGCTTCACATGCTGCCTCCTGCCTGACAGGAAGTCTGTGATCCACCTGCAGGTGGCATCAGGCACAGTAAGCCCAGAAAAGTCGGTCCTACAACCTAGTTCATATGATGGTATTAAAGGCTGAACTAAAGTCCACAAAAAGAATCCTAGCATAGGTGCCTGCAGTGTCCAGATGAAGGATGAAGTGAAGTGCCATGTTGAATGCATCATCAACAGACTTACTAGGCCTGTCGGCAAACTGCAGTGGATCCAGATGGGGGTTAATGATAGATTTCAGATGTGACCATACAAGGCGCTCAAATGATTTCATTAACACTGAGGTAAGTGCCATAGGTCTGTAATTATTGAGGCCTGTGAGGAATGATGGTGGAGGCTTTGAAACAGGCAGGCACATGACATGAGTCTAGTGAGGTGTTAAATGTGTCTGTAAGCACTTACCTGGTCAGCGCAAGGCTTCAGGGTAGATGGAGAAGACAGTCTGGTCCTGCAGTCTTTCGGGGATAATGCTGTTTAGCCCTGTTGTATGCATTCTTCAGTGCCTTGAAGCTGTCACTGTCCCAGCTCCTGAATGCTCTCTCCTTATCCCTCCTTATCACTTTAAGGTGTAAACCAGGGTTTGTCATTATTATAACATATCCTTGTACGTAATGGGATACACATGTTCTTAGAAGCTGATATATGAGGTGTATATGACGTACACTGTGTCAGTGTACTCATCTAGATTATTATTACCTCCGCCAAGGAGGTTTTGTTTTCGGTCGCGTTGGTTTGTTTGTCTGTCTGTCTGTCTGTTTGTTTGTCTGTCTGTCTGTCTGTCAGCAGGATAACTCAGATTTGGATGAAATTTTCAGACAATGTGTATATTGTGACAAGCAAGAACTGATCCAGAACATGATCTGGAATTTATTTTGAGTCTGTGACCACGTTGCCTTGGCGGAGGTTTGTGCTCTCTGAGCGCTTTTCTAGTTAGCAGATTTAAAAACCTCTCATTCAGTGCAATCTAGGCATGCTTGCAAGGTCATTACTGCCTCATCTGACCATTTCTTAGGTGTGGTTAATAGGCATAATAGACGCTACTGATTTTTCTTATAAATTGAGTCAGTATTTTCCACAAATTTAAGTTTGTTGTCTATACTAGGAAGGTGCCGAAGTAATTGCAGGACCAGCACCGTTGGAAAGGTTTAGTTGTGCAGTTTCATGTGATGTGCATGTGAAGTCTGTCTAACAAATACACTCTGAGGTAATGGACTGAGAAAAATGGGTGCAGGTCTTTTTCTAAAGAAGTTAAAATCATTAGTGCCATTGCCTTTAAAATGTTTATAATCTTCAATACTGGTTTAGTTTTTCTGTTTTTGAGCACAGATTTTTTGTAATTCATGAAAACAGTTCTATGCCTTTTTACTTGCTTTGATATCCTTTTCATGTGTGTTTTTACTTTCAATAATCTCTGCTCCTCCTTTCAGGTTCCAGGTGGAGCTCACCCACCCCGTTCCAGTCATAGGGGCCTTGGCTTCATCAGGACACCCACTCACTCTCGCCTGCTTGCAGAGATGATGCAGTCCCATTCAGTCAAAGACATTTGTCTCATTGGAGTCAAGGTTTGGTTTATAAATATCAGGCTTCTTAGCCGCAATGTTATCACCTGCTGAATACATGCAAAGGAAGTTTATTACAAGTTAATTTTACTCATTTTAATTTTAATTATTTTAGCTTTAGTTTTTCTTTTTCCTCAATCACTTATAGTCCTGAAACAGCTGTTTATGTTCACAGGGGTGTGGCAAATCTGTTATTGTCCGTGAGTTTGCTGAGATGCTGGGCTATACCATTGAGCCCATAATGTTGTATCAGGTATGTATGTACTGTGTGTTCAACACACTATTTCTATTGGTGGTAAAGATAATATCCAGATAATATTCGGACATCTCATTGAGAATTACCCCTTAATAACAACACACATTAGTCCAAGCAGTAGACCCAGCCTACATCTTATTTACACTGTACATTGGACAACGGAATGCAGCAGTATGCACTTTGTGTCTGGGCTTACTGCTAGCTAACACAGCAGATGTTGGTTGCACCGGCTGAATGTAAGTTCCATTTTATCTTAGCTCCAGTGTAAATTGCGCTGCAGGCGGACAGAATAGAAAAAAATTCAACTCAGTGCGGAAAGTCCGCGGACATGTCACTCGAGATTCATGTCATTCTCGACACAGAAAACGCAATACAAAAATGTTTTTATGACATATCTAGTGAGATTTATATCTTTGCTTTCAGAATCTTTGTTCATTCAATCAATAGAAACTTTAGTTACTCAGTTTGCTTAGCGAAATGAGGGCTATGCTAAGCGGAGTGAACCTGTGGTTGTCTTAGCAACGGCAAACCCTCACCTGCTAGGGACCACAATGGAAATAAGCCTTAGGGCTTTTTTGTGTTTTAATCCCTGTCTATTTTTTTTAAAAATGTATGATGGTCACTGTTGCCATGCTATGTTTTTTTTTTTTTTTTACATCTAATAGACTAAATAAATTCAATCAATCAATCAATCAAACAAAATCCGCTCCTGAAAAAATAAGCTCCTTTTATTTTCAACTTTCGTCTTCACCACCTTGTGGGTTACACATGGAAATTCCGCCCCGGTGTGATCGCGACCTAACGCAACGCAAATCACGTATTACAGCTACGGAAGCCTGCACGCGGATGTCGGTATATTGTCAGTCGATTGCAAAAACGCGAAAGATATGACCGCTTTCAGCTTCCGTACTCCAAGATAGTGGCAAGACATGGTGAGTCTACCCCAGTTAATGTGCGTGCAAATGCAAAATTTCAAGCCAGTACCGACATACGGAATTAATAGTGGCGGTTAATATTTGTGAGAAAGGACAGGCTTGTGAACAGGAAAAGCATAATTCTGATATTGAACAGTAAAATCGTTACACATTGTGCCTTCAAGCTTTAAAAGTTACACCACAGCAGCAGTAGGCGTAAAGCACGTCTTAAGTCATTATGACTGTCATGTTTTTTCTTCAACTAGCAGTTTGAATTCAAGCTACAATGAAAATGGGGCCCTTTATGTCTATTTGCACATGGTCACTCTTTGTAATATATTTGCAGCCTAAATCCATCCTTAGTGCCCATAAAATTAGAATTTATTTGGCGAGAATCAACTTGTCGCCCGTTTTGCTATTTGGTCTGCATTGCATGGAATTTGCTCACTCAGTTGATTAGCTCTCTGATTTCACTAAATAACTGGACAAAAATGAAAATGTCTATGATGATAAAAAACGCTGGCATTAATGTTTTTTGTGCTGGGGTTTGCAAGCTTGGAGGGTGGGCGATAGGGATTGTATGAAAAAAAAAAAGCTTTTCCTAGGTATTAGCTACTGTTCGCGACCAACCAGTCGACCTTTGATAGTTTTCCGATAGATTCCGAAAATATTTGTGATAATATTCAAACTATCAGATTCTGCCTGCAGAACCTTGCATTGTGCCCCTACACCCCTCACTGTCTGCATTGGCTTCAGATCTTGCAACATTAAATTCACACCACTGCAACTTCTTGAAACCATAGTCTGATGTCTCTCCAAATGTAATATTTTTATTGACTTGCATCTGGTGCAAACAACTTTTTGTATTTGTGTGTTTGTCTTGCTAAGGACATGACTGCTCGAGACCTACTTCAGCAACGTTATACTCTACCTAATGGGGACACTGCTTGGAGGGCTTCCCCTCTAGTTAATGCAGCTCAGGAGGGTAAGCTGGTGGTGCTAGATGGTATCCACAGGGTCAACTTGGGCACATTGGCTGTTCTCTCCAGGTTAGTGATCACTCAGAAACTTTCTCTTTCAGGATAAGTGCGCAGGTTGTCAGTTAAAGCAACACCAAGGAACTTAAATTTATAGTTTTTGTCTCATCGACCTACGTACTGAAAGAAAGTGTAATTAACATAATTTTCCATTAACAAGTTACACCACGAATCATCCTCCTGCAAATACAGGTAGAATAATTTTTAGTTGACGAGGATACTCCTATGGATGTTTGCGAACTACAGATTTCCTACTTGAGCAACAAGCAAAGTTTATCAGGGCTATTCTGTGTATTTGTGAAGTGCCAAATACAATGGAAATACATAATTTTTAGGTAAGGAAAGTTCTGTGGTGTTGTTTTAATATTGCGACACTTTCCCTGGGTCTTAAAGTGAATAGTAAAATAGTGACTAATCCCTTGAACAAAGATTTGTTTTGTCATTGCGTTCAGTAGATTCATTGATAATTTAGAGAGGTTTTTCGACAATTTTCTTCTGTAGGCTGCTCCATGATCGAGAGTTGTCCTTATATGACGGCACTCGTTTGCTCAGATGGGACAGATATCAGGCTGTGAAACAGGAGTTGCAGCTGTCTGATGAAGATCTACGACAGAGGTTTGTCAATAACAATTAGCAACAACCTGTGAACAATTTAGTGTAGGTACCTTCATTGATTTCCATTTTTCTAAAAAAAAAAACAGCAAAGTACCGGTAGGCCTTATTTTCACCACACACACACCACATGCTCTCATCAGTAATCAGTAGTAGGCTGCCATCTTGCTATTTGTTATCATCCATGGCAAAAGCATGTCGCAACAGGCCATTGAAATTGAATAACACTGCACACTGGTTTTGTTTTGGTTGCCAGTGAAATATGGAATGTGTTTCCTGCTCTTTCAAGCATTTGAGAACTATGTAAATATTATGTTTTGTTGTTTTTCTGTAGGTCCGTGTTTCCTGTACATCCATCTTTCCGTGTGGTGGCCTTGGCTGAGCCCCCAGTGCCAGGCAGCAGTACCAAGCAGTGGCTGGGCCCTGAGATCCTCACAATGTTCCTTTTCCACACAGTCAGCCAGTTAGGAAAAGCTGAGGAAGCTGCCATCATCCAAGGCATGGTGAGATTGAAATTATGAATTTAAGCAACTATTTTTATCTCAATTTACCTCAACCTTGATAAGTAATGATGTTGCCGGCGACATGAAAAAGTATCGTTCAAAACATATTCTTATATTATACTTGAATACAAATATAAAACACTATCAAAAACACGTATTTGTTCAGGGTTAGCATGACTGTGGCTGATTCTTCATTCTGTTACTGTTAATGACTGTTACTGTTAATGAACAGTTATTATGTATTTAGTATATTTCTGAAAAACATTCAGTCACTACATTTGGTTGATTATTGTAAAGTTTAAAAAAATTTTTTTTTTTTTTTGAAAACGCAGGATTAGCATGTTAATAGTGAAAATTGAGTAAATTAGTCATTAGTCATTTATAATGATAAATATTTATCATAATGATATTATAAATAGTATAATAAATATTTATCTGGATTTAGACTACTCCAGCCAGGGTGAAGTTGGTTCAAAGGAAGTAAATTTCCATTAATTTCTCCATAGACGTTTTAAAAAGACTGTTTCAAAGAAGACTTATAACGTTTATATCCTAACAACAGTTCACCAAATCCCATATTGAATGAAGAATGTGACAATGGCTAAATTCCTACGGTTTGGTGCGAGCTGATTCAACTTTGCACACATGAAAAGCATGTTTTTAATGTTACTAAAATATTCCTCTCTCCCTTTATCTCCACATTCCTGCTTGGCTTGTTCCTTCATTGCACAGAGAAGGCTCATCGTTATAATCAAATTTCCTAGAAATGGGAATCTCGACCAATCAAACTTACCTTGGCTGTCTCATCAAACTTACTTTGGCTGATTTGCGATTTCAAAAAATCCTACACTTTTTTTTCTCAGATTTAAAGATAACTTGCATCAAACCACAATTTCAATTTACTTAATTCTGTTGACAGCTTCGTCATTAGTCCCTGTAGACAATCATCTGTACAGAAAATGTTTCATCATCTGCAAATATTACATATTTCAAAATGTTGGACACTTTGCAAATGTCATTTATGTACATATTTAATAATTTGGAGCCAACTATTGATCCATGTGGCACTCTGCATGTGATGTAAGCTAAATTTGATGTGGCATTACCCACTTGAACATACTGAAAACTATCTTTTATCTCTCCAGCCATTCTCAGGAGACCTACTCTAATTCCAAACCCTCTCATTTTCTTTAACATGATATTGTGGTCAATGCCTTCCTAAGGTCTATAAACACCCCCAAAGCAAATTTATTATCATCAAATCATTTAAGGGACACCAGGCAGGACTACGTTTTTCTATCTCTGGAGCTCAACCGACAGTCGCTGAAATATTAGGAAAAATGCAACTACATTGTACGTTCTCAACAACCAATGTAAATTTATTTGCAAACCAAAAAGTACAAACCAAAGGTGATCATTTGTGCGCTACGTTGTGTGACAAGCCGGTAATAAATGTGATTTCAGTTATATCTACTTTCAGTTTCTATTTCGTGGACCCGCCACCAGTCATTCTGCAAGTGGGATTACTGCGAAACAAATGCTATAGACCCTTTTTGAAGCTACGTCCCAATTCCATGAGTTGAGTTTTGGAGGCAGAAAATCGTCTGTTCTGATAGACATGGCTGTAAATTTGACAACTTTCCCCATCTTTGAAAATATAGCTTGTCATCATAATATAACTCAAGAATCTATTTCTTTACACGATATGATTCACAAACAACAAAATATATGTCCATCAACATGATTGAACGAGTACCCAAAGTTCAGAGACTGAAAGTAGCACAGGTGGCTATCTGCCTCTTTAGGCTGCTGGATAACGTAGAACTAGTAATGCCTACTGCCACCGTATCGACCTCTCTTGATTTAAACCACTTGTCAAATTAAACAAACTTATCGACAGTCTCCACATATTTAACTGAACACAGGGATTTTCTATCACTCTAACACTACGCCTAAAAGCCAAACTTTACCACCGAATAACCCGCTAGCTTGTTAGCTGACGGTAGATCGCCTACCTTGTTAAGTGACGTTATTAACGTTAGTCGTTTTCCCATAGGATTAAGCGCATTTCTCTTGAAATGCACCTTAACTCACATGATTTGTAAACACTGTAAAGCATACAGGATCGCTACTGTATATTGGATATTATTTAGTATACACCTGATAGATTACGCCAAAATTATAAAATGTAGAATTAGCTGTTGAGAAAGCATTAAAAGACAGCGCTGAAAACGGTCACTTTTGTATTGGTTCTGATAGCTTCTGGAGGCTTTCTGCCTCCAGTTGCAGTTTATAGAATGTTAGAACACGGAATGTTTACAAACACAGAAAGGGTCGGTAGAATGACGATATAGGCATTGGTCACCCCATTCAATCATCTAAGTGATTTCGAGGCTGGTAAATTAACAGTAAAACGTTGCCTGGTGTGCCTTTAAGTTCCATCAAGGAAGGAATGGCCTTTGCTCTCTCTAACTTAATTTTTAAAGCATATATCACTACAGCCTAATCAAAAACTCTTTTAGTTAAGGGTAAATATACTATCTGATAGACACGTTGACTCATTTTCTGTGCTGACATTGAATTAAGTAAGGGATAACGGCCGCCGAGGTGTCCCGATATCAGAAAAATAATGGACGACGCCAAGGCGAAGAACAGCCCGACGGCGAAGCCACGTGGCTCCATTTAGAAAGAAGTTGCTGTCAGGATTGCCCGGGGATCGAACCCGGGTTTCCGGCTTATCAGGCTGGAGCCTTAACCACTTGGCCACTGGGGCAGTGAAGAGACTTTGATGCAGAGACACAGACAGGCTTGAGAGAGTGACTAGATTCAAAAGTCTTTTACTTGTGCCCAAGGCTTTCAAGACAGACAGGCAAAAAATCCAGAGCAGGCTTAAGTTCACAGAGGTCAAAAAATCCAAAAGTACAGGCAAACACTAAGAAGTCAGAAAAACCGACACAGGTCCAAAAGTCAACTTAAACGTCACAGAGGATACAACTTGAGAACTCACAGAGCTTGGTCCACTGGGCAACATCAAAGTCTGAGCACAGACACAGAAACTCAGGCGGTTTAAATAGGAACACAAAATGGGAACAGGTGAACATGATAATCAAAAATTAAGACGCCGTTAGCAAGTGACAAGGCATGCAGAGTGAGACAGACTGAGGACCCCTGATGGTCAAGAGTGGTATTGCAGTCCAGTCCTCACAGTTGCCCTGTTCTGTTGGGGTACTATTTTCATATGAAAGAAGATCCGCAAGGCCACATTCTAAAGAGCATTGATATAGAACGCTGGTGAAACTTTTTTAACCCAACAATGCCTCAGGTGTCCTGTTATCTAGAAATAACGGACACCCTGACAGCCAATCAGAAAACAGTATTCCATTCCACCGGGTGATAATTCTACAACACTTTACGACACTTTACAAATTGTGAATAAAAACAGAATGCAGTGACGTGGAAGTTTCAAATTTCAATATTTTACTCAGAATACAACATTGATGGCATATCAAATGTTGAAACTGAGGAAATGTATCATTTTAAGGGGAAAATATGCTGATTTTCAATTTCATGGCATCTACACATCCCAAAATAGTTGGGACAAGGCCACATTTACCGCTGTGTGGCATCCACTCTTCCTTTTAAAACAGTCTGCAAACGTCTGGGGACTGTGGAGAGAATGTTGTCCCATTCTTGTCTAATACAGGCTTCTAGATCTCAACTGTCTTAGGTCCTCTTTGTCATGTATTCCAATGTATAATGCACCAAAAGCTTTCTATGGGTGAAAGATCTGGACTGCAGACTCAATGGTGCCTTTCCAGATGTGTAAGATGGCCATGCCAGACACACTCACGCATCTCCATACCATCACAGATGCAGCCTTCTGAAATGAGCGCTAACAATAAGCAATAACAACTTGTGTTGTCCTTGTCCGGATGGTATGGCATCCCAGTTTTCTGAAAAGAACTTTGAATTTTGATTCGTCTGACCACAGAACAGTTTTCCACTTTGTCACAGTCCATTTTAAATGAGCCTTGGCCCAGAGAAAACGTCTGTGCTTCTGGATCATGTTTAGGAATGGCTTCTTTTTTGACCTATAGAGTTTTAGCTGGCTATGGCAAATGAGACAGTGGATTGTGTTCACTGGCAATGTTTTCTGGAAGTAGTCCTAAGGCCAGTTTGTGATATCCATTACATTAGCATTCCTGTATGTGATGCAGTGCCATCTAAGGACCCAATGATCATGGGCATCCAGTATGGTTTTCCGGCCTTGACCCTTATGCACAGAGATTGTTCCAGATTCTCTGAATCTTTGGATGATGATATGCACTGTAGATGATTATACCTTCAAACTCTTTTCAATTTTTGTCTGAGAAACTCCTTTGTGATCTCGGACCACTACTTTTTGCCGCAGCATTTGGGGAACTGGTGATCCTCTGCCCATCTTGACTTCTGAGAGTCAATGCCACTCTCGGAGGCTCTTTTCATACCAAATCATGTTGCCAATTGACCAAATAAGTTGCAATTGGTTCCTTAAGCTGTCCCTTATATGAAAATTTTACTTTTCTGGCCTCTTATTGCTACCCGTCCCAACTATTTTGGAATGTGTAGCTCTCATAAAATCCAAAATGAGCCAATATTCGGCATAACATTTCAAAAAGTCTCACTTTCAACATTTGCCATGTTATCTACATTCTATTGTGACCAATATATAGGTTTATGAGATTTGTAAATTATTGGATTCCATTTTTATCAACAATTTATGCAGTGTCCTAACTTTTTTGGAATTCGGTTGTATATAATATCTAAAGAGGCCAAAACCAGGTAAGGCTTATGTAAGCTATTCATCCATGATTAATTAGGTAAAGTAAGTGCAATCCTTTTGAACCGTTTGCGCTGGAAACAATGTTCATATATCCCATTGTGAAAGTAGCGTTGCAGGAACACTCCCAGAGCAACTAGTGCTTCATGCTGGTAGCAAGTCACTATTGACAGGGTCCCCGCGGGTCCTTAAAAAGTCTTAAAAAGTCTTAAATACAATAATCGGTTTTTAAGGCCTAAAAATTTCTTAAATTGCCCGGAATGACTGGAATTTTCCAGAAGAAGGTATTAAATTTATTTGACTGAACGAATGAAACCTCCATCCGGTTATTTTTGACTGTAATTTAAGAAGTGACCAGCGTACCTTTTGGGGGCAGTGAATTGAATAATATCTCCCGGAATCTAGAGCTAGCAAGCCAGATCATGCATGTGAAACATTTACCTCTACATCGCGCATCTTAATATGCGCGCATAGAGAGGGAGCGAGAGGGGCAGAGAGAGAAGGGGTGCCTGACGGAACGGTGTGTGTGTGCGTGCCTTTCATTATGGGCGGGCTTTTAACTCTGATCAGTCGAGGCAAACTTCAGTTCAGTCAGTAGCCTACGTTAACATCAACGAGATCGTAATGGCAGAGAAAGAGCTAAAGACAAAGCTGAAAGGACGTGAGATCATGTCAAAGATTATTGTGCATGAATGACAGCAGGTAACCTTAAAATTGCCCCTACCTCTACCCACCACCCGACCCTTCGCGATATAAAAACAGCGAACGCATTTACGTGGCTTATGAGTTCCAAATCTATCAGTTTTTTTTCTATTTAATAACTCGGTGAGTTTTTCTCTCCCAAATGTCATACATATATCATTTGAAAGAACGCCACAAGAGCCACTCATCTATGGTGGTCATTAGTTGCTGATAAACGGTTTATCCTACAGATTAATTAATGATTTCGAAGTACTGTAGGCTATTGTGGAAACAGGTAGGCTATGCATGATGAGCCATATCAAATAAGCTGCATTCCAACAGGTAGCAATAACACCACTATACATACCAATAACAGCTGTTTTTAGCCTCCAATTTTAGGCTGAAGTGGTCATTTCAGACAGGCATCCCATGACTGATATGTTGGTCAAAAAATACCCTGTGCTAATTAGGCCACTGATTCAGAAACACAAGGTAGGCTATTGTAGCCCATTTCCTCCAAGGGTTTAGACACACTTTCAATTAAACTATGTAGAATGAATATCAGGGAATTTAGCAAATTGCAAAGAAAGATTGTCCAAGGCATGTTCATTATTATCCAAAAAGGGTCCAAAAGAATAAAAGACTATTTGCATCACATCAAACTGAGAATTCAACAGTAAATGCCATTAAAGTCTAAAATGAAATAAATTTTGGTTCAGTTGTAAGAAATATTACAACCGACTGCCGAATACAACTCAGCCAGGCTGCTATATGACCTCATGGAGCATTCAAATAATGTGCAATGCATTCGATAATTCATTTGATTAATTGCTATGAGAAGCTATCTAGCAACTTGTTAAAATGCACCAGATTGCAGGAAATGGAAACTAATTTTTCCAAAATTTCTTGGGGGGGGGGGGGTGTTGTTGCCGCATACCCCCCCAAAAGTGAGTAGTTGCGCCCCTGGTCTTAATTTTTTCCATTTAGAGGTCTTGAAAAGGTCTTAAAAGTCTTTAAATTTGTACTTGAAAAATGTGCAGATACCCTGATTGATCAATAAAATAGGGGGGCATAATGGAAAATGGATGGAAGACAATCTGATGGAAAGAAAACTGAATTGCTTAGCTTGGTAGGCTATGAAATGTGTGATGATGCAACAGTAAGCTTGTTCAAAGTTGTGCTTTTGAGTTGCAGTGCTTGATAAAATGCTCTTTGGATTCATTAACCAGCAGTGGGAAAAGGACCAAGAAATAACCTAACCTAGGCTACATGCAAAAATTGGAACAGTTGGAAAAATAATCTTATTTGGGCCAACAGTGCACATCAACAATTGTTGAACATTAACATGGGCATTGACCGTAACCTATGACGGGTTTGCCACAGATAAGATGCAATGAATCAGAAGTAAATAGCCTAATGTGTAGGACTTTATTTACCAAAATATTCCAACCCTTCACTGCACAGTAGCCTATACAAACTGAATCATATTTTGTTAGAATTGAATAGGCTTAATATCCTGAAATGTCCTATTTGCTCAACATAGCCTATGCGGCAGTAGCAGCAGCATCATGACAAAGTAGCCCTGATTACTTACAAATGTCACCATCTCAGTAATGTTCTTTCGATATTCTCTTGGTGTCTTGCTTTGACAAACAATATTATGGACATGGCTCATGACAGCTGTGTGACAAGTATGTGAATATTTTTTTTTGTTGTTGTATTCCACAGGTACCAAATGTCCCTAAAGCAGCTGTGGACCAGTTACTCCATCTCACACACAGACTCAAGCAAACAAATGATCCCACTGTAAGTCCCAATGCATGTTGTATGGGATTACCGGTAGCACTTTATAATAACCGTCCACTATAAATGATTATTAAATAGCTTATTAGCATCAGTAAGAAATTTATTTGAAAGTTAGTGGTTTCAATCAGTAAGATGACTTAATTCCATGACATTTTTCCATTTTATCATTTAGCCAAAATGAAATAAACTATGTAAAATAACTGGTAACTAACTAACTAATGAACTATTCTGCAAAATTTCTCAAAATTACTGTTAAATAACTATTAACTTTTATCTGTTAACAGTTAATTAACTACTTACTGTTATTAATAAGCTATTTAATAACCATTTATAGAAGACGGTTATTATAAAGTGCTACCGGATTACCTAATTGACCCCACTGTATATCTCATTGCATGCTGTTTTGCTAATTTTTGAAATACAGTATAATTTTTTGAATACAAATTAATACAAATTAAATTCATTAATTTATATTCATTACATTGGCCTTTGTATGTTATAGCATGTAATATATTTTTTTATATATGTATTCATTCAGTCCCAGTCTTTGGCCTCATCACTTTCCACCAGACAGTTGCTAAGGATATGTAGACGCATCTCACAATATCCGGATGAGAGTATTGCACATGCTGTGAACAAAGCCTGTCTGTCCAGGTCAGTGTAATTTAATTCAATTTGATTTCTAGAGCACGCAATACAATGCATTGTCTTGCGGCGCTTGACAGACTTACGGGGAACACCTACGATTAACAGGGGATTAATAATTCATTTTTTATGAAGAAACCTTGAGGAAATCAATGTCTCATGCCTAAAATCATTAGTAAATCATTAGTCAGTAATTGACCATTCATTTCGGATGTAGCCTGGGCTATAATTTGCAGACCCCAAACTGCATTGTGCATGCATGGTTTATAGCCCACCTTTCCGACATTCATTGGTGTTAGGACAAACTATTTTAATGTCACCAACATTGGCATCGTTATGAGATGAGCATTGACTATGCACTAACAACCCGCCACATAACTGCAAAGCTGAGGGAAGTCTCCTTTCCACTATTTTTTGCTTACCATCGCTGTTCCGACCAAGTAAAATTAATCATTACAGCTTTATATTTGTTTAAGACTTGAATGTGCTCTTTTTCCATTGTGCAGATTTTTGCCCAGTCTGGCGCGTACTGCCCTCCAAAAGAACCTTGCCAATTGTTCCATGCAGGAGATGGCAGAGTCCCCCACTCATCAGAGTTACCCATGTAAGTGACCTCAGAGATCAGCTGATACAATCTGAGACCATCACTTCTGGTGATCCTCTGTAATACCTCAAATTTTATTTCTACAGGTGCTGTTACGGATGATATCCTAACGATAGGGCAGGTGTCTGTTCCTGTTTACAAACCAGATGAAAAGATGAAGGTTCCTGATGTGCTCTTCTATGAGAACATACAGGTATACTCGACCATAAATGTTTACCTGCAAAGTGATTGCTGGGTCAGATAGCAGAAAACTTTTGTCACCCCCCAACAAGGAAATAAACAGGGAAATGCTGTGTCCACAAACATCTGTTTTAATAAACTATGTGTACACTATAGCTGCCAAAACAGTGCTACAGCAATGCACAGTGGATGCAGTGCAGTGAAATCTGTACATTATGTCATTTTTTATGTCAAGTGAGGTCATTAAATATCCTGCCAATAAGTGAATATTGACTATGTACAATCCGCTTCTGAGGCTCTCTCATTTTATTTGTGAGAATGGATAACTTTCTCAAGGCTATGCTGTTTGCCGCATATGTCAGGAGAAGCGAGCAGACCAGTCCATAAATGTAAAGAATGAGAACGAAACACACAAATTTTGAGTGGTTTTATTTATGTAAGTGGTTAGTTGATAAAATTTGTTTAGGCTATGGTCTATGCAACTAATTCATTGAATTCTGATGGAATGGCAATGAGCGGCAGGCGAATGGAGGTTTGTTAAGGATCTTGTATGTGTAGAAGTTCCGTGAGCAACCAAACATCTAGAAAAATATGATTAACCAAAATTTGTTTAGGCAATCACTTTGAGTCTGATATAGCACAGGTTGCGCCATTTACCTATGGATATACTATGGATTTTTCTTTCTTGGAGTGTGTGTCTGTGACTGAAGTGCCAACTATATATCTAAACCTACGGTGATTTTAGAGTAGTCATTTGAATGCCTCTAGTTATGCTCATTGAAAGTTATTTGGCTGACAGAAAAGCCAATAAAAACTCAAATTGTACAAGACAACATTTTTAGATTAGTGTACTAGCATCATAGTCACTGTGATGGTTAAATGGCTCCCCGTATAAAATTCTATATGGCTTGGACATTTCGGGTTACAGTAGCAATAGCGGTAGTCATGTTAGCAGCTAGCTTAATCTTAAATTAACTATTAGATCAGAGAGGATTGAAGCGGAGATATGAAAGAGCCTTGATTCGATGGCTACCATTAAAGTTAACGGTTTTGTTCTGTGACTGACTGACTGACAGACATGGACTTATGAAAAAGTTTTCTTAAACTTTATGCAGCCAGTGTAGCTGGTAGTAAGTGAGCCATTTAAAATGTTTGTGCAAAGAGCCCCATCATTGTTATTTCCTATGCTTTGGTATGAGAATGTACAATTTTGTTGCAATTTAAAAAAGAGGCCATATGTAGGGGGAGGTCTGGAGGTTAAAAATCACAGTCTTGTCTGTTACTGCTTTAAATGAGCCACGTTAAGAGCCATGAAAAAAAACTAGATTTTACTTTCATCAACGGATGGTAGAGAAAATGTTTTGAGCGGCTAAGCAATTTAGATTATTAGCAATAAAGCGAATGATAAGTTTCGTCATTTATACCTGCATTTAGACCTGCCTTTTGGCTTTGTAAATCTGGATAGACCTATATATGTAGTTATGCTCAAACAGATTTTTTGTGTCAAATTTGATCATTTTTTTGGTAGTTTGTGAATAAACTGACTTTCTGACATAAGATAATAATTTGATCAATATCTTTCGACAGCACATGATGGTAATGGAGGACATGCTGAAGGATTTCTTACTAGGAGAGCATCTGCTGTTGGTGGGAAACCAAGTTAGTAAATAACATTTGACATCCATGTGAGATTATGTTTGCATCAATGACAAATCAGAACCCTCGTCAGCTTACCAGAGTAAAACTGTGTCAAGACGTTTCTTGAATAATTCAGAGGTTTTGCTTCAGTGTAATTTTATTTGTAGAGCGCCAAATACAAGCACCGTGACTAACCACAAGCAAGGAAAAACTATTTGTAGTAATTTTGGGGGGTTGATGACCGAGAGGAAGGAGGTGGATGGCAAAGAGTTATGGGCAATTCCTTCATTCATCATCATTTGAAATCATTTGAAACGAGCCTGACATCATTGTAGATAAAGAGACAAGTTGAGTTTGCATTTCATCTTACCTTCAAAAATAAACAAAAAAAAGATTTTATTAAATAAAACACCATTTTGGCTAACTTTGAGGGCTCATAGCTTCAAAATAAAAACATAACCATCTTTTTTCAATATGTTCTCTTACTCCTGTACTGTATATACATAGAGTTCTGAAAAATTGAGTTTTGCACATTTCTGGTCACATGAGCACAAAAAAAATAGTATGGGTTTGTTTCCATGAATACCAGTATGTCTTCAAGGGGGACGGACAATTCGTTCAATCGACGTTTCCGAAACGACATTTCGTTCACTCGTAAAAGACCTATGGACATTTCGTAGAGGACGTTCCGTTCACTACCAAAGATGTTTAGTTCAACCCATACAGACGTTTCGTGTAACTGAGCAGACGTTTAGTTCAGGCTGCCTATTTTGTATTATTAGTATTATTATTCGTTATTTAAAAATGTAAATCAGCTCTACCGGTCAGTGTCCATGAATATAGGCCAACGGGAAGGCAGGGACAAACGAAAAACTTTCAAATATAATCAATAATAGGCGTAATAGGGTAATAGTGTACAAATAAAAGAATTGCTCAGGCTACAGTTAAAAATACAGCTTCAAAAATAATGAAATTATGCCGACTTCACATAAAGGCTATCCATTTTTGTTGTAATGTTACTCTCATTAAACTGGTCTGTCAGTCAGTTCTTTATAAAATGTCATATTATGAAGCAACTGACAGCTCAAAATTTTGACGATAACTTGACCTAGGCCAGAGTTTCTCAAACTTTGGGGTGCTCCCCACACATGACAGGTGGGCGCGCAACGTGCAGCCTGGACACATGCAGAAATTATTTTAGTGCTTTGTTAGTGGTCATAACTCATGATATTAAGTTCTTTATAAGGAAAGAGTAAATAAACCTGTCAGATTATTCATGAAGTATTCCCCACGGAGGTATTGTGCGCAAATTGAGCCCTCCAACGGTGTTATTCCTTAGTTGCGGTGATGAGCGGTTCGAGAGAACATTAATGCGTCTATATGTCCATCAATAGGCCTGTCCATTCATCTCTGAGAAATATTTCATGATCTCCTCAGTTAAATAGGGCATATATTTTATTCTCACTGTACATGTTGCCACTCAGTCACATTATGAAAAAGCTTTAAATGGTCAATATCTAAGGGAGCTTGTACACTTTCACTGCCCTCCTAGAACTCTAAGGTCCTCAGATAAGCTACTGCTCTCAGTACCGCAGAGTCGTCTGAAGAGTAAAGGTGACCGTGCTTTTTCAGTGGCTGGGCCCAAGTTGTGGAACAATCTGCCTCTCCACATTAGATCCACACCAACTATTGGTGCTTTTAAAGCAAAGTTAAGGGATCATATGCTATTAATGGCTTTTAAATGAAGTATGGAATTAGGCTGTACATATTATTTTAGCTTTCTTTTCTCTCTCTATTGTATTTAATTTTGTATATGTGATCTTCTTCTTCTTCTTCTTATTATTATTATTATTTGTCTTCTACTATTATTATTACTTTTTTTTGAGCACTTTGGTCAACCTTTGGTTGTTTTAAATTGTGCTATATAAATAAACATGACTATGACTATGACTATATTGGATATCAAAATAACCAGGAGAACCTGACAATTTCACTGCCGTCAATGCATTACTCTCTATGAGTTATCCGGTCTTGAAATCACATTAGATCATTTTTACAATCATTTATTTATCAGCATTGCATGTCAACCACCACACAATCTTTCTTCATATCAAAAGTTGCTTTCAGATTCTCGCGAAGTAGCTATTCCTCACGGAGATATCCTGCACAAATTGAGCCTTCCAACTGTCTTATTCGCAAGTTGCGGTGATGAGCGCTTTGAGAGAAATTTAGCCTTGACTTTACATAAAAAAATTCTAACATTAATGCGGCTATATGTCCATCTATAGGCCTGTCCATTCATCTCTGAGAAATATCTCATCTCCTTGAGATTAAGGTGGGGCGTGAAAATGATCTGTCTTCCAAAGTGGGGAATGACAGAAAAAGTTTGAGAACCACTGACCTAGGCTACCGTCTCACGCCACTCCGCAGTGGTTTACAGCAGTTGTTAGATCTTTATGTCAATCGCATATGTTAAGGCCAAAACCAAGAAAAAAAAAAAATGAAACCGGATTATCAGAGCTCCTTTTTTTGAAACTCTCGCGATCTACCTGGACTGTGCTGGCCATTGACTGGTAGGGCACACCTGCTTTAGGCTATTTATCTCAAGTAGCCTATGAAATAGTGTAAACGCTCAGTGTTTGAGCAAAAAAATAAATAAATAAATAAAGACTGCAAAATGGTAATAGAAGTGATCAAGAAAACTATAGCCTATGCATGCATGCGTCCTGCATGTTCATTTTGAATAATAGTCCATGTCCACAGATGCATCAATATTATTTTATCATAAGAGCCACAGATAAAACAGAGCTTCGGAGTTCTATCATTTTGCATCGACCCACAAGCATGCTGTCGGGTGTATTTGGATGAATCAGAACTGAACTACCTCTCATACAACATGTTTTTTTAATACTAACCATCGATATTGCTTGTAATTATTCGCGCAACAATTTTAAAAAGGACAATGGTGTTGCGCGACCCTTGCAAAACTTTCATGACTTCCATGCATTGTGTTGACGTTAATAGCGTTTTTTTCATGTGCGTTTCATGGAGAAAATGACCATGCATGCATGCATCATCTTACATATACCTGACATAAAAGTTTGTTTCTCAGCCCAGCGTTGGTGACGATAACGTATGCCAAGTGAACATGAAAGAGATGCGAATTTCAAACAACAGCATGTCAATGCAATCTCTTTATTTATCACAAGTGGAAAGAGAAGGTAGAAAGTAGAAACTGACAGGTAGAGCTTATTTACATTTTTTAAAACGAATAAAAATACTAATAAAACAAAGTAGGCAGCCTGGCCGAAATGTCTGCTCAGTTGCACGAAACATCTGCATGGCTTGACCGAAAAGTCTTTAGGTCTTCTACGAAACGTCTTCAGGTCTTCTACGAAACGTCTTCAGGTCTTCTACGAAATGTCTTAAGTTTGAACGAAATGTAGTTTTGGAAACGTCGATTGAACAAATCGTCCGTCAACCCTCTTCAATGGTGGGAAAGACTGCAATTTCAATGTGATGTTAGACAACTACAAAGGGTACTTACCCCTTGGTAATTTTGTAGGATTGGATGTTGTTGCATTAAGAGAGGAGAGGGTTTTTAAAAAATGTGGTGCTTACAAAAAACTGCAATTTTCAGCTTTTGTTTTTAAGGCTGCGTCTATCCATGTTTAAAGAACCATATCTCAGAAACTAAACGATATCACCAAAATATACAGTTACGATATAACTAAAAGATATCAAAGTTATATTCTATTGAGATATGAAAGATATTTGGACAAAAAATCTGAAAAATTCGAGGACCATGGTGTCGGGCCATGTCAAATATGGAATACGGAATTGCCCGGTGTTTTTTTTACATAATCAATAGAAGAGACAGGGGGAGATACTTGATCTTTACAAAGGTTTGCAAAAAGTGTTCCTACATCCATTCTATTTGTTTTTGTAGGGTGTGGGGAAGAATAAGATTGTCGACCATTTTTTACATCTGATGAATCGGCCAAGAGAATACCTGCAACTTCATAGGTAAAAAAGACTCCACGTAAACAATCTATGTTATTCAGGTCTCCCTTCTTAATTCTAAGGATAAAAGCCTACTTTGAATTGTTTTTATTGCTTTTCTGTATTCCTCTTTTGATTTGTAATGGTTTGATCAGCCAGTAAGGGGGTAAGTAATTTATATGAGCAATTCTACACAAAAGTAATGTCATTCTGTCATTTGGTAGGCTATATGAGACAGTATTACAATTGGGACAAAATGTATTTGGGTAGCATTTTTCCATATAACACGTTCCAAAACGGGACACATGTTGTTGATACAGTAGACGGTCACAAGATGGGATAGTCTGTCAATTTCAACCTTTTTTTTCATTGTGGAGGCAGCATACACAACTCGCATAGGCTACATTACCTACACAAAACATTCACCCAGGAATCGTTAAAGAGAGGCGGTGCGTCAGGTAATAATTTGGCACTCTTGCATTCTGCATGAAGTAGTAGATTTGGTGCTAATAAAATGTCACTTTAAGGGATAAGGGGGGACTGATTAGAGCCAATAATATGATTTTTTTTCCCCCATGAAAAAATAAACGGATGAACATCTATTAGGAACTACACTGAAATTACTGAAACATAAATGACTGGAGTGGGTCTTTCAAGTCAAAACAAAGAAAAATCTGAGCCGTTTTTTTTTTTTCTTGGAACCTTTCGCGATCTACCTGAACTCCGCTGGTGATCGACTGGTATATCGTGATCAACTGGTTGGGCACCCCTGTTATACATCCTGTATACAGGATGATTATACACTTTTTAGTACATGCAAAAATACATTTGATGTCCATTGTGGGTTTTATCTTTAAATTACAGGTATATTTTCAGTTGTTGACCTTACATTTTCAATTTCGCCTATATTCATTGTGTTAAAGTATTTTCTAAAATTTTATATCTATTGGTGCACATATTACTTTATTCAATTTGGTAACTGTTTGTGAAAACACAGTCCAAGTTATGTGTTTTCTGACCATTATGTACAAAGGTATGACTGATAAAGCAGAAACTGTCCATAGCAGGGTCTCAGTGACGTGATAACAGGAGCGCGAACAATTCAAACTGATGGGCAGGATTGTGGAGGCAAGCATAACAACACCAATGGACGGCACAGAGAAAAGTGCATATTGTAGTGGTTTGGAGCCGGTATGTAGGGAAAGATACAAGGAGTTGGTAGGGACGTGACCCGTACATCAGACGTGACCAAATGTCAGAATTTTCTCAAGAGCGGAAAGATTTGCCGACAATCGAGGCTGAGGGCATTACGAACTTTTTTTTTTTTTTCCAGTTCTCACCTTTATTGGCGATTTCCTTAGGTACTCGATATTAACCCTTTCCCTTCTCCCGGTTAGACAGTTTATAACATCAAAAAATGGCACAAAACTGAGGCTTTTTGTACAAAAAAGTTGCAGCCAAAACACAGTGCTTTTAATGGCTCAAGCTCCAGTTGCCCATCAGTTGAGGTTCGTGCACGTACAAAAATACAGAAGAACGCTGAGAAAAATACGTTAGTGACGTAAAGTGAAAGCCAGCTATTATAGAATGCAGAATTTTCACTATTTCCGTCTTTGGAGATTATCTAAAATCATCCAAAAAAGCATGTGCTGTAAAATATTTGTTCAAATCCGTTATACAAGATACTTATACAATACTTACAGAAATAGATTTTGAGCCCATTATGGGTTTTATTTTTAGATTGGAGTTATATTTACATTTATGGGCCATACATTTTAATGACCAGTTCAATTTCTGCCTTAATTCATTGTGTGTTTGAGGATGTATATTTTCAAGAAAGTCATATACTGTAGATGCAGTTTTTAGACTGCATGAAAATGCACTTTACTGTTCTTCAAAGTCGTATTAGAGTTTTCCTAGTTTTGGAGAGGATCTAAAAATCATCCAAAAAACATGTTGTGCTGTCAAATATTTTTATACAACAATCCATTTCATAAAATAAACATATCAAAGATATGGAAAAAAAAAATGCCTTGTTCTACCTCGGGTGGAGGCATCTCAAAAACCAAAGCCTTTTTGAGCCTTTGTTTCCTGTACTAAATTGATCTTTCAAAACGCAAAAGTGCTTTGATCAGGGTTAGTGAGATATGAAATATTATTGTGAACTGTGGTGCAAGTTGATCCACACAGGCTTTGAAGACTTGTTCTGGAATACCATTTGTGCCGGTTGCCTTCCTGATGTCAACGCTCAATGGTCTTTTGAGCCCTCAATGACGCCTTCCAGGCAGCACTGCCTGCGAGGCACTACCTTAACCCTAATCCTAAACCTAATCTCTCGTTGACTCCTGCTTTCCTCTGTTCTATGCTAATATTTGTAGTGTTGCCCAGAGGCAAAAAGCAGCCATTTGGACTAAGGTATATTAGGTTCCCTGCGGCATTTCTAAAGTAGCCCAGACCAGTAAAAGTTGTTTGAAAGTCACATGCTCCCATGACCTGGTTAGCTACTATGCACCGAAAATAGTGAAGGATCACCCATGAGATCCCCCTCATCTTTGCAGAGACATATTCACATGAAATTACCAGAAAGAAAGAGGAAAACACTGTAGATGAAAATAAAAATAAACTGGGTCACCATATTAATTTAGCACCTGGGAAGAATGACATACTTTGAGACACTGCTCTAATTGTCTTTTTTTCCCACAGAGACACAACAGTGCAGACGTTAACCCTGCAGCCCTCAGTACGAGATGGGATCATTGTGTATGAGGACTCACCTTTGGTCAGTACCAATTCAATTCAAATCTTACTGGTCATATATCATTATACAAAGTATAATGTATAGAGAAATGCTTTGTCCACTCTCTAATGACTATGCAGTATGCAGGCATCAATGAAAACAGAAACTGTGTCAGGTCTTGATTAATATGGACACCAAGATATTTTAAACTCTCTACCTGTGATCCATTATTATTAAGGGGCCCTTTCCTCATAAGGAGACTGTATACTCCTGTGCACAGGGCTTTACCCGCGCATTTTGTGCACAGTGTGCACAGCAATGATCAGGTATACTTTTTCCCCAGCTGTTTAGATTCGCTTTTCAGGTATACTTTTTTCCCCAGCTGTTTAGATCAATCATCACTAGCAAGCTATTCTCATTCAGTTCACATCCATAACAACCAAACACTCACAACAAACTTACTTACTCCACAAATTAATAAACAGTTTTACCGACTCACAGGAGTGAGTGTGCGGTGCGCAAACGGCACGGGTCACAAAGATGACGCAAATTTTGTCACGTGCTTGGTGAGCATCAAGTGTGTGCACTATGTGCGCGGGAATATACCAGAGCCATTAGTGTCTAAAGTCAATGAGTATCCTCTTGCGTCTCGGCAACATCGAGGAGGAAATTGTTTTCTTGAGTGTAGGTCTGTCTATTTCATTTAAAGGGGTCATATTATGGAAAAATCACTTTACTTTTTTTTAATTGTTAAAATAGCCAATTCACACTGTTCCACAACATTGGCACCCACTGAAGCAGCTGAGGGCAATGAGAATGGATAAATGCAAAAATAAAGAGAGATGTTAACATGTGGCTACCCACCCGCACCACCTATGGCCTATTTACTTAGAAAAGTGTGTGGTGAAGATCCTTAAGTGTTGCAGGTTTGATGGTGTTAAAAGCTGAAGGTCTATAAACAGCATTTGCACATCATTGCCTCGTTGTCAAGTTAGTGAGTTAAGACATTGTGCAAGATGAAATTGATGCTCAATGGTGTTTTTTGCCCCCAACGGCACATTCCAGGCAGCACAGCCTAACGGTCGGTTTCCACAGGGCGATAACTCGTCGAATCTTCGCTGGGGGGGCGTGTACCAAGCAGAGCACTCTCTGGTCGTAGCAGGTTGACTGGGTCGGTTGCGCCGGGTTGCCCACATTAACCTAGCAGCTAAACTTAACCAGGACTTGGAATTGGGATTTACAGTGGTTTATTTACCCCTATCATGTTCGTGTAACACACACAAATGTTCGTTTTGGTTGTATTTCATTGTCAACGGTAATTTGTGTCCCTTAAGTCAATATTGACTGATATCAGTGTGCAAACACGGCTAATTGTTAGCTAGTTGTTAGCATTGAGCTAACTGAAGTTATTAAGCTCATTTGTAAACCTACAGTGTTCTACCAGCCACATGGCACTATTGAACACAATCGGGGATGATGTAGACAGAAGTCATGGATGCCGCCATGATGTTTGCAAAATTTTGTACTCCCGCCCTTGTCTTGTCACGTAACGTTTCAAATGAACTTGATTGGTTATCGCCTTGTATTGGATTGTATCCTCTATAAATCTATTAGACCTATATTCGCCAAAAGTTAAATATTTCTCAACTTGGCGAATTCGTCACTCGCAGGGCCAAATTCGCCTCCCATTCATTTCAATGGGAGGTAGGCGAAATTTTCGCCCTGTGGAAACCGACCGTTAAAGGCACTACCCTTACCCTATTCCTAACCCTAACCCCCTCAACCCTCAACCTAACCCTAAACCAAGGGGAGTAGTGCCTTGAAGGTAGCGCTGCCTGGAAGGCACCATTGAAGGCAAAAAATACCAAAGACCAAAATGGATTGTATCCTCCATAAATCTATTAGACCTATATGCCAATTGCAGGGGGTCAAGACATTTGGCAATGAGAAACAAATGTGGCTCTTCAAGTTGACACAGGTTTTTGCAGACTCGTCCAGGAATGCCACTGTTACTTTTCTGTTATGTCCCTTCAGAATGCGATTCTCTTCTCTGATTGGCTGATGGGGTGGCCATTACTTTCGTATAACCTGCTACTTGTGATGTTTTTCTGTTAAAAGGTTTCACCACCGTTCCATATCAATGCTTATTAGAATGGTAGCTATGGAGTCGCTGGAGTTCTAAACCTCCACCTCGCCATTATTTCTGTAGAGCCGGTCACCTCGTCGGCTGTTATCACTTACATAGCCATACTATTGAATGCTCTGAATCAACAAGCTTCTTACACATTTCTCCTGGAATTTTTCTTTTTGAAACGGTTCCAGTTTTCTTATGTCACGAGTGTGCCACCTCACAACAGTAATTTTGGGATTTGACCACAAGTGATCAATCAGATTTAGATTTGGATCGATCACTGGCCACTTCAGAACTCTTGAGTGCTTTGTCTCAAATAGTTTGTGGGTGGAGTGTTTTTGCAGTCATTTTCTTGCTGAATCCCCCATGATCTGTGACACAACCTCCACCACGTTGACTTTAACACAATTACTCTACTTAGACTGGAGAAAATAATGTTGCCGTTTGGTCTGACATGACTGAGAGACACTATGTGAGTGACATGGAATGCATTCAAACACAGACACACACAGAATCACACAATAACTTCTATTTGAAGCGTGCCAAATACAATACATTTGCCTCACGGTGCTTTACAAACAGTACAAGGAACACTGACACAACATACACGCTGACTTGGCATCTGTGGTTTTACCAGTTGAAAAGCCTATTTAAGCTTACTTGCAATTTTACCCAAATAGTAATGCCTGATACGCAGTGAATACTGTTTGCCTCTGCTAGGGGCAAAGACCCTTTGACAGACATAGTTGTGTGGCACATACAATCTATTTTTGTGGTGTAACAATGAAGTAGATGATTAGGCCTGTTTGGAGAGTCTTTTAAAACTTGAATTATGACTTGGGGTCTGGCAAATGGCTTGAGCATGGTTAATTGTTTTGAATATGGCATTGTGTCTTTTATGATCTAATTCATTTTTGTAAATGAGAGGCTTATTACTAATTTGCCACACAAAGAGTATGGTCATGGTTGGAGAGAATGTGACATTTTTTGTCCTTGGCCTTTGGGTCATTGCGGTTGTCGGTCCTGGGAGGCACTTTTTTGTGCAGGCCATGTTTCCTGGTTGGATTTTTATTGCATGATCCAGGGATGGACTTCATGATTTTATTTAGTTTAGGATTTGTAGTTAAGAGGGAAATTCAAGGGTTTTGGGTGTTGCATGGGTTCAGTGTTTCCCACAGAATTTTCTGAAACTATGGGGGCCTCACCGTTTCGAACCCCCCCCCCCCCAAAAAAAAAAAAAAAAAATTAACATAAAACAGCTACTGACCATTTTTGGAATTGAGTAGTCGATCTTTTTCATCGATTTATGAAGTAATCAATTAAAACTTTGTGTTTTTAAGCAAATCAGTGTTATACGAAAGGTCTCACTGGCCCAGCCATTGGCTATTACTCCTGACAAAAAAAGTCTCTCTCTCTATGTCTCTCTCTCTCTGAACCCTTTTAGCTTAATCCAAAACTTTATAACTTTGTAATCATCACTCTAAATATTTGGCTTACTGGCATCTAAACTCATTAAATCATATTTGGGTAACACTTTACTTGACGGGTGAGTACATAACACATTCATAGCAGCTTTCATAAAATGCTCACAAAGCATTCATGACTGTTTCATAAGACATGACTCCACCTTCATATGCAACCCTTCATAAATGTGAAAGTTAGAATGCCGATAACCTATCAAAATAAAAGTCCAGTGGTCTCAAAGCAGCACTGCCATTTATGCTTGTCAGCTGATCATGTCACATCTGAATATTTCATGAATATCTTAGGAAGTCTGCTTCAAATGTCACTTTACTATACAGGTTGTGAAGTATTCATAATCACTTATCTGAGTTTAACACTGAGAGGTAGGTTTAAAGTAGCCTACTTTGAGATGCAAGGCAAGGTATGAAAAAATATTATAATTACCCCAAGGTGAGATATTATTTTATGAAACATTTAAATTAGATGCTTGCTCATGATCTGATACTGCATTTGTCCATTACTCTGATTTGACTTGATCAGGTAACAGGTTCAAATCAAGGACTTCAATGCTTTTTGAGACCATTGGACAGGAGCAAGCATAATTTATTTATTTATTTATTTTTAATCTGTTATCTGAATATGTAATATCAGATACATCAGGGTCCACAAATACTGGTCAGCTCTAGTTTACCTCTCAGTGGTAAACTCAGATGAATGATTATGAATACTTCGCAACCTGTATAGTAAAGTGACATTTGAAGTAGACTTCATAAGATACTCATGAAATATTCAGGTGTGACATGATTGGGTGACAAACATAAATGGCAGTTCTGCTTTGAGACCACTGGACTTTTATTTTGATAGGTTATCGACATTCTATCTTCCACATTTATGAAGGGTTGGGTATGAAGGTGGAGTCATGTCTTATGAAGCAGTCATGAATGCTTTGTGAGCATTTTATGAAAGCTGCTATGAATGTGTTATGTACTCACCCGTCAAGTAAAGTGTTACCCATATTTGTAACATTAGGCTATGTAATGTTACATCAGTGCAAAATCATTGTTGCATAGGCCATACACATGGCACAACATCATATTGTAAACTTATCCCATCAATAAAATTAAACTTTACAAATAAAGGCTATTTGTTCTTAGTTTTAGCTTTTAAAAGTCAAAACGATTACAGGCCTATCAACAGAAAAAAACCCCACAGAGGAATACAGTGCATGTATGCATGTATGCATTCACAGTAGCCTACATGCAAGACGAAGACACAGAGGAAGGGAGGGAGCGTACGTGTGTCTTGTCAGCAGCGTGCGCCAAGCGCACTTGAGAGAGGGAGGGAGTGACTGTCTGTGTGTTTGCTGTCTTAATTGTAAACATCATAGGCCTACATTAGACTACCCATAACCGGCATCAAATTGTAAATGCTGTAACTAACGCATGGTTAGCGATCGTAAATCAGCTAGAGTAGCCAGACTTTCAGTCAACTTTTTGCTTGGTAAACTGCCTAAACGGGCGGCTACCTTCTGCATAGGTAGAGCAGTTATGGTAGGCTGCATTCCTACACATTGTTCTCTTTACCTAATATTATATCAGAGAACGTTTTAAAGTATCTCTGATTAATGTTCCCACGCTAACTGCCTTTTATGCCCGCCAAGCTTGTTTCCGACATCGTGAAAGAAATAACGCAGTTGAACGCTATTTCACTGACATCGGATTTACTCATGCCAACAGACTTTTGATAAATAGATATTTCTTACAGTCTTCAACTGACAATAACACCCACTCATAGGCGACATCTTTGTCATTTTGTTACTAATTTATGGCTAACCTACTTCAGGCTTTGGAGCAGCACAGGTGCGCATCAGACTCAACTTTCAACGTGTGTGTCAGTGCCTGTGCGAGCATGATTGGAGAAGCGCAGCGCTGTAGATTCGAAAAGAGCTTTATAATATTTTCTCCACCTCAAAGAGTGCCTGAATTAGCGATAGGCCTACATAGGTAGTTAAAAGCAATGCAAAACTAAAGAGACAAACTGAAACAGTGGTAGACTATGTGTTGAAATAGCGGATTATTATTATTATTTATTTTTTTTTTTTTCCATCCGCACAAACTATGGCGGCTCTCAGGAAACCGCCATAGATTAATACATGTGTGGGAAACACTGGGGTTGTTTGGTCTTTTATATCTGTTCTCTATTTATTTCACTGCCGTTTCTATGATATGTCTCTTTATGTCTGTGGTATGGGTCTACTGCCTGTCTTGTCATCTGTTGTGTAGTATGTTTTGGGAGGCGTGCAATATGGACCACATGAGTTTTCCCCTGTGGGATGATAAAGTTTGCCTTGAAATTGACCTTGACCTTGATAGTGCTTAATTGATCTTTCACTGTTCATTTCAATCATGCATTTTAATCAAAAGCACCCCCCGTTTCTTAATGAGATGATTGTTACAAAAACACAAAGTGTATTTTGAAACCAATGGACGGGTTTTTTTCAGATAAACAAGTTGTACAAAACAATCCTTGCCTAATTTTTTCCCCTCCCACCCTTGTATTTCTGTATGTAGGTGAAAGCAGTGAAAATGGGACACATCTTGGTCATAGATGAAGCTGACAAAGCCCCCACCAATGTCACATGCATTCTGAAGACTCTCGTAGAGGATGGGGAGATGATTCTGGCTGATGGAAGGAGGATAGTGTCAGGTACAGTTCTAATGTTGACGTAAAAATAGAACAATAAATAAATATATTGTAATCTGCAGTCATGTTAGAACAACGGTCATGTCACTGACAAATCTGCTTAACCAGGTTAGATACCAAAATCCGACATTGTGAACCTGTATTTCTTTAGATAAAAGCATCTGTTAAATTCTTGCTTTACTTAAAATGTTCATATTTATTAATTTAACAACAGCAAAATATATATGCATTTGAGCTTTATTAGGTTATAATTTTTAAATAATAGACATTTTTTTCTTCATTTGTTTTTTTAATCGTTTTTCTCACATCTAGGAGCAACTGAAACGCCCAATGCAATTGTCATGCATCCAGACTTCAGGATGATTGTTTTAGCCAACCGGCCCGGTTTTCCATTTTTGGGAAATGACTTCTTTGGTGCACTTGGTAAGACTTCACCATTAGTTTTGGCACAAAAGATAATTTTTCTGTTAAATTTTGTGGCGTGCTTTTTTACACTAAAAAAAATCTTTTAAAGGTGATATCTTCAGTTGTCATGCTGTTGACAATCCCAAACCAGAGGCTGAACTTGCAATGCTAAGACGATATGGGCCAGATGTCCCAGAAGTAATTCTACAAAAGCTTGTGGCTGCTTTTGGAGAGTTGCGAACCATGGCAGACAAGGGCACCATCACTTACCCTTATTCAACAAGGGAAGTGGTCAATATTGTGAAACACCTCCAGGTATGTTTAAGCATAAGGGTAACACTTTACTTGAAGGTACCTTCATAAGCATGACATGACACTGTCATATCTATGACATTATCATGCCATGAACCTGTCATAAATATTATTAACATGTCATAATATGTTTATGACCACTGTCATGAAGTTTCAATTACACCTTGTCATGACACCTTGACATTGTCTGCTTTGTCTTCATTATGACATCTTGACATAACCAAAGTGACATTACCAGAAGTTGTCTTAGTTATGACAAGTTGACATTATTATTATTATTATTATTTTTTGCAACGTCTTTGTTATGACAACTTGACATTAATCAGGATGACATTAAAAGAACTGGTCTTTGTCATGGCAACTTGACATAACATTTTTGTACACAGGGCACAGGGTATACGCTCCAAAAATACACTTTATTTTAATATAAAAACGGCAACGTTTCGATCCACCACTGAAGCAGATCCCAGTGGTGGATCGAAACGTTGCCTTTTTTATGTTAAAATAAAGTGTATTTTTGGAGCGTATACCCAGTGTGCGGACCGATCAATCTTTATTTAGGCAAGGCTATTTTTGATCAACTATATGCCTATAAGTGTTGTCTTATCTTTGTCTGTTTACTTTATGATATCAGTTGAGTTTCAGTTTTACAGGTTAATATATTGTTTTAAAAGACACTTAAACTTTAATTGGGATAAAGTTGTGGATGGCTGGACAGTGTAGACTTACTAATTCTTATGCTAGATGTTTTGTGACTGACTGACACGTTTTTGTAGGCACGCACAACTCATTTATGCCTGTTTGCCAGAATCATTAGCTCTAGAGCTCACCGCAGTTCAATTGTCCACTGTCAAGCACTTCCTTCAGGATCAGAAGGAGAGTGGTGGTGGCAAGTAGCTAATCTCTCTGACACAAGCATTTTCAAGCACCCCCTAGCTCAATGAACCCAAGCAATGGAGAATAAAATTTTTCGTGATATTCGGTTTCACATAACTTTTTCCCTGTTTGTGTATGTGTAAGGATAAAAGCATGGTGACGTTCACAAATACACACGCTGCTAAAACCTAGAAGCTGTACAACATAGTTGTAAAAAGTACCACAGATGAGTTTATATTTTCACTTATCTCACCACAAAATCAAAGCTAGCATGCTAACAAGTATTCAGCAAAGTCCATGCTGTTGAGTGTATTACTAGCAGATACTTTGCTAATGTTCATGATAGCTAGACAAGAGGGTGCTTTTTGCAATTAACAACACTTTGAATTATTCTTATTCTATGTAAATAGGCTATAATTATTTAATTACTCATTTGTTCACCCACCCAAATACAGTTCAACTTGAGGTATTGAAATGGGCTACTCTCCTGCTATTCTTCTTTAGGGAGAAACTAGGTGCACATTTAAATGCTCTTGCTATTACAGTTTTAGTTGTAATTTCAATAGGCCTTGCCTATAGCCTAAATGGTAAAACTTTATTTGAAAGTACCGTCATAAGACTGACATGAAACTGTCATTACCTATGACATGACGTTGTAATGAATCTGTCAGAAACTTTATACACCTGTCATGAGAAACTTTGACCCTAACCCTAGCCCTAACCCTAACCATGACAAATAACGGGTGACACTTAATTACAGAAGTCATGACCGGTGTATAAAGTTTATGACAGATTCATGACAACATCATGTCATAGTTAATGACGGTGTCATGTCAGTCTTATGACAGTACCTTCAAATAAAGTGTAACCGCCTAAATTATGAATTACTCATCTTAAAGATACAATGGGAAACGTTTTTACTGTTCAATATCAAAAACTGCTTTACCTGTTGACAAGCTTGTCCTTTCTCATAAATATTAACCACCACTATTAATTCCGTATGTCCGTATTGGATTGAAATTTTGCATTTGCACACACATTAACTGGGGTAGACTCTTCATGTATTGCCGCCATCTTCACTTTCGCATTTTTGCTATAGACTGACAATAGACCGACATCCGCGTGCAGGCTTCCGTAGCTGTAATACGCTATTTGCGTTGCGTTACGCTTAATTTCTGTCAAAGGCTACACATTGGGGCTTTAATCTCAATGATCATGACAACCCTTGGCTCTGAAGCAAGATTGTAAGTATTTAAATAGCATAAAATAACTGTTTAAAAATCAGAATGACCAAACGCAGAGTCAGAACTTCCCCTATCTAAAAAAACCCATAAGCCTATGATGTAAACCTACCCACTGAGACCTTACCATTACCAAACAAACAAAACTCCTCCAGTTAGATTCATTTTCTGAGATGTTTCACCACGGATTTACAGTATTAACCAAATAGCGTGCTAGCTCCTGAAATAGGCTAGTAATTTTAGACCGCTCAGGAACATACTGAGCGAAGTTGTACACTATTAAACAAAACTGAGTTTGTGCAAACGGTCTGCTGTATTTATTTAAATAGCTGCATAAAATGTTGTATAGAAAGCATAAAAGCAAAGTTAAAAAATAGGCTACTTTTAAACATTTTGGCTGCTCTGCCTCTGACTGTTTGCGTGGCTCTCTCTCGGCCATGTGCCTGGATGTGTGTGGGGCGGGGCAGCACAGCAGGCTTTTTGCAGCTGAAATTCGCACACAAATTTTGTTTTCATATAACGGTGAAATTAAACTCGAACATCTGCCTATGCCAATAGGATTAGAAATTCTAAATATCGGCCCGATGTACAGTATGCTGGCAGATATATTGGTCAACCTCTAGTGTATGACCTAAAACTAATAAATAAAGTGGTTAAAACAGTGTATTTGCAAGCAGCCACACACCGGTTTGTTTAGGTAATCCAAGTCTATGTGCTTTACTCCCTCACTGACAGAGGCGAAAACTTGATTTTTGCAGACAGAAAAGTATTCCAGCATTTTCTTTATTCTCTTCAGACATTACTGACCATTTTTACAACAGCCTGTCATGACTCATGAGCCTTACAATAGCCGTCATGAGCCTGCACAGAAGAGCGATCTTGTCTGTTCACGATGCGTTCTTAGGTTGCCAGATTGGTGGCATGCAACTAGCGGAATTATAAATTTATTCAAAAGTGAAACTAATGTATATATATTAATGAACTCAGGGATAGTAAATTCAATGAAAATGCACTTCTATTAGTTTCACTTTTGAGTAATTATTGTATAGTGTGTGCAACAACTCAGATATGGCAACCTAGCAAGTTATCGCAAACTGACAAGATAGCTCTCCTGTGCAGGCACATGATGGGTGAGCGTTTGGTGCTACATATCCGGTCAAGGAGACGTAGCAGGTTGGACCAAAAATTCTTGAGTCTTCAGCACTGACATGTATCAAGTAGCTTGAGACGAGTACCTAGGCACACGGTCACCGGCCAAGTGCTGCAGATAATCATGCCTTTGACTGTAATATTGCCTTTATACAACAGTTCCATTGCCGACTAACAAAGTTTTAAGGTGCTGAATTGTATTTTACCAAATTCTCTTCAGTTCGTTCATCCTTCACCTCCCAAAATAGTAACTTAATTTTGCTTCTCCTGTTCCCAAGCAACACAACTCCATTACTACTACACACTACTCCATTAAGACGTTTTAACAACAATTAAGGCCGGTGCCCACTGGACAGTGCACAGTGAGTGGCTATGGAATGGACCTAAAGTTCCGATATTTTCACTGTGCTGCCATCAGAACATAGGAAAAGGACACAATTTAGCGCTATTCTAAGACAAAACAAAGACATTAACACACTGTTTTGATGCAATTAAGATGCAATTAAGACAGTGGCTTTGTGAAGGTTACTATGCAGTTTAATTCTGTTTTTATCAGCCAAATATGAGCTAGGGAGTCATCGATATTGCATTAGTTACTTTTGTAGGGAAGGGAAGTAAGGGAAGAAGAATACTGTTTAAAACAAATGGTGTTATGAACTTCAGCCGGCTTCAAACAGTCAGGAATGGCATGTATACACCATTTTTGGTAACACTTTACTTGACGGGTGAGTACATAACACATTCATAGCAGCTTTCATAAAATGCTCACAAAGCATTCATGACCGTTTCATAAGACATGACTCCACCTTCATACGCAACCCTTCATAAATGTGGAAGATAGAATGCCGATAACCTATCAAAATAAAAGTCTCAAAGCAGTCTCAAAGCAGCACTGCCATTTATGCTTGTCACCTGTACTCACCCATCAAGTAAAGTGTTACCCAATTTTTTTTTAGAAAACCAATCCATTTCTATGGGTTTGACATGCAGGTTTTAGAAATGTTTTCTTCAGCGTGGCTGACATTTCCAGTGGGCACTACTCGTTAAAAACTACTCGTTTTTGGGGAGTGTTGACATTATCAAAATTTGATCTAGCACCATTCTGAAACCCAAACCACCATAAATATTAGCCTGCCTACTCTGGTAACTGAGTTTTTTTTAGCCAAATATCTGTCTGTGCTTTTTGGATGATTAGAAATGAGAACTTGAGATGAGACTTGAAAAATTACTCAAGTTGTGTTCTGTATCTCTCTCTCTGTCTTACAGAAATTTCCAGATGAAGGACTTGCCAAAGTTGTACGAAATGTTTTTGACTTTGACTCCTACAACAAAGATGCTCGTGAAGTGTTGATTACAACATTGCATAAGCATGGTATTCCAATTGGAGCAAAGCCGAGCAGTGTACACCTTGCCAAGGAGTAAGATAATCTGTAACTTTCTGTTATATCTATTTCATTGGCATTGTTCAGATACTATACCCATGGCAAATTGCTCATTCAGTATCCCACCATCATGAATGCTATGTTTCCAGATCCAGATAGCCACTTATTATGGCTTCTTCTGCAATTTTCTTATGTGAAATTGAAGGGACACTTGCAGTATTAGGCTTGCTGTTGTGGATCTAAGGGGTTGTGAAAGGGCATTGTGATAGACACAGGCTGAATCCCATTTCTTTTCTTGCCCCTTCCCCCTCCCCCTAGACCTCCTAATTTATCTATCCCTTACCATGTCCCTTGAAACCGAATGATATAGGGCTGCAACAATTACTCAAGGTGCCCGAATAACTTGATTACAAAAATGTTTGCTTCGTCAAATTCTAATCAGAAAAGAATCACTCGTGTTTTGTGTACCACACATCTTCGGCATCATTGTTTGACATGGACTGTTAATATTGAAGCACATTCAAAGGTACAGGCTGCGCATTTTCTTTGCCATGTCAGAAAACCTAGGTTAATAGCTTATATTATAATATTTATAGCAGTGAAATGTAAGCTATGTACAAAGTATTGCGGCAGACTAGTTCTAGTATTGTGGTAACAAATTAAAGATAGAGATACTCTTTATTGTTCCACACTTGAAACTTCTCTTGGACTTCAGTAAAAATGGCAGTGATCTCTAAAATATAATTGTAAACACACACAAGTAAAAAATCACCACGATCCAGAACACTATTCAACAATCCTTGCGGCCTTAGAAGCTTAACTTTTATTGATGGCCTATAGAGGGAGTTTTTCAGATTTCCCTTATTACATAGCTTGGACAGGGAGGCTACCATTCCATGCTGACTTCTTATAGTTGAGAAAGCTTTCCAAAATAGCCTCCTATAATGAAAATAAAAAACCCTAGTAGTTTGGATTTCAACAACTCTTCTGTTTCATGTTTATGTATTCATGTGCTGCTCTTTTGTTTGTGTTTATACTGAGGTGATTTTCATCACACCAGAACCTAAAGACAACATGAAATGTGTTTCAAATTATACACTACTTTTAGGCTAATTTATTAACTTTCCACTTGGCCCAGATTTTGACAATAGCTGTTCATTGAACTATTGTTTCAGTCTGGTATTGTTTTTAGCTTCAGGTTGGCATCATTGAATCCTTTGGAGTCACATAGCATCTCACCCGTGCATTCTGCTTAAAAGTGATATTTTTCCTATTTAAAACCAGACTCTGAATTGTTTAACTGTAGGGGAGATTGTAAATTATTATTGATATTTATATGCAGTGTATGCTGAAACAGCAGGTAAGATAGTTCAGTCAGATAGAGTCAGTTAGCCCATAACCCTCCTGTCCAAGGTTGTCAAATTTGACGATATATAGATGTTTATACCAGTAATACTTGAGTTTAGATGGAGCAACAGACCAGCAGACCAATTTCAATGAAAAAAATAAAACCTAGGGATAGCTATTAATGTTCGTGGAATCACATGAGAAATCTCAAAGAGAACCCTATCAGCTGTCTCTCATGGAACGTGGTGATTGACACAAGGTATAGGGATTGATATGTATTCATTTTAGATTAGATTTGACTCCAGAGATCATCTCCTAAATTCATTTCAATTCATTTTTTTTTCTTTATCTTGCCTCACCTTATTTCTCTGGATAGGCCGAACTAAATTTGACAAATGATGCCTTCTTTGAATGAATAGAATCTGCAGAATTTAAATGCCAAATAAACCAATTTTTCATTTTGTGACCAGCTGGACTCATTTTTGTTGCTTTATGTAACAAGAAAATCTCTAAATTTCCCTCTTGTTGCAAACTTTTGGAAGTAGTGAAATATTTACACAACCATACATTGACTGGCACACAGGTATACACATGCAAGAAAATATAGACCTAATGTTCAAGTGTTTCTTGCACCTCAGACGGATACTGTTTTGAAATGTAAGTCATAGATTGAATATCCTGAGCGTACAGAAGCACAGGAACGGGAAAGTGAAGACAGAGATATGCCAGTCATGTCTGCTGCTGTGCATGCTATTAGTGATGTCATCAAGGTGAATTTGATAGAACACCAGTTTAGCATTATTGGGCAAGCTAGGCTCGCTGGCAGCAGTAAGTTGGAAATCTTCACACCCCTGTGTGCTATTCATACCATTGATTGGTAGCCTTGACTTTTCAGCACCGTGGTTAGAGCATTTGATTCCAATGTCTTGGGTTTATTGCAGTTGACAAACCAAACTGAATCAAACTTGGCTACATTGGTGCCATGACCGGGCTGGGAGTGAGGTTTTAGGGGGGTTAGTGTGACGGATGCTAACTAGCCTGGGCTAGCTGACAGCAGTATGTGGTAAATCCTCACACTCCTAGCCTTAAGAACACTTCTGACCGCTGAGTTGGATGCCTGGGCTTTTCATCTCCGTGGTTAGAGCGTTTGTCTCTCATGTGGTGGGTGTGATGTAGTTGATGGGTTTGACACCTCGGCTACACAGGCAGGCTGCCAGAAATGTTGATTTGTGGATTAAACAGGATAAGTCCCTTAAACTCTCTGGTGAGTGTTTGAATTCATTTTATTCATAGTTCTTTACACAGTTCTTTACACTTTTTAGCTTAACAAGATTTTGTTTGCTCATCTATACTTTAAGATGTTAATACGTTAACTGAAGAAATCATTGTGTCAGATAGCAGGAAGTTGAATACTTCATGATGAAGAGGGTGAAATCAGTTCTGATCCATCACCATGTAGTTGCCTATGTTGCGAATGGTTGCGTGCGCAACCTCACGGATATCCCCTCAAAACTGTTGTGCCACAGGGTGGTGTCATCTTTGCATTTTTTTTTATATGCATGATATGTATGCATGTGTGTCAATTGTTATTGTCTAACTAATGGTTGTTTACAAAATATATTAGGAGAAAAAAGGTTTATCCTTGCTGTCATATTATGTAAGAGATAACGGCCGCCGAGGTGTCCCGATATCAGAAGAATAATGGACGATGCGAAGGCATAGAACAGCCCGATGGCGAAGCCGAAGGGCTGTTTGCATACGCGAAGTCCATTATTTTTCTGATATCGGGACACCTCGAAGGCCATTATCCCGCTTATCACCCGGTTGCAACTAAAATGTATAGATGGTAAGCAAGCGTTTAAAACATAAAAGAAACACGTGGCTCCGTTTAGAAAGAAGTTATCCTGTTTGGTTGGGGTTCTATTTTCATATGAAAGAAGATCCGCAAGGCTGCATTCTAAAGAGCATTGATATAGAACGCTGGTGAAACTTTTAACCCAACAATGCCTCAGGTGTCTTGTTATCTAGAAATAACGGAGACCCTGACAGCCAATCAGAAAACAGTATTCCATTCCACTGGGTGATAAGTACCGATAACATGTTACATAGAACCTACATACAACATACATTGTTCCAAGAATTGTCCCCAAGCTCTGTAGATATTGTACAGTATGCATATGTTCATTTGTTTATGATAGGAGAGAAATTTGAGATTTAAGAATGCAACATACCCAGTATCTCTCCAGTTCAAATAGTATGTTTCTGTATTATGACACATTAACTTGGTTGCTAATCATTAAATGAAAATAAAAAAGAAACTGTGTCAATTCAGTAATTTAGATGGTAACTGTATTGCACCCTTTCTCTAAGGTTACAACTTCCAGTGTGCAAGATGTCTGGATACTGGACCATAAATCAAAGTGGGAATGTAAGGCGCAAACTCTTGTGCCCCACTGAATCGTACAAAATGGACATCAAGGTATGAGTACTCTATATACTGAAACAGACATACCTTCAGTTTCACATTGGAATTGGCTCCTTACTCATAACATTTTATACAGCTCTGAGATTTCCAGTTACATTGGCCGCAGTAGTCACAGTTAGTCATGTTAAGATGTTATCAGCTTAATTAAATTAAAAAGTAGATGGCTTCCGTTAAAGTTAGCCGTTTTGTTTGATGACCAGAGAGGACTTTACTAAGTCTCTATGACAGACTTGTCAACATCCAAATGCAATTTTGTTTGTGTTTTGTGTTACTGTGATTGTTATGCAGCCAATGTAACAGGAAATAAGTGAGCCATATTAAAAATATTTATGTGCAAGGAGTCAGTAATACACTAAGAAAGTCCAGCCCAGTGATGACTCTTGAAAAATCGCCATGTTGTGTAAACCGCTTGGAATCTTGGGATGGCGGCATTGTTATTAACAGATTCCCTAGCAACAGGAATCTCCACCAATGGAAGGCACCATTTTACACAGTTTTACACTGCAGGATGACGGGTAGTGTAGTGCTGTCATGTGATAGCACGATTAAAATATGTTTTTATTAAATGAAGGTTGATACCATGTGAACCTGCGGCATTGTTTTGACCACAGGCAATTGTTTTGTCATGCTGGGCTAAGTGGAAGTCCTAGTGTGGTTAAGACAGCGTGGGTAATAATCCATTTCTAAATGGCGAAGATGACTGCCATTGTCATTACCAGAACCACGCAAAAACTTGCTTGCATGGTCTATATCTTCAGTAGTCAATATTGAGGACTGTTTTTATAAACTTTTAATCAAATAATTTACTCTGTGCTATAGGGCCCGGTCTTCCTCCGTGTTCAGCCTTATGACATTGAGAGACATGAGTCTAGAGCTGTAAGCTTCACTGAAGAGCATGCCCACTGGCAGATTCCTATGAATGAAGTCAATATTGTATGTGATGTCACCACAGCAAAGGGTATGTCTCAAGAATAATAAATCTACACCAACACCTCAGTAGCTTTTTTGTAACCTTACACATGCACACATGTTCTTCATATTAGGCCATGTCCAGAAATATATTGACAATATGTTCAGGGTTTCCCACAGAAAATGAGCATGGCAAGGTGGTGACTAGGGGGAGGGGGCGTCTCCCCGGGGGTGGGTAGATGTGGTAGTAAAAAGTACAATGTAACTATAAAGTAGGCCTATTCAGGCAGCAGTAGGTTCAAAAACTGTCGTAATTGAATTCTTTGATGTAAAAATGGAGCTTGCTATGTAAAAGGCACAAAAAACATCAAAACCTGCTCTGTCATTATTTAAGTAGCACACACATTATGAATTCCTTCAGCAGAATTCAAATCTAGATTCATTTCAAATTTACAGTGAGATTAATCTAGATTAAAAAAAACTAACCTATGCCCACCACTAGTTTAAACGTCTTTATTGTTTCAGACGTCATCTTTGTGGCCACGTGTAATCCAGTCTCCATTTATGCCATGAAAGAAAAGGCAAGTATGTTGCATTGTGTGGACCTCTATGAAATCTTCCCAAGAACCATCAGTGGGGTCTGGCAGCCTTTGGTCACCATAGCACCACTTGGTGGACCTCTTGAAGGCCAAGTGATTCTTCATGAAGAAGAGGTGAGGTTGTCTCAGTTTTGTGTGTATTGGTGTATTCAGATGAGTTCCTTTGATTATATCCTGCCATCCACTTGAGTTAAAACATGGGCAGTGTGGGGAGTTGCAAGGGCATTTGATGAATCACAAGATTGCCTTTCTTTCTGTTTTATAACCTCTTTTTCTGGTATATGTAGAGTAACACAGTGGTTAATCTGGACCTAGTGACTGGGGCTGCACACATGCTGCTGTTATCTAAGAATAAAGAGGAACCAATCCACAAGAGGAGCCACTCTTCTAACTGGTGGAACAAGGACAATCCAGTAAAAGTTCTATCCACTGCTCTTGATAGATCTTTATCATATACACAAAGACTATGTAATGAATGTTCTTCTTTCATATACTCTCCCTAGCCCAATTACAAAATGTGCCGTGAGTTTTCCCAAAATAATTGGCTACTTTTCTACAAACATGATGGGTGAGTCATTATAGTCATTCATCTGTTGTTACAGTGGGTGCCTGTTAGAAATGAATGTTTTCCTTTGATAATTTTCATTCAGTCTACAGTATATAGTCTTGAATTCTTCACTTAAAAGCGTTCATGCAAGAATGAGGATCTGCACCAAAGCATTCTGTCTGTTCAAAGTGATTTTTGGCTCATAATATACAGCATTTTCCATGCTATACATTGCACCGTAGTATTAGTTGCACTTCTCCAAAAATGAGTTTTCAGGAGAAAAAAAATGTATATGAGTTGCTCTGGTGTATAAGTTGCACATAGAAAACACATAGTGTAAAGCAGGGTGTTGATTGCTAGACCTTCCAAGAAAAAATGCTCAGACATTTCATTTCTCTTCGTTTTGGCTTTAACATGAAATTTATATTGTAAATCTTTGACAGTCCTTACATTTTGTTAGTTTTCCAGGCCTATTCCATAGAAATAAGTTAAAAGCATAGTGAGAATTATCTTCTGACAAGCTGAACATGTGTGACATTCCATAGGAATCAACTGGAGGTCGTTGATATTTTGGAGGGACATGTTCACACCATCTCACTTCCCATCAATCTAGAAGCTGTCTTCCTAGTGGCTGAGGACCGCTGGCTTCTGATAGAAAACAAGACAAAGAAGTTTGTTTCTTTTCCTTTTAAATGGGTTTCTAAACTGTTAAGTACTGAACATGCATCTCTGTTAAATCTCAGATATGTAACAGAGATTTGAATTGGCCCTTCGCTAAGCACCTCGTGCCAATAAGATTTACAGCAAAATATAAAGCATCTTGTGCCACTGAAGAGGCTACACACTACTTTTTTAACTCCTACCAACTTAACAAATAATGCATATTAAAGTACGGGTTCACTCAAAATGATGTTAAGCCTTGTTTTTGGATATCTTACGATGAAATACGATCTTCTGTTCCGAGAATTTTCGCTTGTTGCTGTAGCGTCTAACAGCAGCCTATGTCCACTGGAACAATCCTTCCTAAAACGCATTAAACGTTGTCTACAAAGGTATGAAACTCACCGAGTGGTCTGTAGTGTTCACTGATATGCTGACATAAATATCAACGCAAAATATGTTAAAATGTCAATCTTAACCATCGTATTTCATTGTAAGATATTTATAACATAACAATGAGTGAAACCCGTACTTAAAGCTTAGCAGTGCCAAAAATGTACCAGATTCTGTGGCCTTGTATCACCCCCTCGTAACTTTGTGATTGTATTTTGTATTTAGTCCATGCTAAAAGCTTGCCATGACAAAGATAAGTAAGGGGCTGGGCTTAGCGAAGGATAAATTGTCTGTAAATCTGCTTTCAACATAATTTGTGTATTTCAGAGGGCACTATGTACAGTAAGTATCTTACTTTATGTTGCCTTTTGACTGACTGATCTTTTGATTGACCGATTTTACTTTCCTCAGGAAGTTCTTGTTGACCAAACCTATGCACATGGGTGCAGAGGACTCTGGGGTTTGCCAGCTTCACACTATCACTGAGGACCCACATGACATCGGCTTCGGAATGAGCTCAGGTGTTTTTTCTTAATTTATCCATTTTCTTTTTTAGACATTCATTTCTTGTATTCTTTATTTACAAATGGTCTCTGAAAGTACAAGTATTGCTTGTTATTATATAATAATAGCAATACATAACACATAATATGTCGGGTTGGATTTCTTGGTTTTATGTCGACTAAACAATACACCCTACAGACATGAATTGTTATTTGTAATTCATTAGGACCTATTCAAAACTTAATCTGTTGCATAGTTTTCTGAAATTTGCTCATCATACAGCAAACCTAACAGTTCTCTAACATGTTGAGAACTTTATAATTATTTTCCCACCAATCAGCATGCTTCATGCAAATATGATTGAGAGAGAGAGAGAGAAATAGAGAGAGAGAGAGCGAGAGAGAGAGAGAGAGATGTATTTATTGCTGCTATGTAAGATTTTGAGACAAACTGAAGACCTAGCCTCGCCTCGCCTTTCCTTCCTACATACTTCCGCTTGATAATCATCTCCCTCCACGACTCCGTCTAGCATTCCGGCCATTGGCATCGTTTGCATCCATTTTATACCGAACTAAACAGCAAGCAGGATTGGGAGATGTGAGAGATTACGCTGTGTTTCTGCTGTTGTAGCCTAGCTTATTTCACCACCAAGCTGGTGCATAATGGTTAGACCAGACCAGTTAAAGGAGAAGTTTGGTGTGATAAGGACCCAAAGTATATTGCAACATCATAAAAAGTTTGAATGTTTGCCTGGGAGCAGTATTTTGACATGTTCATGCAGGCCGGAGAAAACCATTTGCTAGTTGTAGCTTCCAGGGGCAACCAGCTAGGGGGTAAGTAGCAATCTGTACAGTTTTCAATGCCTAGTTTTAAATGTTGAAACTGTCATACTATAAACAAAATGTAGGGCTATTTTGAGACTTTCTATGGTTTAAAACAGCGATTTGGCCACTAACACCTAACTGGGTGCCCCTAGAACAGGGGTGGGCAATTCTTTTGACCAAGGGGCCACATGGCCACATGGCTTTTAGATTTTGATTAAGGGGCTGGGTTAACAGTTAATCAGTTGATGCCGGAAAATTGGCAAGTCTCAAACCAGTAGCCCAACTTACTTCAGAGGACATGTTAACATGCAGTTTTATAAGGGTGGTGTTTGTATTTCATGAATACAAGAAATTTGAGGCATTTAAGCAGACCTATAATCTAAGTCACCATGACTACGTAACAAAATATCAGAGATGTATAGTAATTAAGTAGAACTACTTAAGTAGCCTACTTAAGTACTAAAATGCAGTATCTGTACTTTACTGGAGTATTCTTTTTTTCTCCTACTTCCACTTTTACTTCACTACATTTTTTGGATGAATTTAATACTTCTACTCCATTACATTTTTGATGTGCTGATTAGTTACTCGTTACTTTTATTAAAAAAATTACAAATCATACCACATCCAATGATAGTCTATCAATGCCAGATAGTGACAATTGTCATTATTGGGCGATTCAAGCGGTATAAGAGACCTCAAGCTCCCCTTCGACCTTTCGCAGTACTGAATGAATGCAGTGAATTGGGAACGATTAGCAAGGGTCAGTCTACTGCTCCATTTCGAGATGGAAGAAAAACACAAGTTCTTCAACTTCAAATGATTGTAGTGACGGGAATGGTGGTGACCATACCTGGCCCTACTTAGAGTCCATGGCCAAACAGACTATTTCAGCCAAATAAATGTAAAACAGTAATATTCAAACTTTTGACCGCTTTCTTTAATATACACAGTACTTCTACTTTTACTTTCAGTACTTGAGTAGCAATTTTTTAAATACTTTTACTTGCAATACTTAAGTACAAAACATTTTGAATATTTTAGTACTTCCACTTAAGTATGGTGTTTAAAGAACACTTTTACTTCCACTTAAGTCATTTTTTTGATATGGTACTTCTACTTCCACTCCACTCCTCTTCTCCAGTACTTTATACAACTCTGCAAAATATTTTATTTTGGGAAGGCTTCACGGGCCGGATTAAATAGCTCCGCGGGCCGCATGTGGCCCCCGGGCCTTTGTTTGCCCAGGTATGCCCTAGAAGCTACAACTACCAAGTGGTTTTCGCCAGCCTACATGAATGTTTCAAAATTCTGCTTCCGGCAAATGCTCCCAACTTTTTATGATGTTACAATATACTTTGGGTCCTTATCACACCAAACTTCTCCTTTAACAACCACTGCTGTAGGCCATTAGGTATTTGGATTAATACCTAATTTTGAATGTGCTGGTGTAAGAGGTCCAGATTCCAACTGTTGCATGACTAGGGTTGGAAAGGGGTGGAAAATCTCCGGTAAATTTCCAGGAACCTTTCATGGAAACTTTGGTCTAGGAATTTTGGGAATTTGTCTGAATTTAAAGTCCAATATAGAGTTTTTGGAAATTAACATGAAGAAGATGAGAAGTATAGTCATACACTAAGTCAAACAAAGGGAGAGAATTGGGGAAAAAGATGTGATTTAACTGTAAAACTGGAACTTTATGAATGCTTAGGCTCACACTTTCATCAAACAATTGTTTCACAAAACAACAACAACAAAAAAAACACAGCTCCCCCTTCAAAGTGAAAGGATATCCCCTCCCATATAAAAAGTTTAACTCAGAATTCTAGAAGTTACTGTGCATGTGATGGAGGAATGCACAATGCATGTAGGGGGTGTGGCCTAAATAGTTCACCGGAAGTTGTGTGATATGTCCCTATGTAATGGAGGAATGACATTATGCTCAGTTGTATTCACATTGTAATGTAGAGCCTTAGGGATAGAATAATGTCAGGTGCAAGGTAAGGATTTTTACACTTACCAATTTAAACTAAGGAATGCTACGTCAGCATGTTAAATAATAATATAAATAATAGTAATAAGGACACCACTCAAGTTAAGATCGTTCATTCGAGGATTCTTTGAAAAAAATAAAATATATTCAAAAGCCAACACTAAGCATCATCACTCAAAATAAACATGCGAAACAAAACAAAAAGGTAATAAAATAAAAGGAGGGGGGGAACGGGAGATTAGGTGTGTGTTTTGTAATTGTTATGTTGTGTTGCCTTAAGTTTGAGTTCAAGTTCGTAGTAGAAGGAAAGTTGGGAAGTGATCGATGCGTGAGGTGAGCACTGGAGTGGCAGGACAGGAAGGGGGGAGATGATTGGTGCACAAGTAAAGTTGCTGCATCGTTTTTATAAGCTACGCACAGTCCTTTCATTCGGGTCTGAGGTGAGGAAATGGACAACAAAATCCGGCAGGATCTGTCTTGGCCTGTATGAGTATCCAGCGGAGAAAAATGATTCCGACTCTGAGTCTTGTAGCAATAATCCTTCTTCGTCATTGTTTCGAAGGCATATTGTAGAGTAGCTCACACATTCGCAATTCTTTTGCACAGCCAGTAAGTCTTTAAACATTAAACGAACAAACAAACAAAACTTCCTCGAGGCACATGTTTTTGCCCAACTTCACGCCACTCACTCTTCTCTGCCATCGTGCACTAGCCTGACATAGCCCGACCATAATACTGCTGTTCATCCGTATTCATGGTCTGGAGGTTCTTTAACCTGGCGCGATTATACTGCGGGGGGGAGGGCATTCACTTTTGGTTTGAAACAATTGGACAGCTCGTCTAATCAGCGTCGCTTATTGGCCGGTAGACTCTCTACCGATATAAACACGCCCAAGAGGACCGTTCCCAGACCATGGATACGTATGAACATTCGTATTATGGGCGGGCTATGTCAGGCTAATCGTGCACGGCACTGCTTCCTATATAGGCGGCCCACTTGAAACCACTCCCAGTGATTACTAAGTGGCATGAGCATGAAATCCATTAATTTTGATCAATGGAAATTATTTGCAATGTTAATATGCATATTTATGTGCATGTTAAATATTATAAATGTACAAAAGTAAAAATCAGTGTGAATGAATTCAGCGCAGCTTCACTCTGATCTACCAGAGGCAGAGGAGCGGTCTGCTACAACATCAAGTCTGATTGTTTTAGCCAAAATTATGTGGAATTATTTTTCCACCAACTGTATCTATGTTCCTAACCTTCAACTTTGATAATTCCATGTTTATTCCTGTAAATTCCAGTAAATTCTCATTAATTTCCGCTAATTCCCATGTAAAGTATTTGGTCTCGTAAGGCAAGAGTATGCAGGCACCTAAAGGATGAAGGAATTGATACAAGACCTCTGGGCATTACACTTGAGTCATCAGGCAGCTCACTTTACAGAAGTTCAGGGATGCCCTTACACAGATCTGGGAAGAAATCCCATCCATCGCTTATGAGCATGCATGCAAGCATTTGGGCGCCACGCAAGATATTGAGAAGCATTTTGAGTTGCAGAAATTAAAATTTTGGCGAAATGAACTTCCCTGCCATTTCACTTTGATTCTCGGGGCGTCTTTATATTAAACTCTCTGTAGGCTGAAAACTTTTACTTCCCTGAAAAGATATGGCATCCTTTTATTCCATTCCAAGACAATGCCATATACATATCTGTATATATATCCATATACCATACCATACTTTTTTGGGGGAGGGGCCTTGCTGCCCTCTGTCTCAAGTACAGAAATCACTTATTCTGTTCTTAGGCTGCGATCAGAGCAAACAAGGAATTCAACGTGTAATCTGCAAAATGCTGAAGATGAAAGTTGAAAATAAAAGGAGCTAATTTTTTTTGAGAAGCAGATTTTGTTTGCCGTTGCTAAGGCAACCACAGATTCACTCTGCTTATCATAGCCCTCATTTTGTTAAGCAAACTGAGGAACTGAAGATTATATTGACTGACTGAATGAAGATTATGAAAGTAAAGATATAATTTTTCACTAGAATTGTCATAACAACGTATTCATAATGAAGGGTTGGAATATAGCCCGTTTTCTATGTTGAGAATTAAAGGAATTTACCCCATACACGAGTGACGTGTACGCGGATTCTCCCCGCTGAGTTTAAGTTTTTTCTACTTTCTACGCCTTGGGCAGACAGGTGGAATATCCACATTCTGCCTTCTGCTGAAAATCAACACGGAATATGCTTAGGAACAACAGAAAATCCACCTGAAAATCCGCCTTTGGTGTGATCGCGGCCTTAGGTTTGCTAGCACACAATAGCTGGGGGATTTGTTGGATATGGTTCCTTGAGCAATTCATACCAAATGAAGTTATTCTGCAAAAAATCCAAATCTCTGTGCCGTCATTATAATTACAAATAAAAGGAAAATAGGTAAAAGGTAAGCACCACGAGACAATGTATAGTATTTGAGCGCTCCACAAAAATTAATTGAAAATTGAAATTGAATTGAAATATTGGGTGGTCACCTTCACAGCATCACAACTTTGTCCTAATAACTGGTATCCCATCATGACCGCATTGACCAAAGTTATTACAATATTTGGAAATGACTTGGAAATTAATATAAATGTGGCAGCCACAATATCAAAATATTTCTGCCTCTTCTTGATTTAGGATTGGAGATGCCTTCTCTCCAGGAAATATCCAGTGACCAGTTGACCTCTGACAACCTAAGTGCTGCTTTAGATCAGAAGATCGTCTCACCTAACCGCCTTTTTTGTGATAACAAATCCTACGCCAGGGTCATTGTAGGTTTCCCTGATCTTATGGTGAGTAGTTTTTCAGTTTTGGTTTAATATTAGTGTCAGTTAATTTGCCAAATCAATATCATGTCAAATCATTGTCTAGTATGGTCTGGTAGGAGAATGAGCCATTTTATGGTCTTTATTTTTAGGGTAAAATTTGGAAATCTTAAAATTAGGGTATTATCTTGATGACAGATTAAAAGTGGTACATTTAACTTTTACGTTTTGTGGTCCCTGTAGGACAGGACAGAATATTATAAACATACAATATTTAGAAATGATTATCCTAGCTTTCAGATTGGAAAAAAATGGCCGTTTAGTGTCAAGTGATTTTGATTGCCTAGTACCTACCAGATATGGATATCTGCAAATTTGGGATTTTTATGTAAATATCGCTAGCCTCACTAATAAGCCGACTGTTGACTCTGTCACAGTCTGGAACAATGCAATTGAAACATGTTTCCGTTTGGATATGACGTATCCTCTCACCTGGCTCTCACTTCCGCATTCAGCAGTAACAGATTGCTAGCTCATTCCAATTTATTTTGACATCGTAGCGGCAATAAGTCCTCAAGATCATGAATGTTAATGTCATGTACCAATTTTGTAAAGGTAATTCGAAAGTAGGGGGGAGAATAACGAACGTGCTCAGGCAAGTTAAGAGACATCGCTCTAAACTGTGTGCTGATTAATCAAATAAATTATTGTTTCCATCATCATAATGCCGTTCCCGTTACCCTCCATGTAACGCTTCACGTTACTATCCATATGCGCAAGACACTGGCGCATTGGTTGCGCTCACTGGGTTAAAGCAGATCGCACTTTCTTTACATATTCAGGCCAGTGCATGCGCCCGATACGAAAGCTCTCTCTTTTTAGCCTATACTGCTGAGTCCTCATCATGCAGAAAGATCTAACGGGCACATCAATCGAAACGGCAATATCAAAGGTTTGCAATGCTGATACAAATATTTCGGTGAGTTAAATAGTTCGGTGACATTATATCAAAAATGATATGATACAGCTCCCCCTCCATCACTCGGGTCAAGTTGACAATCTCAAACCATACGCCAAATTAGAACAGAGATACCGATTCCAAACGTGATACCTCCAAACTTATTAATGTGTTTTAGGCTCCCCAAGTGTTCATCAGCCATTTGTGACTTTGCTAGCCTATATATGTCAAACTTGTCCCTCCTGCATCAGCACTATGGCCATCTCAGACAACAATGCAGTGCACTGGAAGTTTGAGAGTAGCCTATTTCACATCCATTCAGCTTTGTTTAATGAACAAAAACACAAAATAGTCTGGTATTAATATAATTCAGTTAATTACTAACCACAGCAGACAGTTTCCAGAAACATTAAAAGATACTTTTAATCTAATAGCATGCTGCATAATAGTGAGGTATCTGCAAAAAAATATGCCAACCTATATTTTATTGATATTGGTGTATGACATAAACTGACATATTATAAAAAATTAAAAATTCAGTTGATTTCCAATTATAAGGGGAGGGGGCAGATTCTTGACATAGCATAGGCCTATGTTATCTAATTTGAAAGTATTTTAAATGTAATGCAGTAATTGATTCAATTACTTTACCTCTAATTAATTACTTTTTCAATGGAGTAACGGAGTTACTTTTTGGAGAAGTAACTAGTAATTGTAATTAATTACTTTTTAAAAGTAACGTGCCCAACACTGACCGTGAGCAAACCGAAGTAGGCGCTCTGGGGTGTGTTTCCTAAAAGCATAGTTGCTAACCAGTTAGCAACTTAGTTAGTTGGCAATGGGAAATTGCATTGTAACCAACATGGCTGCTAACTTAGTTAGCTACTATGCTTTTGAGAAACGGACCCCTGGTCCAGACTAGTACGGAGGTAAAATTCATTTTAACGTAAGTACGTAGGATGGCGCTGCCAGGCTAAAAAATTGCTATTAAGGCCAAATTTAAGAGCTTATAGCTTTTGAATAATACAAAGTACAATCTCAAAATCTCTTCAATATATATCAGTATTGAAATTGTAGGTACTAGGCAATCAAAATCACTTGACACCAAACTTTGTCATTTTTCAAAATGTTTAAAAACGTTTCTTTCAGTCAATAGAAATTACTGGTGGGTCAGATAGCAATTTGATTTTCATTTCAGAAATCTACATATAATTTTCAGAATTTTTTTTTTTTTCTTGAGAGGAGAGGAATACTTAAAAGTGTTACAACATGCTAGCATTTAGCTGGAGTTTTCAAAGCTATCCTTAAATGAAATGGCATATCTTGGCAATATATCAGGCTGAAATTTGTATATGATGGTCACAAGACATAGTGCATTCTTTGGACAAAAAATTGCAAAACATTTTAGCCCCTGGTGACAAGCTTCTGGAATTTACCCCAAATTTAGCAAAATATGCTAATTATCTCATTTATTATGGGTGATGCATAAATGTCCCAAGCAGAAATGGATTCTCCACTAAAGCACTGTAGAATCATGTGAAAGAAGTTTGGTAGTGACCTTTATCGCGAAGTTGCTCATTTTGCCCGGTCTGGACTCACACCTACAGTGTAGCTGGGTGCACCCAGAAGCTACAACTAGCAAGTGGTCTTCTCCGGCCTGCACATGCGTGTCAAAATTCTACTCCTCGGCAAATGTTTCAACTTTTTATGATGTTGAACATGTCCTTAACACACCAGATTTTCCCTTAAATTTTTTCGATTAGTCAACTAATCTTAACAACTAATTTATAAAGCTGACAAAAAGAGAGGATAGAAAAAAAATACAATTACTCAATTACTTGCTAGGGCTAGTAAAACATGGCAAAAGTTCCTTTGTCTTTCTGTAATAGTTAATTATGTTATATTTCAGGAGATTCTGGGCTTCAACTGTGTCATATTGTATGAAATATGAAGATTTTAAAGAGGACATTTTAGAATGTAGACACTTTGTACGCATGTTGAGTTATTGGTTGTTTCTTGTTGGCAGTCACCTAATGAGGTATACACGTTTAAAAGAGACGTCGAGCTGACTGAAGGCAGAGCTGCGGACAACTTCTTTGGTGGGAGGCAGCGGTCAGGACCTCCTAAAAGGATAAACTGTGCAACCTTATTAACGGCAAACCAGGTTGTGAGAGCTCTGCCTACATCACAAGTGCCTATTGCTGAAATTTACCCAAAAGGTAACCTTGCAACCTCACATTACTTTGCAACTACACATTATGTTTTCATTTAAGCATCATGGCATTTTCTGTAAGATTCATACAATTTACAAAGGAGAATGCTACAAAATTATTTAAATATTTATAAGTTGATGCCCAAGGGCATATATGTTATGTGTCATGTTTTTATAACCACAAATGTGTTATATATACAGTACACCAAAAGTTTGGACACACCCTCTCATTCAATGCAATTCCTATTTCCGTTGTAGACTTTCACTACAGGCATCAAAATTATGAATGAACATATATGAAATTATTGAAAATGCCAGTGATAAACAACTTCAGTCTACTTCTTTAGATAAAATCAATCTATCTAGCAGCATCTTCAAATTCACTAGAATGTAGCAGATCTTTAACCTACAAATCTAGAAGTACTGCAACGGTAGAATAGCCATGTCATTTCATATACCAATTGGGTTTACCAGCAGTATAAGCATGAATGCAGATGTGTCACATGCATGAAAGTTCCAACACTCTAAAAGTGAACCTACAAACTCTCAGTAAGATTATTACCAGTGCCCTGTATTTTCTTTCTGCCACAATCTGCCACAATCTCAGCTTTAGTGTTGTATCAGGTTTTGGCTTTTATCCTCTTTAATGTGAGTAGTGATTATTGAAGATGAATGATTATAATGAATGTCAACTTCTCTCAGATGTGACCCCACCTATGACAGCTGCTTACTTGGAAGTGACAGACTTGAACTCCAAGAAGGTCAAATATATTCCCGTTCCAAGGTAACGCCACATACTTAAATTTGTTTTATGTTAAAGCGGCACTTGCAGCTTTGTTTTAATACAACAGTTTCAGTTGGATGCTAAACATACTTCCAATTTGGAGAACAATGCACAATTTGACTGGGTATACCACCTAATAAAGGAGACCCTGAACTTGAACATGCATACAGCACAATGTCACCCGATCATCACTTCCACTTCATCTCCTTGCCTTTACATGCTCAGCCCCTCCCCCACACACACACAAACACACACACACACACACACCAGACAAGCTCTAATATACTTTCAGCATACTGCCCACTCAACCACCCCTATCATCATACCTCCCCCCCTCATACAACACAACACAAACATCATGCCCATTCCCCACAAGCAACATCGCATTAGCAAATTGTCCCTTCTATCCTGCCATTCCCTCTCCCTCGCCATGACCCCTGGCATTTCAAGAGAGAAAAGTGCTGCTGAAAATCAAGTCCTCATTATGTTCAAATTGGCGTAATTTCTGATCCATGGTCTAGAAACAAAATTCAATCGGTTTTATAAACTGTTAATCATACCAGGTGAGTTTTGTAGAGATACACAAAGTTCATTTTTTTTGCTAACGTACATTATCTTCCCCATTTTAAATATCTAGTATGTACTAAGATTGTTGATTTATGTGTAATGAGTATACTATTTAGTGAAAAGAATGCCATATTGACTGTTGTCTTAACTTGCGGAAATAGTTGATTGCCAATGAAGTAAAGAAAATATTGATGGAAGAAATTGAGAAAATGCCTACTTTTAGCACTAAATGGAGATAAAAATGTTTTGTTTCCCCCCCCCCCCAGTTAATGTTGTCAGCACATGCATTCTGTGTATCTGGAATGTATTTTTTGACAACCACTGAGATTTTTGAGGGATTTTTTTTTTTCACATTTTTCTGATAATGATGTGTGCATACACTAAAATGGCAACAATTTGTTTTCGTCATATTTCCCGCAGAACAGACCCTTCTATTATTGGTTCTTGGGGTTAAAGTTAATAGAAACAACACAAATAAAAAGTATAACAGACGGTTTTAGGTTCAACCCATTTTCTTGAGCTTGCCCCTGTTGCTCTTGGGTGCTCCTTGTTGGTGTGCCCCCTGCCAAACCTCCTATCTGGCCACTTTCCTACTGCACTTCTGTACTTTGCACAAATAGGCTGACCCATAATTTGACTGTCATCCTCTTTGTTTAACAACATTTTTCAAATTTTCACAATTTTATAGGTCATCTTCTGTATCCCCGTACACTGCCTGGATCTCAAAGTTATCAGACACAGATGTACTGCTGGCCTCTCTTGGAACTGCAGGTGTTGTGACGGTGGACATGGGAGGTTATGTACGCTTGTGGGAGACTGGACTAGACAACTTGCAGCGCTCTTTGATGGAGTGGAGGAGAATGATTGGGTCTGAGGATGATCACCCAATACAAGTTAGTACATTAAGTGTGTTGAGTACTGTGTATATGATTGAACATGCAAGGTTCTGTGACTGTTACAATTTGGTTACATCATGTGAAAGAAACTTGCTACTCAAGATTTAATGCAATAAAGACCTTTTGCATTCATGATCGTAAATATAAACGATAGGGATGTGAGATCTTGAAATTTGCCATTTTCCACAGTATTTGAGCGGCAAAAGTTCACATTCCGTCACATATTGCAACTTGGGCTTAGCTCCAGGTTCATGAACAAGTTATTGGCCTGTCTACAAGAGTGGAAGATGGCAGCAAGAAGTTGTAAACATTCAGTGGATGCATTCTGCTATATATTATATACACTGTATATGGCCAATTTATTAGAGCAACGAAGTTTTCCATCACAGCCTCCATTAGAATGTGTGGGACCTACAAGGGCCTACTTTGGCATGCCTATTGGTGACCTAGACAAGCCATGAGCACCCCATTATACCTGTGAACCTGTGAAGTTTTTAGAGGGTGAGTTGAACAGTTTATTTGCCCGATTTCCTAATCTATTCTCGGCAAACGAAAGAAGGGCTTGTTGGAATACCTTTGTGACAGTGGTTGAAGGATGCTTAGGGAACCACAAGTCAGAAAATTATGAGAAACTTGAGAGACATGATCAAGAACTTTGGAAGAATCCTTGATGCTCATTTAAACAAGTTAAAGGAAAACATGGCAGCTTATTCAGAAGAACAAGGAAAGATATTATGGACTTTGAAAGGTGTTACCAAGGAGTGCACAATTAGCCTGGGAGTTCCCATGCTCCTTTGCACGCTTATTTCATTCACTCTGCAAAGCGGCATGGTGACCATGGTCAATTTTCTCGCCTGCTTTCGGTATCCAATTCCAGGACAAAAAGGGACTAGCACAGCCCTCGACTGCATTTTACGTCACGTGGTGGCTCTGGTATTACATTGATGTACACCCTAGCTATTGATGCACTACTTGGAAAATTTAATGTAAAATTTCAGTCCTATGTTCAAGAAGTTGGTTTATTCGTCTCTGGTGAATACGTGTATACCAGAACCAGCAGAAATGGCAATTTTGATCTAAAAATCTATATTTTCTTGATTATTTATACAATATACTGATACAATGCATTGTTCAAACACTTTTTGAAAAAGACTTGTAAATTGTAATGCCAATTTCAGCCATTGGTTGGTTTACTCTTCTGTTTAGAACACCAAAACCTGCAAAAATGGCAATTTTGATCAGAAATTCAATTTTTCTTGATTAAAACCACAAAAGCAAAGTTTAAACATTATAATGGCCATAATCCTTCTAAATGCAGACCTAGGAGTCAGGAAATTACACTTTCCACTCAAGAGCAAAATATGTGTTACATAGGTTACTTTAGGTTCGATTTTTTATTAGTCTCCACCCAGTGGTGTAGTGGGAATTTTTGAAGTGGGGGTACGCTATTTGTGACCCCCCCCCCCCCCCCCAAAAAAAAAAAAAAAAAAAAAAAAAAACTTTATCTCGAGTCGTTTACGTGATTGTTATTATTAGGCTACATGATTCACTTTCAATACAGAACTTCTAGCTGCCAGTCCAACTAGATCAGTGATGCAACATTATAGTTTCCATTCAAGATTGTTTTAATCATGTTTAATCATGATTTTAACATCATCCATATTTATGTAGACCTACAGAACATGACTAAAAATAAGCAGATGCCGTTATCTACTGTAAGCAGGGGTGATAGTGAAAAAAAATCCTGAGCCTGAACTTTTTCGGAGGCAAGGGGCGGGGTCGGGGTCGGTTGGGGTCTGGCGATGACGTAACATAGGTTTAATTTTGACAAATTATTCAAACATTTAATAGTTTTTGTATGACCATTATAGATATGTTTTCATTTTTGCTTAATGGCTATAGTGTTATTCACAAAAACACAGATCATTTCCATCTTCGTATAGCACTTTAGATCGACTGGAACAAACTGGACACGTTGGGTTCTATGTAGAAATACATTCTAGGCTTGTGCTGTTGCAGTATAGTTATAATTGAGGTGGGAATTTAACCCCAATTCAACAATTCAACACTAGAATGTATTCCTGAAAACATGGTGAATGCTTTACCAACTATAGGCTACAGCCTCCAATCAAATGAGTCATTGTATTATATATATATATATATAATGTTATGGCCTATTGTTGTTTTTGATCTAACTGTGAAGCACGTTGAGCAGCAGTCTTGTGTGAATTGTGCTATTATAGGCTATACAAATTCAATAGGCCTAATAAAAATAATTAGAACAAAAAGACTAATAATAATAATAATAATAATAATAATAATAATAATAATCCTACGTTATTATGCGATATTTGTGTTAAGTTATTATTAGGCCTACTATGAATCATTATTGTTAGTGATGATTTAATAACAAGAACAGAAATAATAAACTAACCTTTTCCCCCTCATCACAGCACAATTGTCAAGTAACATACTTGTCACTTGTCTCCAGTCGAGGCCGTATGTGCGCAGGACGTCATTTAACTCTGCTGTTAACGCTTCTGCATTTGCGATGTTAATTATCCTACTGGCAAGATGCTGAGTCTTCACGCTCCCAGCATCCTCGTCAAAAAAACGGACAAGGACATTCATGATCTTGTCCATGTTTTTGTCTGTTGCCTCGCCAACATTAAGGGAAAACATACAATTCTTAAGTTTCTCAGACAGCTGGCGTTTAAATTCTGGGGCAATGCCGTGGGTGAGCAGATAGCTCGTATGCAGGGTTCGAGTTAGGTGGGAGCCAGTGGGAGCTGAGCTCCCATAGAGAGAGGTCTGGCTCCCATGAAAGCAGCAAACTCAAACATCTGTGGGGGCTCTGACAATACAATAGTATATAATATTTTACTGACAAATAAAGTTATCATAAGCGGGGATAAAACCGAGCTATGGGAGGTGGAACCTTTTTATGGAGTTGCGAGCGCGCTCCTGCTGGGAAGCGCTTGTTACAGGGGTGTTTTTGATCATCTTTTCTTTTTGTGTTATTGCCTTATTGACATGCTGTTATTATGTTCTCTGATGATAAAGGGGTACTGTATGCTTGCGCAGTTGCAATGTATAGGTTGTAAACATAAGTCAATGTCTTAATTGATTGTAAACCATGATTTGGTTGTGACCGATAGTCCGCCTCTGAGGCGAGAGGATATAATGATTGTATGTTATATTGCCTAGTTTGTGGGCCTTGCCCCTGATTATTTTCAGTTTGATCAGTGTTCTGTTTGTTTAGTTTGTTTGTTAATTTGTTATGTTATGCACCCCGCCGGTGGCCTAATATAAAATAAATGAAAGACGTCTGCATTATTCCGTTTCCATGCCTTGAGTCTACCACCCGCCGGACACACTCCGTTACAATGCCACTGAAAATGTGGGCGCTTGCTCGTTTCGGTTTTAGCCTACTTCAATAAAGCCAAACATAGGCCTACTGTAGCTCCAGATAGTAAGATAATGCGCTGCTCTCCCTAGGTCAACCTCTCTCCTAGATATTGCTTTAACCAGGCTATTCCCATCATCCGATCATGCTGCGCATGATGTAAACTTTATTGAGAATTTCGTGCAAGTAGCATATTCACCGAAATTAATAAGTGCCAGTTCACCGTTGTGCATAACATTCAGCCAGAGATCCGGGAGAGATAGAGAGAGACATTGTCAACTTCTCACATTGTAAGGTCAGTGCTTGCTTCCCATTACATTCAAAAGTCCGCAAAGCCTTTACTGAACTCTTGCGCCGTTGCGCAGACTGGAGAAAAAAAAAAAACATCCCATAAATTGCAAACTACCAAAGCAATAGCAAGGTCATTTTTTTTTTTTTTTCTAAACATCGGTTAACACTTACGACATTCTTCATATAACTTGTCTGCTTGCTGACATGTGTTAAGGTACTCATAAACAATGTTTAATAATGTATTACAATTAGAAAGCCGTGAGGCAATTTTAAGCTGCAACAGGACTGTCTCTGACCCAAACAGCTTTTTCCCCCAACTACATGCCAGGAGTAGGCTACTACTCGAGCAACCAACGTCTCTTATTGGCCAAGACAACCAAGACCCGCCCCGTCCTATTTCTGATTGGATTGAAGGGTTGCGATGCGCTTTACATTGTCTGCAGCACACAGCAAATGGAGCGGGGAAAGGGACTTTTCGTAACGTGGATCTGCGTTCTTTGATGGGATGGGGAAAGCTTTTTTTTTTTTTTAACAGAGCCACGCTACGCCGGATTTCCGGCGCGGCGCCGGACTGCTATCACCCCTGTGTAAGTGGTGTAATGATCCGTGAACTACTTTGCTCCAACTCCAACATTAACACGCATAGAGCAGTAAACTTAATGCTTTAGCTGCCTGACTATTTTATAAGCATTAACCTTACGGCAAACGACCTGCCTCAGTGCGAGTTGAACTTGTCTAAATTTACCGGTAGCCTACTGTTTTGGGCTACGAATCCAAAATGATGCGTCGTTGCGCTTATTCAAACCAACGTTCAACACTTCAAAGCCCTTACCCGCCGACGCTGCCTCAGCTGAAAGAAAATGGATGTTTTGGTTAAAACTAACGACGACATTGTCATAGCCTGGCTACAGAGCCACGCAGGTCAGAGGGCTGCAGAACTCGATTGCGACCGAGGAATTTGAGTGTGTGTGCATGCGTATGTGCGTGCTCCTGTCATACATTTCCCTGGCCCTGTTCATTGGCTTGAAATGTCTAGTCAGTGTATGCTATGCATGTTGCTTTCACCCTTGCGTCCGGCGCCCACCCCTACAAATTCGGTTATGTTCACCATTGCCAATGCATGTGGTTTAATGTATAATTAGTAGGATTTTTTTTTTTCACGTGAGAAGTGGGTGGACGGCGTACCCCCGCGTTCCACGCCCACTACACCCCTGTCTCCACCAGTGAGAAAATTGTCTCAGAGATAGGGAGACTTGCAACGCACACAAAATTACAGAAGGGAAGAGGGACAACATACCATACAATACACAACAGTATAGACACAGGTGGACATTCCTACTCACTTCCCTAGAACCATCCCACTTTATTTTGAACAAATGTTTATTTGAAAGAAACGTTGAGACTTGAGCTTGGATTAAAGTTCTCCGTCGGTATGACGGATTTCCGTCAATTGCGTCTTATCATAAAATTTATTATGTGATTTATTAATGATGAAATGAACAAAGGGGGAAATAATCAAACTAAATGAACTGTCTTTATTTCTGCAAATAACTGACATAAGAACGTCATGATGCGTATCTAAATAAAGGCACAAACTTGTTGGCCAGACTTGCAGTGTTTGCGTGAGCGCAGAGCAGATCCACTTTTTCTTTACGCTACTATGGGCCAGCGCAGCATAGGGTTCTCAGGTGAGCAAGGTGAATATAGTGCTTAATTTATTCAGGAAAATAAAGTGATTTTCAAGTGTAGTCTGTTTACAACCCCAGCTATAGACTATTAGTTCCGACTGTAACAGCAAATTTATGGTAGCCTAATGACACTCGATCCATTTAATGAAGAATAGTCATCACCATACAGTAAACGGGCATGATTTCAGCTTTGAAGTCATAGCGGACCTAGGCCTATCATTTCAACGATTTAAGCAAAATATGTAGGCTAACCTATTTAAAAACCTCTACTCAGAGACTGAGAATTAAAATATGAGGCGACAATGCCTCTTTCAGTTTGTCGTTGATCATGATTGATCAGCCCACTACAAAAAAAGACAAGAAAGACCCGCATCATCGGAGTAATGAGCGCATGCAAAGAGTTGCGTGATGTTTCTTCTTCAGTTTGTGGTAGGCCTAATGTCGGTAAATCGAAATTGAGCCAAGCTGTCCATAGGGACGTAGGCCAAGATAACAGAACATCTCTTGTGAGGGAACATTTGATATTTCGCTTTACTTGTTAGTGCTCCACCTACGCTCCACCTGCATTTTGCCTTGTGAGAAGCGCTATTGCAGTTCATTCAGTTCAACTTGCGTAAGGCAACTGATTTACGGTTGCTAATAAAACGTAAACACTAGCGCTAATTCTTGAAACCATATTTGTGACAGCGTAATTTGTTGCATGTTACCAGTATTGAGCATTATTTACTAGCCCTTATTAAGTGAGTAGACGCTTGTCATCCATGCATCTCTCTCTCTCCCTCCCGCATGCGGACACCGACACACCCTCTGCCGATGTTGATTTGTTATAACATTTTTAAAAGCTAAAACTACGATCAAACTCTTGATTTGACTAGTAAAATTTCATGAATGAAATTTAGCTTCACAAATAAAGGCTATTTGTCCTTAGTTTTATAATAAGACTAGCCTATAGCCTATTATATATATTTTAGGTTTTCATTGTACCATGTGTATGGTTATGCATTTGTTATAACCTCATGACACATGACATGACAATGAAAAGGCCAACTATTTTCATTTAGAGGACAGCACTAGGCCTGTATCAAGTGCACTGGTGGGCAACGCCCCCTCCCCCTGATCACCACCTAGATCCCCCCCTTCTCCATAGAAATTTCAGTCAAATGAAAATTTTTGGCTTTAATCCATGTGGGTGCATATGGGTTCAACTATGTTTTTTGTTTTTTTTTGTAATTAAAATTTTTATTTGCTTTTCATGTATAAAAATAAAATCATATGACATAAAACAATGTCAAAACATATAACAGACAGCGCTGATGGTGTATGGTGCTTAGTTTAAGTCCCTTCTCGATTCATATGCAGTATAAAAGAAAAGAAAAACAGAATAGAAATAGGCCTACCCATAGATATTTCATTTTAGCTACTACAGTTGTTCAGTTATATCATACCCACAATACCATTGGCAAAAAAGTAATCCCATGACTTCTTAAAGTTTTCATTTTCATTATTGATTCTTGCCAGCATGTCCTCATAGGATACTTTTTCAGACATACAGTAGGAAGCAACCATTGTTTAAATTCTGGAGGGGAGGTACTTTTCCATAATTTGAGAATTACCCTGGCAGCAGTTATGACTCCCACTTTAATTACTGCAAAGTGGTATTTGGACACATCTGGGAGCTCTGTGTGATCCCCTAGTAGGCACAGCCTTGGGAGGTTTGTTATTGTCATACATAACCCCTTTCCCATATGCTCTAAGACTTTCTCCCAAAATGGTTGTATTAAACTTGGATTCCCAGAGTGCAAGCATAAAAGTCCCTGTCTCTGTGTGACATTTCCAACATAAATGATTGGCCAAAATGCCCATTCTGTGCAGTTTGGAAGGTGTAAAATAAAACCTGTGTATTAATTTATATTGTATAAACTTTCCCCTGGCCTCCCGTATGTACTTTTCACTATTTGACAGAATTCCCAACCATTCTTCTTCACTAAATTCACATTGTAAATCAGTCTCCCAGATACCCTTCGGATTGTTACACAATTCTTTTGACTGACCAGCCAAGAACTTATAGAACTCTGATGCCTTATGGCAGATACATGGCAAATCTAGAAAGTCCATCACTGGGTTTTGCCCTAAATTGAATTTCCCTTTCATGATACAGTTTCTGATCTGAAAATATTTCCAAAGATTCCCTTTATGTTCCAGGTCAAATTTTTTTGGTAATTCTGAGAAAGTCATGAAATTTCCATCCAAATACAGGTCCTTTATATGTGAATCCCCTTTTTATGCCATTGGTCCCAGTAGATAGTCTTTTTCCCGATCCGTATGTCGGGATTTAGCCACAGAGAGGCGTAGGATTGCCTGAAGTGTGACAGTTTGAATATCCTATGGACTTCTCTCCAGACGATTTGGGAATGAGCAAGCACAGAGTTTGAGTGCCCGCACCAACTTTGATGTTATATAATTCCTGAATTCCTGAATTTTCTTAAAAGTTAGTTGGCTACAATTTAGTACATTAGGTTTATCATTGTTGGTGTTGCCATGGCAACGGTTTTCTGACAGACCGTCTGACCAAAAATCACTGATATTGGTTAGTTAAGTCAATTTTCACATTTTCTTCATTATCCATACCATTGGAAATCCTTGTGAACTTTTAAGTGGTCTGAAGCATATAATCACTAAAATTAAGGTGCTTCGAGAGAGGTCGCTCCGGTGGCAGTAGGCATCACTATGTTATCCAGCAGCCTAAAGAGGCAGATAGCCACCTGTGCTACTTTCAGTCTCTGAACTTTGGGTACTCGTTCAATCATGTTGGTGGGCATATATTTTGTTGTTTGTGAATCATATCGTGTTAAGAAATAGATTCTTGAGTTATATTATGATGACAAGCTATATTTTCAAAGATGGGGAAAGTTGTCAAATTTACAGCCATGTCTATCAGAACAGACGATTTTCTGCCTCCAAAACTCAACTCATGGAATTGTGATGTAGCTTCAAAAAGGGTCTATATTTGATCAATACAGTATGGCGACTTTTTGGGCAGTAAAATCAGATAATGATGTCATAATGACGTCATAACATCACATAATGACACCAACATGTTGTTATGCATAGTTGTTTAGATGTAAATCATCTCCTCCAAATTTTGTGGTCATACACCCTTCCGTTCATAAGTTATGAGGAGAGGGGGGGGGGCATAAGAGCCCCTCCACGGTCCCAGGAATGACAAAAAAGCCCGGTGTGGATAGGTTTAATGCAATAATCAAACACAAATAACAAAAACAACAGGAACATCCCCTTTAACCCTTTATAGGTTTGCTCAACCGTTTGGTAGAGCAACTTTTAACTCCTCATATTTTGATAAAAAACAAACCATCCTTAATTAAATCACATGGAATCATCTATACTACTTGGATACTATATATTAAATACAAAAAACTTGCTCAGTAGCTCTATTTATTTTAAAGCCATGCCATTTTAGCTTGTATGACTTCAAAATACGGAAATTCATAAATTCAGCCATTATACATATTATCAATTTTTCCATATTTTCCAAGTATATGAGTTTTTTCCTGTTTAATATTGTTAAAAACAGTCCATAGAACACACATATCAATTTTCATACAAAAATACACATGTTTTGAGTATTTAATAATTTTGTGAAATTATGCTCTACCAAACGGTTGAGATGTCCCTAAAGGGTCATAATTCAGTGAATGGAAATTAACAGGCTGTTATGTCAAGTATCAAAAAATCATAGAATCTCTTCATAGAACATTTTTTAACTCCATGGTTGGGTACACTAGGTCCTAAAAATGCCCTCCACACCCTTAGATGGTATACTTAAGCATTTCAAGGGAGTGTAGGGTATATTATATATATCCGATATTATAATGGTTTTCAATGGGGGCGAGTCTCCTCTCCCCAAAAATCCATATTTTCATAGTAATAAACATACTCATTTGGTTTTTGCATGTTTAGATATTTAAGACCTATATGGCAAATGCTATTTCATAGTTTTTGGCCCAGCCTGTCCTTGGTTATTGGGCTTGGAAGAATGTACCAATGCATTTCAATGGGATCACCATTAGTATGGTGTTTAATAGGAGCCTATTACAAAAGTAGATAATTTTGCTGAAAAAGCAATAAAGAGCACTTTGTAATGTGATTGTATGCAGAAATATGCATATATACAAAGTTTTATAGCATAATATCTATTTTTTCTATATGTTTCCAGTGTTCCGTAAAATGCACCCCTTACGGTCATCTCAACCGTTTGGTAGAGGTTCACAAAATACAGATGGGGGGGTCGATTGAGAAAAAAAATCATTGATTCTTGTTATTGGAGCTTACTAGAGCTGGAAAAGACAAAAAAATAATTTTTTCATAAATATTTTTTGGGGGTGACCTACAAAGGGTTAACAAAGCGACAACAAACATTCTGTCACTCTGCAAGCCTCCCCCTCCCCTATATGAATTCCCCTTTACTACTTTACTCGTTCCGTGAGGTGCATTGCTATCAGCAACACAACTTAAGCCGCCCCAAACCAAACCACCATTCAAAATACCTTACTTTTGTTTGCTCTTCCACACACACACTTCAAAAGTTACTTGCAGGACGCATGGTCTTCTGTTTCTCATGATTCATCCTGAATAAATTCTTCTGCAAATGAAGATGAGCGTAGAAGGGATAGACAACGTGATGTTTCACATTTAATTCCTGTAGTCGCCTCTTCACTGGTGCAAACTCCTTCCTTTTCTCTGCCAACTCCCTTGTCAGATCTTCGAAAAACGACAGCTTGCAACCATCCCATTCGATTCCACGTTTCTACTTGGACACCTGTAGCCCTTTATCTTTTGCCGTTGAACGTAGGAAGCGTATCAGAATCGTCCTAGGCTGCTTGTCTGGGTCGGGCATAGGAGCCATTGAACGGTGTGCTCGTTCAATCTCGAAGTCATGTCCTTCGAGACCAAGGCCTTCAGATATGATTTTTTCCACATATTGCGTCTTTTAGGTCTTTTGAAGTCTGTTTAATGGCAGTCACGTCCACTGCCACCATTTCAAGTGTCGTACTCATCGTTTGTATCTCTTCCATAACTTTATCACTAGCTACCTCAGGCTTCTCAGTGACGCCGGCCATGCTGTTGCGCGTTGACAGCTTTCCTCTCATGCTAGCTTGGAAAAAGTTTGCCTGTTTGCTTGACATTCCGTTAGAACCGAAATCGGACGTATTATACCGCTATTAACTTCAATAAATTAACAAACTGTACAATAATGAAGTGTGTGTTTCTGAAAATTAAAGATTTAAAGATGGTCTGTCATGAGCTTCTCTAGTGTGCTGCCATCTCTCCCAGCGGTCCCACGTGACTCCTGCATACTGCCTTTTTAAACATTGCGTTTGTTATACATGCTTTTTATACACAACTAATTCCTGGATGTCATGCAACGTTTTAAACTCAGGATTTGGATTATGATATGGTTTCGTCACTTGAGCTGATACTCGATTATAACGTTGTAGTGCCTTTTCATGGTGAATGTACTTGTCTCTGCCCAATCCACATTGGAAGTTGCAAAGCAAAAAGTTACAAAGCAAAAATTAGATTTTTTTTATCTTGTTTCTCTCTGAATTATCATACACACAGCCCTGTTTATTCATGTCTACTCAGATTACCATCCAGAGGGACAGTGGCCTAGATGTGAGCTCTCCTAAACATGGCAAGGTTGACCCCAACAATGCACCGCATGTAGGAGGAAACCAGTGGGCTGGTGGCACAGGTAGGTTTCTCATTATTAGAGTTGAAACAAATTTGTTTTCTGTGGAAATATGTCTGTGAAGACAGTAGTATTTTTTAATTTGCAAAAAAAGTTAAAAGTTTCTGCATATAGAACCTTGGGCTATACAGATACTTTGTATCAAAACCAACCTTTGGTTGCACTTCGGAGTGAAAGCTGGTGGATGCCTTTGCCTGTCAATCCTGTGATAGAACATCTCATCTCTCCTGCTGGGCTACGGAACTGTTTGCCGGTATTAAGTCGGTTGACTGTCTAGCTGCTGGGTTTAGTCAGTTAACTGATTCAGCTGAGGCGACTGGAGTGTGACTGCACCAATTGAATTGCAACTCCACATCTGGACCTTGATTTGTTGTAGGCTCAGGCCTATGTGGAACTTTGCACAGACAGACTAGCCTATTTGCATCCCTACGAACGAACAAACAAGAAAACAAATCCACAACAATGGCAAAATCAAACAGACAAACACTCCTGGCACAGCGGCCATTTTCCACAAACTGATTAGCTGATCAGATGCAATATTAGAAGAAAGTTTTTAACATGCACTCTAATAATAATAGTAATAATAATAATAATAATAATAATAATAATAATTTGTTGTAAGTTTTGACAAATACCTGGATATTTAAGGCTCAAGAGCTCATTTTTTTAGTGTTTAAAGCAGGGGTCGGCAACCCGCGGCTCTTTAGCACCCTAGTGGCTCACTAGAGGTTTTGCAAAAATATGTGAAAATGGAAATGGTTAATATGGTTTCTTAGGGGGTAAACATGACACAAACATTCTTAAGCTGTAAAACATGAATGTAGTTGTAAATATATTTAATTTTTACTTCGTGTTTAAGAAATTTGCGCCTCAAATGATGGAAGCCGTTTTGACATTCGAGCGCAAGCTGACTGTATTCGTCAGGGATGTAGAGCAAGGCATGCTCTCCCACTTCTCATCCCTGAGAGAGTTCAAAGACGCCCATCACGATCACACACTCAACAGTGATTATTTGCAAAGTGCAAGGTCCGATGATGTAGCCTACTTGTCTGTTGCTGAGGGGGGAAGAGAGGATGCTGCTGCGTTTGACAGACCTTGTGGCATTTGCGAACTAAAGAGAAGAGGATAATGCACAGAAATCAAAGTTTATCTGTCTTATTTTAATTTTGTTAATTTCGACTGACTGTTGAATTTTTAAGCAAGCTGCCTTTTAATTGCAGGCTGCGTTACTCCTCCTTACTCCCTGCGCTCTTTAAACCAGGGGTCGGCAACCCAGAATGTTCAAAGTAATTTCAGGGAAATTAGCAAATAATAATTGCAAGCTGCGTTTTAAAAACAGGCTGCTGCAAATTTAGATGCCTGGAGGCATAATTGGATAACGGACAGTTTGAATGGTTGAACAGTTAAGTAATTGAGAAGTTTGAACCACATGACTTAAGTTGAGTTGTATTAATTAGCATATATGCTAACTAACATGGTAACTATTGTAATTAGAATGTGAATTATGCTAACATGATAACCACATTACTTCGCTGAGTTGACTAGCATCAATTAGCATACATTTTGCCTTATTACTAACCTTGTATAATGAGACTGATGACATTCACTTTCAGCAGAACCAAAAGAGCAGCTTGGAAGATTTGAGGCAATTTTAAGATTCAAGAGTGACAAAAGGTGTGACTGGGATCACTGAAATAAAAGGCCTCTATCCCACCTCTACTTAGGTGCCTTCTGGTAATCACATTAGCTTCACTAGGCCATGTTAGGACAAGGACAAGGATTGGATTGGAAACTGTGGACAACTGATTGGATTGGAAACTGTGGACAATCCCACAAGGTTTTCTGGTGCTCCGAAAATGACACCCAAAATGATTTGTCAGACTTGTGCGGTCTTCTGTTCACACTGATTGAGTTTCCTTTCTCTTTTTATGAGAGTGTTTCTACTTATCTCTACAAGTAGACGGTGGGCCGAGGGCGTTTTTCGTGTTGTTTTGTAAAAAACATCAGAAGAGTAGACAAGTTTTCATCTGTGATATAAACAAATGGTATTAAGCCTAACAAAATTTGTTGGCAGGTCTGGTTTGATCATATATCGTCAAAAACAATAGGTTTTAATCGTTATTTTCCTCGGGCATATGCAAGGAAATCTATAGGTATAACCCAATCAAATGTCGGCAATTTGAGTCCTTGGAAAAATCAACCAATCGAGTAAGAGTTCAATAGGACCCGCCTCGGAATGTAAACACCAGCTAAGCAGCAATGTCAGAAAACGCTGCAAAATCCCCTTCAGATGGCTTATTTTAGATCACAGAACTTCAGATAATAGTTGTCAACCCACTTTTTGTATAAATCTTACCTTGTTCCTGTCTGGGCATGCTGCAGAATATTGACTTTATAAATCCAACGGTGAAATTCTTAATAAGAAACATGTCATCTTCTATAGTAGCCTAGCTAGCAGCAGAGGTTGAAGCAAATCGTAGGCTATCACTTGTAAGTGTAGCGGCTGCACTCTTCTTTGCGTTGTGTATTAGCAGAGAAATTCTAATAAGGGGAGAATTTTCACTCTCGGAACACTTCCGGTGTGGTATTGCACCTAGGGGCGCTCGCGGGCGAGTCCAAAATGGCTTGGGTTCAATGGAGCTGCACCACAAATTCCTAAATTTCTTTTAATATAATTTTTTGTCTTAAAATTGCAATACTGTTTACGATACAGGGGGCAGAGATTGTATAAATAATCGTGGAACAAAATTTTTAGATGCTTTCGTTCGCTATAACATCGACATGCAGTCTCCTCATTCCTCCTCATTTCTCCCTCACCAGCCCTCACTCACTGGCCAGTTAGCATAATGCTAGCGAGGCACAGGCAAAACAGGCTCACGTTGTGAAAAACTGAGAGGGTGTGGATGTTTGTTAATTCACTTTTTATGGCTAATCTATGTCCAACTTGCAAAAAATAAATTCAAATCTAACGGTTCCCGACGTCTAATGGGTATAAACAGTACATTTAGCCATGTAGCTCCATAGGGCCCTATGTATTTTGGACTCGCCCGCGATCGCCCCCTAGGTGAACTGCAGCCAAAAACCGGTACAATGGGGGTGAATAGAGAGTGGTGGGGCTCTCCGTAAACGGGCTCTGGTATTAGGGTACATTTCATTAACTCTGTTACATAAGCAAACAGTTGGCTTACAAACAGTCGTTGTTACTAAAAAATACAATAAAATTGACGCTGGACCCATTGTCAGAATCTCTTCAACTTCAGGTCTTAGGAGAGGTTCGGTTATCATTAAGGTAGTGCTTGCACATTATAAAGGACAATGTTTCTTCACAATCTTTTCGTTGACCACAGAAAATGTGTATAATATCCTAACATGTTAGTAATGACACTTTACTATGCTTAACTGCAGTAACACAAACGTTTCAGGCATCATTAGGCTGTAGCTGACTGTAGCCTGTTTCATTGTTGTAGAGATGAATTGCAGACACCTTCTTGTCAATAAGATATCTTTATATCAATGGAAGAGTCAAATCAGCACATGAGATTAAAAAGATGTAGGCCTACTTTGTAATGACTCTAGTGTCTATTTGCTATAATATCTATCTGTACTATTTTCAATAGCTTATGTAGCCTACCCACCTGCACTTTCTGTTCAAAGAAAGAGGTAGCTTTAGCCGTTGACCATCGAAGTCTAAAGTTCAAATTTATTTACTTGAATGCTTGTTTAGGCACACGTAATGTAACGAGGTGTTGGCTTGATTGAACAGCAGAACTAGAAAGATTCAGTACATTTATTTGTCACATCATGCGTTCAGGTACAAAGAGCAATGACATGGAGAAAATATATCTGTCAAAAATAGCTAACTTACATAGATGTCATTATACTAAACTGAATGACAGTCACCAAGATAACATTACGGACATTAGTTTAAAGTGTACAGGGCATTGTATCGGTGTGTTGTTCGATATATTAAGTTATACTGAAGTCCAAACACATCAGCAGTTAGCAAAACAGTTAGCAATAGCTCTAGCTGTGCTCTATCGTTGTGGACATTATGTTGAATAGACCTTGAATAGTTCTGTTCGTTCACGCTAGGTAGGTTAACGGAGACTCTTAATTATAAACACTACACTGTCAAAATAGTAATTTGTTAGTAACATGCATCATTACACACATTATAGTGCAAATTCCGTGATATCCAGCTTGCTTGCCGACCTCTCCCTGTCGAGTCGTCTTCCTACTTCCTCAAACAGTCTCGCACTCTGTCTTTCTCGAGTCTTCATTGGCGTTTCTCAAGCCACGTGAGGCGAATACGATTTTTTGATTGGTATGCAGTACGTGTGGCCCTGATAACGCTTGCCTGCTAAAGTTATGAAACATAAAGTTGATTTTCTCAAATATATGATCGAGTTGAGGCTGCCAACAAGCGGAAATGAGCTTAGAAAAAAAATATGTATTGCACATATGAAAAATCAACTACTCTTCTCCAGTTTTGTCCAAAAGTGAAAAAGTAAAGCAGATAGAGGCCTTCGGCCCACCGTCTACAAGGGAAAAAATCAAGAGCCTATGTTGGGTACAAATACAGTGGGGAGAACAAGTATTTGATACACTGCTGATTTCTTAGGTTTTCCCACTTGCAAAGCATGTAGAAGGTTGTAACTTCTATCACATGTACTCTACAACTGTAAGTGATGAAATCTAAAACAAAAATCCAGAAAATCACAGTAGATGATTTTTAAATAATTATTTTGCATGTTATTGCAGGATATAAGTATTTGATCATCTATCAACCAGTAAGATATTTGGCTCTCACAACCATATTAGTTCTTCTTTAAGAAGCCCTCCTGTTCTCCACTCATTACCTGTATTAACTGCACCTGTTTGAACTAGTTTGAACCTGTATAAAAGACACCTGTCCACACAATCAATCAGACTCCAACCTCTCCACAATTCCCAAGACCAGAGAGCTGAGTAAGGACATCAGGGATAAAATTGTAGACCTGCACAAGGCTGGGATGGGCTATAGGACAATAGCCAAGCAGCTTGGTGAGAAGGCAACGACTGTTGGTGCAATTATTAGAAAATGGAAGAAATTTAAGACAACTGTCAATCTCCCTCGGTCTGGGGCGCCATGCAAGATCTCACCTCATGGGGCATCAGTGATCATGAGGAAGGTGAGGAATGAGCCCAGAACTACACGGCAGGACCTGGTCAATGACCTGAATAGAGCTGGGACAACAGTCTCAAAGAAAACCATCAGTAGCACACTACGCCGTCAAGGATTAAAATCCTGCAGTGCACGCAAGGTGCCCTTGCTCAAGCCAACGCGTGTCAAGGCCCGCCTGAAGTTCGCAAATGACCATTTGGATGATTCAGAGGAGGACTGGGAGAAGGTCATGTGGTCTGATGAAACAAAAATAGAACTGTTTGGGTTAAACTCCACTCGTCATGTTTGGAGGAAGAAGAATGATGAGTACAACCCCAAGAACACCATCCCAACTGTGAAGCATGGCGGTGGAAACATCATTCTTTGGGGATGCTTTTCTGCAAAGGGGACAGGACGACTGCACCGTATTGAGGGAAGGATGGATGGGGCCATGTATCGTGAGATCTTGGCCAACAACCTCTTTCCCTCAGTAAGAGCATTGAAGATGGGTCGTGGCTGGGTCTTCCAGCATGACAACGACCCAAAACATACAGCCAGGGCAACTAAGGAGTGGCTCCGTAGGAAACATCTCAAGGTCCTGGAGTGGCCTAGCCAGTCTCCAGACCTGAATCCAATAGAAAAGCTCTGTTTTTCTGATGTATCAAATATTTATTTCTTGCAATAAAATGGAAAATAATCATTTAAAAATCATACAATGTGATTTTCTGGATTTTTGTTTTACATCCCATCACTCATAGTTGTAGAGTATCCATGATAGAAATTACAGACTCTTACATCCTTCAAAAATCAGCAGTGTATCAAATACTTGTTCTCCCCACTGTATGTCTTCTGAAGGCCTAAATAGAGCACAGCCAAAAACTCCAATACATTTTTTTTCCATCTTTGAGGGAATGCTATGACCATGCAGGATCATCCAGACCAAAACTGACAGTTTTGCTACAAACTATCTATGTACCAGCATGCAAAATTGAGCTTCCTACATGGTTTAGTTCTTGAGCTATGGGCTTGTGAACTTAAACAAAAAAAGGTGTGTGAACAAAATGGGCACCTCCCTCCCCCAGTAAAAATGGCTGTAACATGGAGAGTATACATCTTACATTCAAATAAATTTACAGTGTTTCTCTAAAGTACCATGGGTACATTTGGTGATTTTTTTCAGATTTTTTTGAGACCTAAGTGTGCGGGCTCCTGTTGAATTGACGTGGAATGACCCAGGTGGTGTAGCCACACTAGGAAAAATTTATTCCTATGTTATTGTCTCTACCTCAGTCCCAGGTCAATTTGATTTATTAGCCATCAGAATTAAATTTGGTATTCTGTTATTCAATTCAATTTTATTTGTAGAGTGCTCAAATACAGTGCATTGTCTTGCGGCGCTTTATAGACAGTACGGGAAGCATCCACGAGTAACGGGCAAGGAAAAACTCCCCTTGCTTTACTAATAATTCATTTTTAGGAAGAAACCTTGGGCAGATCCGCGCCTCATGGACTTGGCCTACCTGCCTGGGGCATAATAAAGTATCCGTACTGATGCATTGATTGACCATGGTTTACCAGGCCATATCCATCATGGGTCCTCTGAGAGAAAAGGGAGGATGATCCTAGTGTGTGGCTCCGGAGAGGTTGGTCGGCATCCATGGTGGGGTAGGGGTTGGTGGCAGGGAGGCAGGGAGGGACAGGAGGTTCACCACTCAGCCAGTGCGTAGGGGCAGAAGAGGCAAAAGAAACAAGAGGATTAGGCCATTCTAGGAGGATATCACTTCATGATATAAGTGTGTCATATTTTGTATGTCAGAGTGAGGAGAGGGAGAGAAAGAGGAGAAAGAGGGTTGTACAGGATGGCAAATGTGCAGTAAGTGGCAGCACTAGGCTATCGCAGCATAACTAAGGTGTGGTGTATAACATTATACCTCTGTTTTTTTTTACATTGACTAGAAAACATGTGGGCTAACTTTTAGACCAGGGGTCGCTTAAAGGTAACATGATCCACAAGGTCAAATTCAAGTTCAAAGTAAAGGTCAAAAGGTCATATAGTCAAAATGGTCGAGAAGATGACATGGTTTTATCTACCTAGAAACACCTCAAGTAACATCTGAGGTGGGTAAATTGTCTTTTCAGTTTTTCTTGCACTAAATAAATGGAACCAGCTACAAAAAGTCTTAAAATTAGACGAATTTGTGTCTACAGACAAATTTAAGGCTTTAATTGTGGATAGGAGACATGCACATAAGTGTTCTTGTTTTTAATTGATTTTATTTTTATTCTATTTACTAATTTCTATAAGTATGTTTCCCTTTTATCTATTATTAATATTGTAAGATTTTATTTTATTTTTGCTTGTATTTTTTTCTAGTTTGATTGTAATGTCAGAGCAATGCTTAAACAGAGACTGATGCTCAGCCATTTTTCCCTGAATAAACAGTGATGATGATGATGATCATGATGATGATGATGAGTTGTGTTCCTCAAATGTTTAGGAGGGTCCACTCTCTTCAACAAGTCAGCCAGCAGGCAAACAGCTGGAGGCATTTTTTTGAAAACATACTTTTAAATGGAAATGATTGTTATACTTCCGAAAGAAACAGATATCATTAGATATCATTTAATTGTTCTTGTCAAAATTAAGTTGGTCCTTCAAAAGCAAAGCAAATCATAAATTGAACTTCACATTTTTCAACTTCTCAACATTTAATTTAAAATTGATAATTTTACTCAAGTCAAAGTCTGGGAAATTTAGCAAATTAGTTTTTTTTTATCAATGATTATTCAGCAAGTAGCAATTCTGTAATACTGCCAAATGCAAGTCAAGTCATATGACCCAACGTCCACCTCTTATTTTGTGATTTCTAATTTCTTTTCTGACATTTGTTCTGTAAGATCATATTGCAGTAGCTGATACTTCTATTACTTATTCAGTTTTCTCTTTTCATCTACATTTTGTTTTTATTTTAAATGCAGCCCTTAGATTCCAAATACAGCACAGTCATAAACAAATTGACATTGACATTGTAGGGGGCAGAGACACAGCAGGACTTGGGGGCAAAGGAGGGCCCTACCGTTTGGACTCTGGACACAAAGTTTACCAGGTCTCCCAGATAGAGAAGGATGCTGTTCCTGACGAGGTCAAAAAGGCAGCACGTGAGATGGGCGAGAAGGCTTTTAAAGAAAGGTACCAGCAATATCATGCAAAACTGTTTTAATTAAAGGGATGCCACGCAACGTTTTTATGGTAAATTTACCAGAATCGTTGTCACTGATTAAATAGCTCGTTACTGGGTGAATGATGGCTCTGTCGTCAGCCTCTAGCGTGGATTTTGTAGTTACGACACATGCAGAATTTGGGGTTATGGGTAGTTGGAAATGAAACTTAAAGGAGAAGTTTGGTGTGATAAGTATATTGCAACATCATAAAAAGTTGGAACGTTTACCAGGAAGCAGAATTTTGACACATCCATGCTGGCCGGAGAAGACCACTTGCTAGTTGTAGCTTCTGGGGGTGCCCAGCTAGGTGGCAAGAAGCAATCTGTACAGTTACTGAATTTTCAACACCTGGTTTTAAATGTTGGAACTGTCAATATACTATACATGAAGTGTGGGGCTATTTGGCCACTAACAAAGAGCTGGAAGCTACAAGTAGAAAGCGGTCTTCTTCGGCATGCAGGAACGTAGCAAAATTCTGCTCCCCAGCAAACAGTCCAACTTTTTATGGTGTTAACTGTATATAACTGAACTGTATGACTGAAATCGTATTTATGACCGACTATGGTTCCATTAGTTTGTTAGTAAATAAATTCACATTGTTTGGTGAGAATGTACAATTTAGATGTTACTTTTTGGTGTCACTTTAAATGTTATAAATTGTATATTACAAGTTAGAAATTTACCTCCAGATGTAATTGAAATAGAGCATGTAAATGAGGTCATTACATTTCTGTCTTTTAATTTCTTAGACTTAAGGAGATTGAGATGAGTGAGTATGATGCCTCCACATACGAACGTTTCTCTGGAGCAGTCCGACATCAAGTTCAGTCTCTTCGAATAATTTTGGACAGCCTCCAGGTAATGCTTTTGTGTAGGTGAGAGTCATCCACACGTTGTCTTTCTCAGTATATTCCAACAGGACAATGCCAGACCACATACTGCATTAATTACATCATGTCTGCGTAGAAGAAGGATCTGGGTACTACAGTACATTGCACTTTGAAAATTAAATTGCAAAATGAATTGACAGTTAAATGATGAAACTGCACACACGGTTTTAGACAGGGGGCGACATAAACAAATTAATGAAACAAAAAAATGAGCATAGCCCTCATACAATCTAAGCCAGGGGTCTCAAACTCAAATGAGCTGGGGACCACTATGGTTAACATTATCTGACTGGAGGGTCACCTTACGGGTCAATTGTAATTATAGTTAGGGCAAAATAAGCAACTTCGCGATAAAGGTCACTACCAAACTTTTTACACATGATTCTATAGTGCTTTTTCGCGTAGAATCCATTTCTACTTGGGACATTTTTGTATCACGCATAGTTAATGAGATAATTAGAATATTTGGCTAAATTTGGGGTAAATTCGAGGAGCATTGTCACCAGGGTCTAACAATATTGCATTTTTTTCTATCCAAAATGCCCCACACCCTGTGACCATCCTATAAAAATTTCAGCCTGATATCCATTCAGTCTGATATTCCATTTCATTTATGGATAGCCTCGTAAAATCGAGCTAAATGCTAGCATTTTAGACTGTCAAGTGATTTTGATTGCCTATACCTATAATTCCAAAACTTAATTTACATATAGAACTAAGACTGGCCGTGTCTATCCTAATCAAAAGCCATGGATAAACAACACTGTAAAAACTGCACTTAGGGCCCGTGATTGTGCTTTTGCATCTGGAAACATGGAGATGGTGAAAACAGCCAAATATGAACTGTGTAAGACCATCAAAACAGCAAAAAGGACATAGGCATAAGATCGAAGAACAGCTGGAAGGTAAAGACACAAGAAACATGTGGCAAGGACTTCACATGATTTCTGATTTTAAAGAAAAGACATGTGAGGTCCAAGTCTCTCACTCTTCACTGCCAGATGAGTTAAACACCTTCTATGCCCGCTTTGAGGTCACCACCAACCCTCCAGAAATAATCACCTCCACCACTACTGACCTCTCCGCTGTTCCAGGCCTAACTGTCACAGAGGCTGATGTATCGAAATCCTTTAGTCAAGTCAACATCCGAAAAGCAGCCGGGCCTGATGGGATACCAGGTCGTGTCATCAGAGTATGTTCAGAGCAGCTGGCTGGTGTGTTTACGGACATATTCAACGGTTCTCTGTCCACGTGCACTGTCCCCAGTTGCTTTAAGTCAGCCATCATTGTTCCAGTGCAGAAAAGCAAAATCACCACCTTGAACGACTGGCGTCCTGTGGCCCTCACTCCCATTGTGAGTAAATGTTTTGAGAGGCTGGTGAAGAACATCATTTGCAGCATGATACCACCCACTCTGGACCCTCATCAATTTGCCTATAGACGGAACAGATCCACGGATGATGCCATCACTACAGCATTGCACACCTCCCTAACACATCTTGAGAAGAAAAACACATATGTCAGGATGTTGTTTGTGGACTACAGCCCTGCATTTAACACCATAGTCCCTAGCAGACTTGACCACAAGCTTAGGAGTCTTGGCCTAGATCACAATCTGCAGCTGGATCCTGGACTTCCTGTCAGCGAGGCGCCAGGTGGTGAGAATGGCCTCCATTACATCTGCTTCACTAACAATCAACACTGGTGCCCCTCAAGGTTGTGTCTTGAGTCCTCTGCTGTACTCTCTGTACACCCATGACTGTGTGGCTTTGCATAACTCCAACACCATAGTCAAGTTTGCTGACGACACCACGGTCATTGGACTTATCACCAACAATGACGAGTCAGCCTACAGGACTGAAATCAGCAACTTGACACAATGGTGTCAGAAAAACAACCTGTCCCTAAATGTTGTGAAGACCAAAGAGGTGATTGTTGACTTTAGAAGGAAAAGTGATCTGCATGAGCCTATTAACATCAATGGCTCTGAGGTGGAGAGAGTTAACAACTTTAAGTTTCTCGGCGTGAATATCACAGAAGATCTAACCTGGGATATTCACATAGACCAGCTTGTGAAGAAAGCCCAGCGCCGTCTCTTCCATCTCAGACGATTAAAGAAATTTGGCATGAGATCACAGATCTTAAAGACTTTTTACAGTGGAACTGTCGAGAGCATCCTGACAGGTGACATCACTGCCTGGTATGGTAGTTGCACTAGCACCAAAAGGGCGGCGCTGCAAAGAGTTGTGCGCACAGCGCAAAGTATCTGCAGATGTGCTCTACCTACCATCAAGGACTTATACATCAGACGCTGCATTAAAAAGGCAAAAAGAATCACTAAGGACCCCAGTCATCCCCATCATGGACTGTTTCAGCTATTACCATCTGGCAAGAGATTCCGTAGTCTCAGGGCCAGGACCACCAGACTTCAAAACAGCTTTTTCCATCAAGCAGTAAGACTCATGAACACAGAGTCAGAATCCACAGCCTAAATTGTGCCTGTCAGTCTTGCACTTTTTCTTTTTTTTATGCACTTTTGGACATTGAACACTCACACTGACACTGACACATACACACATAGCACATTTATCTCAGACATTTCTTAATCACTATTATTTATTTTCTGAGGAGCAAAAAACACAAGAATTTTACTCTCCTATAGTCTACCACTAAGCTAATGAGATGTAATAAAGTTTTTCTTGAATCTTGAACATGAGAAAAGGTATATCCTGAAGAAATGTACTTTGTGCTATTCAAAAGCTATAAGCCCTTAAACATGGCCTAAATAGCGATTATTACATAAAAATTCAGAATTTATTATACTCCTGGAAAGACAGCATCAATTGCAAACCTATTTTTTTCTGTACAGTATGACACACAATTGACAACTTGAACCTGTTAAATAAAGTTTTCCCTCTTTCCTGTCATTTTGGGACACGTCTAAAAATGGAAATAAACGACAGCTGGAGCTAAAACAGTCATTTTTGGTTGCAATTACATGACACTTCTGGATGGTTTAAACAAAATCTCTGTCTTTATGGCAATTGTATGCCACCTATATCACAGAATAAAAGTGGTTGTTTTGTGGTCATAGTAGGACAGGACAGAAAATCACAAAAATACAACCGACTAACTTTCAGATTGGCAAAATGACCAAGTTTGGTGTTAAGTGATTGTGATTGCCTAGTGCCTACAATTTCAAAACTTCACAAACCTATAAAACATGGGAACAGGTATTTACTGAAGGAATTTTGAGATTGTACTTTGTGTTATTAAAAAGCTTTAAGCCCTTAAATATGACCTAAATAGTGATTTTTACATACAAATCCAAAATTATTTATACTCTTGGAAAGACAGAATTAATTGCAATTGCAACTATTTTTTCTGTGTTCTTCAATGGTATGGCACACTGTTGACAAATTAATGTATTTATGGCCATTGTATGCCACTTTGATGACGCATTAAAAGTGGTAGATTTAACTTAAATTGTAATATTTTAACAACTTTAATATGTAAAAATCGCTATTTAGGCCATATTTAAGGGCTAAAAGCTTTTTAATAAATTGATGTGACACTACCAGAAGTTGTCTACGTCATAACATTGCTTTGTGCCTGGAGAGGCACTAGTGTTTTACGGTAGATAAGTAATACGTAATGTGCATGTTTATATATGTATATATATATAATTATTTTTATATAAATTTAGGAACCGTGATTCTGTCAGTGTGGGTCTGACCTTTCCTTCTGCTTGCATCATAGGCTAAAGGCAAAGAGAGACAGTGGCTCAAGAATCAAGCTCTGGGTGAACTAGATGACGCAAAGATAATTGATGGCCTGACTGGAGAAAAAGCTATCTATAAGCGCAGAGGGGAGCTGGAACCAGAGGTAAGCTCCTTAAACAAGCAAGTGATGTAACACCTTCGGCGTTGCTGTCGCTGGTCTGGCCAGCAGGCTTGTACAAAATTCAGAATTTCAGAATTTAATTCAATTCAATGAAGGAATTTCAATTGAATTTGAATTGGCTCCACCCAACAGGAAGTTCAATTGAATTTGAATTTGAATTGCAGGAAGTGGAATTTCAGGAATTTCAATTCAGAGAAATTCATTCTTATTACATACAAGTGAGAATGTGACACTCCATTCTTGGAGCTACAGACACTAACATTAATTATTAATGTTCAATTATTAGAAAACCAGCTCTGACCCTCAGTTATTTATTTCACGAGTGTAAACCAGACAAAAAGTCTTCTTTGGACAACCATTTTGAAGACTTGGGTAAGCAAAGTATTCTGGGAAATGAAGTCTAGTCAAAATAATTTTTCACAATTTTAAAGTCATTACAATGTTAAAGGTTGTCTGTGGTTTCCTGTTAGGTTCACTCTCTAAGACTAAAGATATATCTTACCAAAGTTGTTTTTTATACATACCTGAACTATCTCTTCAGAGTCCTTTTTTTTGTAGTTGATTTTTCGTAAATATTTCTTTAGAGGTTGAATCCATGTTTCTGGCCCCCTCTTGTGGTAGTCATTTGCACATTTACGAGCATGCATGAAATTTATCATTATTACGTAAATTCACAGAGATATGCAATTAAGCAATATCACACGAGTGGGAGTGATGTTGTTGGCACTTAACATCACTGTGTGTGTTTCGACCGTATGCACCAAACCGCAGGCAGTAGGCAACCACACACAGTGATGATGATGTGCCAACAACATTAGGACCACGAGTGTGATATTGCTTTTATACAACAATTCCATTACCAACTTACTAAGTTTTAAGACACCAAATTGTATTTTCTGTTGTTTAGTTTCAAATTTAGTTTGTTCATCTTCTTCTCCCCAAAATAGTCCTAGCTGGAACTGCCCTGGCAATGTGTCAAAAATAGACAAATAGCATACGGTTCAGATGTATTGGATCTTCACTGAAACCTTCCAACTTGTACAGAAAGTTCATCCTCGATAATAACTCCAACCAATGACTCCATAACTCCAACCAATGATATTGCATCTGAATAAAGTTTGTCTCTCGTCTAATTCAGAAAAATAGCCTGCAATATCAATATTGACCTGTAGATGTCAGCCAACTACTGCGAATGTTAGAGCCTTTTCTACTTCAAACAGGAAAACAAGAAACTCAACCGAGGTTGAGAACTAGTCGACTCTCGCAGCTCGCAGTCGCAGCTACCAAATATCATCACTCGTAGTGACGCTTGGAATGTATCTCGTCCAATCAGAAATTCAGAAATAGTTTGACCGGAGTGAAAATATAGTGCATGAGTCCATCAATATGCTGTGTATGTAGATTTATTTATTTATTTATTTATTTATTTATTTCCTCCCCTAGAGAAACTTAAGGTTAAGTGTGTTGCTTAAAGGCACAATGGTGGCAGGCGGGATTAGAACCCATACCTTCCAGACTACTTTGCTTGCAAGTTAGGCTCCTTAACCACTGCAAGCCATTACAAATGAAAGCCATTTCTATAAAAAATTAAGTCTATAAAATAAAGCACAACATAATGCAGAAATATCAGACCCTCCATGGCAGTAAGCGTGTAATGGATGCCAACAAAGCTTTTCAGCTCAGTGCTTGGAACATTTGATTTCCATGTAATGGGTTTCTTGTAGTTGACGAGATCACGGGTTCGAGACCCATGTGTGGTGCTATAGACTTATGCTAAGAGTGCACAAGTTCACCACCACATATCATTTTTAAAACTGTAAAACATGTTTGTGTTACAGTAAGGTAAAAAACTATGACTTACAAAGGATATATTACTCGCTAACATGTCAGGCATACACTATAACTTAAGAACAACTTTGCATTAAGATGGTTTTGGAAAATTGCCCATTGTCGAGTATTGCTGTTCATGTTAATTTGTGGTAATAAATATGCCTATTTATCAATAAAAAGTATTTTGTACATACAATAATATCTGTATGATATTCATGCTGTTTTAAAATGTCATTTATGCTGTTAAGTTTTAGTGTTATACGGTAAAAAACTCTGAATTATAGCCCGGGCTTTTATTTTCCCAAATCGCCAAAATGCACCGGCTTGTATTTGAGACAGGCGTCTATATGAGACAGGCCTTTAATTTATTGTTGAGATGTTCGTTGAGTGTGGGACAGATCAGATCTACTATAATATCTTAGATTACTGGTATCTTAAAATAATGAAACGATTTGACAATGCACGTTACCATCAAGCCTATGAACTTGCTGCCCCAAAACACATCAACAAGAAAGAAAGGACAACATCCCGAAGTTAATGATAAACCTATTATCTCTCATCTCCTCTCACAAAACAACAACCAATACTATAGGCTACAGGAATTCATGGCCTTATGAAAAACTAATGATAACTAAAAAACGTTGTATGCTATGGAATAGGGTGACCACCTGATTGTACAGCAATTTTACCCTTTGTCCCGCGTCACGCAAATTGAACATCAATCCCGCATGTTCGTTCGACACACCGATACGTCGACCTTTTGTCTCTGTTCAGAGAAGAGCAAGTTGACAGTTTGACCTGTATATCAACCAAGCTATTAAAGCGCACAAACACCTTCACAACTTTGAAAGTAATTCTCAAATCTGAGAGCGCACTGTCAGGTCCGACTTAAGTTCGGATTTCGGATATGTTGCCACGAAAAAGAATATATATGCTTTCAGTTACGATTGTAGAAAGCCTCTTGGTTGTAAGTGGATGGAGAGAGAGAGAGTTTCTGCGCTATGGGCACGATCGCGCACAGCTTATTATGGTTTTATGCATATGTGCGCCAAAGGATAAAAGCTTTATCATTAGCTACATTCATTTAATAAAAGCTGCAACTCGAGAATTAATATAAGACAAGGTAATGTAGCCCACTACTTCTTGAATTTCCCACGAGATGAAAAAGTACTTATCTTACCTCATCTATTTGTGCAATGGCATTTTCATGGAACTTGGTGAGACGTCACCATTTCTTTTGAAAATAATGATCAAACATGCAGATTTAGACCTGGCATATTATTTTGCACAGAAATAGCCTAGTTAAACTTGAAGCCAAGGCTTAATATTTTTTTTGTGTCTTGCATATTAAGTTGAGTTTGATTCTATACCTAATTTCTGAGAGCTTACTTTTAATTGCATAATGCCTGATCTTTTAGAGAATGATAGTGTTTTTTTTTATATATATATACTTTAAGTTGTCAACCTGTCAGCATCTGTAGCCTATCATTTGGTCTGTGGAGATGATCAGGACTGGACTGGGACCAAAAACTGGCATGGTATTTTTGGCCATGGTGGCCCACCATGAATAATTCTATTCAATAATAACTTCATGACGAGCTAAAATAACACGTTGAATTACAGTAGACACATTGCATTAACATGATAGATTTTAATTGGACTAGCCCAATATCCTGAACAAATTAAGACAGTCCTGGCCCAAACATGACCATTGGCCCAACGTATGCCCTATCTTAAAGTTAATGCATGTGTCCCACATTGTCCCACTTAAACATGCTACATGTCCCACATTTTGTCTGTTTGGAGGTGGTCACCCTACTATGGAATAATCCTTCAATAAACATGATTTCAAACCTGCTGCGCAGACACCGTTCATGGGCAATCCTGCGTGCGCAAATTACATCACTTTCTCTTTCTCTAGGCTATGCGTCTACATTAAAGGGGAGGTTCGGTTTTTAACACATTTAGCCCCTTTTCTAGAGTGTCTAGGGTGCAATAGAACGATTGACACCAAAATTTGGATGATTGGTCCTGTCTCGAGTATACGGCTATTTCAGAACCCCCCCTTCCTGCTTCAGACAGGCTAGCTTTGTGCATGTCTGACAACGTTCCCTAAAACCACCTAAAACATTGTTATTTTCAAATATGCTACTCACCGAGTCATCAGTGCTGTTATATGGGCATGCAAAACAATTCTCGTCGTGAAAAACCATTCCTGTCGTGTTTTATTTAGCATTTTGAAAATCCTGGAACTATTTTCTCCGATATCTCACAGCCGCCTATAAACTTCCGCTGTGCGCTTAGCTGTAGACTTTTCACAAGCTGTGCAACTGCTTCACGTTCATAGACGGCTGTGACATGTCGGAAGTTTATAGGTCAGGACTGTCGAAATGCTAAATAGAACACGACAGAATAGTTTTCACGACGAGATGTTTGCATACCCATAGTAACAGCACTGATAACAGTGAGTAGCATATTTGAAAATAACAATGTTTTAGGTGGTTTTAGGGAACGTTGTCAGACATGCACAAAGCTAGCCTGTCTGAAGCAGGAAGGGGGGATTCTGAAATAGCCGTATACTCGAGACAGGACCAATCATCCAAATTTTGGTGTCAGTCGTTCTATTGCACCCTAGACACTCTAGAAAAGGGGCTAAATGTGTTAAAAACCGAATCTATCCTTTAAATTCCCTTCGCAGATTTCCTTTCCTTGAGGAGATGACATCTTTGTTCACGATTGAATCAGGCATATAATTTTAACTAGAACAGGCTAGACTTAACGGGTGACTGCGACTTTACTTGCTGTGCAATATAATTATTGGGACGTTATGCGTTGTTTCACAAGTATCGGTATACATTGCATTGCCTAATGTGCAAGGAGATTGCTAAAATGTTTACCGTTAATGCCCTGAAAGTTATTCAAAGGCTTACTGAAAACCTCATACTTTTCCTGAAAATAATTCAATTACAGTCTGAGGAAGAGATCATGCTGAAAGTCCCTCATTCGTGTTCCTTTCATCATGTTCGCGTGTGCGCAAGTTATGGACAAGTTATGGACTGGATGGTTCGCAATCTACACCATACTGGCTTAAACTGGGAAAATTAAATACCACCCGAAACTAAAAAACAGACCAGGCCTCTATTTGAGACCGGCCTTTAACCCCAAACCTGAAGCCACACCAGGCGTGTAAAAGAGACAGGCGTGGGACTCGGCGATTATTTGAAGTTTTACGGTATTCACCTAATTATCTATCGTGAATTGTTTTGAATTTAAAGGAATTACAATTCTACTTCCTGCAATTCGAATTGAATTGTAATTCCACTTCCTGTTTGCAACCTCAATTCAAATTCAAATTCAAACTCAAGAATTGAATTGGAATTTAGGGGTCATTCTCAATTCAATTCAGAATTTCGTACAAGCCTGCTGGCCAGCTACAATCTAAACAGCGTTTCTGAGTTCCGGAAAAATATTGAACTCCACCCCCTTGGTCGGGAACCAATCAACTTTGAGCAGCTCCAACAGCTCTCAGTCCTGTTAATCAAGCAGTTCCCTTAGCGTCACGTACGTCAGACGAAAGAGTAGTGTGGTGCTGTCTTTGAAACAAAACAAGCAAGGGGAGGAAAAACATGGCCTACATATTTCTACCAAGCAATACCAACACTAAAATTGTTTGTAATTTGATGATGAAAAGAGATGTAGGCTGTCTGTTCATAAATATTAGGCCTACTTGGGAACATTCTCTCTCCATTGCAACTCGGACAACTGTGTCTGTCTCCGTTGCAACTCTCTCACCGCCTCTCACTTGCGCCAGTGTTAACTACTCCACTCCAAACGGAACAAGATTTTATTTCTCTCGACTCGCGGGAGATTTTAGCTTTTAGCCTATATTATTCGCAGGTGGGACTTTATTTTATTAGTTTAATGCTGAACAAATAACTTAGTGATCAAACAACTTTGTTGCTACCATTGCGAGATTGAAATCTCTGTCTCTCTGCAATACCGCTCTTGGTCTCCACGCACCTTTGGCATAGATAGATACTAGTTGAAAGAACGCACAGCAATTAACTGGTTTGGCAACCCTGGATACAGGGCCGTTAACGGTGTGATTTCGCCACGAAGTCTGGAAATCTGGCACCTTATTGAACAAAATTATAAAGAGTGAACGTACAGTTCACAGACACCAGAATGAACGCGTTCACAGTATCATTCATCAAGCAATAATATATACGTTCAGTTGAAGTTCACCGAAATTATGAACGAATCCATGAACTTTCGTTGAATGAACGCGTTCAGGCACAACAATGGCATATAGAGGCATTTGATAGATGCTTGTTGTCTCTGAGAACTTACTGTTTATGTAAGGTTTGCTAGGCTCTGAGGATTTGTCATGGTCACATCTCCACTGTGGTGAAAAAGCCAAGAGGCTTAGGGCTTAGAGAGCTCTGGAGGTTTAGGAAGTTCAGGATAGGTTCAGGACTATAGAATATATTATATCAGAAACCACACTATTTGGTATAGAAACTGTATCTCTCAGGATCAAATCTCCCTCCACAGGATAATTCACCGTGCAGAGAAAAATCACCAAGTCCAATCTGCCAGGGCTACAGGGCCTATTTTCCAGGTGATGTCAGAGTAGGGCAAACTGAATTATTAAAGACATTCACCACCCCAGTCATAATGTTTTTGAAAAACTGCCCTCTGAAAAATGGTTTGGTTCCATCAAAACAAGAATTGGGAGATTAAGAAAGAACATTTTCCACACTTAGGAGACACGCCATAAGGTTTATGATTGCATAACACCTGTATTTGCTTCTAATACTTTATTCAATTTTAATATTATTTGTAATTATTATTCTTTGCTTGCACAGAAGGGAGTTTAGTCACAATCAACATTTCACTGCTCTGTGTACCTGAACAGATATGTATGTGACAAATAAAAAATTTGTGAATGTATACTGAAAGACATAGCCTACACTTTTAAAATGAAATAAAATCATATGCACCTTACTGACTTGTTTATTTGATGCTACTGTACAGCTGGGTGCCCCACAGCAGAAGCCAAAACGGTTACGTCTACTGGTAGACGTTTCAGGCAGCATGTATCGTTTTAATGGAGTCGATGGCCGATTGGAGCGCTCAATGGAGGCTGTGTGCATGGTGATGGAGGCCCTGGAGAACTATGAACATAAGTTCAAAGTAAGGGTCGGGAACACACATGTACACATACACATGCACATGGATAGTTAAAGGAGATGCAAAACAGTATTAATCAATATTCCTGTTGTTTGACACATGCTGATATCATTCCTGAGTTCTTTAAAAAGAAATTGAGAGGAACCTACTTGAGATGTAGATTCTCACTGTATGATTGTCCTGATCTTTATACTTTCTGTTGCAGTACGATGTTGTAGGCCATTCAGGAGATGGATTTGACATTGAACTGGTTAGAAGTGACAAAGTTCCTAAGAACAACAAACACAGACTGAAAGTTCTAAAGGTAAGTAATCAATGTGTAAAGTCCTAAACTGTACATCTTGTTATTGCTTTTGTTTACGGACATCTTTATGGACATCATAAATATGTCCTTTTTTTTCAGAATCGTGCAACTCTAATGCTATGGTAGCTTATGACTGTGTATTTATTACTAATTATGTTGTAATGGTTTGATTTCTAATTTCTTGAATGTCTTAATTTGCATATATTTATCTTCTTATAATATTCTTATTATATTTTTAAAAAATGGGACCCAAAACTCTCATATGTCATTCTCTAACTTACTTTCTTTTTGCCCCTTCCCTAGAACATGCACGCTCATTCCCAGTTCTGTATGAGTGGGGACTATACTCTAGAGGGGACTCAGCATGCAGTGCAGGAGCTTGCCAAAGAGGAGGCTGACGAGCATTTTGTGGTGGTTCTGAGCGATGCCAACCTGGAGCGGTATGGTATAAGCCCAGATCGCTTTGCTCGTGTTCTCACAAGCAACCCACAGATCAATGCCTTTGCCATTTTCATTGGCTCACTTGGAGATCAGGCTGAAAGGTGAGTCAAGCACACACAATATTATATCTGAGTAATGTTATGAGACATTGAAGTTTGAAATAAATGTTTTAGAAATTCCTTTTCATCTCACAGTGTAAGCAAAGTATAATGTAATGTAATGTTTGAGAGAAAAATACCATATAAAGGATATAGCTGCAAATAGCAATAATATGTCAAATGTCACCATAGTTGTGTCCTGTTAATGGGGTCGGTCCCTCATTCAACTACAATATTTGGACTTCATATCAAGATATCACTAAAATATTATTTTGAAATAGAATTTTAAAATTCTGAACATCCATAAGGTCCGCATACCGGCTCCGACACAGTGCTGAGCACTCTGCCTCCAACATTCTATTCCATTGTTTTCAATACAACCCCGCACACCAGCGCCCAATTCTTCCGCTGTCGATTGTGAATTACGATAGAAGTCTATTTTGTCGGAGCCGTCCATTGACATCTATTGTTGATTCCACAGGCTACAGTGCTAGTTTTGTTGCGAAATAGTCGAATTCGAAAGTGCTCCGCAATGCTGTGCGAACAAACTCGGCCATCTGAAATAACATATCAGTCCACATCATGGGCCGCCACGGGTTGCTGATGTGTCCAGGTTCTTTATCAGACATAAATGCCAACTTTAATTGTATATAGCCTACTGAAAGGGAAAAAAGCAGGCATCCTAAGCTATTCATGGATAAACTACAAAATAACACACAAAAAAAGAAATGTCCCCCTTCCTTTGGTGAGAGCAAAAAAAGGTTTTAGTGAGGTTTTAGTGTTATTTTTTTCGCCGAACACCAAAATGTTCCAGATTTCTCCAAGAAATCTGGTCACCTTAACTTTGAGGTCTGTAATGCATAGATAACTCCAAACTGGTTTAATTTCCTGAATGAAAACAGAAGAAATAAAAAAGATACTTATCTGGTTTCAGCCACACTGATCTCGGCCATCATCATCATTGGCACATCCATATCACTTATTTCATCAAATAATGTGTCATCTGTAATTAAAAGCATTACAGATCTTGTTTTTCCGCATATAACTTTGGAATGTGACTGGGATTTTAAGCAATATAGTAAACAGTGCTCCAGTGAAACATCTCCTACCCTTTCTTTAATTATGTAATTATATGATTTTAAAGGACTGTAGCCCCTTATTTGTTTTTTGCTCTTTTGCTATTTTCAGGCTTCAGAGAACACTGCCAGCAGGCCGGTCTTTTGTTGCCATGGACACAAAGCAGATCCCTCAAATACTGCAGCAGATCTTCACCTCAACCATGTTGTTTAGTCCCTGAGATGGCCTACCCCAGAGAATTCCAGCAAGATGCTTCCATTTTGGTCACTCAGTTGTGGACACCTACTATACAGCAGCCCAACCAAACCCTGCAGTGTGTCGCCATGAAAACAAAGATTTTTGTGTAAATTTCTTCTTCCTGAAGATCTATATACCTGGTACACCATCATTGTGTGTAGATGTAAATAATAATAATAAATATATACTGTATATACAGTAAATATGTACAAACACACACAAGAATTAGCCTGGCTTTGGCCATCCTTGGTCTACGCTTTAACTTCGTACAAGGGGGTCTGGCATTTCACCATTGACGAATGATTGCAAGCTGGAGTTGTGAACTGTAGAAGTTTGAAGCGATTAAATCTGATTTCACCCAATCCCTAGCGTTATGCACCTGCTTGGTTGTGAAGTAAGCTATGCTACAAAAACAGAAACCCAACGTTATATCTCACAACTCCCGTTCCTGCTTGCTTTTTAACACGGTATAAAATTGATCTCTGCAAACAATGGCAATGGCTGGAATTATTATTTATGGAATTATGGAATGTATAGAATTATTATTATTATTTTAATAATAATAATAATAATTCAATTTTATTTGTAGAGCCAGTGCAGTGCATTGTCTCACGGCGCTTTACAGACAGTACAGGAAGTGTCCATGAGAAACAGGGGAGAGGAAAAACTCCCTTCGCTTTATAAATAATTTGTTTTTTAGGAAGAAACCTTGGGCAGATCCACGCCTCATTATTATTATTATGAGGGAACATTAATCCATATGTTGTGGGACTGCACCAAAGTGCAAGGGTTCTGGATGGCAGTTCATGAATGCATTGAGGAAGGTCGAGAATTGCTGTTCTGTCTTCGCTTATGTTTGCTAGGGGACCCATCTGAATTGAAGGATGCTCTTGCCTCAATGCGTAGTGGATCCAGACTGCCATTAGGCTTATGCTTGGCAGGGAACAGGAAGCTATAGTGACAACCTACACAACCGGTGTTTTGCCGTAATGTGGAAAACCTGGACAGAATCCAGATATGAAAACAGAATTATACTATAAATGCGGAATTGCACAGAATTTGCTAAAATTTTTTATACTGAGATTTCCAGTATAAAAGCCATGAAACATGCCATAGCAAAATCTGGCCAAAATGCTGCGCCTAGTCTGTAACCATCAAGAACGTGTGATATGATGTGAGTTTGCATGCAAGTTTGTGTAGGCTATATCCTACTGCTATGTTGCAACATTTCTACAGGCGTAACCTAGCCCTCCTTCCTGATAAGACATAGTTTGTCAATGCACTGGCAAAAAAGAAAGAAGTTTCCATATTTCATTGTAGTGGGCCCTCTGACTCAAAGAGCATCCGCCATGACAAAGAAGTTTTGAGAGCAGGGCCAAAAAAAACACTAAAATCCAAACAGCAAAAAAAATCAGTACGAAAAAACAGGATTTAGGTAAAAAAAAAAAAAAAATCAGGGAAAATAAAATGGATTTTTATGCACCATCAACTACAGACTGCCATAATGCCGTTGCCACAGTGTCAGCATATGAATAGAATGAGCTGGCCAGATTATACTGGTATCACTTTCAATGGCTATTGGTTTTACAATACATAGAGTACACACACACTCACAAATCTACTGTACAAGAGATTTTTTTTTTTGTTTGTTTTTTTTAATTCTGTGTATAATTTTCTTTTCTCTCTAGAGCATCTTGTGTATGTGGTACTAGGTACACCCCATTTTGAAGTTTTCTGTTGATTTATGTCTATGTTTTGATGTTTTGTGTGTGTTATGGCTAGGGCTAGGTCATGTAATGTTTCATATGTCTGACGTGTATGCCTTATATGTCTTTAAATCAATAAAATAATAAAAAGAATCACAAAGAAAAATCACAAGAGAAGAATGTAAAATAGCCTCCAGTTTAAAGTTCTATGGAAAATTCTTGACATAGTCTGTATATTTGAACATTTGAAATACACCATAGTTCAGTTACTTTTTCTAGGAACTAGTTATGTTTACTATGCCGTAACACAATGACGTTATGTTTATTTAGATGTAGCAAGTGTAACTAATAACTTTTTTAAAGTAACTTTCCCAAAACTGGTCAAGACTCATGCATGAGCCTAGCCTGGCAGGCCATCCTATACCATTGTATAGTCTGGCATCGAGAGGGAGTGGGTGGAACAAGGCTGTTGTCTTTTAAACTACTTCTGCATGTAACAGGATAGCCTATGGCCAATCGGAGGAACGAACAAGATGTAAACACCAATTCAAAAGGCCGTTGTGTTCGGCAAAGCCTTCACTAAACACATACAGTAGAGCATTGCGATTAGATGTTGCTGACGGTGTCAGCCAATCAAATTCCCTATGGCTTGCTACTAGACCAGGCTGTGCAAATCTATTTGCCGCCGCTAAGGTACGTCTAGATTTTTAGGCTAGCATGAGCCTGCTTGCACATCAGAGATTGGTTGATGAGTGACAGGTCTGTGTGTGGCGCTATGGTGCTGTATGAGTAACTTGCGAGTGAGTGCTGATGGAGATTGCAGGCTGCAAATGAAACCGGGACACACTGCAGCTGTTTCTGCTTAGCAGTATGATACAGTTTGGTTTGGAAAGTTTGCTACAGTTAGTTTTTGTATGGCTGGCCTCGGTTCAGTTTGTGTACCCCTTGCAAAAGGCATTACCAGAGCATATTTATGGAGAGCTGGTTCAGTCTGTACAGAAGGGATGGGCAACTTGCGACCTCACTCATTGCAGCCCGCAGATCATCTTAAATATCAGAACAACGGAAATATCCACTGCAGTTCCATCCATCATTGTTATTTTACTGTTCTCACAACTAGAGCATGAGTGGCAGTGAGTCAGATCTTTTTTCAAGCAGAGCGCAATGAATTCTAAGCTTTAGCTCTGCTATACACTGATGCTTTTAGTAATATTACAAAGATTCAGGCTATGAAATTAAGGTTGCAGGATCAAATGAACAGCCATCAATATGTTTAGTCTATATCTGGATTATCCTGTTAGTGTAGCCTGTAAAACCTAACTAGCTCGTTAGTCTCGTCTGCTAGTTATAAGACGACCAAAATCATTACATTACTCACCAAAATCATTACATAAACTAGAAAAGCACTCAGAGAGCGCAGACCAAGCCAAGGCAATGTGGTCACAGACACAATATACATTCCAGATCATGTTCTGGATCACCGATCAGCACTAAAATCGCATCAGCTCTTGCTTGTCCCAATATACACATTGTCTGAAAATTTCGTCCAAATCCGTGCAATACTTTTCGAGTTATCCTGCTGACAGACAGACAGACAGAGAGACAAACCAACCCTACTGAAAACATAACCTCCTTGGCGGAGGTAAAAATGCTCTCGGAGAGTGCACACCTCTGCCAAGACACCAAGGCTCACCCTCTAATAAATATAGTCATTGGGCTCACAGACACCCCCTATAGCGTTTACAGATGGGCGTGATAACTGTCACTGAGGAATCCTTTGAAAAAATTTCTGGAATCCAGGGGCCTCATTTATAAAACCAGATGCGCAAGAAAAAGTTACATAAAGCAGGGTGAACATTTTGCCACATTATGCAAATTCTTCTTCAACACAATATCACGTTTGACAAAAAGTAAGAATGAAGTAACTCAGTCCATCCCAAGTCACCTCAGCAGCAATGACTTCCTGAACTTTTTCTATGACTAAATTGAAACCATACATTCCATACCATTTGTCGCTTCCTAGACGGCAAAAAAGTCCAGGAAGTCTTCCAATCAGGTTTTAGCACTGATTTCCACTAACTGTTTCCACAACTGTTCTCTGGTTGCAGTAATAGGCTCAAGGTTCCCACTCCAGATAAGACTTAAAACTCCCATGATTTTTAAATGACATTCCCTGACCAAAAAGCAGAAATTCCATGACCTCCCATAAAATAAATGATTGGGCGCCAAGCAGAAAAAGCCATTTAAAACAGCCAAACTATCCTAAAGCCCTCCCTTGTGTACTTCCTAACACTTAAATAGCATGAATCAGCCAATCGGAGTGTAAATTCATTCCAGTTAAACTGAAAAATATTGATAAATAAGGTAGAAGGACATGTGGTGATACACATAATAACAAAATTCCCTGATAATCCCTGACTTTCCAAGCAATATAGTGAAATTCCCTGACTTTCCCTGTCTGGAACAGCCTTTATTGAAATTCCCTGAAACCTGTAGGCTACTTGTATTAATCCCCTACAGCTAATTCAAAATGCAGCAACTAGAACACTCACTAGAACCTAGGTTCTCAAAGTGCGGCCTGTGTAAACATTTCTGGCGGCCCGCAATTAGATCTGATAATATCTGCAGAGTTAAAACTATGCATTGCTTTGAAAGAATGCATCTCTATTTAGTGGTGTTTAGTGGCATCTATTTTTGCATTTATTTTTTGCAATAAATGTAAACTGTCGAGATGCAACCTGGTCATTAACAGTTTGAATGCCAGGTGTTTTTAACAAGCTTTGGCCCAGAGTGCCAGCAATCCAGGCCACTGTTGCCTATTTTTATAGAGCCACAGCGTATTCTGTGTTATAGACTATGGACACATACTATGGGTCATTTGAAAGGTAAGACTCTGAGCTCTCAGTGGGTGAAAACCGTTTATTTCTACATGCCTCCGTTCCTGAGAAATCCCAAGCTAAACAGTGGGTAGTTTTCATCAAAATCCTTGTTTTTTTTCTAGAAAAGGAGATATCACCGACATATTCGGCACTCTGACAAGGCCTCTTGCATGCGCGTCGCGGCCTGTCACTCACTCCACTCGGCCCTGAGACTGCCATCTAGTGATGAACCCGCGAAAGGACAACATGACATGACGTGCATTATTTGACACAAATGCTGCAATAGTAATCAAATGCTGCCTTGTGATGTGAAAATGTCCAGACAAAATGTGCAGATCGTGAGTTTTTATGAGTTTCCGATCGTAATTTATTTCAGTTCTATTTATCACAGAGTTCCAAAAATCATATATAACCTGTGTGAGGGTTTCTATTTTCGTAAATTAAAAAAAAGGCAAAAACGTAACATTACGTTTTTGGCACTCAACGCATGACAAGTAATAACGGCATATTACGTTTCTGGCATTCAAAGTGTTTACAAAAAATTACAAATGTTGTTTGTTTTTCCCTCCCTCCCCCGGCCTTTTTGCAGCCCTCAGTTTAATATTGGGTCCCTAAATTGGCCCTCACTTATCAAAACTTTGAGAACCCCTGCACTAGAATTGAGAGATTTGATTATCTCCTAACTTATAAGGCTTATAACTTATAAGAAAGATTAACATAAAATGTATATATAAAAAAAAAATTATTCAACTTCCAATACAAAAAGTATCGTCTCGATGTAAATATTCAACTGAGCAAGTTTCGAAAGGATATCTGTTTGTTAAAATTTTTACCCTATTCAGCTATAATGTAAGTCTATGGAGGGGTTTATAATGGGCATAAGTGGGTGATAACACACACAAAGCTGCAATGCTATCAGTAATTTTTTATTGTTATATTACTATTTCTGTCGTTACAGGTTAAAATCCACCATTCACAATTTTTTTTACATTACTTTTTTACATTTACATTTGAAATTAAGTCTTTCTCTGTCTTTACTGAGGTGTCCTGTTTGGTGTGAATGTAGTAATATTTACATTTCTCTAGAAATTTCACACACTTCACAGCAAAACCTACTTTCTCTCAAAAGTTTGCCCATTTTTCATCACGTCCATAACACAAACTGAAAGGCTCATATTCTTATAATGTAAATCATGATATTCATTTTTTTGTGTTTGCCTATATTCAGCCATGGAGTTTGCACAAGAATATGAACAAAATTGTGAAATACTGCTAGGTTTGCAGAGGTTATGTGGCATTTTGTTCATCAATAATGTACGTCCATAACATTGGAAGTGCCCATACATATTTTTGTTAATTCCAAAACTTGATGTAATAGTAATATTTGGCTACATATTGAAAAGATAAAGCTTTAAAAACTATTTAAACTATATTTTTCTGCAAAATTCTGTATTAAACAGGCTAGCCTGTTCGCAACCAAAATCACTTGATTCTTTTTATGTGTTTGCACAACTAACAGTATTAAACCTCTAAAATTCATGTAGAACAAAGTAAAGACCATCAAATGCTATCATTAACAATTGGGTATCTTAAATTAAATCACATTTTTGTATTTTATCCCTTAACCCCTATTTATTTATTTATTTGAAGTCAAAATGAGAAACGTAAGTTATGTACATAACTATGTATCTATGAGACCGAACGATGACCGTCACCACAGTCGTTACACTCTGAATGATGCCATTCCTTGTACCTACCTTCGAGACCTAATGACAACAATGTCATGTGATTGACCGCAGGTGGCATGGCTCACTTCATATATTAGCCCCATTGTGAGTCAGCCACTTCCTCTTGCCTGGAACGCCCCACTCGTTCCGAGCGACGAGATGGTGACGGTCATCGTTCGGTCTCATAGATCCATAGTTATGTACATAATTTACGATCTATTTCGACCTCACTCAGACCATCACCACGGTCGTTACACTCTGGATGACTAATGCAGGAACGAAGAGCGATAATAGCGCATGCTTCAAGTCCCGCTAGCAGCAGAGAGAACCGCCGAGCCCAGTGGTGCTGAAGCAGCCACATTGACTCTGTAAAAACGTGCAAATGTGCATGCCGTGCTTCAGGAAGCAGCTGCACAGATCACCGCTACAGAAACCCATTTAAGCGCAGCCCAGGAGGTAGCTGTACTCCTTGTAGAGTGCGCAACTAGGTTGCCAGGAACAGGAAGATTCTGACAGGCATAGGCATGGGAGATTGTGTCCACCACCCAATGGGACAACCTCTGTTTAGAGACTGGTTCTCCAAGTTTATTCTCGCCATAGCAGACGAACAGCTGCAGATGAGAACATCTGATTGAGTGCGTACGTGTCACATATGTCCGTAAAGCCCTCACCGGGCACAAGCCAGCCAATTCGCGCTCTCTGACCCAAGAGAAGAGGCTGTGAATGCACTGACCTCAATGACCTGGTTCAAGGTCTGAGGATTCAGAACCTTGGGAAGGAAAGAAGGATTAGGCCATAGTGACACCCCAGTGTAGTCAGTCTTCCACCTAAGACACTGCTCGCTGAGGAGGAACACCATTTTCTGCGTAAGGTGCTTCAAGTCATAAGGTGCTTCAAGGGTTCATATGGGGCCACTGTCAGTGCCTGCAACACTGTGGGCAGGTCCCAGGTCGGAGCCCTCAGACTCTTGCCAGGACGGAGGCGGTGTGCGCCTTTAAGAAACTGACACACCAATGGGTGTTTTCCAACAGTGAGGCCATCAACCACATGATGGAAGGAAGAAATAGCAGCCGTATAAACTTTCACAGTGCTAGCTGCTTTTCCTGCACCAAAAAGAGACTGAAGGAAATTAATAACACAGTGCACAGGAAACGATGCTGGATCCAGCTGCCTGTCAACACACCAACGTGAACACCCTCCATTTCTGACCATAGCAGGCCCGTGTTGAGGGAGCCCTGGCACTCTGAATGGTGAGTCTGGCAGCCTCATCTAACTCCTGAGAGAGGGGCTGAGCAGTGGCCACGCTCACAACGGAAGCAACGCCGGATTGGGGTGCCAAATCTGTCCATCTGCCTGAGACAGGAGATCTGCTCTGACTGGAAGAGGCCACGGTCGTCCGTGAAGGAGTCTGAGGAGAGCGGGGAACCATCGCCTCCTCGGCCACCTGGGGGCGATCAGCAGGACCCTGTAGTGACCCATAAGGACCCTGTTGAGCACATGAGTGAGTAGGGCAAAGGGAGGGAAAGCGTAGAGAAGACCTGACGGCCATTCTCCTGACAGGGCATCCAGCCCGAGAGGGGCGTTGTCCTCCCTCATCAAGAACCACATGTTGCAATGAGTCGTCTCTGATGACGCAAACAGGTCGGCCTGTGCTCTGCCGAACTGGGACCACAGCTGGCCACAGCGAGTCTCCACTCGCCCAGTAGGGGACCTGTCCTGGAGAGGAGGTCTGCTGCCCGATTCTGCACCTCTGGCACGAACAAAGCTCTCAGAGACGCCAGATGAGTGAAGGCCCATTCCAGCAAGATCCTGGCAACCTGAAGCTTGCGCAAGGACCTGGTGCCGCCTTGGTGATTTATGTGGAACACTGTCGAGGAATTGTCTGTCCTCACCAGGACGTGTCTGCCTCTGATGTGAGGAAGTAGTTCTTGCAGGGCCAGATGGACTGCCTTTAACTCCAGCACATTTATGTGCTCTGCCTGCCAGAACCCCTGACCATCCTGCCTTCCCAAACTGCGCCCCACCCAGTAAGGGAGGCGTCTGTGGACACCACAGTCCTGCGAGAAGGGATGTTTCCGAGCTGCACTCCACAAGTCAGGAAGGCCTTTTTGCTCCAAGGACGCAGCGCTCATGTAAATGACTGAGTCACCTTGAGTTTCACCTGTCTGTCTCGCACTGGATGTAGATTGAATGCATTCAACCATCTCTGGAGAGGCCGGGCCCAAAGGAGACCCAATGGCACCACCGCTGTTTCCACCACTATTGTGCCAAGCAGCCTTTGAAATTGCACCAACTCCAGTCTCCTGCAGAGACGGAACTGGCTCACCAGTCACAGAAGCCTCGTTACCCTGAGAGGGGGGAGTGAGGCACGCATCGCCACAGAGTCTATCCGAAGCCCCACGAATGACACATCCTGCGTGGGGACGAGGTTGCTCTTTTCCAGGTTCACCCTGAACCCTAGGTTCTGCACGTGATGACCCTCATGAAGACCCTTGGTGAAAGTGAAAGGCCAAATGGAAGCACCTTGAACGGATAGGCCTGCCCTTGGAAAGCAAATCTTAGGCTGCGTTTACACTGGCAGTACAAATTCAATTTTTTGCTCCCATGTGGCAGAATTCCGATGTGTTTGACGACAGTGTAAACAGAAGAAAGTCACATGGAATCTGATTTGTCCAGATCAGATCCAGGCCTCTGTCATATGTGGTCATAAATCAGATACGTATCAGATATGTGTTGATGTGATGGCAGTCTAAACAGATAGATCGGATGTTCCCTACCAATGCGTCTCATACGTCATTAATTGGGAGTTTTTCTGCACCAACACGCAAGTTAGAAGGAGAGAAATGACCTAGGCTCCATAGCCTGCACATCGCAGGGGAAACAAGGACGAATTTCTGTAAAATTAACGAATCAATTTAGGAAGATACGAGTAGGGTAACGGAGAAATGATTTTGGTTTCATTCCCTCAAGATTCATTTATGTCTACTCCGCGATGAACAACCACATAGGCTAACCGTTCATCTCCGTTTTGACAGTGATGTTTCAGAGTGCCCCTCTCATACATGCAATGAAGCCGACATGCTTTCACTTTCACCAATGCTCGGACTTTATTTTTTCCCCTTCACTTTCTCAAGCGGTTCATTTCATTTGCTGGTTGATAGCAGGACTTTCATTTTACATTTGATGATGAGAGAGACGGGCCGTTTGTTCAAATAGCCTAGTTCTAGATCTGTGAGCTGCTCGGGAACTCTCTCCGTTGCACCTCTGTCTCGCTACCTCTCACTTGTAGCCTACAACGCGCTGCACTTTATTTCTCTCCATTCACAGGAGATTTTACAACCCTCGCGGGTGTTCATGAGCCACTTTAGAAAGACGATTGTTCGGGGGTTGTGAAGTTTGTTAAGGATTAGCTTTCTACTTAGTCGTCATCATTATGATGGAAATAAGCATAGACATTATTTAATGGCAGCAATAACATCCAGGTTCTGGCCACCTCTATTTTGTATGTCCCTTTGGTCAGGGCGGACGTGCCTTCTACGCATGCGGGTTGTTTCAAGTGTCTGGCAAGTGTAAACATGCACATCTGATTTGGGCACTTTTGAAAGTAGATGTAAACACGCAATCAAAAAAATCAGATGTGAGCAGAAAATCGGAATTGGGCACATCTGATCTGCAGTGTAAACGTAGCCTTAGAAAAGGCCTGTGGTCCACACATATGGGGACGTGAAAGTATGCGTCCTTTAAGTCCAGCGAGGTGAACCACTCCCCTCTTTCCACGGACACCAAGATCTCTTGTGTGGTGAGCATTTTGAAAGGACCTTTAAAAAGACGTTTAACCTCCTGAGGTCCAAAATGGGGCGCAGACCCCCATCCTTTTATGGAATGATAAAATATGTGCTGTAAAACCCAGCAAGCTGTTCGCTGGAGTCTACCGACTCTATAGCATCCTTCACTAAAAGAGTTAAAATCTCTTGGTTTAAAATTTCCGCCTGGACTGAGTCTCTGACCACAGTCATACGAACCCTGGAGAAAGGAGGTGGGCGCTGCCGAAACTGAATTCTGTAGCCGTTTCCTACTGTGGTAAGCACCCACTGGTCTGACACACATTTTTCCCAACTGTCCAGGCAAAGCTGGGACGCGGCCTCGGCAGGTGGCCCCATACTGCTACGTGTTGTAGCCCCGAGGACCGGAGGCTCTGGGGGGGGGGGGCACTGTCTTTGAGATCGAGTTACCCTGGAAACAGGAACTTGAAAGGCTGGCTGCTGTTGTGGGGACCTTGGGGCATGAAACACCACCCTACGGGTATTTTCAGTGCCCCTGGGACGTGACCAGTCTGGTTGTGGATAAGAGACCCTGGAACCATATGAACGACCAGCCCTATCGGACGCACGACGGACTGACTCTCTCCGAGAACCAGCCTCAGCCAGGCCCTGAGAGTCAGGGTGAAAAACTCTACCTGGAACAACCGTCATGCCTGTGAGGTCTCTCTTCACCCCATCTGAGAGAGAAGTCTGCGCCAGCCAGACCTGCCTGCCCGCCATCACTGTGGAGGCCATGACCGCCCCCACATCTCTTGTAAGCTGAGAGTGGGTCATAAGAGCTGAGTCAACTAGTGACAAGGTGTCCCGATCATCAGACCCGATGGACTTTCTGAGTGCCGCTAGTAGAATAGCCAGTGCATTACCAGAGCGTGCTGCTCGGACCACTGCATTATGAGCACGACACACAAGGGAGTCTGTCTTATGACATCCTTTGACTGGGCACTTGGGATCAGAAGTCACCTGAGCCGGCCCTAGAGAAGTAAGGGCTGCCATCTCACGTTCGATAGGGGGCATGTCATCCAGGCCAGAGCCTGCCTTGAACTGGTGCTTCGCAAGCCTCCGACACCCAGCAGTAAACTGTGGGGGAGCAGCAGGGTTGCCCCAGGACTTCTTTAGCAACTCAATATAATCTGGAGCTGCAGGTACAGATACCACTGGCCGGAATGTAGAAATTCCGGCCCAGACGCCTTGCACAGTGGTGTGGGCTTCAACAGGAACCTCCAGAACAACCAGCTTGGCTGCAGAAAGAACCTTGGATAAGACATCCGTTGAGGCAGCTTCACCATCACCTACCTCCTCCCGAGCAGAGCCTGCCTGGGAAAGTGATGAGACGTGTCTTTCCTCTCTAGACTCTGTAGCAGAGTCAAGTAGGGAGTCTTCAGCATATAAAGAAAGCACATCAGTACCTGAGACGTCCTGCTGATGTGAGGGTAAGTCCTCAGGGGGTGACACACTTGGTGAAGTGGAGCCCCCGCCTACAGCGTGCTGCTGCTCCTCCATTTTACCAAGCCTCTCAGAGAGAGCTTGTATAGCCGCCAAAATCTCCAAGCGGCCGTCATCTCTGGACACGTGACACTTCTTAGAGGCATGTTTCTTTGAGCTGCCTTTACGTTTATCCTCAGGCGAGTGTGCACGCCTCCTAGAGGCCCCTGCACCTCGCCGGTCAGGGTTGGCCTGAGACAGTGAAGGCGCAGCGGCTGAATCTACCAACTGCTCCACTCTCTTGGCTCTCCGCACACGCTCCTCCAAATGAAGCTCAAGCGCAGCTGTGCACGGGCTCTCAACGTCTGGTGGGGCAGTCCCTATGGCCATCCCGAGGATCCATGGGGGCTGAACATGAACAGCAAATTTCTGACGCCATGCTTACAAATACTTACCAAAATATAAGCAGTGCTAACAACAGCTTGTAAATACTTACCAAGATACAAGCCGTGCTAATAACGGGATGCTTCCCGTACTGTCTGTAAAGCGCCGCGAGACAATGTACTGTATTTGTGCGCTCTACAAATAAAATTGAATTGAATTGAATTGAATTGAATAACAGTTTACAGATACTCACTGAACAGAGAAGGAGACTAATGTGCGCTAACACACTGCTCATTAAGTAGTAGCTGATACTACACAACACGCTGTGTAAGCAGCAAACAAAATAGACTGACAAGCTGCACAATAAAATAAACAAACTGTCATCAATGCTGAAAGGTATATACAAATTCTAGAACAACATATTGTTATGCTCCCACCCAGAAGCCTGTATTAGACAAGAATGGGACAATTTCCTCTTCCAGTGTTAAACATGGCCTTAGGCCTTGTCCCAACTTTTTTGAAATGCGTTGATGCCATGAAATTGATATGTCACGTTTTGATGCAGTTTAACTGCCGTTTTAATCAGCCAAATATGACCTAGGTCATCAACATTACATTGGTAACTGGTAAGGGAAGAAAAGTGCAGTTTAAAACGGTAGGTATAGTCCAAATGGATGAAAATTTCACATATGCACAGGGGTGTCTGGACTTGAGGAGTCTGGACAGGCGCGTAACTACCGCAGGTTCAGCGGGTGCGGCCGCACCGGGGCCCGTGGCCTTTCAGGGCCCGTCCGTCGCCACCTCTGCATTGAGAATTTACTTTAATTGTCAGCGTTTCTATCCGATTACCTCATACACGTACGGGCCCCTTGAAACAAGCAATGAGCTGAACATAAATTACTTTTAAAGTGATATATGCCAAAGATGGATATGGCATCTTTTAGCCTCAAACAGATTTCTCAAATGACCGCTAGGATTATATAGGCGTAATTTACCCTGAATCTCACTTCATGGTGACACCTGAAATATTGTCCAACTTAATAGGGCAATGTAAACTATAGGCAAATGTGTATAAATCATTATCAACATATAGTGATAATAATCAGCGAAGTGAACAACAACGTGTATTTTGGTAGTCTAATTTGCTTTAGGCTACTAGGGATTGTGGGATAGCCTACGGTAGCCTAATGAACCTGCGCATTAGGCTACGTGCAGAGTTGATAGCTATGAGTCGAAATATAAACAGAAGTGGTTTTCGGAGGGAAAAACTGATTCAACTGATACCAGGATTCTACGTAGCATATTATTTGAGGTTGCATCTCTCGTTTAAATGAACGACAGTTTCAGTCACTAAAAATGGCTGGGCTACTTTTGAAAAGTTTACTATTAACGTTGCAGCAGTTAGACGGTAGTGAAGGTTTTTTTTCTAATATGGATGAGTGGAGAGTTTTCATACGTGGAAAAGAAGAATCGAGATAGAGACAATTTGACTTAAAATCGGACGAGGACTGCACAAAAGTAAGTTAAGAGTTTTGTGCATGGTGCGCCGTCACCAATGTTTTTCCTCTTTAGGCTAATGAATGGTGCGCTCGCTGTCATCAATTTGTGCTCTTTGGCTGTGGTAACGTTAACGTTGACGATTACCCTAGGATAGGCCGTTACTTGTGTTTCATCATCTTCTCTGGCATTCGTGGACATTGTGCTGAGGGGCACGCACCTGATAATCTTGCTTGAGCAGCATGGGGCAAGAGAGACTCAGCACTGTGCATTTAGCAGAGGCTTTTTATGCCACAAGCAAGATGCGTGAAGTGCAAGAGGGTGATCTTGTGCATAGTTGGCTACATTTGTCATTGCTATGTGTACATTCGGAGATCCGTTTTCAACGTTTGACTGCAGATGATGAGGTACACTAGTCACTACATGTAAGCTACGAGTTAGAGCTAACACGCATGGAGGTCCATTTAGGGATAGGTGTCCACAATACATTTTATACCTTCTTGGGCTAAGGAGGCCCGCAATGCACAGTCGCACCTGGGCCCGTGATAGACATTATTACGCCACTGAGTACTGGACTCCGTATTGTAGGGGGTTGAGGGGGCCTATAATGTGCTGCTACCCCGCTGTATATACACATACAGTACAGACCAAAAATTTTGACACACTTTCCCATTAAATTATTTACTTTATTTTCATGAGTGTTGCCTTCAGTGACAATCTACAAAATAAACAAACTTAAGAATTAACACGTGGCATTATGTACTTAATAAAAAAAAAGTGTGAAATAACTGAAAACATGTTTTATATTCTCGTTTCATAAAAGTATCCTTCTCTTGCTCTGATAACTGCTTTGTACTCTTTTTATTTTTTTGATGAGCTTCAACAGGTAGTCACCTGAAATGGTGAACAGTTATTCATTCCCAGAGATGCTAAGAACTTGTCGGCTCTTTTGCTTTCACTCTGCGGTCCAGCTCACTCCAAACCATCTTGATTGGGTTCAGGTCCAAAAGTTTGTCATAACCTCACACTTTTTTGTTAAGGAGATAATTTCATGTGTTCATTCATTCATAGTTTTGATGCTTTTAGTGAGAATCTACAATATAAATTGTCTTGGAAATAAAAGAATCGCATTGAATGAGGGGGTATGTCCAAACTTTTGGTCTGTACTGTACTTGTTAGAAAGCAAGCAGGTTTTAGAACCTCTGTGGCTGCACAGCTGACGTAGTGGCTCTGTTCCGTTATGCAAAGGTTTAGATTCATTTTTTCTAAAACCTGCACGTCAGCCTCAGAGTTTTCGCACAGATCCCAGTCAGTTTTCAGATCTCTGGTTGATTATTGACCTTATTAGCCTTCCCTGGCTGGTTTAATAATTTAGCCTAAATAGCATTATCTTAGACAGAGAATGAGCTCATTATGGAAGCCTGGAAAGTCTGGATCATATAGGCTACTCATTTTCCAAATGGCCAGTCCCTCCCCAGTTTAAATCGCCAATAGAGAGGCTCAGCATAGTGGCTTGTGTGAATGCAGGGTGGTTGGACTGTTATTTATTAATCAATCCTTGTGAAAAAAAACGATACTTGTATACCGTGCTTGTGTGTGTCTAACTCCTCCTCTGACCAACTTCCCAAAATTACACTATTTCTGCAAGAAATGTTAGGCCTATTTCTCTATTATTCATATTGAAGAAGATTGAAAATAAACTTATAGCCAACACTATCCATTATTGGATTTTGTGTATAACCATGCAATTAATTACAACTGATTTAGGAGTTAAATTAGCAAAATGGGGTAATGCCCTCAGGCTGATCAAGGATGATCTTTTACCCTCGTAAAGTACTTCTACAGAACACATTTATTGTCCGAAAGAGAATTGGCGCAATATTCTATGGGCAGATGATTGTTATAATTGGTTCTAAAGGCCACAGACATTTTGTGAAATAACCCCCAAACACTGAATACAAGCCACACTACACCGTGAAGACTGTAAAACAGTTCAAGCATAATGGTTTCAAGCATAATAGTTCGAGGATGTTTCTCATACTTTGGAGTGGGGTCCATTTATGGCACCACAGGAACTATGGACTGGTTTCGGTACCTTAAAATACTGAAAGAGATCATGTTGCCTTAAGCCGCGTACACATACATCGTTACTGCGTAAATGCGTGTAGAGGGACAACGTATTGTCAATGAGTTTGAGCGATGCGAGTAAAAAGACAGTCGGGTAGCTACCGGCGAGGCGATGTGGGCGGGTACGGAGATAAAATTATTTTAACTTTCAGCGATGCGAGTAAGCGAGTAACCAATGAGAATGGAAGACTCCATTGATTGACAGTTAACTGAAGCGGCGAGTTAAATGGAAAACTTACGTTTGTAGACAAAATATCTCTTGTTTTTGCAAACTGTGGTTCATAATATATGTGAAACATAATAAATGAGTGAACTGTAAGCATTTTAAACGTAACTGTATGCACAGGCGTGTGATTATAACCAGGGTGCGATTTATGAAAAAATCAGAGGGGGGGATGATTCTGAAACGGCATTGCGTTGGTGACGTCATTGCTAGACACTAAAATGACCCCCCCCCCCCCCTCGCCAAAAAAAAATTAAAAAAAAAATCTGCTATTAGTAGCCTATCTGGGTTACAGCGCAGTGTCTGATGCCTCCTGAAGTCTACTGCAGTTCCTGTGACTGCTGCGTGTCGAGCGCAACATTTTTCACAAAACTTAGAAACTCTCTCGTTCAGACTTAATTCTCCTGCTGCTTACTGTGTGTTAAATAGTTAAATAAAGTGCTGCAGATTACATTGTTTAATGTTGCCGACAATAGCCAAATTACTTTGATATCTCAGAGATGTGTTGACCCACGTGATTCGTTGGATCCGACGGTATGCGCGGTATAGGGCGCTGGAGACTGTAACCTAAACAATTTGGTTTTTGCAAATGTGAGGAAAGCCAGGGCATTGAGCATAAAAATAGCCAATGCAAATAGGGCCAGCTAGGCATTCCTTGGGTATTGTTGAAGCATTTTGCCTAGATTATGCCATTTCTTGGTCATTTTCCACTACTGGCTGAATGACCTAAAAAAATTGTCATCCCCCGCGATTCAGAAGGATATTTTGCCTGATACGTTGACAATACACGCATTTCATATCAAACTTAAATTATGCCTATGACAAACAGTTCGTTTTCCTTTGCACAAAGTTGTTCAAGCAATGTGATAACATCACGAAGTTTCTTTTCGTTTTCCAAGCTTTAGTCTTTCCAGTGAGAAAAAAAAAACACCTGCGCATAGGCTGAAGTTCGCGGCAAAGTTCGCCAGTTGTCACGCACGCAATTCAGGACACAGGACGCATTTTTTACATTTTATAATTCGCTTGTTTATGCGCGCTAGATGTTCTTTAGTCACATCACATGGCTTGCATACTGTCATGAGATATCAAGGGGGGATAAATGTTATCCCCACCGGAGATAAAATTATTCAAGCAGAGGGGGGATAACAAAACCAGAAGTGGGGATTTCTGAGCCATCCCCCCTTACAAATCGCACCCTGATTATAACTTGTAACGTGTTCTTCTCCGATACTTCGGCAGTGACCAATAAACAAATCGATACCTTGGTAACAAGCGAGTGTTTCTCAGCGAGTTAGCTAGAGGCGAGGAGCGAGTAACGACGTATGTGTATGGGGCTTTATGCTGAGGATGAAATGCCCTTAAAAATGGATACAGTCCAACAAAATTGGACTGTATCCATCATGAAGTGGCCAGCTCAATCCCCAGACAACACTAATGCAACTGAAACTGATTAATAACACCTTCTGCTACTTAACTAACCAGGGCTGCATTTCCCAAACGTAGTTACGATGATCTTAAGCCTAAGTAGTTCGCAGGTTCGCGCATAAGACCATCTTAACACTTACGGACCATTTCCCGAAATGTTCGTTGCTTAAGATGATTCGTGAGATCACTCGCAGATCTACGTGTGATCCAGAGTAATCGTAGACCGCTAAGATGATCTTAACCAGAAAGAATGGTTAGGCTACTCAGTGGAGACATCTAGAGGATATGAGGTGAAAACAGGCCAAGTAGGCCTACGCCATCATGTTGCTTTGACAGTTCCGTTGTATAAAGATAGGTCTCATAAAAATAACAAATTATTGTTGAGTGTTGATACATTGCCATAAGAATTTTAGCCTATATCCTGAAGAACAGCTGGGCATCTATGGTAGCCTAAATAATTTATGTGGGCACTTCATTGAGTGCTTCAGTGGATGTCAAATGAAAAAAAAAAGTTTTAGGTTGTCTCAAAGCGCAAGTTAATTTGTATGGCGGGAACAGCGGGGACGCAGATGTCCCTGTCTCCGTCTCTCTTCCTCTCTCGCGCAGGTAGCACCAAAATACACTGTTGCCAATTTTTTAAACATTAATTAAAATTTATTATTAAAGTTCTGTAAATCTGCGCTACATCAGTGTGCCGACCGTTTCTTATTTTTACGTTTTTCCATAATTGTCCAGCACCTGCGCTGGATGTGCACACCACTCCACTCCACTTGTGGGGAAATTGTCATTGATTCATCATCTTAAGACATGAAATCAATTATATATCACCTCGCTATTTCAATCATGACTTAGAAGTTGGCGTGGAATTAATTTTGGGGAAAAGGCCTACACACGAGAGAAACGTTGGATTTTATTATTATTATTTATTTAATTGAATGAAACAGGGTGTACCAGAGAAGCTCTCCGGGTAAAACACATATGATAACGGTGTGTATTAGTAGTGGGCTACAATATTGTCATCCATTTTAAATAATGTAGCAACTAGCATCAAAAAACACATTATTTGATGTAATTGATTTATCGTACTCATCTCCGCTGGGTGAATCAGCACCACGGCATTGAACAGCGCACGCCTTAAGAAGCTTCTTAACATGAACGCGCGTGAACTTTCGTAAGTGCATGTTTGGGAAATGCGTGTAGAGGAAATTAAGAATCTTCGTAACATCACTCGTTCGCTCATTCATAGCCACTAAGATCCATCGTTATCGGGAAATGCAGCCCAGATCATTATCAGGAAAGTTCCTTTGGCATCATGCCATACACAATAACAGTGTTCCTTTAATTTGAGCGGTATATAAATTTAATAGCAAACTTTAAATGTATTAAAATATTTTGAAATACACTTGTGTATGGCATGACTATGCTTAAATCAATGTAAAAGCATGTTTTAAGTAGAGCATTCGTTAAAATAATGATACTATACATGCCCAAGTGCAATTACAAACATCAAACTTCAAGTGCATGTTAAAGGAGAAATCTGGTGCGATAAGGACCGAAAGTATATTGCGACATCATAAAAAGTTTAAACGTTTGCAGGGAAGCAGAGTTTTGATACGTTCGTCCAGGCCGGAGAAGACTACTCCAGGAGCACCCAGCTAGGTGGGAAGTAGCTGTCTACAGTTTTCAATGCCTGATTTTAAATGTTGTCTATGTCATCATACCTTCAACAAAGTGTAGAGCTATTTGAGCCTTTTTATGCTATAAATCAGCCATTTGGGCACTAACACCTAGCTGGGTGCCCCTGGAAGCTACAACTAGCAAGCAGTCTTCTCCGGCCTGCACAAACACATCAAAATTATTCTCCCTGCGAACATTCAAACTTTTCATGTTACAATATACTTTCGGTCCTTATCACAGCGGATTTCTCCTTTAATACAGGCACTTTTTAAAATGTTTGGATATTACCACGACAATTTAAGAAAACATTGGAGAGGTTTTGTTTAGGAATTGTATTTATTTTTAAGAGGCAACATTAAGTGAGGTAATAATTATGAATTGTTAACCAATACAAACTTTACTTGACTGAAAAGGATTGTTTTAGAAGAAATTTAGTTTCATTAATAGCCTTCAACTGTGTTTGAGCAACACATATGAATTGTCTGCTGTAAAGACAAGAATGAATCATTTTCATGCCATGACTTCTAGGGGTTTTCATTCTTCTGTGAGTGTGCTTGTGTGGTTTATTTTGGGGGCAGTAATCAAAACATAAGAACAGAAACATCAGCTTCAAATAAAGTAATAATGTGTGAGATCTCAATAATTCTTACTATTATAACCTCGGCTTTAGAAAATCTTCTGAGCTACTTTGCACTTCAGTCTGCAATTCACTTGACATGGTACATTTTAGGCCACTGTAATGTGCATCTTCCTTCCCCTTTCTTCATTATTTGTTCCAGTCAAACCTTTTGTATAAAAATGCAAACAACCTCACGAATTTCCATCAATGAATGGCAGTATTTAGATGTCTTCTGCTCTGGGTGTTTGGGGAATTCCATAAGCACTTTTATGCTTTAGAGAGGGCAACAACTGTGAAGCGTAGTTCTTGTGGATCTCGTGCCATAAACTGTTTGCAGACTTCAGTGGCGTCCTGTTAAGTAAACAAGCACAGAAACGTTATTACAAATAAACAATCTTCATCATTTCAGCAAACCACTTGCATGTTCTATTGTAAACTTAGGGTGACCAGACGTACTCTTTTCCCCGGACATGTACTCTTTTTGAGACCTGAAAAAATGTCCGGGGGGATTTTCAAAATCGTCCGGGTTTTTGTTCTCATGCTATTGATTCTGTTTCTCTGTGTTGCTCAATGTAGTTCTGCAGTAGCAGACATCACAAGTCTCCCACATCGTCCGTGAGCCTACCAGATTTTTCTAGTGCCTCACGGACGTCCGCGAGTGATGTAAAATCTCCCGCGAGTCGAGAGAAATAACGTCTTGCGCTGTCGCGGTAAATTCCTTTGAAGTAGAGCAGCGTAATAATGAGAGGCAGAGAGACAGAGGTGCAATGGAGATAGAGTTCCCATGTAGTAGGCTATTTATGAAGATACATACCTGAACAAACGGCCTTTGTCTCTGTCATCATCAAATCACTTTGTCAGTAAAACGAGTTTTTTAGGGCAATAAATAGCCTAAATAAAATAAATAATGCATTTGAGGGAAATAAATACAGCATTTGAGCCTGCATTGTAGGCATAGCATGATGCTGTTTTTGCTTGGTAGTATCATGTAGAAAATATTTCCCTTCCTTCCTAACCCTAGGGAGAGGGAGGGGGGCACGACACCTCCCTGCAAATATTTTTAAAAATGTTTTATTTTGTGCCCATAGGCCTACAAATAATTGTTTTATTTTTGAAGGTGTTGTTAGGCAAGGAAGTTTATTTATATAGCACATTTCATACATAGGAGCAGTTCAATGTGCTTTACAGAAAATAGAAAATGAAATTACAAAGGGAGATAGAATTTTAAAAAGAATATATAAAATTGAATAGAAATAAAAAAAAAAGAAATAAACAGAAATAATTAGAAATAAACAGTGCTTTTAAATCAAGTATCAATTCATCACACTACATATCACTTTGGATTGGCCTTTCACCTTTCCTCCTGATGTACACTCTTATCATCTGCCTAGAGACCTTCAACTCTTTCTCCTTAGATAGAGTGCACCGCATGTAGGTTGATGGACAATAGTAATTTTTTGGCACAAACAAACAAAAAAATACCGTAAAATACCGAAAATACCGTGTTACCGTAATTTTTTATAGGTACAAAAATGTATGTTATATTTTTTATGACTTGATGTGTACTCTTTTTCACAAAATCAAACTTATGGTCCCTATATTTGTACACGTCTTAAGAATGGGTAAGCTGGGTTACCTCATCCCTCTGCAAATTTTGGAGTTGATGGGACAAAATGTGACTGCAATATTAGTTAGCGAGCTATAACACCTCCAATGGTACATCTTTTGAAAATCAGGCGTACAGTTCAAAAGTAACTTTCATTGATGCAACTGCAATTTTCTCACTGGTGGCAGTAGAGTGCTAGACTTGCATACAGGAAACACAGTCAAAATAATTAGAGGCCTGACAAACATTAACACAAGCACAAAAACTAAGTTGTTATGGCTCGTGGATAGACGTACTGAGCAATCTATTTGATGCCACTAGGGTATGTCTAGATTTCAAGTCTAATGTGTCCTAACTTTCTCCATAGCATGAACTATGCATTGTTGTACTGTGATATTTCTAGTATATAGTGTTTGTATGTATTATCTATATACTGTATAATGGCTTTGAAATACATTGATTTTCATTGACCCTAGATTATGCTTATCTGTCAAATGCGCAGACATGCAGTGTCTATGCACTCTCAGCCACCCAATCTAACTATCTGTCGATTGACACGCTGCTTATAGCAAAAGCCTCCGATTGGACAATTCACTTCATTTTGACAGTAGACCACTATAGGTACAGTAATACATAGCATGATACTTCAAAGTTTAAGCTTTGTTAAAAACTGTACTGTTCTTTCAACCAGTGCCTGGCAGAGAGAGAGACAGAACTATGCCTGCACGATTAATTGTTAAAAAATCGCTATCTTGATTCACCCATGTGCACGATTTAATTTTGAAATGACTTCGCTTCGCATTTAATTTTACGAGCCGACTGCATCACCAACTCGTTCTAATATGAGCACTCCAAAGCGCTGCCGGTTACGTTAGCCCTTGTTTTCAGGCAGAACAGTAGAGATGTGGCAAATTCAACGAGCGTAACGTTTTGAAACGTAACGTAACAGTTCCCATTCATCCCTATGGATGACGTAGTAAACGTTTTGTAACGTTACATCGTCTTGAAAACGCCAATGGTTTCACCCTCAGCCAATGACAAGCGCCTTTAAGACACGTGTTTCACTCGCGTGGCGAGAGCGGGAGGTGGGAAAGTCAGCAGGGTCGCATTCGGTGGTGTGAAAGTAGGCTACTTTGGTTTCAAGCAAGACGCCGAGGGTCAGTCTAATGTGATTTGCAATTCTTTGCCGTCTTTGCTGCACCGCAAGGTAGCCTACAAATCTTTGCCAGCACCTCAAATGTCACTAACGTTACAAAGTGCAGTATGATTTTTTTTTGTTTTTCCATTGAATCCTTCATTTGCAGGCGTGTAGAGTTGGCTCAAGAAACATTAAACTAGCTTTAAAAGGCCAGCAATTTAAAATTATTTTTTAAAAATTTTTTGATACTGCATCATGGCAAGTATGCACTTTATTTTCTTTTATGTAATTAGAAGCCTTTATTTACAGGCTTGTTCCAATACAATACTGTCAATTTGTTTTGTCATGTGTGCAATTAACTTTACACTTAGTGGGGGGAAAAAATCGTGCCAGAGAATCGTGATATCAATTAGGCTAAAAAATCATGATTCATATTTTTCCCTGAATCATGCAGCCCTAGACAGAACTACTGGTGTTAACGGCTCTATCAATAAAATGTGTGGCTATTTTGTAAAGCAGGGGTCCTCAACCCATTGATCGCAATCGACCAGTAGATCTCTGATACTTTCCCGGTAGATTCCGAAAATATTTAAGAAAATACAAGGACTATCATTTGCTGTCTGCATAACTTTGGATTTTGCCCCCACATCACATCATACCTGAACCAGCAGCTTAGACACATTCATATAGAATTGACAGAACAGATCAAAAGTGAGGAGGATGGTTACTCTGGTTTACACAGAGTAACAGAATGTTGTCTGAGAGCTAGGAGCTAGATGGTAGGAAAAATATAGTTTGTGGGACACAGCCCTTCACCCCTTGCAAAACAAGCCACCTCACTGTGTTTTACTACAACAATTTGTCCTTTACTTTTCAATACATACCATCAGCAAAACTCCAACCCAAACATTACAATTACAAGGTGAGCACAATTCTATAATGCTGTGCCCCATATACCTTTCTTCTTTTGATTCAATTAACTTGGTAGTATGATAGCATCTCCTGAAGTTTGATATAGCTTATTTGTAGGTCTACTTCATATAAAGTTTCCTAAAATAAGGCCTCAAGTTGGATTTTATTGGATTTTATCATATCAATAGGTAGATCTCGTCTTGGCCAGGGCCGAGGCCGGGGACCTTGGGCTCAAAAAAGTTGGTGACCACTGTTGTAAAAGAATTGGTGCCCTTACCTCAAGAAATGTGCCTTCTGTGGTTTTTCCATGATCAATGGGGAAAGGCTTACGTCCATCTGTCAAGAGAGACACTTTAAAAATGCTTGTTCTCATACAAACCATGGTTTGTAATGGACACCCAATTAATTCAGAAAGCAAGCTGAAAGTGATTTGAAAAATACGTAATATTATTTGCCTTACCCAGTTCATATAACTGTCCTCCAACATTTACGAACGCTATGAAATGCAAGTCCACTTTTTCATCTAAACTTGGAGCCTGAAAGACAATGCGACATAATGATTGATTCACACACACACACATAAATAAATGAATAACCAATTACATAGTTAAGAGAAACAAGCACAGGGTAAACATTGCTGAGCTGAAGGCAATAGAAAAGAGGTGGGTCTTCAAGTTTGATTTTAAACTGTCTACAGTCAAGCAGGATTTTATATGGAGTGGGCTATTCCATAGCCTTGGGGCAGCAACTGAAAAAGGCTTGGCCGCCTTTAGTTTTGAGATGTGTATGGGGGATTACGATGTGAAGAGGACGAAATCGCCGCTAATGCCGACACAAGCGGGCATATCAAAATGAACCCAAATCGATTAGGTTTCCTTTTGATGCGCCTGCTTCTGTTGCCATTAACTGCCGTTTGCCATCTCAGTCAGCGTTGCACGGAATTCGGTCATTGTCACTGCTATCAACAGCACTTAGCAATGTGAAATAGCAGGGCTGTGGGTTGATTCATTCTGAATAATGGGCCATTCCATGTCAAATCTCTGACGTCTGGCTGAAAAAATTCCAGGAGGTTCACACACCTCCCAATTGGAAAACTGCCAAATTCTAGCTCCCAACTCCTTATAGTTTTGTCATAAGAAAAAAATATTTTGTCAAATAACCCCAGACCTGTTTTGAGCAGAGTTTTTTGGGGAGCCACTTTCAGGGTGCTGTATTCAAGTATTCAGGGTAGGTAAAATTTCAAGGGTCAATGACGCAGAACACCACAGCCAGAGCCAGAGCAGACTTAGGCTGCCTCCTAGCGGCTGCGGTTGTACTAACAATCCACGCAACCTCTGTGAAAAATGCAATGCGTCAGTGAAGTATCCATTTCTGTCTGGGACCCACTGTAAGTGAGCTGTCTAGCAGGACACCAGGATTTTTTAATTTATTTGATTCGATACTCAGATTATTCAAAACCGAAAGTAAGATCTGAAGTATCGGTGATTCAATGTAAAGTGCTTGTTCACCATTGCGTTCGGTATATGCTGTTCGAAACTCATCCATTCCATGCGAAATCTATTGCTGTTAGAAGGCTTGTGCAACAGGGCTATGCTTAAACTTAAACTCCGGAGCTATCCTTTAAGGTGAAGGAAGTTTATCGCCATCCAAGCATTGATGTCGTCAAGGTAGGGCTGGGCGATATGGAAAAAAAAGTTATCACGATTTTTTTTCTCAGATTGAACGATCTCGATTTTTAATCACGATCATGAATGATATAACGTAACCCCCCCCCCCCCCCCCAAAAAAAAAAAAAAAGTACAAATAAATACATTTTAATTTTAAACTAATTAAAATAACTGAAATCTTGTCATTACACTGGCTCATATGCAATTGCAAACAGCCTACAGATACTGCAATTTATTGATCCAATTTATTGCAATTATGGTATCCCAAAATGCATAAACTTTCATAAACTGTCATAAACTGCCTTTCAAATATAGTATAGCAGAAACATGATACACATCACTGTAATTTCTACCAGACAAGGTGAAATATGGTGTGATGCATACAATGCATGAGCATACTCCTGCAAGTTTGTGTGATAATGATGTTTTGTTATCTGTTAAATTTCCTAGGTTGCTATGTGCCTTTTTGAGGAATTAAGGGGTGGAGTTTAGGTGTGCCTGCCTGCGTGCGTGTGTGTATGTGTACACGCGCGCAGGTGCGAGAGAGTGTCAGAGAATTGGGAGAGAGACGGTAGCATTGCCGCTGTGTTGGAAGTTCTAAAAGCGGGAGTTGTGGCTAAAACAGCAACTCTTCTTGTCGTATGTGTTACAATAAAGAATCTGGAGTTGAAGATGATAAAACGTCGTAAAAAACTTTTATGTCTCGCATAAGGAACCGTAGATAAACGTTGCAACCGCTAAATGTGCCCCACTATTTCTCCCTTCCTCGCCTGTTTTGCCGTCAACAACACTCTACACTTGCAATTTAATTTTTTTTTTTTTTTAACGATCGCGCAAGACTTTCACTCGTGGCTGTCCGCGTACCAACATCTAACTATGGAATGCTCCCAGAATTTCTTAAAGATGATAGAAATGCGTGTGTCTTCATAAATACCCGAAACGACGGCTAAGTTCTCTCTGGTAAAGGCTTGCTCACAGCGGTGCAGGGAACTTTGATTGTTAGCAGCAGTTGGCGCGCACCTTTCCAACATGTAACGCACGTGATCGAGAAAATATGCCCACAGCTGATCACCGTGATCGAACTAAATTTGATCGCGATCCCTAATCGAGATCGTATAATCGCCCAGCCCTACGTCAAGGCACGTAAATAGGTTAAATAATATGGAAGAGTTAGGCTGTGTGACTGGTACATAACACTGTGTGTCATCTGCATAACAGTGACACTGAATATTGTAGTTTAGGATAGACGCAAGAGGCAACATGTAGGTAACATTTCATGCAACCCAGTGTTTCTGAGTCCCAACAAAATTTGTTCACAACTAAAAGAAATGTACTTAATGGTATACAAAAACTATCAATCAAACAAAGCCCTTACCTCAGTTTGTCCTTCTTGTGCACTTGATTCATGTGTTACACGTATACTCTGTAAATATCACAATACAAAGAGTGAACCACAGCACAGAATTTGTCATCAAGGTATGGGTACACAATACATACTGTAAAACTTTAAATCGACTCCAGTTTAAAAGAAGTTAACCAGTTCGGTTTGGGTACTATTTTCAGTTGAAAGTAGATCTACAAGGCTGCTTGTTGTTGTTATAGTTACCATTTTAAAAGGCATTGATATGGAGCGGTGGTGAAACTTTTTAACAGAAAAACGTCTCAGGTAGCCAGTTATACGGAAAAAAAAGGTCACTCCATCAGCCAATCAATTCAATTCAATTCTATTCACTTCAATTTAACTTTATTTGTAGAGCGCTCAAATACAGTGCATTATCTCGCTTTACAGACGCGAGATAATGCATTGTAGCATCCATGAGAAACAGGGGCAAGGGCCTACCTGCCTGGGGCCTAATAAAATATCCGTAAAGTCTGATGCATAGATTGACCATGGTTTACACAGAACAACATGAGTACTGAATGTAGTCAGAGTTAATATACACATAGTTTGTGTGAGAAGAAAATCACATTCTGAAGGGAGATCTAACACGCATCATAGTTTCACGCTGATTCTGAATAACACTGGGACAGATATAAGCCCGTTTTCCTTTGAAAAGATCATTTGCTCAAAACAGATGCCATCAAAGTTAATGCGACTCATTATACATGAGTCTGGTTCTCACACGTTAATGTTCTGCGCATATCTCATTTCATCTCCATCTATGAGGTGGGGTTAACAGACAGAGAGCAAAATGACTTTTCAGGCATTGAAAAGCCCACCACGAATCAAGACAAATAATTGCAGAAAAAAAAGAGTGGAATGCATCACAATATGAAACAAAACGTGTATCCATCATGTTGGGGTAAAAGTCAGTTTTTGATTGGTTCCCCATTGGTCTAAGCGAATTAGCCCAAAAAAGGGTCAAAGGTGGAAGTAAATATAGCCAAAGCATATTTTGTATCATTTGAAGCGGAATTTTCTGTAGATTACGAATTTGGGGTGCCTGCAGCACCAATTTGTACCGGGAAAAAATTATAGGGCTTTGAATAGGCCATGGTATAATGATTATTATATAGGTCTGAATAGGGCTATTTTTTTCCTTTGGTCCTATCAAAATAAAACTTTATACAATGAAAGTACCCATGGAAAGTAGCATTTTTTTGTATTACAAGTTTTCCTGAAAAATTATTTTAATATGCTAATGAGCTATACGCTAGTCAAATTAGCCCCAAATGCACCCTTATACATGGATAGTGAAGAGATGAAGAGGGTGGGACCTGTCTTAATTCACTTTAAATGACACCCTGTGTGTGTAAGCTTTCAGAAAAGGTATAGCATAAGGGGTAGAATAGTTTTCTCTCAACAGCTCAGGTCCAAATGCATTGGCTATAAACCAAAATCACCAATACCCGCTGATCTATAAATGGGTATCAAGTGGAGGAAGGGGGTGGAACCTGTCTAAATTTATGTTTACTGACATCCTAAAGCCCCCTGCTTTCAAAAAAAGTATTACTTGTCATGGTTTATTATTTTCTTATATATTCCATAGGCACTTTTGTCCAAGAAATGCCCATATTTTTAAATATTCCACCAAAATAGGCATAAGCTTTAAAATAATAAAGGGGGTAGGATGTGCAAAAGATTTTTCAGGTGGAATCCTGGGCATAGAAGCTTTCAGAAAATATATAGTTTATGGGGTCTAATATGTTTCCCCTACATGCCACTGGCCTAAATGTCACCAGAAATGACCAATTTTTCCAATGCCAAATTTCTTAATTTTTGGGATTTATTGTAATGAGTAGGGTGGAGCATACCTCAATGGCAAACATATCATGCTATGTAATATCCTGAAGGTGTTTGCTTTTAGAAAATGTATGGGATGTATGGTGAAATTAGTCCTCCCTTCATGCTTCAGGCCAAAATGTAGTTGCAGTACAAAATCCACCCGAATCCCATTCATTTGGACTAATGGTCCACTCAAAGCTAAATAACTTTTTTCTGGAAAATCTTGGCTCTGCAGGCACCTGATATTTTAAATCTACGTAAAATTGCGGTTCTATTGATACCAAATATGCTTTGGCTATATTTACTTCCACCTTCAACCCTAATTCGGCGACCAACACCCAATGAACTCTGATCTCACTCCAATTACTGACTAATCCCACACTCCAACTACTGACTCCAACTACTGACTCCATCCCCTGGCCCAGACTGTCACACAAACTATGTGCATATCGTCTCTGACTACATTCAGTACTCATACTGTTTTGTGTCAACCATGGTCAATCTATGCATCAGACTTTACGGATACTTTATTAGGCCCCAGGCAGGTAGGCTGAGTCCATGAGGCGTGGATCTGCCCAAGGTTTCTTCCTACATAACAAATTATTTACAAAGCGAGGGAGTTTTTCCTTGCCCCTGATTCTCATGGATGCTTCCCGTACTGTCTGTAAAGCGCCGCGAGACAATGTACTGTATTTGTGCGCTCTACAAATAAAATTGAATTGAATTGAATTGAATTCGCTCAGACTGAAAAATGATAATAAGTGAAGACAGAGCTATGGGCTTATTTCACACCTGAACATTCTGAGATTCTAAAAACATTCCATGGTAGTAAACTGAAAATTCTAGCATTGAAATGCATTGGATTTATCCCTTTTTCTGCAGACAGACAGAGATTTCAATCTGGCAACGACAGCCACCAGTGTCGTTTGTAACTTGTTTTGTTCAGCATTAACCTAATAAGATAACTGCTGTCTGTGGTTCTATATGCAGACATCCCAAGTCTCCCAGAACGTTTGGACGAGGGAGTCTATCATATTTCTACAGTGGCTCACGGACACCTGCGAGTGGAACAGTTTGTGCAAGTGAGAGGCGGTGTGACAGGTACAACGGAGAAAGTTCCCAATTTATGCTGAATAGACGGCCTCTGTCTCGCTCATCATCAAATCACTTTGTCAGTAATATGAGAGTTTCTTGCAGGGCAATTGGAAATAAGTAGCCTAAAGTAGCCTATTTCACCCTACAGTGTGCTTAAACCATTGTAATGTTGTTTTTGCTTGGTAGTAGAAATATGCACATTTTCCTCCCATGCTTATTTTTGTTTTTAAGACAGGATTTTCCTGAAGTTGCATCTGAATTGCAATACATTTTTAATACTGGGAATAAAGCAGAGAGACTGGAATTCTGTATAGCCTAATGCAGTTTTAGTCTGGGGGGGTTGGAGGACCACCGACACCTCCCTGAAATGACTTTCTGTTGGTTGGGATGTCTGCATATGGGTTGTGGAAATAATTTAGAAAATTTACAGCTTACAACATTAAAAAAGAACTGAACTACTTCATTTTTGGAGCAGAGAACTTAGTTCAAAATTTTCAAATATGAACTATGTACTGAACTAATTAATTTTACAATTTGTAAACTGTGAACTGAACCAGAAAAAGTGAACTTTACCAACACTGCTGGCTACCACTAGAATGGAAAGGTTGCGGAAAGGTCGTCAATACCTCATCTCTCTCAAGGAAAACAGCCTTCTCATCTGGACTCAACTTGCTTGACTGCAGAAGGAACTTCTTTAAGGGCGAGTCTGATTCTAAAAAGATTTAAGACACAATAAGTAATGGCAGTGGTCCGTGGACATGGCTGAGCAGCAGCCGCTCGATGTTATTTATATGCACATTACTACAATACATTACAAATGTTACGCTACAGATGCCATTAAAATGCAAACTCTCAGATTTATTTCAGTGGGTTGAATAAAAATATCGCCAGAAAATACAACAGACAAAAGTAAATACACATTTCAGGAGCCAAAAAGTAATCGGCCAAAATAATGTAAGTGAAATTAAGTGATTATTTGTAAGGCCCGATTCACGGTGTGGGAGCTGTGCTGTCCGTGAGCGGTTAGTTAGGGTTAAGGGTTAGGGTGCCCAAGCACTCCTCTTAAAATCTACACGCTTACCGCGCTGAAAATGCTTGGAATTATAGAACTCCTTTCTATTTACAAAAAAAAAAAAAAAAAAAAAGCAGCGCTGCTCAGAAACCGGACAGGAGCCGTACAGATCATGCATGCTGTGTAAATGACCTAATCTGTTAACAGGTAGATGACGAACAGCACAATGCAGACTGTCCATGTGTCACAAACTTATAAAAAAGGTAAGAATTGATATGGAAATGTTGCTGGTCTAATAGGATCAACTTCAGGCATACTAAAATTGTTAGTGTTATATTTAAATTTTGACTTCAAATAATCACCCACACATAAAAATGTCATATGGTGTGACCAGAGATGTATAGTAACGAAGTAGAACTACTTAAGTAGCCTACTTAAAAGAGAGTACCGGAGTGAATTCGAGCATAACCCTGTTGAAAGAGCTTGCTAAATGCGCTAGTTAGCGAGTGGAACAAAATAATTTGGTACAGCACAGACCGATTGCGAACTGTTGACTGTTGGAAACCGAAAGTAAGATCTGAGGTTACACTGACTCAATGTTAAGTGTTTTGTGTTCGCGTTAGGTCTGTGCTGTTCGAAAATCTTTCATTTCATGCTAAATATATTGCTGTTAGAAGGCTCGTGCAGCAGGACTATGCTTAGACTTACTCCGGTATATTGCTTTAAGTACCAAAATGCAGTATCTGTACTTTACTGGAGTATTCTTTTTTTTCTCCTACTTCCACTTTTACTTCACTACATGTTTTGATGACTTTAATACTTCTACTTTGTTACATTTTTGATGTGCTGATTAGTTACTCGTTACTTTTACAAAACAAATCATACCACATCCAATGATAGCCTATCAATGCCAGACCAGACCATCACCAGGTTTTCATTATCATTATTGGGTGATTCAAGCGGTATAAGAGACCTCATGCTCCCCTTCTATCTTTCGCAGTACTGAGTGCAGTCAATTGGGAATGATTAGCAAGGGTCAGTCTACTGCTCTATTTCGAGATGGAAGAAGAACCTCAAGTTCTTTAACTTCGAATGATTGTAGTGAGGGGAATAGTGGTGACTATCCCTGGCCCTACTTAGAGTCCATGGCCAAACAGACTATTTCAGACAAATAAATGTAAAACAATGATATTCAAACTTTTGACTGCTTTCTTTAATATACAAACTTTACAAAGTACTTCTACTTTTACTTTCAGTACTTGAGTAGTAATTTTTAAATTACTTTTACTTGCAATACTTAAGTACAAAACATTTTGAATACTTTTGTACTTCCACTTAAGTATGGTGTTTAAAAAACACTTCTACTTCTACTCAAGTCATTTTTTTGATGTGGTACTTTTACTTGTACTCCACTCCTCTACTCCAGTACTTTATACAACTCTGGGTGTGACTCTCCAGCATGTGTGTGATCTTGCTAAAAAAAGACTGTATATCCATATAAAGTATAAATACTTTTAAGTCTTACCATTCATATGAAATAATTGGATGTTTTCTATGACCATAAAAAGTTTTGATGTCCATGCATGTCTAGCTAAGTTCTAATAAAATTTATTTTGTCCGTAAAATGGGTGTCATGTGGTGTGACTCTATATTGCATATTTTCAACGGGCATTAATTTGGACATCATTATGATGACACAGACCCTGCTTAACCAGGAAGTTATAATAGTATATAAGGAGTGATTGGCATGGTCAGGAGGTGAGGTCTGCCTTTTAGATTTTTATATAAAAAGCTCTGTATCAGACATATTCAACAGTGGTCAATAGTGGTCAAAGATTGGCGTCTTATGGTGTGACATCATTTGCATAAAAAAATAATATTTCACAAATCTTTATTCTTGGAAATCACTGTTGCCATGTGGTCAGTTGCATGCTAAATAATATCTAGCTATTTTTCGCTGTCTAGTAAATTAGCTTAACTGTCAAAATGTCATATGGAGTGGCATCGCTTTTTCAAGTCACACTATATGACACTTCTGTCACACCCTATGACTAACCTGCATTTTTATATTAAAATGTATGTAAAAACACATTTTAAATTAAAATATCATATACATAATACAGGGCAATTCCACAAGAAAGTAAACCTCACCTTAAAACTTCAAGTCTCATCTACATGGACATACAAATTCTTTCATAAAACTTGCAATACAAAAAAGTATTGTCTCAATGTAAATATTCAACTGAGTAAGTTTCGAAAGGATATCTGTTTGTTAAAATTTTTACCCTATTCAGCTATAATGTAAGTCTATGGAGGGGCTTATAATGGGCATAAGTGGGTGATGACACACACAAAGCTGCAATGCTATCAGATATTTTTTATTGCTTTATTAATATTTCTGTCATTACAGGTTAAAATCTACAATTCACAATTGTTTTGCATCATTTTGGAAGGTTTTTCCAGACGTCAAGTCCATAACGTCACATCCATGACGCCATTTCTCCCAATGAAAACCAACTTTTTTACATTTACATTTGAAATTAAGTCTTTCTCTGTCTTTACTGAGGTGTCCCGTTTGGTATGAATGTAGTAATATTTACATTTCTCTAGAAATTTCACACACTTCACAGCAAAAACTACTCTCAAAAATTTGTCCGTTTTTCATCACATCCATAACGCAAATTGAAAGGCTCATATTCTTATAATGTAAAAAAAAAAAAAAATGTGTTTGCCTATATTCAGCCATGGGGTTTGCATAAGAATATGAACAAAATTGTGAAATACTGCTAGGTTTGCGGAGGTTATGTGGCATTTTGTTAATCAACAATGCATGAAAATGTCACGTCCATAACGCTGGAATTGCCCTATATTGAAGAACATACAAGAATTGAGCAAAATTTGATCTGTACAGTTTTACAGTTTATATTTCCCTTTCCCTTTTTTCCCCATGTTACTGTGTTTCACATGTAATATGCAGTTTAAAAAAATAAATATTATTCCTAAATTTCTTGTCAGTGGACTTCAAAATTAATTGTTAATGATTTTATTTTCATTAGATAGCCTGTTTTGCGTTGACACATTGTGGTATGGTGCATTTCATCATATGACGTGACACCATGTCAATTGGTATGACATTTAATAATGTCATAAAAAACTTTATATACTATTGATGTTGTCATGATTTTTCATTTATAAAGAAAAATTTATCTGCAAGAATATAAAGAATTTTGAGCGACTTCTTGCGAAGAATGTCAGAAATGAGCTAAAATATATAGTTAGACTTCAGAGCATTCTCCTCCTTGACATAATAAAGTTTTTATCCAAAATATTTACTAGCAAATGTTGCTTATGAAAGTAAACCTGCTTAAAAAGAACATTGAAATTAGATAAAGAAAGAAATAGCTATACCAAATACCTCAGCTTTTGGTCTGAAACTTTGCAAGCAATGATGACCATCAATTATTTTGTCACTAAAAGATAAATTAGATATAGGTATATTAGTATAATTATTTAAAGCTGCAGGATCTAGACCCATCTTTTTCAGTATTGGTTTTACTATTGCATAGGGCTGTAACGATACACCCAACTCACGATTCGGTTCGTATCACGATCTTTGACCCACAGTTCCATACACCCCACAATTTTTAAATTATATCATTTTGATAATTGTTTATGGCTAGAATAGGTTACAAGAGGCTATTGATATTTTTTTAAAGTTTAAAAATAATAACGATATTGATTGCTTGGAAGCACCCTCGCATCATATCATGTGGTTGTTTTCTGGACGGAAGGGTTACAGAACTTTGAAAGGGCTTATCACGATACTGCCTTCTTGTATCACAATACAGTATTGTGACTCTGCATATCACGATTTCTCAATTCGATACAATATCGTTACAGCCCTATTATTGCGTTTTTTAGGGACTGGGGGAATACACCAGACTGCAAGGATAAATTTATCAATTTGAGCAGATTTGTTTCAAGAAGTGGGACGACAGTTTTGAAGAATTTAGTAGGACAGGTATCACGGTGACAGGTGGCAGAGTTAAGATTGCTCACAGCCTTACTGAACATTTGTATGTCCACTGGACCTTGACATTATGGTCAGTCTACCCATCAGTCTATCCATTCCATTTTGATTCAGATTTCTTTCATTGATAAAATTGAGTAGTTCTGCTGCCTAGTAGCATACTAAAGGAGTAGACAAAATGAAATAAAACCAACAATTAGGCCCTCATTTGTAATATTCTCAAAATGTGATGAAATGTCCTGAGCCAATAAATATTCTCTAGCAGGCCTATTTGCCCATTTTCAAAAATCAGATCCAACATAGTTTCACTTCAGGAAATGTATTGGCAGAAAGGATGCCTCTGATTTCAAGTGCTACTGGTAAGCAACTGTGAGAGTAAGAGGCCTTTTATCCCTACATAAAAGGCTAGATTGACTGCATGACATCCCAAACTGCAGAAATTAATTCCAGGGAGTCTACTATCAGTTTCATTAAAACACTGTGCTGCAAAGAAGTCTGCAGTTAATGTTTGAATAGCCGAGGAGGAGAGGACGTCTTTCTACAAAATGCTTAGCCTGTCACTTGTTGCACCCGAGCTCAATCACACGGTCTTACTCGACATTTGTTCTTTTCCAAATCTCTTCGCAAAATAAACTATGCATTACAGCCTACACATAACGCTACTTGTATTATATTTTAGATTATGCTAGGCCTAGTCGCGGGCAGCCTAGGCGAATTTGAGCGAGTCATTAGACACTTTATGAGTTTATGAGTTGCTTGCTCAAATACACCTAAACATTTCGTCTGAATAATAGTAGGGTAACGATTCAATATATTTTAATAGGCGAGGGTGTGGTTAGTTCATGCAGCCATCTGTGTGCAGGGCTGGACTGGGACCAAAAAATGGCCCGGGCATTAACGTTGTGGCTACCTCAAATAGCACTGCAGGTCTGACATATTGCATGAATATGAGAGATTTAATTAAACTAGCCCAATATCCTTTATGAAAATTATGAGTAAATGACAGCCCCGGCCCAAAAATGACCGTCGGACCACCGGGCATTGCCCTGTATGCACTATGGCCAGTCCATGTCACAGTGAGATGTATGGAAATGGGTGGAGTTAGAAGTTGTGCCACAGGGGGCGACTTATCGTCCAGGTGCTACACTTTTTACTCTTGATGCACTATCCATCAGGCTTGTACAAAATTCTGAATTGAATTGAGAATGACCCCTAAATTCCTGAGTCTGAATTTGAATTTGAATTGAGGTTGCAAACAGGAAGTGGAATTACAATTCAATTCGAATTGCAGGAAGTAGAATTGTAATTCCTTTAAATTCAAAACAATTCACGATAGATAATTAGGTGAATATAACACTAAAACTTAACAGCATAAATGACATTTTAAAACAGCATGAATATCATACAGATATTATTGTATGTACAAAATAAAAAAGCATAACATGATAAGCATATTTATTACCACAAATTAACATGAACAGCAATACTCGACAATGGCCAATTTTCCAAAACCATCTTAATGCAAAGTTGTTCTTAAGTTATAGCGTATGCCCGACATGTTAGCTAGTAATATATCCTTTGTAAGTCATAGTTTTTTACCTTACTGTAACAAACGTGTTACAGTTTTAAAAATGATATGTGGTGGTGAACTTAGCATAAGTCTATAGCACCACACATGGGTCTCGAACCCGTGATCTCGTCAACTACAAGAAACCCATTACATGGAAATCAAATGTTCGAGCTGAAAAGCTTTGTTGGCATCCATTACACGCTTACTGCCATGGAAGGTCTGATATTTCAGCATTATGTTGTGCTGTATTTTATAGACTTAATTTTTTATAGAAATGGCTTTCATTTGTAATGCCTTGCAGTGGTAGCACAGTGCTTAAGGAGCCTAACTTGCAAGCAAAGTAGTCTGGAAGGTATGGGTTCTAATCCCGCCTGCCACCATTGTGCCCTTAAGCAACGCACTTAACCTTAAGTTTCTCTAGGGGAGGAAATAAATAAATAAATAAATAAATAAACAAACAAACAAACATACACAACATATTGATGGACTCATGCACTATATTTTCACTCAGTGGCGATTTTAGCCCATTTTGAAATTTAGCTCGGCCCCCCCTAAAATTTAGCTCAGCCCCCCTAAAAATCACGGACACGTTTTTTTTTTTTTTTTTTTTTGGCGCACGCGAGCGCCAAACCGCGGGTGACAGCGGTTCTGCTTCAATGTCTTTCCAACAACCGCGGGTGAAGCGGTTTTGCTTCATTGTCTTTCGAAAGCTTTGTATGGGTATATCTTACGCTACAATGGGAGTATTTGATATCAAATTAAACTAGACAACCAGGCGAACTTGTGATGTACTTGCTCGAAAATAAGTGGTTCAATTTCAGTTTAAAGATCGCCCACATTTTGACAGGGAAATATCTTTATCTGGTGGCTTAATTGACTGCTGGGATTCCATCTAGTAACTCAAGAAGAGCTCAAGAAATAAAACAAAACAAAACAAGTAATAAAAAAATACTGCACATTATGATTCATTCATCTTGAACAGATGAACTTTCTATTACCCAAATATTGAATTACCAAGGGAGCACCCATAATCACTTCACCTCTTGTTCTGTAGGCCATGCCTGTGCAATAGGGGGGGGGGGGGTGGGGGGGGGTGACAGATAAGGTGCCTGTTCACCTAGGACATCAGAGTTTAGGACTACCCCTGATAGAAAGGAATGTGATGCAGCCTTATTGCACCTCCATTCTTCTTTCCGCAATAAATTAGGAATAAAATATTAAAATACATGTTTTCAACTTTTTTTTATTATTCTAAAGCAATTGGAAGTCATAGCACAGGTAATAACTGAAATTAGTATGATAATTACCCTGAAAGGCAAAGGGCCTACCTTGGTCAAGATATTTAAAGCATGGATAGTGAACTGATACAATGGAAAGAATAATTCCATTTCAAGAATGCCTATGTTTGATTTACATAGAGCCAATGACAGCTACAGTAGCAAAGAGCCTAATGCTCCTAGAGTGAAGTTTTCCCTTATCATTCACATTTCACCAGAGCATTCACACTCCAAAATAGACAATGTTTTTTCATACAGTAGGCCTTGTATTATCCTTACTTACCATTACCATGGAGCGGACCATTACTATAATTTGAGCAGGGCTATCATCCTCAGTATTGCCAGTTTTGCCCTGGCAATATTACTTTTCAATCTGGTATTGCCTGGCAGTACTACTCTTTAGTGCAACATCAAATTTCAAATCTCACATGAAGTGCTAATAAGATAATTTTTATATATATATATATATATATATATATATATATATATATATATATATATATATATATATATATATATATAATAACCAGTTAAGATGCACCAAAATGCAGGAAAAAACATTTAACTATTCCAAAATTTCCTGGGGGAGTACCCCCCAACCCCCCCGGTAGGCTAACTCTACCCTCCTTTACCATCTTCTATTCACAACTGCTGGGTAGACCTATTCTATGACATTGCCAATATGATGTCCATGAAAAGCCCAATTCCTCCTCCACCAGTATGACCAGCATTTATAATGAACCTGTACGTCTAAGACATTTTAGGCTAATCACCAAAAAAAACAAATGACAACATTATGGGGGCTGCATGTCAGTGCTTGTGGTTGGATTGATTTCGTAGCCGGTTGTTTTGATTAGAAATGCATAAATCTAAGCATTGGAAAGCATGATGTTCAAACCAGGAGCCAATATTAGCTCTGGGGGCTGAGCCCCCCTAAAGTTCAGAACCTAGAATCGCCCCTGCTTTCACTTATACAAAAATTAGGTCTGGTCAAACTATTTCTAAATTTCTGATTGGATTGGATTACATTCCAAGCGTCACTACACGTGATGATATTTGGTAGCTGCGACTGCGAGCTGCGAGAGTCGACTAGTTCTCAACCTCCGTTGAGTTTCTTGTTTTCCTGTTTGAAGTAGAAAAGGCTCTGACATACGAAGTACTTGGCTGACATCTACAGGTCAATATTGATATTGCAGGCTATTTTTCTGAATTAGACAAGAGACAAACTTTATTCAGATGCAATATTTACAGTCATTGGTTGGAGTTATGGAGTCATTGGTTGGAGTTATAATCGAGGATGAACTTTCTGTACAAGTTGGAAGGTTTCAGTGAAGATCCAATACATCTGAACCGTATGCTATTTGTCTATTTTTGACACATTGCCAGGGCAGTTCCAGCTAGGACTATTTTGAGGAGAGGAAGATGAACAAACTAAATTTGAAACTAAACAACAGAAAATACAATTTGGTGTCTTAAAACTTAGTAAGTTGGTAATGGAATTGTTGTATAAAAGCAATATCACACTCGTGGTCCTGATGTTGTTGGCACAATATCATCACTGTGTGTGGTTGCCTACTGCCTGCGGTTTGGTGCATACGGCCGAAACACACACAGTGATGATAAGTGCCAACAACATCACTCCCACTCGTGTGATATTGCTTAATTGCATATCTCTATGAATTTACGTAATAATAATAAATTTCATGCATGCTCGTAAATGTGCAAATGACTACCACAAGAGGGGGCCAGAAACATGGATTCAACCTCTAAAGAAATATTTACGAAAAAACAACTACAAAAAAAAGGACTCTGAAGAGATAGTTCAGGTATGTATAAAAAAACAACTTTGGTAAGATATATCTTTAGTCTTAGAGAGTGAACCTAACAGGAAACCACAGACAACCTTTAACATTATAATGACTTTAAAATTGTGAAAAATTATTTTGACTGGACTTCATTTCACAGAATACCTTGCTTACCCAAGTCTTCAAAATGGTTGTCCAAAAAAGACTTTTTGTCTGGTTTACACTCGTGAAATAAATAACTGAGGGTCAGAGCTGGTTTTCTAATAATTGAACATTAAGAATTAATGTTAGTGTCTGTAGCTCCATTTGTAAGAATGGAGTGTCACATTCTCACTTGTATGTAATAAGAATGAATTTCTCTGAATTGAAATTCCACTTCCTGCAATTCAAATTCAAATTCAATTCAACTTCCTGTTGGGTGGAGCCAATTCAAATTCCTTCATTGAATTGAATTAAATTCTGAAATTCTGAATTTTGTACAAGCCTGCTATCCATCAATACTGTATATAGATTACATGGATGACTTTCATTGATTTTCAGTTCTGTTGTAATCATTGGTGGATAAATGCCATAGTTCATGACTATTTGGAATCACCTGATTATTTTTTTTTTATTCAGTTACACTTACCAAATTCCAGACGCTGTTGGTTGTTAGCCACTGCATGAATCAACCCAATTGTCCCACAAGCGTTGCCAATGGTTTGTCTCATGAAATAGACATCTGGAGACACTTGCTGACCTTCTGACATGATTTTCTTTTCTTCATCCAGTCTGAAGGATTCATACTGGAAATAAAAAAGCAGGTTACTTTAGCAGAAGCAAACGTTCTAATTCCAAATTCAAAACGTTCCTAGAACCCCTTCCTAGAACCCCAAATCTGCGGTCATGGACATTCCTTTGCCTAAGCACCAGTGAAGAAAGGAGCCGCAATACGGAGTCATAACTAAGACTCATCTGTACAAGCTCACCTCTATCTACACTAGGGATGCAACGGTTATCGTATTTTACGGTTACCGAACAATACGCCCTCTACTAGGGATGCAACGGTTATTGAATTTTACGGTTACCGAACGATACGCCCTCTACGGTTCAATAAACTTTCGTAAACCGCAATATTTCGGTTTATTAATAAAATGTGAATCTATTGAAGCTCCCTGAAATTATGCAGCCAGCATTCACGAGCTCTACATGCAGAGCTGTAGAACCCTCAACCAATCAGCGTGGTTTTATGCTAATTAGCTCCGCCTGTCAAATATGTGAAACTTTTCACTCGCTGCACGTTAGACGGAGAGAGATGAGCTAAAAAGCTCCACTCGGAAAGTAGGCAACATTAAGCCAGAAGAATTGCTGCTGTGGTAGATTTTGTGCAATCTCATGACCGTTTACACAAACAAAGCACTTAATAACGTAAAATGCGTCTAACAGCCTACAACACATGCTACTAAACCGGTTGTCAGAAAATAGCGCTTACCACTCGCCCAAATTCGCCTAGACTAGGCTACCGCAAATATAGCCTACCTTGCCTAATGTAAAATATTACGCAAGGATGTCTAGGGGCTGTAATGCTTAGTTTATCTTGCGATGAGTTAGATCAAGTGTCGAGTACGGTGAGACTGGGCTTGGATGCAACAAGTGACAGGCTATACGTTTTACAGAAAAAAAGCGTCCTCTCCCCAGGCTCAGCTATTGTAACATTAACATAAAGGCAAGCTTCTTTGCAGCACGGTGTTGTAAAGACACTGATAGTAGACTCAGAAATTAATTTCTGAAGTTTGGGATGTCATGCAATCTATTGTCACGCAGACCGTTTCCCTTAAGTAAAAAAGGCCTCTCATAAAATAGGCCAAACAATAAAATAGGCCTAGGCTACTGGAGGATATTTACTAGTTTAGGACATTTCATAGCATTTCAAGAATATTAACAATGATGTCCTACCGTAATTGTTGGTTTTATTTTATTCTGTCTACCCCTCTTGTAGCCTATCTACTAGGCAATTTATGAAAGAAATCAAATGAAAATTGCAGATAGACTGATAGATAGGCTGATGGTTGATAAGGAATATAGCCATTAAAAGAACAATTTTACAACCCCTTTTTTGTTGGAAAATACCGAAACCGTACCGTGGCCCCAAAACCGCGATACATACCGAACCGTGGGCACACTGTACCGTTGCATCCCTCTACGGTTCAATAAACTTTCGTAAACCACAATATTTCGGTTTATTAATAAAATGTGAATCTATTGAAGCTCCCTGAAATTTGCTTATGCAGCCAGCATTCACAAGCTCTACATGCTGAGCTCTAGAACCCTCAACCAATCAGCGTGATTTTATGCAAATAAGCTATGCCTGGCAAATGTGAGAAAAAACTTTGTCACTCGCGTTAAACGGAGATGAGCAAGAAGCTCCACTCGGAAAGTAGGCAACATTATTTAGCTAGAAGAATTGCTGCTGTGGTAGATTTTGTGCAAACTGATGACCGTTTACACAAACAAAGCACTTAGTAACGTAAAATGCGTCTAATACGACACATGCTATAAACCGGTTCTCAGAAAATAGCGCTTCTCACTCACCCAAATTCGCCTAGGCTATCCGCAAGTATAGCCTACCTAGCCTAATGTAAAATATTACGCAAGGATGTCTAGGCTTGTAATGCCTAGTTTATCTTGCGAAGAGTTCGATCAAATGTCGAGTAAAATGGTGAGACTGGGCTTGGATGCAACAAGTGACAATCTAAGCGTTTTACAGAAAAAAACGTCCTCTGTTCCTGATTTTCTGAAGTTTGACTGTTTCCCTTAAGTGCTAGGGATAAGGCCTCTCATTCTGTTGGGTTGGCTACCAGCAGCACTTGAAATCAATGACATATTTTCTGACAATACATTTCCTATAGTGAAACTACGTTCTAATTTGGAAATGAGCAAATAATAAAATAGTACTAGGCTACTGAAGGATATTTACTGGCTCAGGACATTTCATAACATTTCAAGAATATTAATAATGATGGCCTACATTAGGCTAATTGTTGGTTTTATTTTATTCGGTCTACCCCTCTAGTAGCCTACCTACTAGGCAGCAGAATCAAATGAAAATTGCCGATAGACTGATAGATAGGCCGATGGTTGACAAGGAATGTAGCCATTAAAAAACAATTATATGACCCCTTTTTTGTTGGAAAATACCGAAACCGTACCGTCACCGTGGCCCCGAAACCGTGATGCATACCGAACCGTGGGCACACTGTACCGTTGCATCCCTAATCTACACTATATTGGGCCGCTGATTTCTTCTCTCTAGAGCAGAACAATTTGGTCCTTGTACACAACATTCTATTGTTGCCGATCAAGATTTCCGGTTGCTGTTTGCCGCAGGTCACTGAGATAAAGAACTGATGGTCACAATAGAATTTTAGCAATAGCACCTGACCTAATTTTAAATTAACGATTAAATGGCTGCCGTTAAAGTTAGTGGTTTGATTTGACTATGAGAACTTTGCTATGACTGATATCCAAATGTAAGCTGGTGTGAGTTTTCTTTTATCCTGATTGTTATGCAGCCAATGTAATTTAGTGAGCATTATTAAATAAGTGAGCATTATCAATAAGTGAGCATTATTAAAAATGTTTCTGTGCAGGGAGCCCATATCGCACTTGGATACTACTGTCAAATAGGCCTACAGCCACAGCCGTAATGAAAATCAAGAAGCAATATCAACTCCACTGCATAAAAATATTCACAGCATTCAACAATTTAATAGCACTGACTATGCTACAATATGCTACAGGGAATTAATGGCCAACTTGAAGATTCAACAGCTAATCCCACATTTTATAATTTTGGCAAAATCTATTAGATGTATAGGCCTGTTGTTGTTTGTGAATCATATTGTGTAAAAATGAAATACTTGCCGTACAGAATGATGAATAAGCTATTTTCTAAGATGAGGAAAGTTATCAAATTTACACTAATGATTGTCTGCCTCCAAAGCATATTCATTTAATTGTGACGTATTGTAGGTTCAGAAGGGATCTACACAAAAATAATGGGTTAACATTACAAAGAAACATCCCCGCCCCTCTGAAACACTGAATGGTGGCAATACAATCATATTCATTCTAATGATACCAAACAAAATTAAGCAGCAGCCAGGTTACCTTCTCTGTAACAGGGAATAACAACAGGACAGCACAGACAGGCTTCGGAACAATGCTGAGTAGTTCTGGGTCCAGTCCATAAACATCTCCAAACTGCCATGTTGGTAGCAACCCCAACTGTCGAAGAAACTTGAAAGAAAGATGAAACAATCAAACAGAAAGCAGAAAATAACCTAGTGCTGAATGTAAAGTATCACAGCAACAGACACAGAAGAGGCAATGCATCTGGCAATTTCCAACTGCCAACCAACTAAAACCTTATTCGGATGGTATTACTAGTGCATGGTTACATGAAGTAAAATAATTATCATCAGAGATTTAAGCCCATCCAAATGTGTCATGTCCAGGGTTTCCCGCAGCGCTTTATAAGCAAAGGCTTGGTCATTTTAACAGGCCTGTCATCTTGCATAACATGTTATTGATATTGCTGTTTAAAACCTCAAAATTATCCCATTACTCTATCAATTTTATAGAAAATCAGAATACTCAATTCCAAAAATATCTGATGGCACTTAATTGCACTGTGATTGTAGCCTGCTTACTTTGATTACTTTATTTATTTGTTCAGTAAATAAGGGGAGGAAAGTTAGGATGATTCTAAGGGCTTGGCACTGACAGGGGAGCCCAGAGAAAATTTTAATATTAAAATCAATATTTGTCCAAAATTGTGTTTTGTCATAGGGCCCAAAATTTCTACCAGCGTCCCTGGTTGTCAATTTAGAAAAACTGTCAGATTTGTGCCCCCCTCGGGCAACACCCCCTCCCCCCTGGTCATCTACCCACACCGGGGCGACCCAGACACCGATCGCCCGGGCCACGTCCCCTCCCCCCTGGTCACCACCTTGCCAAGCTCATTTTCTGCGGGAAACCCTGATGTCATTAAGATACCAGCCGATACAGCCCTGAAAATTACCCTTATCCCGTCCAAATCAACCTAATACACTTGTAAAATTTGTTACATCAGATTTACTTGAGACTTTGAACACAGGTACAGAGAAAAAGTGAGTAAAACACAATGAAAAAGCAAGGAACACAGGGAAGACAAGACACACAAGACCAGATATCTGACAGTTAGGCTCAAATTGACATCAAGAAATAAGCTTGAATCTAATTAAGCTTTGTCAAATGCATGACTGCTTACAGTTTTGTCAAATGCATGACTGCTTACAGTTAAGTCTGTAAACGGGTAAAGGTTTAGCTAAGCTTAATAACCACAATGAGTCCAAAAATTATGTTACTGTGCAGCTCTGTGTGCTCAAATCAACATCAAGAATTAAGCTGGAATCCAGCTGTCAAATGCATGACCACTTACATCTAGTGCTTCCGCGATTAGTGGACTTAAAGGAAAATACTGTAGTGAATTCAAGCATAGCCCTGTTGAAAGAGCTTCCTAAATGCGCTAGTTAGCAAGTGGGACAAAATAATTTGGTACAGCACAGCACAGAGCACAGCTAACAGGCACTTTACACCGAATCAATGGGACCTGACTGTTTGAACCTGAAAGTAAGATCTGATGTTACATTGACTCAATGTAAAGTATTTCGCGTTTGTGTTAGGTTTATGCTGTTCGAAATTCTTTCATTTCATGCGAAATATATTGCTGTTAGAAGGCTCGTGCAGCAGGGCTATGCTTAAACTTACTCTGGTATTTTCCTTTAATCGACGTAATCGACCATAAAAATTGGTCGATTGGAAACATTTTTTAGACGCGACTATTTTTAATTATATTTTTTGCCGGCCATACGATCGCCTTGTTATTTTTGGTCTCGGTTTCAAATGGTTTGTCCGAATTCAAGTAATTACGCTCAACAGCGCACCCAGCTGATCAAATTGCCTCTTTCTCTCTCCCATGACCAACACAGCCCCTAGACACGCACACAGGTAATCAACTCTCCAAGTAACATTAGCTTAGAACTCTTGACGTACCTTAGCTGCAGGTCAGCAAAGTCTGGCTAGTCAGGCCAGCACACACAGGATAATTTTTTTTTCTTTTGGACTCAAACAAATGACAAAGTGGAGATGATATACCGTCTTCTCAGTCCAGACAGGTATAGTCATAGGCATCCTTGTCAAAGGAGAAGCCTTTTGTTGTCACTTTTGTTTTCAAGCCTCACTTGTGACAAACTGCTAAATATTAGGAATGTAAGAGGCAGCACAAAACACCATGCTACTTCCGAAAATGTTTTTAGGCCAGGCTCAGAGAAAATAAAAATAACTTTACCAATTCACCTTTTTCACCTACATCACTATGAGGCACTAGAACGAGGCTTGGGTGGTAAAACTTCCCCAGAAGTAGCTTCTGGGGATGAGATGCCCCTCATCTGCCCAACTTTCCACCTGACCAACAGTAAGAGAGGGGACCAGCAGTAGATTTTCTGTCCGATATATATGTGAAAAATTATTAATTATTATATTTATAAGCGAAGGGAGTATTTCCTTGCCCCTATTTCTCATGGATGCTTCCCGTACTGCCTGTAAAGCGCCGCGAGACAATGCACTGTATTTGAGCGATCTACAAATAAAATTGAATTGAATTAAATTAACGTTTAGTCCACTTCCTCTAGTTTTACCACCCGAGCCTCGTTTTCGTTCGGAACATGGCGGCCAGGTGAAAAAGGTGAATAGCAAGGATTGCACCAACCCTATTATCATAAATTACCTCCCATAAATGCTAGCTCCACTACTAGGCACTCTAAATGGAGACCAGTGTTTAACCCTAAACCATGGGCTATAATATGACGTTGACGATCACATTAGTAATACAACTCACATTGACATTACCATAACTTGCTTATCTCTGGGTCAAATTCAATAATCTTGGGGTTGTTTGAAAACTAAGATCACCAGGAATCTGATTAGGCCTATATGATTATATGATATCAGTACCATTTTGAGTATATTACCTTTTGACCTTTACTTTGAACATGAATTTTACCTTGTGGATCACGTGACCTTCAAGCGACCCCTGGTCTAAAAGTTAGCCCAACACGTTTTGTAGTCAATATAAAAAAAATCAGAGGTATACTATTTTTTGTTTGTCAGCAACTTTAAAACAAATTTTGGTTGAATGTGATAAAATGGTCTTTCCACTTTTTTTTAATGAAAATTGGTTATCCACTCTCTTACCTAGAGTTACATATGTGGGTAAAAGCATTTTGGCATCTGTGCATGTGTTGTTCTAGTCCGGCAACCCCACATTTAGTTTCATTTTAGCTTTAGCTTAGCATAGGCACTGGAATGTAATGTAGCCAGATAACAACTCTTAGGCTACTTTACTTTCCGGCGCCTATGCTTTTAAAACCAAGTTTGGTTAAATGTGATAAAATGGTCTAGAAAATTGAATGAAAATGGAAAAAAAAATTAAGCATATTTATTAAACTGAACATTCGCATTTCTTTCAGAAGGAATATGAACATTTCAGAGTAACATAAAGTGTTGAGATGTTTCAAAATCAACAAGCCTTTGGCTGGTAAACTAGGAATGTCAAAATGCAAATGAGTAATAATCACCCCCCCCCCCCCTGTCTTGGAGCATATCACTCAGATGTTATAATCCAGTACTCACACATTTTAGCAATCTTGACATTGTCAGCTCTCGTTATTGTGTAGCCTACTTTCTGGAGGATGATGATGCAAGATCAGGAGCTTCTACTTAAGCCAGTGGAATTGATTTGCTGGCCCATGTGGATGCATGAAGTTGCCACGAAGTCAATGGTCAATGCCTTTCCTAGTCTGGCAAACCTTATTTTAGCTTTAGCTTAGCATTAACAAAGAGTTGTTATCTGGCTACATTACATTCCAGTGTTTATGCTAAGCTAAACCTAAAATAAAGCTAAGTTTGAGGTTGCCAGACTAGGAAGAGGCATGCACTGAAACAAAAGTGTTTTTACTCACATAATACAACTCTAGGTTAGAGAGTCAATAACCAATTTTGATTAAAAAGACCATTTTATCACATTCAAACAAACTTTGTTTTAAAATTGCTGACAAACAGAAAAATATTGTACATCCGAGTTTTTGATATTGACTACAAAACATGTTGAGCTAACTTTTAGACCAGGGGTCGCTTGAAGGTCACATGATCAACAAGCTCAAATTCAGGTCAAAAGTAAAAAGTAGTCAAAATGGGTCTAATTATAAAAAGTAATCATATAATCAGATTCCCGGGGATCTTAGCTTTCAAATGACACCAACATTATTGAATTTGACCCAGAAATAAACAAATTAGGTTAATGTCAATGTGGCTTGGTCAGCCCATTTTTGGCAAAAATCTAAAATTGGAGCTGGTGTCTCTCAGGAAACGTTGGTCCGATTGAGCTAAAATTTTCAGAAATTAAATGTTCAAGTGTGATGATCCTATACCAAATTTCATACATTTCTGAGCTGGTGGGGTTTAACCCATTGGGTGATTTGACATGGAATGACCCACCCAGTTGTTGCTTACGATCACTAAATATAAATGCTGTGGTGATCGTGCTTTTGCAATCCACCGTTCACAATTGTTTTGTATCGTTTTGGAGGGTTTTTCCAGATGTCAGGTCCATAACGTCACATCCATAACGCCATTTCTTCCAATGAAAACCAACTTTTTTTACATTTACATTTGAAATTAAGTCTTGCTCTGTCTTTATTGATTGGTATGAATGCAGTAATATTTACATTTCTCTAAAAATTTCACACACTTCACAGCAAAAACTACGCTCTCTCAAAAGTTTGTCCGTTTTTCGTCACGTCCATAACGCAAATTGAATGGCTCATATTCTTATAATGTAAATCATGATATAAATTTTTTGTGTTTGTCTATATTCAGCCATGGAGTTTGCATAAGAATATGAACAAAATTGTGAAATACTGCTAGTTTTGCGGAGGTTATGTGGCATTTTGTTCATCAATAATGCATGAAAATGTCACGTCCATAACGCTGGAATTGCCCATATATATATATATATATATATATTACCCCTAGTTAATTTAAGCTACATTAAGTTTCTTGTTTCTAGCTATTTTGCTTTTTATTATTATTTTTATTATATTGTGGTTTGTTTTTATTTTATAGCACTTTGGCTGACTGTTGTCTATTACAAAATGCTTTACAAATAAATTTGACATTGACATTGACCTGACAAAGGTAATTATTGGCAAATATCCTTATATTTTTGTTTATTATTTAACTTTTTGTTTTGTCAATTGATGTGCACAATCCCTCATCTTTCAGCACAAAGCTAGCACATACAGTCAATGCACTGATGATGTCTGGATGGATCAAAGGCGTAGGAAGTAGCCTACTTTGAGACCAATGTTTTATATTTAATAACCATGTAGATATTGAAAGTCGACATTAAATGTACACTTGGGAAAATGGATTTTTAACATTGTGACATGATGCTCTTTAGATTTCAGATGTCCAGTTGGCTATTGACCGGTTTGTGACTGCCTTTCCTGACTGTTGTTGATGGTGTTAAAAAAAGAAATTATTATTTTCACAGACAGAGTGGGACAGCACACATTCATTTATGTGCAAACGAAACGAAGTGCATCTTTCCAGAGTGAATTCAAGCATAGTAGTCCAGTCAATGTAGCGCAAACGGACAAAAAAATATATAGTCTGAGGGCCACAGTTATTTTGGAAAAGTAAGCAGAGGGCCACACATTAGATAATGGCAATTAGCCTGTATGGTTAAATGGTACAAATTAGGTAATCTGACTATGCCTAGGCATAGTATAATAATAGCTGCCTACCATACAGTCTTTTACAAATTTGAAAATGTACAATTTTGTGAGATGTTATACAGCTCACTTTTGTTGAGTACTCTTGGGAGACAGCTTTGTAAAAGCAGTGTGGAAAAATGTAATGACATAGGCTAATTAGCATGTTTGAAGAGCTAATATTTGTATTCTGACGACAGATTAGGCTACATCCCTGACATTTCAAACAGATCACATTTGAGACACATTCTAAATATGTTGATGTCCATTCTACTTACATGTATGTCCATTGGACTTCAACCTAACGTTGTTAAATAGACAACTTAGGCTATCTCTTCATAACTGCATTCATCTTTTTCATCCTTCATCAGAATTTTGAAGTGTTTTTATCATGTTAGCCTTCCCCAAATGGCACCCCATTATGTAACATCATCAGACACATTACAAGACAGTACTGTAGTGTGTATTACTAACGTTACAAATGACTGACAAAGTGGTTAAAACAACAGACTGAACTGACACTAGTGAACTGATGGGTTTTATGGCGTTGCCCCCGACTGGCCCAGGCTTTCACAATGGTTCACGTAGCGTTTACTCAAACAAACCATTATTTTCTCTGTTCGTAAGTTAACGTGAACAAATTTGGGCGTCTTACCAAAAGCAGTCGAAACATCACCTACCTGGTTCATCACCTGAAAGATAAAGACACAACACGCTGATTAGTCCAAGAGCAGACTTAAGTTAAAGTATCGATACGTTGTTGAGCAGTGCTATAGCAGCTATTAGGCTATAACTTTTAAACGAAAACTTGAACAGCAACTTCAACAGTAAATAGTTCTTCTGCATTTAATGGCATACTGTTTCGCATTGTATTAATTGTTTTAGTTAATATATAATGCCGAAAAAGGTAAAAATGCATACATCAGGGTTTGCTTCCAGTGGCAACCAACGCTGGCCATCCATTTTCGGCAGACGGAATCCACTTCCGGATGTGCACTTGGAATTAGTTCCGTCAGAGAAATTCAGATTCCCAAAAGATATCGCCAAAATAAAAGTATACAATGTAGCTACCGGAGAAGTGACTCCTATATAAGTGTCTCTGGTGACTTCTGCAGCAGCAGGGCTACAGAACTCAACAGGAGAAGCTGGACACAATTATCTGCAGTTGGCAGTGGGTGACTCATATCGCCAAAATTGTTTTAACGGCTCTCCCCAATCAGTGGATGCAGTTGAACTTGCACCAACTTTTATCTCATACGACTTTAATTGTTCAATTTTAATTATTCAATTCAATTCAATTTTATTTGTGGAGCGCCAAATAGGCCTATAGTACATTTGTCTCGAGGCGCTACAGACAATATGGCTGAGTGCATCTGCTTGGGGCCCAAACAATGCTTTTCAAAAACTAGAAAAGCGCTCAAATGACATAGACCTCAATCATGACTACTGTATTTAGCTTTGTATGTTGTACACTTACAATGAACAGAATGCATGGCCTCCGCCAAGACAATGTGGTCACAGGTGGTGTTGTGGGTCACCAATCGCCAATAAAATCAAATCAGTTCTTCCTTGTCCCAATACACACGTTGTCCAAAAATGTCATCCAAATCCATGCAGTAATTTTCGAGTTATGTTGTACACAGACAGACACATAAACACCATGCACACACAGACAGACAGACACACACGCTGGTGAAAAAATAACCTCCTTAGCGGAGGTAATGATTGCCTAGGTGGATGAATACAAGAGAATGAAATGCAAAACAATCTGAAGGAGATCATTTTCATTGTGAATGTACATTTTTACATTTGTCATGGTTGCTGTAGACTTAGCCTAAAGGAAAGCCTATGGTCCCATTATCCCATGCCTTTTAAATTGAGTGTCTGAGCAGTCTTGGAGCATAATCAGGGGTGCATTTAAATTTACATTTGTTTTTCATCTCCTTCCACGACTAGGGCCTGATTTCGGGGGGGGGGGGGGGGATCATAGAAATGTGGGAACATACGGCTGTGGGAACGTAGAGTTGTGGGAAAATAGAAATGTGAGAACATAGTCCTAGTCCTAGTCCATTTTTTCCTTTGTTGGACAAAAACCTAATGCGTAGCAAATGAAGTGTCTACTCTGCCTCCATTTAGCCAGACAAATTGTGCCCTTAATTCTAAATGTAAAACAATATCACATTTTGACACTTTGACCAGCTTTCAGCTGCTTTCTTTAATACAAAGTACTTCTACTTTTACTTTAAGTACTTTAGTAGAATTTTAATAATCCGGCATGAATCAACACCTAGCCCTGCTGTTTTATACTGCTAAGCACTACTGAAAGCCACCTCAATGATAAAATTTTGTGCATCGTAGACCAAGTTTGCGAAACGGCTGCTAATGTCATGTTATGAATTGGAATGTATAATTGAAATGTGAAATTCTTGTGTGAATTCTTTGTGTTTTCTAATCAGTTTTAACTTTTGTATTGTATGTGCACTCTGATTGGCTCTGAGTATTGTCTGTTGGGCCAATGATAAGAGACTGTTGCTGAGCTGAGGTTGGAACAGAGGGGAGCAGGTGATTGGCTCTTGGAACTGGGGCAGTAGCCAATGATGGGCCTAGAAACTTGGGTGTGGTTTTACCTGTCCTCTAGAGTCCTGATTGGCTCTCAGTTGCATGTGCAGGGACAATGGGGAGAATGGGCTGATTTTATAAGTCTGCATTCAGCCAGCATGGAGGAGCAGAGCAGTGGAGCGGTATGCGGAGCACAGAGGCCTGACTGCAGCAGGTGGACGAAGGAATCCTCGATCTCTAGCGGCTCACAGGAGATGACTTTTGATACATCGCTCTCAACCTCCAATTAAAGGGAAGTGCTCATTCCTCATGCTGGTGTGACTGGGGTTAATCCCTATGCTGTGTGGATGCTAAGGGCTACGTTTTACTTTATTTCCAGAAGGGGTGGCTGACGACCAAGGGCCTCCATCTCCAGGCAGCCGGGTGGCCTAGTGCGGACTTCTGGGTGACACGCGGACCTTGTTCCCTCCTCATCTGGTTTCCTGGTCGGTGGCGGAGAGCCGACCAGGACGAACTTTTCCTTCACCCTCTTGGCCTGAGGACTGGGGGGTTGGCGTTGTGGATTACGCTGACCATAGCTCGGACTGAGGACTTTAGGACTGTCGTGTGGGCCCAAGCCCGGACGGGTTAGTCCTCCCAATTTACACTCCACAGGCAGAAGTAGTAAATACAAGTTTATTAAACAGAACACTTGGCCAAGGTAGCAGGTATGACGATATGGAACACTTCCAGTTACTCTCGCTAAAGGCTAAAGTGAGAGCGCTTCAAGATTAAACCCAGTGCCACAAATCATGAATTCGTACATGTCATATTCACACAATAGTGCAGAAAAGAAAAGCACAACACTCAAACACAACAGTCACTGCACACGAAGGAAGCAAGAGTCCTAAAGTCCTCAGTCCGAGCTATGGTCAGCGTAATCCACAACGCCAACCCCCAGTCCTCAGGCCAAGAGGGTGAAGGAAAAGTTCGTCCTGGTCGGCTCTCCGCCGCCGACCAGGAAACCAGATGAGGAGGGAACAAGGTCCGCGTGTCACCCAGAAGTCCGCACTAGGCCACCCGGCTGCCTGGAGATGGAGGCCCTTGGTCGTCAGCCACCCCTTCTGGAAATAAAGTAAAACGTAGCCCTTAGCATCCACACAGCATAGGGATTAACCCCAGTCACACCAGCATGAGGAATGAGCACTTCCCTTTAATTGGAGGTTGAGAGCGATGTATCAAAAGTCATCTCCTGTGAGCCGCTAGAGATCGAGGATTCCTTCGTCCACCTGCTGCAGTCAGGCCTCTGTGCTCCGCATACCGCTCCACTGCTCTGCTCCTCCATGCTGGCTGAATGCAGACTTATAAAATCAGCCCATTCTCCCCATTGTCCCTGCACATGCAACTGAGAGCCAATCAGGACTCTAGAGGACAGGTAAAACCACACCCAAGTTTCTAGGCCCATCATTGGCTACTGCCCCAGTTCCAAGAGCCAATCACCTGCTCCCCTCTGTTCCAACCTCAGCTCAGCAACAGTCTCTTATCATTGGCCCAACAGACAATACTCAGAGCCAATCAGAGTGCACATACAATACAAAAGTTAAAACTCATTAGAAAACACAAAGAATTCACACAAGAATTTCACATTTCAATTATACATTCCAATTCATAACATGACATTCCCCCCCATTTAAAATATGGTCGTCCCGACCATGGCTTTAACCCTCATAGCGTGAAGGAGGGTGCCCAAAATTACTTCTATTGGACCTACGTGTTTGTGGAACTTCCTCCCCATTCAATCCCAAGTTAAAGGGGTAAGGGTGCTCCCCATCCAAACTTGGAGGGGAAGCATCCACCCCATCATCATTTTGACATATAACTGGTTGCCCTGGGTGCCTCTGATTAAGTAAGGCCATTGGCCAGAATCCTACATTACCCATCTTCTGAACAGGGAGAAGAGATGCCTCCGCTGCTGGCTGTCCCTCCATCTCTTCCGTCCAACTCGTCCATCCTCCTGGGCATGGACGCAGATGATTCCGATGGATAGTCCTGGTGCTTCCCTCCTTCCCCTCTGGTTGGATGACATATACCGGCTGGCCTGGGCGCACCTGTTTGATGACAACAAAGGGTTCAGGGAGCCAGTAGGGGCCTAGCTTACCTCTTGCTCTTCGACGAAAGTTCCTACAAAGCACCCGTTCCCCAGGGAGAAGAGGCAATGCACGGGCTTTTTTGTTGTACCGCCGGCGGTCCCACTCTTGCCGTTGCTGGCTTTGGGTCCGGACCTGGCTATAAGCTGCTGCCAGGGTCTGGTGATGCCTCTGCACCCACCGGTCCATTGTACAAGGCTCATGGGGGCCAGGTAGACCCAGAGCCATATCCACAGGCAGTCTTGCATGTCTTCCAAATAACACATAGAACGGTGCCAGGCCAGTGCTACTGTGCGGGGTGTTATTATACGCTTGTAACAAGGCTGGCAACCGCTCAGTCCATCGGTCTTGCCCGTCCTGGTCCAAGGTATTGAGCAATGCAAGGAGTGTCTGATTAAATCGCTCACAGGCTCCATTGCCTTGGGGGTGATATGGCGTTGTCCGACTCTTTCTGCACCCATACACCTGGCAGAACTGCTGGAATAGTTGGGACTCAAATGCCCCACCCTGATCTGTCAGAATTCGTTCCGGGCACCCAAATTGCTGTATGACATGCACCCACAAGGCCTTAGCTGTCGTCTGTGCCGTCTGGTCTCGAGTTGGCACTGCCACTGCATATCTAGAAAACAAGTCTGTTACTACCAGGATACAGGGATGGGTGTCGGTAGCCCGTCCTAGTGATAAATAGTCCAAAGCCAAGATTTCAAAGGGGTATCGACTCACCACTGGTTGCAAGGGTGCCCTCACCTCTGGCCCAGCTCGTCCCAGCACACACTGATGACATTCAGTTGCCCAATGCTGTAGATCCTTTGCCATACCGACCCAAAAGACCCGGAGGCGGATTGCGTCTAACTGCCGTTGCCCCCGTGCATGACCCAATGCTTGGTGGAGCTTGTTCCAGATTCGCTGCCGCTCACAGCTGGGCACCACGATGGCTTCCACTGCAGGTCCAGCCTGGCCATCCTGCGTTCGCCTCACCAACACTCCGTTAACAAGGCCCAGTCTTTCCCATTCACGGAGGAGCTGCCTACCTTCTGGTGTTAAGGCTTGCTGGTCTAGATCACGGAACTGCCGTGCTGACTCCTTCCACCTCCGAATGAGTGACAGGTCTGGATCTCCCTCCTGACGGGTCGACCAGCTGACTTCCAACTCATCCAAACTTTCTTGTTCTTGACTGGCTGTAGCAGGCCCCACCACTGCCCCCACCTGTCCAGTTTCTGGCAGGCGAGACAGCGCGTCAGCATTTTGGTTGGATACCCCTGGCCTGTAAGAGATTTCAAAATCAAAATTAGCCAGCTGGGCCACCCACCTTTGTTCGGTGGCGCCTAGTTTTGCAGATTGTAAATGGACTAATGGCTTATTATCCGTAACAACCTTACAGTGTACCCCCCAAAGATAATCTTTAAATTTTTCAGTGATTGCCCATTTCAATGCCAATAGCTCAAGCTTAAATGAACTATAATTCTGATCATTCCGTTCAGCAGGGTGGAGGCTTCGGCTTGCGTAGGCAATCACTCTTTCCTTGCCATCCTGAACCTGAGCCAATACTGCTCCCAACCCATGAAGGCTGGCATCAGTGTACAGGACAAAAGGCAATGTGAAATCAGCAAAGGCAAGTATTGGGGCCTGAAGTAAGGCTTTCTTCAGATGTTCAAAAGCATCTTGGCAGTCTACTGTCCACTGGATTCTGGCAGTCTTTGCTCCTGTGGTCCCTTGAAGGAGTCTGTGCAGTGGCCCTGCTATGCCGGAAAATCCAGCAATAAACCGACGGTAATAGCCCACAAACCCGAGGAAAGCACGCACTTCCTTTACCGTCTTGGGGGTGGGCCATTGTTGCACCACTGAAACCTTTTCTGGGTCTGTTGACACCCCATGCTGACTCACTACATGGCCCAGGTAGTGGACTGACCGCTGGAAGAGGAGGCACTTCTTTGGGTTCAGCTTCAGCCCATGCAGGTGGAGACGCTCGAACACCTGATCCAAATGCAGAAGATGAGAATCAAAGTCAGCAGAGTACACAATTACATCGTCAAGGTAAATCAATAAAAATTCATTGACCTGACCCCCAAGACATCGCTGCATCAAGCGCTGGAACGTTGCCGGTCCATTACACAATCCAAAGGGCATTCGTTCAAACTGATATAGCCCCATTGGCGTTGTGAATGCAGTCTTTTCTTTGTCATCAGGATGTACCGCCACCTGCCAGTACCCACTTGCAAGGTCCAGAGTTGAGTACCAGGCCGCTCTTTTCAACCCTGTTAGTGACTCCTCGATACGGGGAAGGGGGTAGGCATCCTTGTGTGTCACAGAGTTGAGTTTACGGTAGTCTACACAGAATCGCAAACTACCGTCCTTTTTCCGGACTAAGACAACTGGAGCCGCCCATGGGCTAACACTCTCGGTGATAACCCCCCCATCTAACATCCCCTGAATCAGGCCCCGCAATTCGGAGTAGAGTGTGGGGGGAACTGGGCGGTAGCGTTCCCGAACAGGTGGTGCATTGCCTGTGGGTATTTGGTGAAGAACGGCATTGGTCTTACCATAATCCTCATCATGAGCAGCAAACACTGGGCTCCACTTCTCCAGCAATTCATCCAGTCTGGACTGCTGCCCTTGGGTCAGACCATCTCCCTGCAATGACATGACAGAACGACTGACACCAGAATCTGCATTGACCAACTGGACATCTACCTCAATGGTGTGGGTCCCCGTCTGTCGCAGCACCAGTTGCCTATGTGGACTTATGTCTTGCTGGCTGATTCCGGTCACCTTTGCCAATGGCCTACGTGCAGGTAAGGTTATCGGGTAGGGGTGGGGATTACATACCCGGAGGGGCACCTTACCCCCCTTCATCTGGAGGACTGCCCTTCCGACTCTCCACTCTTGGCCGTCTCCACCCAAGTCTTCAACCAGGACACAGGTCTCTGGTGCCCCCGCCGCATGCAGTACCTGTGCCCAGACCAACATCTCTGTTTCTGGTTGGAGTTGAACAGTCGTGCTTCTAGATAGCCGAGCTGTGCCCTGGAAGTCCTCCATCTCTCCAATGGCCTGTATCTGTCGGCACACACTGAAAGCCTTGTCCCAGGCTGCCCCATGGCTAGGTGGAATGGTGGACTTAAAGGCCATGAGCCCTGGGTGGCTCCCCTGGAAAAGAGCTTCCCAACAGTGATTAATCACATTCATGCCTAAAATGGCTCGGTTTGACTGAAGGCAGCCATCTTCCACAATAATGACCCCCTTAGCTGGTACTGCTGCCCCCCCTACCTCAAAATCAAGAATGGCATACCCCACATATGGCAATTTCAGTCCATTGGCAGCTTTCAGGGTTAACCATGATATATCATTTATACCCCCCATCTGTTCATTCTGAAAGTAATGTTTAAAAAAGGAATGACTAAAAAGCGTTACCTGGGAGCCAGTATCCAGAACACATGGGATTGAGTGCCCTTGGACCTTGACCTCGACCTCTGGACATCCACCAAGTAATGCGGGCTTTAATGGGATCTCTGTCTGGGTCCCTTCCTCAGCCACTCGCCCAACAGCAGCCGAGGACATCAAAAACCCGAACTGGCCCCTCGAGAGGGGCAATGTCTTTGCATGTGGCCCGACCGGCCACACTGCAGGCATATGGGCCGGCCCTGTTCGTCCCATCGGGGGGTGCGATCTGCTCTTCTCTGCTCCCGGGGTCGTGCATCCATCCGCCCTCCTTGTCTGGAAGGTGCTTGGGATTGCTGGATACGGAAGTCTTGGAGTTGCTGCTTGATCTCCCCCAGAAGATCACCCTTTAAGCTGGACATCTGCTCACGCATCTCTGCCATCAACTCTGATCTCAGGGCCTCCTTAACACTCTGCCAGTCTGCCACAGAAGATCTGGTTGCAGGTCCTGCCACCGCCGCTGCCTGTCGGACATGGCCTTCAGCCTGAGAAGATGTGCTATGGACGTTACGGGTGTGGCCCTCTTCTGAAGTCCGTTGGTGCTCTTGCTCCAATGCCTTAGCTTCCTTACACAAGTCTGTAAAGTCCATGTGCTGGGATCGTCGGAGAAGACGCTGCAGTTCTATCTGTACTGGGCCTGGCTGCAACCCCAGCATTAGCTGAGACCGTAGGTTTTCGTCAATCGCCCCTGGGTCCAGTTTCTCCTTTTTAGACCACTGGTGTAAGCTTTCACGGAGACGGAGGATATAGGCGCTCACACCCTCTCCAGGCCTCTGTTTACAGCTAAAGAATTGTGTCCTTAACTGTGCTGCTGTTGTTTCTTCACCATAGAGAGCCTGGAGCTCCACAAAGATGTCCTGGGCAGTCTTTCGGTCATTGTCTGGCAGCAGCAACACCTCACGTCTGGCATCCCCCTGTAGGGCACTTAAAACAAAATCAACTTGCTGGGCATCACTTAAGTTCTGTGCTCTTAAGAATGACTCAATTTGTGTCCGCCATTGCCCAAAAGTTAACTGTCCTTGCCCCCCTCAAACTTTGGCACCCAGGGACCCCCAAGAAACCATGGCACAATCATAACATTATTAGCCGTTGCGCTCTCACTTGGGTCTGCCATGACTGTAAACTGGGAGGAACCCTGCTCCGCAGCGCCAAATTATGTCGTGTGGGCCTAAGCCCGGACGGGTTAGTCCTCCCAATTTACACTCCACAGGCAGAAGTAGTAAATACAAGTTTATTAAACAGAACACTTGGCCAAGGTAGCAGGTATGACGATATGGAACACTTCCAGTTACTCTCGCTAAAGGCTAAAGTGAGAGCGCTTCAAGATTAAACCCAGTGCCACAAATCATGAATTCGTACATGTCATATTCACACAATAGTGCAGAAAAGAAAAGCACAACACTCAAACACAACAGTCACTGCACACGAAGGAAGCAAGAGTCCTAAAGTCCTCAGTCCGAGCTATGGTCAGCGTAATCCACAACGCCAACCCCCCAGTCCTCAGGCCAAGAGGGTGAAGGAAAAGTTCGTCCTGGTCGGCTCTCCGCCGCCGACCAGGAAACCAGATGAGGAGGGAACAAGGTCCGCGTGTCACCCAGAAGTCCGCACTAGGCCACCCGGCTGCCTGGAGATGGAGGCCCTTGGTCGTCAGCCACCCCTTCTGGAAATAAAGTAAAACGTAGCCCTTAGCATCCACACAGCATAGGGATTAACCCCAGTCACACCAGCATGAGGAATGAGCACTTCCCTTTAATTGGAGGTTGAGAGCGATGTATCAAAAGTCATCTCCTGTGAGCCGCTAGAGATCGAGGATTCCTTCGTCCACCTGCTGCAGTCAGGCCTCTGTGCTCCGCATACCGCTCCACTGCTCTGCTCCTCCATGCTGGCTGAATGCAGACTTATAAAATCAGCCCATTCTCCCCATTGTCCCTGCACATGCAACTGAGAGCCAATCAGGACTCTAGAGGACAGGTAAAACCACACCCAAGTTTCTAGGCCCATCATTGGCTACTGCCCCAGTTCCAAGAGCCAATCACCTGCTCCCCTCTGTTCCAACCTCAGCTCAGCAACAGTCTCTTATCATTGGCCCAACAGACAATACTCAGAGCCAATCAGAGTGCACATACAATACAAAAGTTAAAACTCATTAGAAAACACAAAGAATTCACACAAGAATTTCACATTTCAATTATACATTCCAATTCATAACATGACACTAATACAAAGTGAATGAGGCATGTCAAAAACTAAACCTAATCGATTTGCTTTCGTTTTGAAATGCCCCAGTTAGCTGCCATTTCGCTATATCAGTCTGCCTTGCATGAAATCCAGTGATTGAGGTGGCTAACAATCAGTGTTGGGGAGTAACGAGTTACATGTAACGGAATTACGTAATTTAATTACAAAATAAAAGTAACAGTAATCAATTACAGTTACTTTGAAAAAATGTGTAATTGAATTACAGTTACTTCAAGAAATATTCAGAATTACAATTTTAGTTACATGATCCCAATATGATCTGCAGAAGCATTGGCTAAGTGTGCTTTATACAACATCCTCTATTTACAACTAAATGTCACTATACTACAGCTAAAATACTCTATGCTATTATAATTGTTTCTACTGTCATGTTGGCAACACTACTCACTTGTTACCTGCATCTACAGCGGTCTAAGTTTCAGTAGCAAGGAGGCCTGACTGTCAGACAGAAACTGCAACATAGGCCTGTAGCCCATTGCCGGATATAAAAATGAGCTCTATTGATCAGGTGCACACATACTTTATGAGCAAACACCTGATTATTCAGTGATGTTCAACAAGTATTTTAACTATTTGCTCGTAGTGAATTCTGACACTTCTGTGGGAGTTAAAAATATTTTTTGCAATGTCAATGGTGAATAGGACTATGTGACAGTTAACATTGCCAGGATTCAAAAAATCAAAATTGTTTGATGATTGAAAAAAAAAAAAAAAACGTTCAAAAACGTCGAAATGTAATCAAAAAGTAATCAAATGTAATTAGTTACATTACTTTATTAAAGTAATCAAAATAGTTACACTACAATTACTATTTCAAAGGGGTAACTTGTAACTGTAACGCATTACATTTCTAAAGTAACTTACCCAACACTGCTAACAATAGCGCTTGGCACTACAAAACAGGACTACGTGTTGATTAATAGATACAGACGGCAAGTGGGGGAAAGAGCAGGCTCACACAGTGAGGAAGTCAATGAGATGCTAAGCTAGAATTAAAAATGAGCACCATCTACAAGAACTTGGGCACATTTTTGGGGGCAATGCCTTAAGGTAGTAATGATATTCAGATTGTCTGATATGAAATCTGAACTTGACACCCCTCCAAACGTGATACTGAGGACAATTTAGTTGATGGTTGTTAGCTTCATTAGCTTGCTAACTAGCCAATTCCATTCATCACCACAGCAAATGTAGCTAACTTTAGCTTGCTAAACTGAGCTAATCAGAGTTGTGATTGAAAGTTGCTTCATTTTTGACAGAAGCAGAGACAGCTCATGACATTTCTGTCAGTGTAACTGGAATAATCAAACCATGGAAAATTTATTTTAGTCTAAACCTAAGGAGGCAAACAGGTCATAATGAGACAAACCTTCTAATATGGACTTTGTTCAATTTTACCAATCGATCTATTATTATAAGCAACTTTCTCTACCTTGTCCATTCACCATAATGTTAATTTGGCCTCTGTTTTCCCCCACGCTGACTCCACCCTCAAATTTTAGGGGTGTTAACCATACTGGCCGTCTGTATCTATGCCGGCTTTCTCCTTTAAGTACAAAACATGTTGAATACTTTAGTGCTCCCACTTAAGTATGGTATTTACACTTCAACTTCTACTCAAGTCACTTTTTTGATATTGTACTTTTACTTCTACTCTAGTACTTTAGGCTATACAACTCTTCTTTTGAGAGAGTGTTAGTTAAATAAATAAATGGTTGGACTTAACCATGCACGCCGGGGGATGTCTTAGTTCAGATAGCACCAGTTGTCAAATAAGTTATCAAATAAATTAAACTAAACTAAACTAAACTAAAGATGACGTTGGTCAATACGACTGATTTTATTCTCGAAAATGGCTGTGATATACCTTTGTTAAAATTGTTAATTGTGCATGGAAAAAACGTAACATTAGATTCTCATTTCATGTACTGTATCTTTTAGCGGATAACACCCGCAAAAGCTATTTTGTTATGCCCCTACGTAGGCAGCTTACTGTGCGCACCTGTGTGCGTTTGCTTGAGTGTGTGTGTGTGTGTGTGTGTGTGTGTGTGTGTGTGTGTGTGTGTGTGTGTGTGTGTCGTGCTCTCTCTCTCTCCTTACCCCTCTTCTCAGCTCACATTTCTCCTATTTCCTTAAAGAGTCATTATAGGAAAAGGCATGTTTGTAGTTCATCTGAATATCAGAAGTTTGCCACATAAAATTAAGGGCCTGGCTTGTTCATAATAAGCCTTAGTTATCACACTGGCTGAATAATAACATATCAGATGATGAAATCAAATTGAATGGTTATGAACTATATAGAGTTTATAGAGATACCCGTGGTGGAGGAGCAGCTACTTACGTCTCCTAAAACTTGTCATCTGAGCTTGTCACTCCAAATGAAAACCCTTTATATTTTGAATATCTTTTTGTTAAAATTTGTTTTCATGAAAATAAACAACTACTCATAGGCAATGTCCATAGACCACCAAACTCTCCCACAGAATCAATAGAACCAGAGATGTATAGTAAGGAAGTAGAACTACTTAAGTAGCCTACTTAAGTACTAAAATGCAGTATCTGTACTTTATTTGAGTATTCTTTTCTCCTACTTCCACTTTTACTTCACTACATTTTTTTGATGAATTTAATACTTCTACTTTGTTACATTTTTGATGTGCTGATTAGTTACTCGTTACTTTTATTAAAAATGTTACAAATCATACCACATCCAATGATAGCCTATCAATGCCAGACCAGACCATCACCACGTTTTCATTATCATTATTGGGCAATTCAAGTGGTATAAGAGACCTCATGCTCCCCTTCGACCTTTCGCAGTACTGAATGCAGTCAATTGGGATTTGGGAACAATTAGCAAGGGTCAGTCAACTGCTCTATTTCGAGATGGAAGTAGCCTAGACCACCAAGTTCTTTAACTTCGAATGATTGTAGTGAGGGGAATGGTGGTGACCATCCCTGGCCCATACAGACTATTTCAGCCAAATAGATGTTCAGCCAAAAGATATTCAAACTTTTTTACTTCTACTTTTACTTTCAGTACTTGAGTAGCAATTTTTAAAATACTTTTACTTGCAATACTTAAGTACAAAACATTTTGAATACTTTAGTACTTCCACTTAAGTATGGTGTTAAGAACACTTCTTCTTCTACTCAAGTCATTTTTTTGATATGGTACTTTTACTTCTACTCCACTCCTCTACTCCAGTACTTTATACAACTCTGAATAGAACGCATAGGCACTACTATTAAATCAATGGGTAACTCAAATGAAATGATCATTCTTGGTGATTTCAATATAATTGGCTAGAACGTTCAACTCAAAATGACAGAAATGTCTTTGAAAGTCTAAATTTGACTCAGCTGATTAATGAACCAACTGGAATTGACCATAGTTCCAAGTCCCTTATAGACTGGATTTTGGTGACTCACTCTAACAGATTTATTGATGCTGGTGTTCTCTCAGATTGCTTTAGTGACCACTCCATGGTCTACTGTGTATGGAAAATTAGACTACCTAGCCTACCTCCTAAGGTTATAAAAATAAGGCGGACTAAACATTTTAATGAATAACTGTTCATACAAGATTAAGGTAAATTGGAATAGGCTTAATCTTATTCCTTTTGTTGAGGACGCCTGGAATTTTTTCTATACTGAGGCTTTAAGCTTTATTGATAAACATGCCTCCTGGGTATCTATAAAGGTTAAAGACCACCATTTGCCCTGGATTAATGCTGATTTAGTGCATCTCTTCAGAGAGATAAGTCATGGGAAACCTATCGACAATCAAAGGGCCCAGTAGACAGGGCTGTATATAAAAAGCCAAGAAATGAGTGTACCACCAAAACAAGAAATGCTAAATCAAACTATTACAAAACCTATTTCTCTAATAATCTTATAATCCTAATAAATTCTGGAAAAACCTCAACTCTCTACTTCACATCTCAGCGAAAAGTATGACCACCAAAACTAAAGTTAATAATTAAATGATCAGTGATCCTGCCAAAATCGCCAATGCATTCAATCAACATTTCTCCTCTGTCAGTATTTCACAATTTTCTAACTTCTCATACACTGGTGTGGCTGTTGAGCCCAGTGGCTCCTTGTCATTTGCAACAATATATCCCACCGATGTTCAATTAGCAATATCAGAGTTAGAATGAAGTTCTCTTCTGGTTGAAATTCACTTCTGGTTTGAAACAATTGGAAAGCTCATCTAATCAGCTTCGGCCGATAGACTCTCTACCGATGTAAACACGCCCCTGAGGACCGTGCCCAGACCATGGATATGGATGAACATTCATTCATGAACATGCAGAATTTAAATATCTGTGTCTTATTTTGGACACACAACTGTCATTCAAGAGTCATATCAACTTAATTGTAAAAAAGATCAATTATAATCAGTGTTGGGCAAGTTACTGCAAAACTGTAGTGCGTTATTTATTACTTGTTATTGCCATTTCAAAGTAGTTCCCTACATTACAACATTAGTGTTTTGAAAATGTAAGGCGTTACATTACTGTTGCATTACATTTAAGTTACTCTTCGGGCCCCCCCTGTAGCCTATGACCTTCATTAGTTCGTTATCAATGTTGAGAATGACAAGCGGAGACTGTAAATTTCTATATTAAGTCCGGCACAGCAAATGTTTTACCCTTGCTGACCTCTCAGTGATTTTTGGTGAAATTGTATGAAGGAAAAAAACACCACTTCATTCGAAGTGAAAAAATGAATTGTAACTTGAGTTACTGACAATTGTACGGAGGGAAATATTACCAGTTTTTTTTCTGTAATGCCTTACATTACCAAGTTACCACAAAATAACAGTAATTTGTTACTTTTGTAACTCGTTACTCCCAACACTGATTATAATTTACTGTTTCACTCAATCAATAAGATTGAAAATAGTGTCTCAATTGATATTTCCAATATTAGACTATGCAGACGTTGTCTACCAAAACACATCAGACTCTAATCTGAAACCATTAAATGTTGTTTTCAATAATCTATGTAGATTTGTGCTGGGATGTCCTTTTACCATCATTGTGTATTGTATAGCTTACTGAATCTATTACCACCAAAAGCCAGGACAGTATCACTGGTACCAGGTTATATTTAAATGTGTATACTCAGACTATCCTTTTTATCTGCATGAATGCTTAATCCCATACAGTGTTAACTAGACTGAGACACACTGATCATCCTTATTTCATTGTGCCAAACATTACCAAAGAGAGTGGTCAACATTAATTTAAATTCAAAGCACCTCAGATTGGAACAGTCTACCTGGATACCTAAGATCTGTCACTTCTTTGCATACTTTCAAACACTCACTATTCACCTGCTTGCAGGCAAACAACTGTTGTAATTGCTTTCCCCATGTGTGAATGTGTCTTCATCTTTCCTTTTTTTGTTTATACACGAGTCCAACGAAACTACCGGAAGTAAGCAGGCACCATTGTTGAGCTGTTAGATCGCCAATCTGTCCATAGGGATAACATGATAGCACACTATAAAATGCCATGATTTACGAGATTCACTACTACCTGTATAATGTCAGAGTATTCCATGGTCTTTGCTGTTAGCTGTTATTGTCTGTGCATTGTCAAAAAGGTTTGTTTACAGTCCAACAATGGCGTCGCCACAAGATGGCAGCCTACACAAAACGCTCGTCAAATTCGTCTATAAGTCCATGTAAGTGTGTGCATAGGCATGTGCATTACAAATCTGTGTGTATGTATGCATGTATGTTTGGAAGATTTGTAGGCTATATGCCGGGATATGTATAGGTGTGTATGTGTATGGGTGTGCTTTTTTATGTGTGTATGTCTTATGTAAAATATTCTATGTTTGTATTAGGGATGCAACGGTACAGTATGCCCACGGTTCGGTATGTATCACGGTTTTGGGGCCACGGTGACGGTACGGTTTCGGTATTTTCCAACAAAAAAGGGGTTGTAAAATTGTTCTTTTAATGGCTATATTCCTTATCAACCATCAGCCTATCTATCAGTCTATCTGCAATTTTTATTTGATTTCTTTCATAAATTGCCTAGTAGATAGGCTACTAGAGGGGTAGACAGAATAAAATAAAACCAACAATTATGGTAGGACATCATTGTTAATATTCTTGAAATGCTATGAAATGTCCTAAACTAGTAAATATCGTCCATTAGCCTAGGCCTATTTTATTGTTTGCTCATTGCTGGTAGCCAACAACAGAATGAGAGGCCTTTTATTCCTAGTACTTAAGGGAAACGGTCTGCGTGACAATGGATTGCATGACATCCCAAACTTCAGAAATTAATTTCTGAGTCTATCAGTGTCTTTACAACACCGTGCTGCAAAGAAGCTTGCATTAGGTTAATGTTACTGTTGCTGAGCCTGGGGAGAGGACGTTTTTTTCTGTAAAACGTTTAGCCTGTCACTTGATGCATCCAAGCCCAGTCTCACCGTACTCGACATTTGATCAAACTCATCGCAAGATAAACTAAGCATTACAGCCCCTAGACATCCTTGCGTAATATTTTACATTAGGCAAGGTAGGCTATATTTGCGGTAGCCTAGGCGAATTTGGGCGAGTGGTAAGCGCTATTTTCTGACAACCGGGTTAGTAGCATGTGTTGTAGGCTATTAGACGCATTTTACGTTAGTCGTTGCGTGTTTTCGAACTTATGGCTGCAACATCCGAAATTTAAAAACTGGATTGCACCGGACCCTAAGTCAAACACAAAAGCATATTGCAAATTCTGCGCTAAGAATATTGACATCGCCAGCATGGGAGAAGCTGCACTGGTGAGCCATCTTCAAAGCAAGAAGCACTCAAGTCTTGCTGCCAGTGTATTGAGTTCACCACCGGCATCCAGCTTTTTTCAGTCAAGAACTGCTCCACAGTCCAGGTAAGAGAATTTGTAATTTAGTCACGTATACTGTAGCCGAAATATCCAAAGCTTGTTAATTATTGTTCTCAGGTGTGCTTAGCTGAACATGCTAAGTGAATGCTAGCCGTAACTTAGCTGTTTATCATTTAGCCTAGCTGTTAACTTTATGGTAGCATTTCAGTTTATCAGTAACACTGTTTTTGCACATACAACAATCTTGCCTAGTGACAATCCTTCTTTTAGACTCCCAATGTAAATTTGTGAGGATTGGTTTGATTATGAATTTTAATTTAGAATTCACTAGAGAGGGTCATTGTGTAAAAAATCTACCATAATGATCACCCTGCCCCAGGTTATTACCATAAGTGATAATGATTACAAACATGATGCGCTATTCCAACATGTTTTTGTACAATTAATTTATTTTGGTGTGTCTTATTCCAGCAATTGTAGAAAGCTAACCATATTGCAACCATAGTGCAACTATATTGTGGTCTCTGGTGCCACCTTGTGGATTTGTATGAATACTTCATGCGATAGTTGGGCTAACCCATTTGAGTAATGTAGATACATATACATTCATTCTCATATGGCAATAACTAATAATTTTAATAACTTAAGTAATATTTTTTTTCGTTAATACTAAACTTAATATTAAATTATATATTATTACTAATCATTTTAAATTTAAATACATAGTTTATTAAAAGGATACCTGGCTAGGAAGACATTGATATCAGCTGTATCACTCAAAATGTTTTTTTTTTTTTGTTAAATCTTTTAATACATAAGAAATCTGTAGAATTTTGTAAACGAAATAGCTGAGAGGATTCAAGATCTTTGGTAATAGTGCAAAATGTTAAATAAATATTTATTTTTGTTTCAGCGCTTCAGCCAACACTCCTGCCCCTGCTTCAAGTGTGACTGTATCACCTGGAACTCCTGCAACAACCCCTCAAATAACAACTTTTATGCAAGGCACTGAAGTTCTCACTGCTGAAATTTACTGGGTCCTGGAACTGGTAACCAAACACAACTCTTACAAGAGCTGCAATGGAGTCAGCAGTCTCTTTCAGCTGATGTTTCCAGACAGCAATATCGCAAAAAAATTCACATGTGCTGAATCAAAGGCAGCATACTTATCTAGTTTTGGGATCGCTCCACATTTCAGCTCTATTTTAAAGGCCAAGATTAGAGCTTCAGATAAATATGTTCTTTTATTTGATGAAAGCTTGAACGAAAATCTGCAAAAAAAACAAGTGGATATCCACATCCGGCTCTGGGATGGTGACGAAGTAAGGTCCAGATACTTTGACTCACAGTTTTTAGGACATGCCACTGCCACAGATTTGCATACATGCCTGCAGGAATCTTGCGAGGCAGCTGGACCACATGGGATCCTGCAACTATCCATGGATGGTCCAGCTGTCAACTGGAAGGTTTATGATATGCTAACAGAAAACATTGAGCAGGAAACAGGCCGGAAATTGCTCAATGTTGGTAGCTGTGGCCTCCATATAATGCACAATGCTTTTAAGGCTGGAAGTGCTAAAACTAACTGGGGGATAGAGCAGACACTCAGTTCTCTTTTTTGGCTTTTCAAAGACTCACCAGCAAGGCGTGAAGACTACTCAAAAGTTACTGGCAGCAGTCTCTTCCCAAAGCAATACTGCCAACATCGCTGGCTTGAGAATTTGCCTGTGACAGAAAGGGCAATAGAGATTTGGCCATTTATTCAGAAATATGTGGCTAGTGTGAGGGCTAAACAACTCCCAGAGCCTAAAAGTAAATCCTTCTCTGTTGTTTCAGAAAGCTGTGATGATCCATTGTTTATCACAAAGGCCAACATATTCCTGTCAATTGCTAAAGAGTTCCAGCCACTTTTGGAGAGATATCAGACTGACAGACCAGTACTGCCATTTCTTGGTCAGGACCTTTTCAAGCTGATTACAGATCTTATGGACAGATTTATCAAAGATGATTTGATGGAGCATGTGACCTCTGCTGATAAGCTCTTCAGTGTTGATGTGAATGACTGTGAGAACCACAAAGAAGCAGCAAAAGTGAACCTGGGGTTTGTGGCTGATCGCATGCTCAAGGACTTAAGAACCAAGAAAAAGGTGTCAGAAAAGCAGGTTTTCGCCATTCGCTCCAGCACAAAAACATTCATTCAGGCTGCGATTGCCAAATTACTTGAGAAATGCCCACTCAGATATTCTCTTGTCCGAAATTTGGTGTGGTTGAACCCTACACAAATTGTTCAGAATCCAGACAAGTGCAAACGAAAATTAAAGGTCTGTCTCGAGCACCTTGTAAGTGCCAAACAAATCAGAGAGGGGAACTGTGATAATATCCTTAAGCAGTTTAGTGACTTCTCTACATACTGTAGAGCAGATGAGGAATTTGTGACTTATGATCCTCAGTCCAGACTGGATTGCCTGATGTACAAACACATGGGAAATAAGCCTGAATGGAAAAACTTGTGGGATTTGGTGAGAATGGTCCTCTTGCTGTCTCATGGACAAGCCTCAGTTGAGCGTGGCTTTTCTGTGAATAGAGAAATAGAAGTAGAAAATATGAAGGAGAGAACACTTGTCACACAGAGGATCATCACTGATCACATCTCTTATGTTGGAGGTTTGAAGAATGTTTCGATTACAAAGGAACTTCTCCATTCGGCATCATGTGCTAGACAGAAGTACAGGTCTTTCTTGGAAGACGAAAAAAAGAAACAAGAAGTCTTGCAGCGTGGAGAAAAGAGAAAGGCCCTCTTGGAAGATGTTGATGAACTAAAGAAGACAAAAAAACGGATTGAGTTGAACATCAGTGGCCTCTTGTCCTCGGCTGATGACCTGGCTACCAAAGCGGAGAAGCTAGGTCAAATACAGTTGATAGCCCAGTCAAATGCTATGAGGAAGGCTGCCAAAGAAAAGGAACAGGAGCTTTTTGATATCCAGAAGAAGTTGGATTTGAAGTTGAATGAAATTAGAAATTAGTTGTCTAAGCAATTTTCTTCTTTTTTTCTAGCCAAATGCTTGTTGATATGCACTTGTGAATGTTGTACAGCTTGTTCAAAAGTTAAACAAGAACATACTGTATGAGAACATACTGTAAAGATAAGTTCAGTTATGTCAAGGATGGAAAATAAGGTGTGAGTGAAGAGACTGAATCATACATGCATTCATCCATCCATCCATTCATGTTTTTATACCTCTAAGGGAAACTTGTTTGTGTAAAATTCATGCACTTTTGATTTTTTTTAAAAAAGGTTACTGTCAGTAAAACAATTTACTGCGAGTCTTTCAAGTGCTTTGTTTGTGTAAACTGTCATCAGTTTGCACAAAATCTACCACAGCAGCAAATCTTCTGGCTTAATGTTGCCTACTTTCCGAGTGGAGCTTTTAGCTCATCTCTCTCCGTCTAACGTGCAGTGAGTGAAAAGTTTCACACATTTGACAGGCGGAGCTAAGTAGCATAAAACCACGCTGATTGGTTGAGGGTTTTACAGCTCTGCATGTAGAGCTCGTGAATGCTGGCTGCATAAGCAAATTTCAGGGAGTTTCAATAGATTCACATTTTATTAATAAACCGAAATATTGCGGTTTACGAAAGTTTATTGAACCGTAGAGGGCGTAGCGTTCGGTAACCGTAAAATTCAATAACCGTTGCATCCCTAGTTTGTATGCATACTCGGTATGTTTGCATTTCTACAAGTGTGTATGCATGGATGGATGGATTTCACTATATTGTCATGCATGTATGCTTATATGTATACTCTGCATGTGTGTGTGTATGTATGTATCATGTTAGAATGAATGAATGAATGTGTATACAGTGTACAGTGTACATGTACAGTGTACCTGTGAATGAATGTGTATGTACAAGTATTTGAACATGAATGTATGTTCATGTCTATGAGTTAATTGTCAATATGGATCTGTTTTCCTTAAGGAGTCATTGGGTCGGGTGAGGTGCAGTTAGAGAGAGACATAGCTAGTGTCTATGTATGTGTTGCACTGTTTTTGTGCTGTATTGTCTTTGTTATCTGAGGACCCCTTTGAAAACGAGATTTTTAATCTCAAGGGATTATCCTCAATACAATAAAAATAAACTTTCAAATAAATAGTCAACTCGAGACGCACACAACTGACAGAATGAATGACACCTGCAGGCTTACCTGCAAACTTGCTAATACAGAAGCCTATTGAAGTTGTTGCCTGCTTTAATATTTTCATGTTTTACCGTGGCCAGTTGTAACACATCCACCGCACTTCGCACAATCAATCAGTAAAGAAATGGTGATGCAGAGTGTTGCCTATGCCACCTAGTAGTTAGGGCAAAATAAGCAACTTCGCGATAAAGGTCACTACCAAACTTTTTACACATGATTCTATAGTGCTTTTTCGCGTAGAATCCATTTCTGCTTGGGACATTTTTGTATCACGCATAGTTAATGAGATAATTAGCATATTTGGCTAAATTTGGGGTAAATTCGAGGAGCATTGTCACCAGGGTCTAACAATATTGCTATTTTTTCTGTCCAAAGAATGACCCACATCCTGTGACCATCTTATAAAAATTTCAGCCTGATATCTCATTGCATTCCCGAGATATTCCATTTCATTTATGGATAGCTTCGGAAAATCGAGATAAATGCTAGCACTTTAGACTGTCAAGTGATTTTGATTGCCTATACCTACAATTCCAAAACTTAATTTACATATAGAACATGAGAAAAGGTATATACTGAAGAAATTCTGAGATTGTACTTTGTGCTATTCAAAAGCTATAAGCCCTTAAACATGGCCTAAATAGCGATTATTACATAAAAATTCAGAATTTATTATACTCCTGGAAAGACAGTATCAATTGCAAACCTATTTTTTTCTGTGTCTTCCAATAGTATGACACACAATTGACAACAAGTTTTCCCTCTTTCCTGTCATTTTGGGACATGTCTAAAAATTGAAATAAATGACAACTGGAACCAAAACGGTCATCTTTGGTTTCAATTACATTATACTTCTGTAAGGTTCAAACATAATCTCTGTATTTATAGCCATTGTTTACTACCTTCTTAATAGATAAAAAGGGGTAGATTTAAGTTTTATGTTTTGTGGTTGCTGTAAGAGAGGGCAGAATATCACAAAAATGCAAACGACTAGCTTTCAGATTTGAAAAATGACCAGGTTTGGTGTCAAGTTATTTTGATGGCCTAGTACCTACAATTTCAAAACTTCACACACCTATAGAACATGAGAACGGGTATATACTGAAGAAGTTTTGAGATTGTACTTTGTGCTATTCAAAAGCTATAGGCCCTTAAATTTTGCCTAAATAGCGATTTTTTACATAGAAATTTTAAATTTATTAAACGACTGGAAAGACAGCATCAATTGCAAACCTATTTTTTCTGTGTCTTCCAATAGTATGAAACACAGTTGACAAGCTGAAACTGTTAAATTAAGTTTTCCCCATTTCCTGTCATTTTGGGACATGTCTAAAATGGAAATAAATGACAGCTGGAGCCAAAACAGTCATTTTTGGTTGCAATTACATGACACTTCTGGAAGGTTTAAACATAATCTCTGTCTTTATGGCAATTGTATGCCACCCCTATGACAGGATAAAAGTGGTACATTTAAGTTTTATGTTTTGTGGTCATAGTAGGACAGGACAGAATATCACAAAAATACAACCGACTAACTTTCAGATTGGCAAAATGACAAGTTTGGTGTCAAGTGATTGTGATTGCCTCGTGCCTACAATTTCAAAACTTCACAGACCTATAAAACATGGGAACAGGTATTTACTGAAGGAATTTTGAGATTGTACTTTGTGTTATTAAAAAGCTTTAAACTCTTAAATATGGCCTATATAGCGATTTCTACATACAAATCCAAAATTATTTATACCCTTGGAAAGCCAGCATTAATTGCAATTGCAACTATTTTTTCTGTCCTTCAATGGTATGGCACACTGTTGACAAATTAATGTATTTATGGCCATTGTATGCCACTTTGATGACACATTAAAAGTGGTAGATTTAACTTTAATTGTAATATTTTAATAACTTTAATATGTAAAAATCGCTATGTAGGTCATATTTAAGGGCTAAAAGCTTTTTAGGTGGGTCACTGATTTTGGTCAAAGAAGCTCGCAGAGGAAAAAAGGTTGGATACCCCTGGTTTAGACGGTTAGTAAACCCGCATCGTCTGCGCAAACACACAGGCCCAGGCCCACAACTCATAGTTTTTTTTAGGAGGCCTACATTCATTGTCGCAAAGGTGATTGGCTACAGAGATGCAGATGTAGGCCTACATTTGAAGGAGTAAATTCTTGAATGACCTCTACTTCAAAAGCAAAGCAGACATCAGCTGAACTGAAACGTCACATAGGTTACAGCGCAACTGTCCACGGGGCTCATGGTCCTGTCCAACTCTAAGCGCAAAATCTGAAAATTGGAATATTGAGTCATTGTTTGACATTTGTACTTCGTAACAAAACCCCAGGCTTACTCCATTCAAAAATTAAAACAAGCAAAAGTAGGCTAATCATTTTCAGTAGTTTGATGAATGGATAGTTTTAAGTTAAAAAAAAAAAATATGGGGGGACGCAAGGGAACACAGTTCCAGCATAAATTTAAAAACGTATTAGAAATGTATGTTCTATCCAATCATCTGGCATGCTTCCTGTGGTGAGATATCTTCAAAAATGAATATATATATATGATTAAAAGTGTACTACGCCTAATGGAACAACAGGTAGCCGAACAGCGCAAGGCATTTTTCTTTGTTGCGCCAACACAAAATTTGAGAGTTTCTCCACATCCCACTTTAACCACTGGGCCTAATAGATACAGACGGCAAGTATGGTTAACGCCCCCAAAATGCGAGGGTGGAGTCAGCGTGGGGGATAACAGAGGCCAATTTAACATTATGGTGAATGGACAAGGTAGAGAAAGTTGCTTAACAATAAAAGATCACTTAATAAAATTGAACAAAGTCCATATTAGATGTTTTGTCTAATCATGACCTGTTTGCCTGCTTGTGTTTTGCAGTTTGCAGTTACACTAACAGAAATGTCATGAGCTGTCTCTGCTCCTGTCAAAAGTAAAGCAACTTTCAATCACAAGTCTGATTAGCTCAGTTAAGCAAGCTAAAGTTAGCTACATTTACTGTGGTGATCAATGAAGTTGGCTAGTTAGCAAGCTAATAAAGCTAACAAACATCATCTAAATTGTCATCAGTATCGCGTTTGGAGGGGTGTCAAGTTCAGAATTCACATCGGACCATCTGACCATCATTACTACCTTCAGGAATTTTACTAAAAAATGTGTCAGGCTCCTTGTAGATGGTGCACAGTGTAACTTCTAGCTTAGCATGCCATTGACTTCCCCACTGTGTGAGCCTGCTCTTTCCCCCAGATGGGACTATTTTTCTCTAATTCCCCCACAGCGGAGCTATATTCGTGGGCGTGGTCAGACTTGCCTTCTGTATCTATGGAACAACAATGACACTATCATGGCTGATCAGGGCAAATCATTTTTCTTTGTTGTGCTGACACAAAATTAGAGAGTTATTCAATGCAAGCAGACGACAATAGGATCTCTATGGGGAAACTGACGTGAGGTTTAGAGACCCGAAATTTCATTTCTGAACGACGAAATTGTAAAAAAGTGAATGCACACGTTTAGCTTGTTTTAATAATTTATTTATCTTTTTGATGACATATTAGGGGAAGCAGAGGTTCCCTTGCAGTCTTATAATCGCCGCCTCTGGTGAATACCTCTGACACACCTAACAAACGAGAGTGAACTACCTAGAAGCATGTGTGGAGCATAACACTGTTTTTTCATGCAAGCGGAGCGGAGCCACTGTCCCCGCTTCTAGGCATGCCAATTTGATGGAATGGTGAACTAGCACGCTAGCACGCTATCAAGGTACTTAGCTTAATATTACAACACTGATTTCTTGAAACGAAGCTCACTATTAAATGTTTACCATTCCAGCAACAACAATAACCTCATACGAAGCCCTTAAGCTAGGTTTATAGTCATACGTGCGTCGCACCACAAAGCCTTCTACGACGACGTAGAGGCTGTTGTAGACCCTCTCCGTGGCTCGACGTGCACCTCCAAAATTTCCTATCTATCCGTCAATGCGTGTACGAGAACGGAGAGGGCACTGGGTCAGGTAAGGGCTGTGATTGGTCAATCTCCCGGTTTCTTCTCACAACACCAGGGAGAACTCTATCGCTATCTCTAGCTTTTTAGTTAGATAGCAAGCTAGTTAGCAGACAGCAGGACACACCTGGCTGCAATAAAGTTAATTTTCTTCCATTCAGTCAACTTATTTGTGCCTACTGATCACTATAACCTGCTCCTTGTGACAAGAGATATCAAAAGCTCAACCCCACACAGGTTACTATAGGCTACTGTGTACATGAAGTAGCCAGCAGAGTTCTGCTTTAGTTGTTAATGAATAGGCGGACTTTGGCGCTGCTCATGCCGTCGGTCATTCCCGACGGCAGCATTTTTCTCTCCTGGCTGAGGGACAAGCGACGTAGAAGTATGATATGACTGGACACGCAAGCGGAGACTCGGAGACGGACATGCAATAGGTGTACGCAGAAGTATACTGGAGCCTTTACAGTTAACTCATTGACTGCCAGCTGTTTTCAGAATAGAGAGCTCCATACTGCCAGAGGTTTTGGATAATTTTGACTGTTTTTTAAAGAGCCACAGAATATTATGTGTTATGACTACATAAACGATGAAACTACCACAAGAAAGATCAGACTCTCCCCTTTCACCAGAAAAAAAAGTTTGTTTCTAACCCTTTCCATTGCTTAGAAATCAGCAAGCGAACATAAGCTACTTTCTCCAAAAACTCCCGTGTTTGACTAAAAAAGGGAGAAAATTAGCGTTTTGTTTGACAACAATACTGTCTTGGATGCGCATATTTTTCGGTCTATTAGCACGTCAAACATCGGGAAAATCTCTTCCTTTGATAAGACCACAAAAACAACAGTAACGGGGCTTTTGGTAATAAAATAGACATTGCTGTAAATATATGCTATTACAGGCTGTGACAGCGATAACTCAGTGATCAACATCCGGCTCGCAAATTCTTACCTGACCCGGAACTGTGAGTTAGCTGGGCAGTGAAACAAGTCACAACTGCTATTTCCGTTTGCCCAAGGTTGATCTCCTCCATCTCCCACGACGTCTAAAGACGTCATTGGCAGTCAATGAGTTAATGTGTTTTTAACAAGTTATGATCAAACAGCTCCACAGTCATTGAATTTTTCAACAGTGAAGTGAAAACAATAGATCTGATTGGCTGCCTAAATTTTCTAATGTTCCTAAATTTGCATAATATTTGGCACTGTTCAACTTTTGCCGCTGGCTCAGCTCATCTTGCTGCTTCATGTCACATTTTGTTGTTGCTAATTGGGATGCATTTAACACAGAGCACCACTACACTCCTTGCTTGCATGAAAAAGCAGCGTTTCTCTAAGGGACTTTAAGGCAGTGTTACCCCAAGGGGCGAACACTTCATTCAATAAGGCTAACGTAACGCACCGATGCAAAACGTTACGCCAGCGTCTTTTTCATCTCAGGCGACTGAAGAAGTTCAGCCAACCCCAACATTTTCTTAAGAACAGAGCCACCATTGAAAGTATCCTTATTACGCTGTTTTTTTCATGCAAGCGGAGCGGTGCTCTGTGTTCAATCCATTCCAATTAGTAATGGTCAAACGTGACGTAGAGCAGCGAGATGAGCGGAGCCAGCGGCAAAAGTTGAGCAGTGTTCAATATTATGCAAATGAAGGAGCGGTATCGTGGGCGGTAGCCAATCAGATTGCTTGTTTTTACTTCTCACGGTTGGAAAATTCAATGACCGTGGAGCTGTTTGATCGTAACTTGTCAAAAACAGAATAGCTGTAAGGACTTCGTATGAGGTTATTGTTGTTGCTGGAATGGTAAACATTTAGTTGTGAGCTTCATTTCAAGAAATCAGTGTTGTAATAGCAAGCTAAGTACCTCGATAGCCAGTTAGCTTGCTAGTTCAGTCAATCACACCGTTCCCACAAATCGACACGCCTACTAGAAGCGGGGACAGCGGCTCTGCTCCGCTTGCATTAAACATACCTGCAAACTCATAAGGGTTGAAAAAGGTGACAAACTACCGTTGCACGCGTGCGTGGGGGGGAGTTGGGGCGGGGGGGGGGGATATTTGAACATGTAGATTAATTGCGGTACATTTCATGGAGTAGTGTTGGCTATAAATTTATAATAATATATTTATAAATATATTTTCAATGTTTTTCCATATCAATAGGCCAAACATTATGTTCTACAATAGCATTTTCTCTACACAACAATTAAAGGCCTCATAGTAGCCTATTTGATTCAGATTTTTTTTTTTTTTTTTTTTTTTAAGTGGCAGAAATGGGCTTCCATATTGAGCTCCTCCTCCTTCTAAAATGTTAATTAATTGCGGTACATTTCATGGAGTAGTGTTGGCTATAAATTGAATATAAATAGAAATATTTTTATATAATATATATATAAATCTATTTATATAATATATTTATAAATGTATTTTCAATGTTTTTCCATATCAATGAAATAGCAATAGGCCTAACATTAATTTGTACAATAGCATTTTCTCTATACAACAATTAAAGGCCTCATACTAGCCTATTTGATTCAGATTTTTTTTTTTAAGTGAATGGGCTTCCATATTGAGCTCCTCCTCTGTCTAAAATAATAGCCTGACAATCACATGTACATGTACAGAGTAGCCTACGCCTAGGTTTCTAAGCTAATAAAATAAATCCATTCAGGCTAAGCGACCAAGCCAGCCAGGGAAGGTACACGTGAACCGCTGGCGAGCAGGTTTTAGAAAAAAGTTTTCTAACTTCTCAATAAACAGCTGCGCAGCTGCAGAGGTTAAAGCAATTAGGAGAAAACAATTTCGAAAACCTGCGCAGCAAGCCCATAGAAATTGCTCGCTTTACTAACAAGTTTGATGTGTATATGAAATTTTCGACCATTCAGATTGAAGTTAATAGGCCTGCCGTTTGCTTTAAACTGCGCTTTTCTTTCATTACCAGTCGTTGCCGATTTAAAAGTAGCCTAACAATACCGATGACCTAGCTCATATTTGGCTGATTAAAACGGCAATTTAACTGTACAGCGACGTTCACAAAGCCACCGTCTATCATAATAGCATCAAAACGATGTGTTTCCGTCTTTGTTTCTCTCTTAAAATAGCGCTAAATTGTGTCATTTCGCTATGTTTTGATGGCAGCACTGAGAATGAAAAGTTAGATGATTCCATGGCTGCTGGCGCGTTGTTACCGGTGCGCCTGTCTGCCTCCAGACTGGACCAATGCGGTGGAAAAAAGACACGCTCCCTGTCATATTGATTATGATGGTGTCTATGCTCCTCGCTCATTCTACAGCGATAGTCCATAGACGGTCCATAGTTGGTTGATTGACTGCTTGGTTGCCCCCCCCCCCCTTAAAAAAAAACTCTTCGGATTTACACAATTCACGTGAATGACCTTTTTTGAGTTCAAAACGGCGAATTTCGCCGAAAGGTGACAAGTTTGCAGGTATGATTAAAAAACAGCGTTACAGGGAACATAACCACCTGGTATGGTAACAGCACACAGCAAGACCGCAAAGCGCTGCAAAGTAAAGGGTGGTGAAATATGCAGAACATATAGGCCTACCATAAGAACCACGCTGCCCCACTTACAGAACATCTATGCCAAGAGATGCCAGTCCAGAGCAAAGAAGATCATCAGAGACCCAAGTCATCCAAACCATGGCCTGATTTCTGTGTTAAGGTCTGGGAAACGTTACCAGTGCCTGAAAGCCAGAACTGAGAGAATGAGGAAACTCCCAGCGTGGGAGTGGGGCGCTCTAACCAACTGAGCTAAAAACCCGAGCTTCTAACTCAGCTGTTAGAAGTGCCCATGGAATTGGGTGATGAGGATTTACACATACTGCCGCCAAGCTAGCTGGCCTCCATTACACATAGTAAACTGCACATTCTATTATTGAAATGCATTGAATTTATCCCTTTTTCTGACTTGAAAAAAGAATGGGTAATATCATTTAAAACGTGTAAATTCACTTTCTTTCAAATAATGCACATAGGAAGCCCACAAATTGGACAGTCCCAAAAAGAAGCTTTTATAATATTCATGCACAAATATGTAAAACCACTTTTATATAGGACTTCTCAATTTGTGGGCTTAGATGAACATTATTTGAAAGAAAGTACAAGATTCAAGATTCAAGAAAAACTTTATTACATCTCATTATAGCCTAGTGGTAGACTATAGGAGAGTAAAATTCTTGTGTTTTTTGCTCCTCAGAAAATAAATAATAGTGATTAAGAAATGTCTGAGATAAATGTGCTATGTGTGTATGTGTCAGTGTGAGTGTTCAATGTCCAAAAGTGCATAAAAAAAAGAAAAAGTGCAAGACTGACAGGCACAATTTAGGCTGTGGATTCTGACTGTGGAACAGGTACATTTAGACATGTTTCAAATGTTATTACTCAGTGTTTTTTTTTTTTTTTTTTTTTCCCCAAGCCAAAAAAAGGAATAAATTCAATGCATTTCAATGATCGAATGTTCACTTTACTGAATAGATCCCAGGCTCCTGCTCCTGCTCAATTTCGAACACGCCCAGAATCTCGTGACAAGACAACGTGACGCAAATGAGGAACTACGGAAGTAAACTAAAAAGTTGGTATAGTCAGAGCCCATTTACTTATTAAAATTTCTCTGGTATAGTATCATAAAAAGACCTAACGTTAAGTTGAGGAGTTGAGTCTTTGATGCCAGCGGCGAGATATAATACAGCAAGCTCACCTGCTAATCTCTGGATATGAAATACACACTATATTGCATATGCATGCTGATTCATCTAACATACGAGAAAGTAACACATTTACATCTTGGTAATGGGAAGAGAAATTGGCCGGTACCATACAGGTAGGTATACTTAACTTACATGCTATGCGTTATCAAGAGCTAACTTATTAAAACTGTAAAGTGAATGTCAACATGTGAGCGATTAGAACGATTAACGTTACTTCAACGTTAAAATAAATTGTTGAGCTCCGTTGTAGGCTAACGTAGCCTGGTCTAAATGGATAAAATCCTGAAATAACCTTAGACTAGAGATAGCTTGATATGAAGTTTTTTTTTTACGAAGAAATCGTCAAACAGAAATGCCTCCAAAACACACACACAAAAACTTCCGCGACAATTCCCAGCTTAACGTTATCTAATTAAAGTTTATTACCGCGGAACATGGGGTTTAACAGACCTGGGCTGCACTGTAAAAGGTTGTTCAAAAAAAATGTAATCAAGTATGTTCAAGGACCCCGTGGTGGACCGTTGTTATCGGCCACTTTGTAGCCCAAACAGTAGATGGGTATACACTTTTTGTCCTTGTTTTTTTTTTTTTTTTTTTTTTTTTTTTACACACAAAAATGTCAATATAAGTGGATACTTGAAATTAATAGTATGTAATAAATTGAACAAGTCTAATGGACATCAAGTGAGAATTCTAAACGACATTTAAGGCTGAATAGGGTAGGCTAAACATTTTAACTATCGGTAGTTCTAGATATCCCCATAAAAAATGGCATGCTGAGTTTTCTGATATCATATAAAAGGTGTCGAAAGTATTCCATTACTTAAGATACAAGTTTTTAAAAAGTTTAAGTATCAACTCAAGGTTGTTACTCAAGTAAAAATACAAAAGTACTAGTTAAAACTACTTAAAGTATAAAATTAAAGTCATTTTAGAGAAAAAATGCCATGAAAGACAAAAAGGCTTAGTCCATGCCGCATGGGCCTACAGCGCATAGGCAGGCCTTCATTTCTAGATACATAGCCTAGTGATAGGCCATGCATCCTTTGGTGGTATGGGATAATGCTACACGTTCTATGGCAGGGGTTCTCAATACTTTGCAAGGTGCCCCCCTTGAAAAATCACCTCAGGTTCCAGGAAACACGCTCGTCATTGACGTTTTGGAAACTTCGGTTTCAAAGTGTTTAAAGCAGGGGTCGGCAACCCTAGGCCAAGGAATTTCCAGTGGCACGCGGACATTGCACTACCCTAATAATTTAATACATTGAAAATGTTCAGACATATGATGAAATGTCATTGACCTTAAAAAATCACTATGCAGCAATAGCGCCCCCCTCCCCATATTTATTTTTCCCACTAGATGCGCCCCATTGATGCATTGCTAAGATGGCAAAGAAGCCGACAGGTCGGGCCTTCCACTCTCCCTGGACCGCAGAATATTTGTGCATGTTTTGAAAGTGTTGCGTGTCGAACATACAATGTTAGACGTCATTACGAGACAAATCGCGAAAAGACTTTCAAAGATCAGGCAGATAGGAACGATAAGTTATTTCAGACACACAAGGGAGTTTAGGCTACTTCCAACCACATTGACGCATATCTGCGAATACGCGCCTGTTTCAGTCAGAGTTCGCAAAAAAGGTTTCAGAAGTAGGCTATAGCGCAGTGTTTTCTTCCTTGATCAAACCAGCTTTGACGGACATGAAATTTATTTGGCTCTGATAGAGTGGTTGGGCACATATAGAAATGCAGCTGATTGAGTTGAAGAGCTCAACATTGTGGGTGAGCAAGTTCAATGAACTTTCAAAACACATTGCAGGGCCAACATCATTTACGCCTGCTGAGCATCTTTACCGAAAAGTTCAGCTGTCTGCGCAATATCGCACTTACCCTGACATAGCCCGCCCATAATACGAATGTTCATCGGATGAACAGCAGTATTATGGTCGGGCTATGTCAGGCTATATTGCACTGGCTTTAATGTCAGTGTTCGGATCAACCTATCTGCGTGAACAGATATTTTAGCACATGAAGTAACGGTATGTCCTTTGCCCCTCCCGAAGTCGTCTGACAGCGGTGCATTCCGAAACATGCGTCCAAAGTGACCAATTACCAACCGCACATTTCAGAGCAAAGTAAGGGGAAGCAGGGCCAGGGATCACATTGACTATTAGGCAAAACATTTATTTTCTAACAAGGCAAGGCCTATTTCAAATTGGCAGGTTATTGTTAATTAAGTTACTTAGCCTATTATGTTTTCTTTTTTTTTTCAATCTGTGCTATCAGGTCCATCTTCAATTGGCTCTGTGAATAACATGCCTACTTTCAGATTTTGGATGTTAGGCCTACTTTGTGAATTTGTTGCCTATATGGTTGTTATCTAATGGGAAGAGAGGGAGAGGGAAATATGGGTGTTCTAAAACCTTGAAGCCTGTGAGGATAAAACAGTACAATGGTGTTTCACATTTGCTCAATGTCCATATCCATCTAAATATGTAGCCAGTATTTAATTTCATATAGTTACAGACACCGACTGGCACACTAACTAATATGAAAATGTCTAAATGGCACAGCATGGCAAAAAGGTTGCCGACCCCTGGTTTAAAGCCTTCACTCAGTCTAATCAGCTACGGGGTAGGTATAACCTTGTAACCGTGTAACCTTCCGTTACCTTCGGGAAAAAGTTTTGATCATATTTTGGGAATTAAACCCATTCCTGACCCCTCTTATTTTATGTTTTTCTGCTTTATGTGAAAGATGGCCAAGAACATGAAAGCATTTGATTTGATCTTGACTGTATTTCAACGGTTCGTTTTTCAATAGTTTCATTTCACACTGCTTGTAATAGATATGGAAAATTCAGATTTGCCTGCCATTCTATGATTGGCCTTTATCGGCAATCGGCAGATCATGACTTTGGTGATCGGTGATCGGACAAAAAAATGGTGATCGGAGCATCCCTAGAACCGGTAGCATTGTTATGATCACAGGCAATCCTTTTGTTCTGCCGTTGCTAGTTGAAAGTCTACGTTATGTGGTTAAGACAGCTTGGGCAATAATCGATCTCTCAATGGCGAAAATTACTGCCGTTTTCACTACCAGGTCAAAACTGAGCTAGACTGTCTAAACTATATTTTTAGAACCCTACACCCTGTAGATGAGATTAATTGTGCCCCGAGACGAAAATCTTCCACACCATGGACAATGCATAATCCTCTAGCCTACGGTATTTGCATTGCACTGAGATGCATTGATTCTCAATTAGCAAGTAGCTCTAACAGCCAATTCAGACCAAAGCGTGAGCGGGGCGTAAGCGGCACGGGCGCGGTTTTGGTCCATTTTTGTTAATAATGCATGTTAACAGGTTAGGTAATTCAGACTGCACACGTTTTTTTAGCAAATAATCGATTAATTGTTTGTTAACTTTATGAATAATTGAACATGAAAATTTCTGTAAAGTTCGAACATTATCATAGTGTGTTGATAATGTATTTTTGAATACCCTGAAAACCTTTTTATCCAAACCATATATAAACTAATATGCTCTCTGTGTGACAAACAGGAGGTTTGATCGACGTCCCGAAGTGGATCCGTTCTGTCAGGCATTGTATCCCTTCTGTCCCACTGGGGATGGTGACAGTCGTATACCCTACATGAGAGATTCTGATGTCCTCTCAGTGTTTCGACTCCAAGCTCCTGTGTGGGAATTTAAGTACGGTGACCTATTGGGTAAATTTGTAAGTAATCAAAAACATGTTCCAATGTCTGTTCAATATTTTAAAAAAGACATTTCCTTCTAAGTGCAATATATATATTTTAATCAGACCCAAATCAATGAAGATTGCTTCAAATTTTATTGGTCACATATTATACAAGTGGTTCTGATGGTTCTGATGGTGAGTGATGCATCTGATGGTGACTCCTACCGTTCTAACTACGTAGCCACTCCCTCTCTCACGCCCGTCGCAGTGCTTTCGGCGGAGAAAAAAAGCCTTTGCTACACACAGGAAATTCAATAGTTACTACTAAATATTGTTAAATGATTATTGAGAAAATTAAAGATTGATTTTAGATTAATCATTAATATTTTGTATTAATTCAATGAAAATACAAAAATACAGCATGTTTTTCCTTGATAAGAGGGGGGTCATCCCTATGTTCCAAGTAGACTGCAGCCGCACAGCAAGGCGCGGGTTGTTGTTGCTCCGTACCCACACTTTGTTTGTGATGAGGGAAGGAGAGGGGGTGCAGCGAACAGAAGTTCGTTGCACAGACGCGCAGTGCGATAGGGTCACGTTTAATTGATTTATTTGAGACACTTAAGTCTTGTATGTAACAGTAGCTGCTTGAGAAGACAGTGGCAATCAGCCTAATGACAATATGTTTGCAGTCAACTTGACTGAAGAGTCCGACACACGGCAAAAGCACACACACAGGGATTACGTAAATTAGGCTATCTAAAATATTGAGCGTAAACACACTGACATTTTTGGGCCCTAGGCGAAATGCAAACATGGGGCCCTCCACATTCATTCACACACATACATAAAACAAGGGTCATCCCTACATGATACCCGTCATCATACCTTGAAACTATAGCACACTGCCACTAATAATGTTCCCCAAACTGTAGATTTACATTTACATGGTCACAAAGTCCACCTCATAACCAGTACATATTTCTATTAGCTTTATCATTAGGCCTACATTTGCCCATATCCAAATGCAATTCAGATGCAACTTCAAAAAACAGGCACGGTACGAAAATGTCTTAGCCTACACTTTTTTTTACCAAGCAAAAACAGCGTTGTAATCAAGGGCGTAGGTTTGGTCTCGACATTGGTAGGGACAATGTAAAGCTAAAAAAAACTTGCCCAAAAATACTGTGAAGACAATGGTTTGAAGAAGGTTATCTGCAAATAACAGTAGCCTACATGCATAAGTTTGTGCCTTTACTTATGTGTTTTTTTCCTCCTGATTATATTGCGTTGATTTGTGTGGTTCCAAAAGTAGTGTTGGCTATAAATTTATCTTAATGAATGAATGAGAATGTATTACACATCACACAGTAGATCTAGGCTACTAATGAAAATTCATCCTGCAAATGGATGATAGAAAACTTGTCTGAGCAAATTATAGGTCTAGCCTATATCATGATGTGTGGTGATTTTTGCAAGTTCTTGGTTAGATTAGATGGAACCCCAGTCAGCCAACTAAACCCAGTTTAGCCTATATAGCCTGTAATAATGGCAGATAAAGATATTTCTCTTATCTATAAATATGGACGATCTTTACACTGAAACTGAACCCTTAAATCTCAAGGTAGAGCCGTTAGAATAGGTGATACCAATGGATAGGCCTGGCTGTCTAGTTTAATTTGATACCAAATACCTCCATTGTAGTAGCAGATATACCCACATAAAGCTTCCGAAAGATAGTGAAGGAAAACCATTTCACCCACGATATCAATTGCAGCGGCGGGGGCGCGCGTGCGGTAATAGAGAAATTGAAGTGTCCATGATTGTTTAACCAATTTTATTTTCGCCTTGAAAAAATTACAGAGGTCTGGACCTTGGTGCTCTCTATTGCAGCTAGTAGCTTACCAGAGACTTCTCCCTGTGTCTGCTATATGTATGTTTCCCTTTGTTTAAGTCCATGTGAGATGAACGTGGCTCTGAAATTGCAGCATGAACAACTCTCTTGCTCCTGGTCTGGGTTGCAGAATGCTGGCACGTCGAAAAAACTAAACATAACTACTAAAAGTATAATATAGGCCTACTGTTTGCAAGAAATGTGCAAATAAATTTGTAACTCTGTCATGTAAAAATAAAATGCTAAATATTGGTATGGACTATTTGTCTTCCCCAAAATATATTAGTTGTGACATGTCACTATTGTTACCTCACTCACGTCAGATGTAGCGCTACACGCGTTCATCTGATATTCAGCGATAGACGAATTATTTCAGGAGCCAGAAATCCTTGAATCTAACTGGGCAAACGGCTTGTCCATCAATTTAATTGACGTACACTGCAGCCAACCACATCGAAACCAACCGAAGACGCTCGTTACGTTTGTTGGATTGGTTGGATTCAAAACAGTTGCTTCTTCGCTACGTCACACCCTCTACAGCAGCCAGCGGCCCTGATTGGTCCGGTTAGAGAATAATGGCTTGAAATCTCTCTGATGGGCTTCAACATCAGATCGTTGCGCGGAAGTGCCTTACGAAAGTTACGTAGCGCATGATCTGACGTGAGTGAGGTAATCACTATTGTCCCTATGCGCACACTTCTGGGTGAACTGCTTTAGGCTTTAGGCTATTTGTTTCGAAGAAAGTTTCATTTTACTGAAAGTGATTTGATGATTGATGACAGAGACAGTATGGATCTTGCAAATACTACTTGGGAACTCTCTCTCTCTCTCTCTCTCTCTCTCTCTCTCTCTCTCTCTCTCTCTCTCTGTCTCACCGCCTCTCACTTGAGCTGCTGGAATTACACGGTAGCAAAACACTTGCTTATTTCTCTCAACTCGCGGGAGATTTTAGATAATTTGTATAGAGTGTGACGGTGAATTCAAACCGTATGCAGACGTCTGGTTCCCGGAAGTGACACCCCTTGCCATAGGCGTTTCGAAAGGCCCGGTTCAAATAGGGTTCTAATTGTCCACTGTGTCTAACCAGCTACGGGGTACATGATAAGCATCTGATCTTTCGTGTCGAGTGAAAAAACAAATGAAAATACCAAAAAAACCATAGGACTCACTGTTGTGTCCCTTTCGTTTCCCCTCAGTGCGAAAAATACACTACCCACAAGCCACTACTTACCCTATTCCAGCCGACGATTTCCTTTAACGGCTTTTGATATGCCCAGGTCAACGATAGCCACGTGTTCGTGCTCTAGTCATCTAATTCTAGTAATTTTGTCAATACCTGCTCTTTTGTAAATAATTTTGCATCATATGCCAAATGACCATACGCAACTCTTTATTCAACGTTATTTAAGTGTACCATTAGCTTGGCGTTACCGTTAGCCTTGTTGGTAAGGTGTAGTCGTTAGCAATTTCCTCCAGGTCAAGGCATTAGCAAGGTAGTCAGTTAGCAATAGCTTGTTAGCTAGGGACTAGGAAAAGTAGCCTTTCATTAAGGTGCTGTGGAACTGCGAGCAAAAATATATCTCCCTGCCTGCTCACTCCTCTTTATGGTCAGAGCATTTGGTTTTGTTAAACCAAGCACGTTAATCTCTGAATGTGATGTCAGAAATAAAATTTCAAGATCTTTGGGCTCCTTCCTCTTAGCCATGAGCTAAATGCTTTGCTAGCAAAACTCACCACAACTGTTTAAGTCTTGTCCTTCATGCTAGCCTTGACAGAAGCCACAAGCTACCCCTGTACCACAGAACAATGCCCCGGTTTAAATATTGGCTTTACTTTACTTTTCTTTAGCAGTAGCCCACCATGAACCTTTGTATTAGTCTGAGCGAATTAGCCCAAAAAAGGGTCAAAGGTGGAAGTAAATATAGCCAAAGCATATTTTGTATCATTTGAAACAGAATTTTCTGTAGATTAAGAATTTGGGGTGCCTGCAGCACCAATTTGTACCGGGGAAAAAAATTTAGGGCTTTGAATAGGCCATGTATAATGACTATTATATAGGTCTGGATAGTGCTATTTTTTTCCTTTAGTCCAATCAAAATAAAAATGTATACAATGAAAGTACCTATGAAAAGTAGCATTTTTTGTATTACAAGTTTTCCTGAAAAATAATTTAAATATGCTAATGAGCTATAAACTAATCATATTAGCCCCAAATGCACCCATATACTGTCCATGGACAGTGAAGAGATGAAGAGGGTGGGACCTGTCTCCCTGTGGGTGTAAACTTTCAGAAAATGTATGGCATAAGGGGTAGATTAGCTTTCTCTCAATGCCTCAGGTCCAAATGCATTGGCTATACAACAAAATCCCCAATACCAGCTGATCTATAAATGGGTATCAAGGGGAGGAGGGGGTGGAACCTGTGTAAATGTATGTTTACTGAGATCCTGAAGCCCCCTGCTTTCAAGAAAAGTATTACTTGTCAAGGTTTATTCATTTCTAATACATTCCATAAGCACTTGTGTCCAAGAAATGCACATATTTTTTAATTTCCCCCCAAAATAGGCATAAGTTTTAAAATATTAAGGGGGGTAGGATGTGGAAAAGATTTCTTTGGTGAAATCCTGGGCATATAAGCTTTCAGAAAATATAAAGTTTATAGGGTCTAATATGTTTCCCCTGCTTGCCACTGGCCAAAATGTCACCAAAAATTGCCCATTTTTCAAGTGCCAAATTTCTTAATTTTTAGGATTTATTGTAATGAGTAGGGTGGGGGATACCTCAATGTCAAACATAGTATGCTATGTAATATCCTGAGGGTGTTTGCTTTCAGAAAATGTATGGGATATATGGTGAAATTAGTCCTCCCTTCATGCTTCAGGCCAAAATGTAATAGTAGTACAAAAGCCACCCGAATCCCATTCATTTGGACTTATCGTCCATTCAAAGCTCAATAACTTTTTTTCGGAAAATCTTGGCTCTGCAGGCACCTGATATCCTAAATCTACGTAAAATTGCAGTTCCATTGATACCAAATATGCTTTGGCTATGTTTACTTCCACCTTCAACCCTAATTCGCTCAGACTATATGTTTCACAAGTGAAGAGACCGATGGTTCAGAAATATAATTTATTAATATGCGACATTACAAGGCAAACAAGTCATAGGCTATATTTTCGGCACCTTGGGCTAAGCGATGTTTAGGCTTGTCCGTCTTGCCATCAACGTCAGCATCAGTGATATTAAAGCCTACATTCGAACACCATACCTAAACTAAACAAATAAAGCAAAAGGGCAAAGTAAGACACAAATAATGTAACCACGACAGATGTCAAGGGTTGTCATATAATCATTTCTACTGTGAGGAAACAAACGTGAATCGTAGCTGCTCATAAAAGCTACCATGCTTTTACCATGCCTCATCTTAACTATACTTAGCAAATTAGCAGCTAACACATCGTTTGAAACTTGAATATCGATACGGGTTACCAAAACATAACTTACACAGTCTTGTAATTAATTACATGCATTATATCGATACCAAAACAAATCGTATCATATCATATCATGTCATATCATGATTTTACACAAACCGAACTTACCTGAGGTTGTGATTACACAGCCGGTTCGATGGAAGCACTATGTCGGGAAGATGGTGCGTGCTGTCTGGGAAGCCTACTGCTGGCGTCCGTTGCTGTCAATGTCTAGCAGTTTTGGGGAGCACTAGCATAGCAACATTAGCACTAGCAAAGCAAGGGTTGATCACCTGCACTGACGTAGAACTAACGTTGATTTTCACAGGCTTCAAAAAGGTCCACCAATCATATACGTTTCAGTGGGATTGTGGGATTGCTCGGGAACATGGGTAATGAAGTACTTCATTGGGACGTCGCAGAAAAAGGACCTTTGTTCAGAAACTAAATTGAGATCTCATTAACTTTTGGTGTCTAGGTAAGCACAAGCACTCATTATGTCTTGCCGTAGCTAGTTAGACGTGTAGAATGTGTGGTTAAGACAGCGTGGGTTATAATCAAACTCACATTCGCTCTGACAAACGGCAAAGACATTTCCGGAACCTCACCGTCATACTCTATTAGGTCCGTGAATAGAAATACGGTAAACACCCGGACGTTCCAGGAGACTTGGGGTGTCTGTGCTATGTATCATTTTGGCAATTTCCACCGTCTTCACACTGCCACTGTTGGTTTAGGTTCATATAAGTTTCACTTTCCTCGACTGTCACGTTAACTAGGAATAGTCCAATGTACCGCAGAGAGAGGGGTGCATGCCCTGGGAAAACTACTTAACATGCGTGCTTACTGGGGCGATTTTGGTAGATCTTTAATATATATATGTATGCTAACCGTTACATTATGGGGGGAAGAGTGGGGCCCCCCAGGAGCTGATTTTGTACGAATTACCCAGGCAGCTGTCTAGGTTTGCCTAATGGTAAACACGCCTCTGCAACAAGTAGCCTAAACTTGGAGAAGTTATATGTATAAGCAAATGTTGGGTGGCCGCCGTGCCAGGGTAATCAGAGTAGCCTAAATCAACACAAAAACAAACAACCAAGTCCCAAACGTTTAATGCACTAATTTCCCCAAAATCAAAGTATATGGATATCCTGTCTGATCGCGGTAGCCTAGGCTATAGATACCAAATGAAAAGTAAAAGTCAAGTATGAGAGATTTTGAGCAAAAGACATCTCCAGATTGGCCTTGGAGTTGCGCGTAATTGGACATAAACTTTACCACTAGCTTACTTACGGACCACTACAGTATGGTGGTTTGTTAGAACATTACAGAACAAATAAATAAGATATAACATTCATTCAACTCATGCAGGCTATCCAAATCTGCTTTCTGCATAACGCAGGCAACAGAGAGATGGTGCGAAACTCCGCAGGTTGTCTTAAGTACTGTAGGCCTACGACATGTGCACTCGCAAGCATATCCCATGCAATTTCCGTGGTCAGATACAAGGCGGGGAACATAGGACCCTTTTCTACAAAAATGGTCCTATGTTCCCCGGTCCCATACAAATAGCGGGGAACATAGGACCAAGGGAACATACTGTAGGTACGCTCCCATGAGAGGCTACAAGGACTACTCTTGTGGCTGTTAAACCGTGTGCATGCTTGCCATTGCTCTAATGTTGAAGTCTCACTCTCACAATTGCCTCTTGTTTGTTCATAAGTAAGAATAAAGGTAGTAGTTTAAAAAAAAAAATGTCAATAACAATTCTACTCCATGGCAAATGTTCCAACTTACACCTAATCACACTGAACTTCTGCTTGTTATTGGATCGTTAACAATAAAATACTATGGTTGCGATTGAAATTTTGTGCAGGGCCCTGGCATTGGATACTTTTAACAGCCAATTTCCATGTAAGAATTTAACAACTTCCAAAAATTGTTTAATGTTAAATGTATTCCACAGCACATCATGCACGATGCCATTGGTTTCAGTAGTGAAGAAACTGGGAAAAACTACACCATGGAGTGGTATGAATTATTTCAACTGGGAAACTGCACCTTTCCTCATCTAAGACCTGGTATCAGTGCTCCCTTCTGGTGTAATCAAGGTGCTGCATGCTTCTTTGAGGGAATAGATGACATGCACTGGAAACAGAATGGAACACTGGAGAAAGTGGGTGAAATCACAGGTTGGTTTGGTAATTCTTTCTGTAATTATATACAGTATAAATAAAATTGTCTGACATGAGTCAACGGAAATTGACATTTACTTTCTTACAATGTAATCTTATAATTTAATGCTATTAATTGTTGTTACCCCACATTCTTAAGTTAACAGGGTTTTAAACTTTGTAATTTGAAAAGTTTTAAATAGCTTTAAACAATTTGCCTTGCATTTTGACATGGGATTTGTCATCAGGGCTTGGCATTACTTCTCTTGGCGGGTTGCCGTGGCGGCACAGCAGGGCAAGCACACTTCTGCATTTTCTCCAGAGATGCATTCTAATTTAGCTTTGTTATTGCAAATTTCGAGTTTGGGAAACGCAATTTCAGTCTACTTGCAATGTACTGACTTCTTCTTTAAGAGAACTTAAATGTCTGTTTTTTGGTTATGGCCCTTTATGTATATAAATGAATGTTGTTTATTTTGTCAGGTGAACAGTTCAATGATATGGCCCGTTGGGTCCAAGAGGACAATGAAACCGGGATTTATTACGAAACCTGGACTGTACGTTCTGACCCAAGTGTGAACGCAACTGTATGGTTTGAATCCTATGATTGCTCACAGTTTGTGCATCGAACTTATAGGAAGCTATCAGAGTTGGGTGCGAAATTGATCAGCAAAACACAGACAAACTACACTAAGATCTACTTGTACAGTGGAGAGCCCACCTATTTGGGAGATGATGATACCATCTTTGGTCAAGCCTCCATGAAATCTCTGGCTTGGGACATAAGGAACTTCTATCGTTCATTTCAGCCACATCAGTCTATAGTGGATACCATTATTAGCATCATTGATGCCTATGAGAAGTTAATTATGGAGAAGAGCTTCTATTTGTACTATAATTTCCAGTATTGGCACCTGCCAATGAAGCCACCATATGTCCAAATCAAATATGAAGAAATTCCTTTGCCATGACTGTGAATCAGACTGAAGGTGTTACATCCTATACATCTTCATGAATACATGAATTTATACAAATAAACACCATACGTGTACATGCACTGTTTATAAACTTGAATTCATTCATTGTAAATCTTCATTTGACTGCTTGGGAGAATGACGCACTCTTTAGAATGGCAGTTAACCCATCATAAGACTTGAGCTGTATTAAATTGTATGACTTAAAACAGCTGTGAGGTTAAAGTCCAGGCTGAACTAAATCTTTGGATGTATTAACTTGACCTGGAAAGATGCTTAATAACTGGCCATCATCTGTTAAAATGGATGGTTTTCTATGGTTTGTTATGCTCAGACGAACGTGCGACATACTTGATGATGTGGAATACTTTGTGCTTCAGATTAGGATGGACTTGCATCAACTTCATAGGAGAAATGGTGTACTAGTTTACTGTTTTGTCTTTCCATGATGTGATGTAATGTGTTCAACACAGATAATGTAATGTAAATGCTTTTAATAAAGAACGCTATATTATGTTGAAGATGATTGTTAATAACTTTACATGTTGTCTGTTGAGCTGTTTGTGTCAAATAATGTTGGGACTGCTACTGCTTGTTGGAGAATGCTACGTGCTCCTCTCCAACAACACATAGTCAGATGTCCATACGGCAAACATTACACCCTGCCTACAATTTTAGGAAATGATCTGATAGAATGGAGAAAGTAGTAGATTGAATGTACACCACAAGAGCATAGATGTCATTTCTTTATGAAAGTGGTCTCTGTCTAACAGGGTTTGGGTACATGCAATTTGATGATTCCATAAGGCATTGATTGTTGATTCCCCCAAATAAAGTGTCATAGTGTAGCCTATATCAAAAATTATCTGTTAATCATACAGTTAATTAATTAATTAATTAATCAGGGTCCCCCTGATTAACACATTGTCCCAAAGTGTCAAAAGCAGCATTTTCTTTGCATTTGTTGTGCAGCTATTGGGAGATTGGGACCCCCCTGAATACACACAGATATTTTGCACACTGATTACAAGGATTATATTGAATCTGCCTCCAAGAACACACCTTGACTCTTCACACTTAAAAAGTGTAGGACATCTAAGAGTAGATGATAGTTTCTCAGATTGAGCTGAGTGTGGTCCATAGGATTGTCTTTGGGGATGTCCCTAGATATTTAGTTAATTATTTTAACAGAGATGTGCATCACTACTCCACTAGGGGCAGGTCCACAGATGTGCAGGTCCAAGAGTTAAAAGTATCAAAGGGATGGGAAGTCTAACACGGAGGCACCAAAGCCTGTATCATTTCCTCACAGCTATCTACTTCGGCACAATGTATCGGACTGGAGCTTGTAACAAAGTTGTAAACTCACGTGACTAATGACATTCAAAATATTTGGCACCGGGGCACCGATGCTTGTACAATACTCGTAGGGCATTAGAGGTTCAATAAAGCTTAAAATTGTCAACACTCTCATTGCTTCGACACATCACTATGATTAATAGGACATTCATGAGAATTAAACATGTTTTGATTCACAAGCACTGTCCTAAAATTGTAGGAAATTGTCATCTACTGCAGTGGTTGTCAAACTGGGGTACGAGTACCCCTGGGGGTATTGGATGGGTTGTAGGGGGTATGCAAAATGAATCTGATAGATCCATATGGCTCTTGAATGAGAACTTTGGGGGAGGCTACCAAAAAAACTATAGGATTGTACAACCGAATTCCAAAAAAGTTGGGACACTTTACAAATTGTGAATAAAAACAGAATGCAGTGATGTGGAAGTTTCAAATTTCAATATTTTACTCAGAATACAAGATCGATGACATATCAAATGTTGAATCTGAGGAAATGTATCATTTTAAGGGGAAAATAAGTTGATTTTCAATTTCATGGCATCTACACATCCCAAAATAGTTGGGACAAGGACACATTTACCACTGTGTGGCATCCCCTCTTCCTTTTAAAACAGTCTGCAAATGTCTGGGGACTGTGGAGAGAAGTTGTGGAGAGAATGTTGTCCCATTCTTGTCTAATACAGGCTTCTAGTTGCTCAACTGTCTTAGGTCTTCTTTGTCATGTATTCCTATGTATGATGCACCAAAAGTTTTCTATGGGTGAAAGATCTGGACTGCAGACTTGATGGTGCCTTTCCAGATGCGTGAGCTGGCCATGCCACACACACTCATGCATCTCCATACCATCAGAGATGCAGCCTTCTGAAATGAGCACTAACAATAAGCAATAACAACTTGGGTTGTCCTTGTCCGGATGGTATGGCATCCCAGTTTTCCGAAAAGAACTTTGAATTTTGCTTCGTCTGACCACAGAACAGTTTTCCACTTTGCCACAGTCCATTTTAAATGAGTCTTGGCCCAGAGAAGACGCCTTTGCTTCTGGATCATGTTTAGGAATGGCTTCTTTTTTGACCTATACCGTTTTAGCTGGCTATAGCGAATGACACAGTGGATTGTGTTCACTGACAATGTTTTCTGGAAGTAGTCCTAAGGCCATGTTGAGTTGTGGTGCAATAAAGGTTGCAGCTCACGTTGCATTCGTGAAGAAAATTATGTAGATTGAGTTTTACTTTTAGCCGTTCTGGGCATATTTATTCATTGCTGTAGACACATCATTCTCACGGCCATACAGCTACTGAAGAACGAACACAGCAGATCACATAGAACAAGTAGTGAAGTAGAGGCGTCTACTTTAGACTAGCGCCACCATGTGGCACAACTGCATATGACACAATACAAAACAGTGCATCATTTCCTTTGGCATTACAACTGAGTACACAGATTATATATCTCAACACCCCCACTTGTACTCAGGTTGTTTAACCCTAAACAAAATCAAAACAAAATCAACAAACAAAAGAATGAAATAATGTATGAAAGTGGACCTCTGTCATACACACGTCACTCTCCGAAAAGAGCACATGCAAACCTTTTCAGTTTCAACTTATTTACAGGTTTGGTCATAATATCAGCAACCATGTTATCCGTAGAACAATACATTAAAGTCACTCTTCCCTCACTAACAGTAGATCTGATAAAGTGGTACTTTATGTCAATGTGTTTACACCTTTGCCTATTAACAGGGTTTCTGGCGAGTGCAATTGTTCCCTGGTTGTCTTCATGTACTGTAGTTTGTGTGTACTTGTAACCATCCATTCCTCCCAGTAACTGCTCAATGTATAGACATTCTTGTATGGTTGTGGCTAGCGCCATGTACTCGGCCTCACAGGTGGAGAGCGCAACAGTAGGCTGCTTTCTTGTCTTCCATGCAACTAGAGAACTTTTCTGACTAAGACTCACACAGTACCCTGTGGTACTGCGTCTATCGCTGGTATCAGACGCCCAGTCAGCGTCACTATAGGCATGTATACCTAGCTCCCCAATGTCATCTCTCCTAAAGGTCAACCCTTTTTCTGAAGTGCCCTTAAGATACCTTAGTACGTGTTTCACAGTAATCCATTGCTCCTCCGTAGGTTCAGCAAAATATTGTGATAGCCTGCTTACTACAAAGCTTAAATCTGGTCTGGTACAGGTTGTCAGGTATATAAGGCTCCCAACTGCTTCCCTGTACAACCTCACATCTTCCATCTTTACAGCATTCTCAGTATATTCTAGTTTTTCCTCACAGGGAGTTTCTCTGGCCCTGCAATCTTGCATATTAAAGCGATGCAGTATCTTGTTGGTGTACCTTTCCTGTGTCATCTTTACACACCCATCTGATTGACTGAAATCAATACCCAGAAAATGTTTAAGTTTGCCCAAGTCTTTCATCTTAAACTTTTCTGCCAGCATTCCTTTCACCTCTTTCAACCTCTGCTCATTGTCAGCTGCAATTATTAGGTCATCAACCCATGTGATCATGATCACCTTCCCCTCCTTTGAGTCTTTGGCGTAAACACAGTGGTCAGCCGGGTTTTGAGTGAACCCATTCTCAGTAAGACAATCATGCAAAACCCTATTCCAATTTCGCCCAGATTGTTTAAGACCATAAAGTGATTTCTCTAGCTTATAGACTATACCCTCTTTTTCTTCATAACCCTCTGGTGGGTTGATGTATATCTCTTTGTCTATGGGAGCATGTAAGTATGCTGTTTTCACGTCCATTTGGTGCAGGACTAAGTCCTCCTGTGCTGCCTTTTGTAGTACTACCCTAACACTCGTCATGTCTGCTGTGGGTGAAAACGTCTCCTCATAGTCTATTCCCATTTTCTGGCTATAACCCTTGGCTACAAACCTCGCTTTGTATTTGTCTCTTCCATCTGCATCATTCTTAATGGAGTAGACCCATCTACCCCCCACTGTTTCTTTGCCTACTGGTAGAAGTGTTGGAGTGAAGGTTTTGTTCTCATTTAAGGACTGGATTTCCTCATCCATGGCTTTTACCCATTCTTTAGAGTTATCAGACCCCATTGCTTCTCTAAACGTCTGTGGGATGCCACACACCGCTCTGCAGCAGTAGTCTATTGTGGTGTGAACCCCATCACTATCACTGTTTTCAGTTATGAAGTCACCCAGGTAGCTTGGTGTCCTTCTTTCCCTACTCGGGTACCTTTTCCTTGCGGGCTCACCTCTTGTCACACACTGACCTGTCTGATTAGGATCCCTTGACCTCACTACTTCCCCTGAAGTATCACTATAGGTGCTTTCACCATGCACACTAGGCTCTGGGTTGTTTTCTGTACCCCTACTGACCCCTTGTGTGACCTCGACATTCCTGGGTTCCACACCCCCATAGTCACCACTTTGATCTGGCTCGCCTGTCTGTGTCTGTTTTTCCTCAGCTACCTTGTTCACAAATTTCACCAGCCGGTGTTTTTGTACTTTGTTCGTATCTGGGTGATACACCAAATACGCCGGGCTGTTCTTGTCGTAACCCACAAAACGTCCCTGGTCACACCTGGAATCAAGTTTCCCTTTGTCTTGTCTATATGTGTAACACACAGACCCAAACTTTTGCATTTTGGACACATTAGGCTTCTTGTCTGTCAGCAGCTCGTAAGGAGTCTGCCCTGTACGCCTGTTAAAGCATCTGTTCCGTACTATTGATGCGGTTTGTACGGCGTAGTGCCATAGCTGCTTTGGAAGTGCACTTTCAACTAACATGCACCTACCCATCTCAAAAAGCGTACGCCAACCCCTCTCTGATGTCCCGTTCTGGTGTGGAGAGTACGGGGCTGACGTTTCATGTCTGATCTTGTTTTTCCTCATCAGAGTTTGGAAATCACTGCAGGTAAACTCTGTCCCGTTATCGGACCTGAGACATTTCACCTTCCCATAGGGGGATATATCTGCTAGGAATTTTTCCGTAGCCTGTACTGCGTCACTTTTTCTCTTTAGAAAATACACAAAAACTGTGCTTGAATAATCGTCAGTAAATGACTGTACATATTTGTACCCCTCTAAGGACTCTGTGGTTACAGGACCTGCTAGGTCGGTGTGTACCATCTCTAAGGGAGCCTTTGCTCTGATATCAGGGTTCCTATTCCTTGTTTGTGAAAACTTTCCCTGAACACACACCTCACACACTTTTTCGGGCCTAACCCTTTTGCCCTTGATTTGCATCCCTTCAACAACATCTTGTAGCTTAAGAATATCGTCATAGTTACAGTGACCTAATATCTCGTGCCATGTCTCTATGTCGTGGCATGCATTACACTTGTCATTAGATTCAGTTTCGATATGCAAGTAATAAAGTTTGCCATATACATGGATGTTAAATTGGGTACCGTCTCTGGCTATCAGGATGTCACTGCCTTCTTTAAAGACCACTGTGGCCCCACTTGTGGTCGCTGCCTTCACTGAGAAGATACTCTGGGGGTAGGTGGGCACAAACAAAGCGTCTCTCAGCGCTGCCTTGCGCCACTGTCCTCCGCTGTCCATGAGGGAAACCACAGCATTTCCCCTCCGCTGGGCCACACCGCTGCACCGGGTGCCATCTGCCAGCTCAACGCTATGAGTCTCTGGCCTGAATGAGTTGTCGAAGTTTTTGAACATGGTTATGTCAGTGATGATGTGAGAGGTGGCCCCTGTGTCCACCATCAGACCCCTCTCCTGGATGCTGCGCGCTGGCTGCCGTTGGATGCAGGTCCCTCCGTCCCCCACCTTGAACGCGAAGTCCTCGCCGCCGGTTTCTTCAGAAACTTTATTTGCACCATCCTCCTTGTCCTTTCGCCTACATGTAGCGTCCTTGTGTGTGTTACTTCTGCAGATACTACACCATGTATTCTGCCGACATACTTTCGCTCTGTGGCCTTTGGTACCACACTTGAAACACACCATTTCTGTGTCATCTTTGCTCCAGCCACGTGTGTTAGTTTTGGCGGGCAGCGGCCGCCCCGTCTGTCCTTGAGTTTTCATTACACAGTCACTTGGCTCTGCTGCGCTTATCTTCTCTGTCTCTTCAAAGCTACGTAACTTAGTCTTAAATTCGGTAAACGTGATGTTATCGTCAGTATGCGCCACATGTATTGCAAATGGCTTAAAATTCTCTGGCAGTCCTTTTAAGACCATGGCTACTAAGAGACCGTCTCCTAACGTTTCGCCCGCGTTGCGCAATGCTGTGATGGCGGTCTCTGCTCTGATGATATAGTCCATTACACTTTCATGGCTGCCCTTCTGAAGTGATGTTAACGTAGTGTACAAGTTAATTATACGGGGCTTTCCCTTCCCTGCATAATACTCTCTCAATATCTTCAGAGCTCTCCTTCCGTCATTGGGGGCATCTCTCATAATTAACGAGAGGCTTTTGTCATCTAACAGCAAAATTAACTCTGCATAGGCATCCGCATTTTTCTTTGTATCTTCTGCTAATTCTTCTACTGTTAACGGCATAGATGGCTCTATCAACACTGTGTCTTTTAGTCCTGATAAATGGAAATACCCCAACATCTTAGTTTCCCAAAGTTCGTACTTAGCCTCATCTCCATCGAATATCGGTCGAGGTAATCTGCTCATCATTCGTTGTTCCGCCATGTTAGCTTGTTCTTTTTCTTGAGTTAGCACACAGTTCGTTGAAACTTTTTAACTGAAAAACTTATCTTCCGAATGACTCCTGGGCCCATAACCTGTTGAGTTGTGGTGCAATAAAGGTTGCAGCTCACGTTGCATTCGTGAAGAAAATTATGTAGATTGAGTTTTACTTTTAGCCGTTCTGGGCATATTTATTCATTGCTGTAGACACATCATTCTCACGGCCATACAGCTACTGAAGAACGAACACAGCAGATCACATAGAACAAGTAGTGAAGTAGAGGCGTCTACTTTAGACTAGCGCCACCATGTGGCACAACTGCATATGACACAATACAAAACAGTGCATCATTTCCTTTGGCATTACAACTGAGTACATAGATTATATATCTCAACAGGCCAGTTTGTGATATCCATTACATTAGCATTCCTGTATGTGATGCAGTGCCATCTAAGGACCCAATGATCATGGGCATCCAGTATGGTTTTCCGGCCTTGACCCTTATGCACAGAGATTGTTCCAGATTCTCTGAATCTTTGGATGATGATATGTACTGTTGATGATTATACCTTCAAACTCTTTGCAATTTTTATCTGAGAAACTCCTTTGTGATCTCGGACCACTACTTTTTGCCACAGCATTTGGGGAACTGGTGATCCTCTGCCCATCTTGACTTCTGAGAGTCAATGCCACTCTCGGAGGCTCTTTTCATACCAAATCATGTTGCCAATTGACCAAATAAGTTGCAAATGGGTCCTCAAGCTGTCCCTTATCTGACAATTTGACTTTTCTGGCCTCTTATTGCTACCCGTCCCAACTATTTTGGGATGTGTTGCTCTCATAAAATCCAAAATGAGCCAATATTCGGCATAACATTTCAAAAAGTCTCACTTTCAACATTTGCCATGTTATCTATATTCTATTGTGAACAATATATAGGTTTAAGAGATTTGTAAATTATTGGATTCCATTTTTATTAACAATTTATGCAGTGTCCCAACTTTTTTGGAATTCGGTTGTACTGCCAGTGCAGGGTGCCAGGAAGGAGATCTTTAGACAGAGGCGATTGTTTTGATCGGCTGTTTAATTTTGGCTAAGCTAAACTTGTCTCATTACTGGTCTGCAAAGTCAATAAACTACTATTGCCTAACATTAACAGCCCAAAAAAATTAACAGAAGGCCTTATAATTGTAGGGATAAATGAAGTTAAGCCTAATATATTAAATTAAGCAATATTACACATAGTTTTACTGTAAGTGTAAATTAAGCATTGTACTGAGGAGTGACAAATTTCATGTACTTTCTGAGCATGCACGACATTCTATATCACTTCAACCCTTTTCCATAACTTTTATGTCGATAGAACTTTTCTTAATCCACCTCTGCAGAGCGAATTAACTTGAAGCTACATAACCGGCGTTGGAGCGATATAATTATTTTTCTATCACTTATGTCGCAACTTTTTGTTGCGCATCATTTTAAAGCGACTTATCTTTTTAATGGAAAAAGGACTATAGAGCGGTGGGAACAAAGACAACTAAATCATCCACACAGGGCTCAAAGCTATCTGCCCACGTTTAAACAACGGGTCTGACACATGCAAATTGACAATGAGAAACTGTGCAACCTCGCTTTCAAACTTTTAACTTTATTGTCTAATCAATTCGATTTATATTACATTACACTTACATGTATGCATTTAGCAGACGCTTTTATCCAAAGCGACCTACAATCAAGCTGATCAAGCTGCAACACAATACTTAGTAAGTGCCTACTGGGTGCATAGAACTACCAATCGACTTTTCTAATGCTAATATCTCAGAAAAAAAGTTAAAATCCCTTTTTAACATTTTTTTGGGTAACGCTTTAATTTACAGCCCGTGAAATACTGGGTAAGTGTTAGGTAAGAATGGTGTAACAAAAAAGTATCAAGGGATAAATTACTGAGTACTTACAGCGTAAGTTTGCTGGAATAACACACGTTTACGCTTTATTTTACAGCCCGTGAAGTACTGGGTAAGTACAAGTGGAGCAACTTAACAAAATAGAACTTTATGTGTAATATTGCCATAATTACAAAATGGGTATAGCAGATGCGCAGTATAGCCTACAGGAAATGCATGCATTGATTCACTTCATTTTACAGCCCCCACATCCAATATTAGGGTGTAGTTACAAGTAGTTTGGGGGTATTTAGGTAATTCAACTGTAAGTTGTTATTTACTTTTCAATAGGGTAGCCTACCTACAGTAAGTGGGGTACAGTAGCATGCATAGTCAGAGGCAACAGTTTGACAAAGATGCGTTTTATTTATAACATGGAAAATGAAACTAATAATTCCCTCGCATGAAATGAAACTAATAAATCCCTCGCATAATCACTTGCGCTGAATAAGGTAGACTTTATTTCATTAGTTTAACGCTGAACAAACAACTTAGTGGTCAAACAACATAGTTGCTGCCGCTGCGAGATAATCTACAGTATATCTGTCTGCAATACCGCTCTCGGCTGCCACGCACCTTCTGCATAGATAGGACGCACACACTGATGCTACACCACTTAGGTAGGCTACCCTATTGAAAAGTAAAGAATAAGTAGCATACAGTTGAATTACCAAAATACCCCAAAACTACTTGTAAATACACCCTAATATTGGATGTGGGGGCTGTAAAATGAAGTAAATCAACACATGCCTTTCCTGTAGGCTATACTGCGCATCTAGGCTACCCCTTATTTAGTAATTATGGCAGTTGTTCTTACCTGTACTTACCCAGTACTTCACGGGCTGTAAAATAAAGTGAACCTGTGTTATTCCAGCAAACTTATGCTGTAAGTACTCAGTAATTTATCCCTTGATACTTTTTTGTTACACCATTCTTACCTAATACTTACTAATACTTACCTAGTACTTCAAATTAAAGCGTTTAAAGCTGTAAATTAAAGCGTTACCTTTTTTTGCTATTTGTCTACTAGCCTACCTTTGATAAACAACTCTCATCTTTATTCTGTTTTTTATTATCATTATTATTAGTGTCACATTTAACATGTTCTTTGATAGTTGTCTACTAACTTTGATAGATTGCCTGAACAACTTTTCTCTTCATTCTACTTTTCTTTATAGCCTTGCGTTTCTGTGTGTCTCCCATCTCCGTTTTACCAATGTGTCGGGAAGGGCGATTTGGTCAGCATTTATGATACATTCAGGGAAGCTGGGAAACTACGAAAAGGGCACTAGAACGCCACTTGAAGTGAGAGGTTCTAGTTATGAAGTGGGGGTACATTGATAAAATATATTTATCAGCATTTAGTTGTACTAGATAATGTGTTTTAATGTAATATGCTCTGCAAGGACAATCATATGTTGCTATATTGTCTCTCCATGAAGTTTATGGTAGGCATAAAATGGTAAACAAAATGATGAGGCACATTGTTGGTAGTGGAACCGCCTCTCATTAAACCAGGCAAATAATAGTCTAGGCTACTGCAATCGTTAGCCATATTGTTCGCCTGGAGCGCTTTGAGGTTGGACCTCGTAGCCTTCAAGTGGGATATGTCCAACATCCCATGTTTCTGGATTGCAGCAGTTATAAACTGGCTATTTTAACAATCGAGGCTTTTTTTTCTATCAAACTTACAGTGTGTGTAGAGGCAGTATAGATCCAAAAAGTACATTCAAAAGCCATGAAACGTGATTTTTTTTTCATAGTATGGGCCCTTTAGTTCCACAAATGGTTTGAGAACTTCCTCGACCCGTTTCACTAGTCCCATCATTGCAGTGTCTCTATTCAGCAGCCTGTTTGCAGTTTGGCCACTGAGGTACATAATGGACGGCTTTAGTTTCTTCTCTGGAACTAATTTATTTAATGTCTCCTCTCCCATTTATGTTCGCATCAGCACCCGGCATTGCGTTGACCATTGCTCACTGTTTGCATTTGTTGCAGCACCTAGGAAATCTCAGTTTCTTCCCTTTCACAGTGACCCACTATTCCACATTAATTGCATGTAAAATTCTTGGTTGGGCACATTTCAAGATCTTTGTGTTTTATTTTTCCACATTTTGGATTTGGATTTTAATCTCCATTTCCCCCATTTTTAGGTTGCCACTTCGGCTTTCTTGTCTGCTACTTTCCCGCGTATCTCCTGTACTGAAGTGTATGCCTTCCCTTGCTGGTGCACTTGCAATGCAACTGACAAACAGTTTGAATAGTTTGGCCAAGTGTAAGGTCTGCCATCAGTTGCAGCTTGATAATTCTTTGCAATGCCCCAGCAAGCTTGTTTGTCAATAGCCAAGATCTCAGATACTCGTACGACTAGGCTAAGATAACATGATCAAGCAACAGATTCAAAATGAAAACAACAATGCTGCTATGAGACCATTGCACTTTTATTTTGATAAGTTATCGCCATTCAATCTTCCACATTTATGAAAAGTTGGGTATGAATGCTTTGTGACTTAAAGTAAAGTGTTGTCAGGTGATAGCAAGTTCTTATGTTATAAAGATAGGTTTAATGTCTACGATCTCATCTGGTTAATGTGCTGTCATGTTTCTGACTTCGGGTAACAAGTAACCACTTTGTAATGTGATTTCAAATAAACCAAGGATTACAACTTGTTTCAAGCCTGTCAATCACATAGACTGCATGAATCTTGAATTATGAATCATATGAGCCTGAAACATGAATGTCAAACAAATACAATGCTGAAAGCCTGGAAAGTGAAATCCTGAAGAATGAATACAACAAGTCGCCAGAATGTCCTCTCTAGCCTAGAACTCTAGACGCACTGAAGAGTCATTAAGGGGCTTAGCGTTGTTTGAATCGCTTGTTAATTGCGCTGATTAGTTTGATCCATCTTACCCGAGGGTCTATGGCCAGTCTTTACATTTTATGTGATAGCCTGACAAGCCAGATTATGTCCTCTCCACATCCACACATAACTTTTGGGGATTCAAAAAATTGACTTTCTCCAGGTAGGCATCTTCCTATGGTAAGGTAGGCTAACTGAGCACAGGGTTATGGAGTGGATATAGGCTTTCTTCATGTGTTTAGATATCCTTTTGATATATTTCACGTCACCTAAAAAAGCATATCCAACTTTACTGGGTCTTTAAATGACTGACAGTGAAAGTGGGCATATGGCCCCTTTAACTAGAGGTATAGCCTATTGTCCGTTCATTTGTAAAATATTTCCCCACAGATTGAACAGTACAATAAATAACTAAACAAGTACATAAAGGCGACAAAAACACAATAAAATCTATGAATATTCCATCATGCTTCATACAAAGAAGAGCTTTTTCATTTAAATTAATAACAGAACATAAACACACATGACTGTATTCTCTTTTTTCTTCCTATATTGCTCTTGAACATTACATCAATTCATGACATCTGTGAGGCAGTTTAACACTCATTTTATTTGATTTGTAGTTGTAGTATTGTATTTGAGGTCTCTCATTATTTCCCTGTACTAATAAGCTCCACTGGATTTTTTTTTTTTTTTAGATGTGAGATTCAATGTCTATTTTTTTGTCAATATTGATGTTACCACCCAAAAGGTAAGGATAGGGCTGTTCACACCAAAAACAATTCCGGTAACTAAATGTATATAACAATATTAGTGTCCTAGGGTTAGTTACTAACAATTGTCTCTCATGTCAATGAATATTATCTGAATAATTTGATAGTTTCTGATTGGCCGTAACTTTATTCTGACAATATTGTTAGACATGCATCATAATTTGCAGTACTGACATCATTCATGATGACCTGAGCGATAACTATGCAGTTAGCGAAAAAAATATGATTCCTGGTGTGAATGGACTGGCAAATTGTTTGAAATGGGAAAATATGACATGACAATATAATGGTGTTATATAACCCTGTGACAATACTTTATAAAAAAAATGTATTGGAAGATTGATAGGTGGATCTTTTTTTTTTTTTTTAATTTATTTTAAATATTAATGGTCAATCTCAACTCCTTTCGGTCTGGACAAGTGTAGTTTGGTCCTAGGAGCTTAAATTTTCTACTTCCCTAATACTATTAACCTTTTTCACTGAAAAATTACACTCAACAGGGCATAACCTAGGGTTTTGCAGCACATTTTGCTGCACGTGGAGCTTGTGTTCTCCCAACTCTTCAAGAACGACAGATCTGTTTCAAAAATTCAACTTTGAACTTCGGTGAACCAATAACTTTGATTTTCCAAATGACTTCACAATATTGTTGAAAACAAATCAGCTTAATTGCCGTCATATGATTGTGATGAATCTTCTTCAGATCCAGGAAAATCACACATCGAATTCGATATTACTCTACTTAGCCATACAAACGTCATACATAACTGATCACTTCTGCTATTGATATTTTATATCAAAGTAAATGCCAGCTTGCCATAACCATAACATTTTTCATAGAGTATTATAGGCCTTTCCCTTTATTTAAGTGTATAAAGTTCATAATGAACATGAAGGTTAACTTTGTGAGAATAACAGCAACAATTAGCTGTCTATAGCATGGCCACATGCTACTGCTTTGCTTTATTCATTGCTGCGGTTTCCCTTGCTCTGTCAACCTTCATTATTCCTCAGAAACAAATCTTTGTTCTTTGTTTCCTCAGTGGCTCTGGTTTTAGTGAGACTGGCTTTTTAGCCTCTGTCACTGATGGCTTGTGGATCTCAGCTGCCCAGCTCAAAGTAGCCAAGTGCACTGCTGTTAGGACTGTCATCGGTATCTAGCCGCCTCCAGAAAGATGATGGCTTCTTATGTAACTCCCGTTGCACACAACGTGGGCATGATTGCCCTCGCAGACAGCATTCAGCATGAAAGACAGCCCCACAGCCTTCACATCTGTAAACACATGGAATAAAATACTGTCAGGAAGGTCACACATTCTACATTTTTAAAGGCGCAATTGAAATATTTGACATTTGAAATTTTGGAGACCCATCTTGGAAAGTGGGAAAAAAGTGGGAAAGAGTGGCAACTAATTTACTAAAATTCCTGGGAACTGTGCAATGTATTTAAAGAGTTTAAATGAGACAATAGCAGGTTTTCTTAGGGTCGATCCACTCGGTATCAGGGATATCACGCCCTCCCTCACGTGTTCTGGCTGAAGACACCTCTGTTCACACCTGAAATGCAAATGATGCATAGTGACGTAGCAAGCTCCGCCTGCTACCTAGCTAGTCACAGCGTCATATCCTTAGTTCAAGCTCTCTTCACCTGCACTTGGACACCTCAAACCACCTACACAGCCTGTCTAGCTTGCTAGCTGGTTCAAGTGTGTACTAGCCAACTTAGCTCTGAACAGGAAGAGATGCAATGGTACAGTCTGCCCACGTGGGGCCACGGTAGCAGTACGGTTTCTGTATTTTCCAACAAAAATGGGGTTATAAAATTGGTCAGTCTACCCATCATACTATCTGTCATTTTGATTAAGATTTCTTTCAATGATAAAATTGAGTAGGCATAGTTCTGCTGCCTAGTAGCATACTGGTAACCTCACTCACAGATGCAGCGCCCCCTTGGATTTTTGACGTAGTTCATCTCTTGCATACATTCAACATTCATTCATTGCAAAAATCCAATTTCTAAACTTGAAAAGTTGTCTCCTCAGTCCCCATATGTTTGCAGACTATTAGAAAAAGAAGAGGGGATGCCACACAGTGGTAAACATGGCCTTGTCCAAACTTTTTAAAATTAAAAATCGACTTATTTTTCCCTTAAAATTATACATTTCCTCAGTTTAAACATTTGATATGCCATCTAAATTGCATTCTGAATAAAATGTTGAGATTTGAAACTTCCACATCATTGCATTCTGTTTTTATTCACAATTTGTACAGTGTCCCAACTTTTTTAGAATTGGGTTTGTACATCAACTCATTCAGCCCTGTAGAAGGAAACCGTTTGTAAAAAAAAAATTGATGTGGAGTTGATGAAATATACATTTTTGTGTTATAACAGTTGTAAGCCAAAGGCCTGAATGTTCAGCGCTGAAATGGCAGTCACACTCACCTCTTAGAGGCACTCTCTTGGAAGGGATAGATAACCTGGCTATTTTGGCAAAGCTCGCAGATAAAGCCCTTTTCACTGCATAGACTGCAGCTGTAGACATGAGAGGTTGCAAACTTAATCACTTTCAACAGAAAGGGGGATAGCTTCCCATCAATAACCTGAATAATACAATGGAAACCAAGGAAACAGATGGGGTGTCAGAAAACAACAAAATATACAACATAAAGACAACAAATACTTTTTTGAACACCAACCAATCAAAATTCATAAGCCACCCCACCACATTCTTTAGTTCAGTCAGGACCACTTTGTCAAAAGATAGATTTTATTACTATGGCATGAAATACATATTTTTTTGGCGGTATGCTCTGTTCTGGGGGCCAAGGCAGGGAGAGCAGCAATAAACCCCCATACAATATATGTTAGGGATGTTAGCAGTCATAAAACCAACCCTTATCATGGATCATACAATGGTTAGTACATTTTTAACTTACAATCTCTTATCTACTTTGTAGAGGGGGCTTACCTGCTGGAGGTCTGCCATAGAGTACAAGTGGATGTGCTGAAGAAGGTACTCCCTTGGAAAGATTCTGCAGATACATATTCACAGTTAATAATTGTTTTGAGACCTTGCAGGAATGCTTTGAGTAGGCTAGAAACCACGGTGAGGAGATAAGAGAAAATAAATGCATGTGACACTGGAAAACACTGTAATGCTGAGGACATGATGTACAATACTATAGCAAATGGAGAGTTGTTGAGTAGTTCACAACTCAGTAATGTCGATCTCACGTTAGTTGAGATGAAACAGTGGTTCTCAACGTGTGGTCCAGGGACCACTGGTGGTCAGCAAGCAAACTCAAGTGGTGTATGTGAATATGTGAATTTATACTGCTTCTCACAAAAATAATTTGAAGGAGTAATTCAATGAATACTATGAAGCAGGCCTGTAATTTATATAAAAAACTTCAAGCTATCTGAATTTGAAGTGCCCATAAATGTCAGGTGCTGGTTCACTCCATCACTAATGGCAAGTTCACACTACACGATTTTAGAGCCGATTCTGAGGTCGCAGGGTCGATTAGAAATCACAGGTGGTCGTGGGGAAACTCGGCAGTGGATCTGCGAGTCCAAGTCGTCATGTGTGAACAGCCCTCCGACACGATTTAGGGCAGTCGCGGGCTCGACGCAAGTTGTCGGGGGACATCTAGCATGTTAGATATTTGGAGAAGTCGCAAGCGATTTTCCAGGCAACAGCCAATCAAGAAACATGACTCACGTTGTCATCTTTAAAATTTCCAAACTCCAAAACCATAAGTTGCACTTCTTCACCAAGCAATAGCCTTCTTTGAAAACATGTGTCATGTGAAGTTTACTTGCGAAAACGGATACAATTGGCCATCCAGATAACCTCGTCAATAATTCTAAAATATTTTTGCGGCAACAACGAAAACGAAACAGTAGCTACAGACAACATGAGATCAGTGGCAAACTAACAAGTGGCAGTCATGCCTGTAGCCTAAAGTCAGAAACATTTTAACCGTAAACTGGCTCTGCTATAGTCTGTATGCTAACGTTAGCGATATGGTGTTGATTATACGAATGTGGACACAACCAGCGCACCCAGTCTCGGTCTGGGCCAGGTCTTAGTAGTGTGAACACAGAGGTCGCAGATCAGCCTCGCGCCCGACCATGAGACTCCCGATACTAAAACTGCTAGTCGTTAAATGTGAACACTCGAGAGCTCACAGACGTGTCTTGTTTTGTCGTGTCGTGGCCAAAATCGTGTAGTGTGAACTTGGCTTAAGCCTGTTCATAGCTAATTGGTTAACTAGCGGTATTCCCGAAAGGAGGGTCAGGTACAAGTGAACTATGTGCGACAAGTTCGTGCTCTGATCATAATTTAACATATTTTAAGACAGAATCACACCGGATTTCTCCTTTAACCACTCTTTTAGTCATTTGAGGTCACACACACTACAGTTCTGTGTTGTAAGGTGTTCACTAATGTTGCATAGTTTTGGGGTGAGATTTGGAGCATGTTATGATGTTAAAAACAGTTGAATTTTCGGCCCTCATGGGTTAGTGGTCGGTGCTAATTCTCCGGTCAAGGAAACATCGTGAGTTGGACCAAAATTCTCAGTCCATGTAGTATCAAATTCTCTTATTCTTTTTCCTACCTACAGCACGTGGCGAGTTTGAACAACAGGGCTATGAATTTCTCCTTTAAGTCACCTTCTGCAGCAATTACAACCTGGGAGACAATATGCATACGAGCCGTTTTCCCCCTGATAATATGATATTTCACCCATCCCACAAGACAGATTAACGTAACGGACTCTTCCTTCACAGCATACAATCAGGTTTGTCTCACAAAAGCTCCATATACTGCTCATTTAAAGTATCTGGTAAGAGTTGCCTGTCTGTATCCAAATTGCTATCTGATTGTGTGGCATTCAGAATTCATTTTGTTACACTGTGCCACACATGGGTCTATGTATGAGAAACCCTGATACAGTGCTTTGCTCTGTATGCCATCAAGACTATGAAAATCAGTACATTTTATTTTCAAGCACTGTAATAATGAATATCCTTTCTTTTCTTCAGTGCTTACCTGCGGCGGAGGTCCTCAGCGATGGTAGCACGGCAGCTGAATAGGTAAGCACGGAGTGACTGTAGTCTTTGCCGGAGTGTCAGCACAGTGGCCAATGGTTCACAGTGCTGGTAGAGACAAGGGTTGAGTTGTTGAATATCCAGCAGGGGCTCCTCATACACAAACTCCAGGAACTCCTTCGCCTGATTGGACACCTAAGTATCCACCAAAAAAACAGGAGCAGAGCTTTAAAGATAAATAAGATGACTGAGAGCAAAATCATCATGTGGGGTCAACAAACCAACCTTGAAACTCAGAAAAAGTCCTCTTGTTGTCAGTAGTGATTGGCCTATATTCATGATCCTTGCATTTCTGTGTATTTCATAGCTATTCATATCTTGTGCTGTGGTTGCTTGATTGGTAGAGCTCAAGAACGGGCTCTTAAAGTTATGTTCTATTTGCCAATTGAATAATTGGTAACACTTTCTATGAACCCAGTATTCATAGAGCATTATAAATGCATTCATAAAGGATTATAATGCATTCATAAAGGTATAACTACTGACATTAGAATTCATAATTGCTTATATGCTCTCATGTTAATTTGTATAGTTAGCATGTTAATTAGCAAATTAACATGCTAATAAATTTGAACTAACTTTGCTAAGTCACTTGATTTACATTTTTAACATTCTTAGCATAGTTAACATAATTAACATATGTGCCAACAAATGCTTCTTAAGTGAAGTCACATGATTAGCATTTGTCTGCTTCCATAATTTTTTCTTCTGTCCACAACTGATTTAAAATCAATTCCTTTCTAAAATAATAAAATCATTTAACTGTTCAACCATTCAAACTGCCAAGTCATCAATTATGTCTCCAGTCATCTATATTTGCAATTGGAAACAAAATCCACCACAAGTAGCAACTGTAGTTTGCATTTTCATGCATTTGTAATTTCTCTGAAATCACATTCTCTAGTTTTTCTTTTCTTCTGCGCTTGAAGTGGTACTCCGGAGTAATTTCAAGCATAGCCCTGCCGAACGAGCCTGCCAAATGCGTTAGTTAGCGAGTGGAACAAAATAACAAAATCATTTGGAACAGCATAGACTGAACGCCAACGCAGACGCGAACAAGCACTTTACACTAAATCAATGGCTCCTCATTATTCAAAACCAAAATTAAGATCTGAGGTGCCGTTGACTCAATGTAACGTGTTTCGCGTTAGGTCTACGGTCCGGATCTACGGTCCGAAATTCTTTCATTCCATGCGAAATACATTGCTGTTAGAAGGCTCGTGCAACAGGGCTATGCTTAAACTTACTCCGGAGCTTTCCTTTAATTCAGCTTCAACCGCTTTATATAGAAACTTCATTCAAACTGCAGTTTGGACTCTCGAGGTTTGTCAATTTCATCTTTGTAACTGTTATAGACTTACATTGGGCTGATGCCAGGCAGCTGGCTCGTTGTGCAATTAGAATGTTGAGCCAGGTGTCTCTGGCCAGCTGGACAACAGTCACTTTCTCAGGCTTTCAGACTATAATCAATTAGGCTACAGACCCTATTCAACTTCCATCGTCAAGCGCTGGCCTCGAAAGCAATGGATCCCGATTTGCACTTCGTGCTGAATAAAGCTGTGGCAGCGGTTAATTTTGTGAAGTCAAGGGCACTGCAGACACGTCTGTTTGGGCAACTTTGTCGGGAGATGGACGCAGGCCACGATACTCTGCTTTATCACTCCAAGGTGAGATGGCTCTCGCGCGGAAAGGTAGTTCAGCGGGTGTTTGAGTTACGCACCGAAATGTCGGAGTTTATGCAAACAGAAAAGCCCGACATCACAGAGTTTTTCTCTGATGCTGAGAGCATGGCTAAGTTGGCCTATCTGGTGGATGTTTTCAACGCTCTCAATAGCCTCAACCTCTCCATTCAAGAGGATCTTGAAGTAAGCCACAAACTCACCGCCTTCATGAGGAAAGCAGAGCTATGGCAAAGACGGCTACAAGATGGAGTGACAGACATGTTCCCGCAGCTCACAGAATTTCTGCTTGCAAACAACGAGGAGGCCACCTCTCACCTCACTGCTCTCAGCAAGCACTTCACCTCATATTTCTCTGACGAGAACACTGATGCCTGGGACTGGGTGCGCGATCCCTTTTCTCCAGCTGCGCCCAACAGCCTTACAGGCAAAGCAGAGGAGGAGTTGGTGGACTTATCTTGTGATCAGACTTTGAAGGTCAGATTCCAGCAGGTGATCCATGCAGAGTTTTGGCCCTCGTTATCGTTTGAATATCCTAAACTCACAGCACACGCAATGCAGATTTTGCTCCCCTTTCCTACTACCTACTTATGCGAGTCATCTTTCTCTACTCTGACTGCTATGAAGACCAAGTACAGAGCTCGTCTTCAAGTCGAGATTGTGATCTTCGGCTCTGCCTCTTATCCATCACACCAAGATTGGACAAACTGTATAGTGAGAGACAGGCACTCCCCTCATTAATGATGATGGGACCCTCTCATTAATGATGATAATGTTGATGATTATTTGCCTATACTGCTGCATAGGCCTACACCCCTCACACACACACACACACACACACACACACACACACACGCCACAATCACCAATAGTATGGCTGATCTGATATTTTCATAATAGTTATTAAGTTAAGTTAAATTAAAGATTAAAGTAGGCTTCTGTTTTCTCACTTTATCACTCTCTAGCTGCCCCCACCCCTAGGCCTAGGCCAAATCCAAAGTCTCTCTGGCAGACTCTTAAAGTCATTACTGGAGAAAATGATAAACAGAAAACCTCAAATCTGCAGATCTCTCTTCATGGTAGTCTTATCTCAGACCCTGAAAAAATTGCAAATGTCTTTAATGAATATTTCATATCATCAGTACAAGAATTAGCATCTGTCTTTCCCATTTCCCAACCCTTTCACCCCCCACCTCCAAAAACAGATATGTTTTCTTTCTCTGAAATCACACAAGATGAGCTCATAAAGAATATCAACACTTTAAAAAATTCTAATAGCCGGGATAACTATGGTTTAAACACTATTTTTTTGAAGACCCATGCTAACAACCTTATACCCCTTCTCCACCATTTAATCAATCTCTGTATTAGGTTGTCCATCTTCCCCTCCAGCTGGAAAACAGCCCAAATCACACCGATTTTTAAAGCTGACAACCCTTGTCTGGTCTCTAACTATAGACCTGTAGCTATTCTCCCAACATTGTCCAAGCTGCTTGAAAAAGTGCTATACAATCAATTAAGCGGCTACTTAGAAAAAAACAACAAGCTAAGTGATTGCCAACATGGTTTCCGTGCAAAACGGTCCACCATGTCTGCATTACTACTTTTCACTGAGGAAATTCGTCACTCTCTTAATCAAAGACATATCACTGGAGCAATTTTTATCGATTTTCGTAAAGCGTTTGACACAGTAGACCACATGGTTTTATTATCCAAACTTCACCTTTTCAACCTATCCCCCTCTGTAATGGACATGATCTCCTCTTATCTAACTGGTAGATCACAAATTGTCAAAATTGACCATGCAGTATCCCAGCCTTTGGGGTGCGATATGGGTGTCCCACAGGGAAGCATTCTGGGGCCCTTACTTTTTCTTTTATACATTAATGATCTTCCAGCTGTGTGTAATTACTCTAAATGCCTAATGTATGCCGATGACACTGTTCTTTTTTTGTCTGATCCAAACTGTGATACGTTAAACTTCAAACTGTCATGTGATCTTCAACTCCTGCATAAGTGGCTGAATGACAATCATCTAACCGTTAATGTTAAAAAAACAGAATGTATGTACTTTCATTCACCCAGAAAGCATCTGTCCATCACTAGTCCTATTCTTCTTTCAAATCAAACTCTATAACAAAATCATATAAATATCTTACTTGATACACACCTCACATATCGTGAACATGTCTTTGTGCTAACCAAGAAGTTAAACCAGAAATTATATGTATATAATAAGATCAGAATATACCTAACTGCTCCTGTCTCTAAAACCTATCTTCAAGCAATTGTATTCTCAACTATTTCATACTGTTTACCAATATGGTCTCTCACCACAAAGGAAATTACAGAACCCATAGCGCGGTTATATTACCGAGCTCTGAAGATCCACTGTAATCTCCCCAAATGGACACATCATTGCACTGCACTCTCCCAATCACAGATGTTATCTTTTCAAAATTTCATTTACAGTCATGCTATTTCTTTTTATTTCCAACTCCAACACACCACCTCACATTCACTCATCTCTCTTCTACCTACACATAACATGCCTCAAGTGCGTGTCACTAGATCAGTTTCCACAGGCTGCCACCCAGTGCCTTCATATACAAATGGCTTTGGGCAGAGGTCCTTTATATACACTATTACAAGAGTCTGGAATGGCATTCCTCAACAAATTAGAGAATTACAATCCATCACACAATTCAAAAAGCATTATAAATTACATCTCCTCAATACATACTCCTGCAAACACTGAGCCATACCATTGTCTATGTTTTAGTCTATTGTGTATGTTTGTTGTTTTTGCCCAGTGCTGTATATGTTGCGATGTCTTTGTTGTGATGTCCTTGTTACTTGTTATATGTGCTGCAGACCAGGAACCTGCTGGAAATCAGCTTCTTGCTGAGTCAGGCCCGTTTTAAACTGTAACTTTGTTACTTTTAATTCTTTCCTGTATAATAAATATGAAATGAAAATGAAATAGCCTACATACCACCACCACTAAAAAATGGTATATCATAGTACAATTAATTGTAATGCATGAAATATTCCAATCAGTTTTATTCCCTTACTGCAGTAAGATATTTAGTGTTTATTACTAGTGTATTGATGACATTCATGTGGCACCATGATATCAGTTAACTTGGAATACATAGAGTGCACTGTTTTTGTCTGTCTGTTATCACCATTGGTGATCATTTTTCTTATGAGTTCTAAAAAATATCATCCCATGAAAATGTGTTGAACAATCTTGATCAATACTGAACCTTAGTGGAATTCTACTAGTTCCATAGAACATTGTTTCAACATGTGTTTGGATGTGCTTAATAAAATCACTAATTTTAAACATGTGTAAGTCCATATGTGACCCTGCAAGTCAAAATCAGTCGCTTGGCACATTTTCTCAAAATTCGTGTTCGAAAATGAGTACTGGTTACTACTGGTATACTGATCCTGGCATGAAGTAGTATGTCGTATGCAGTACGTGGAAAATATGATTTTACCAGTATGCAAAAGTTTCCCGGATGTTATACTGATGGCATACTGATGGCGGCCAAATCGCCAGTGTACAAGAGATGCTCACTACTTCAATCCCATAATTCAACGCATTCTCGCAATTCCCACGACTTTCCCCTAACGGAAAAACCCTCAGAGCAATGGCGGACAGTAGTGGTGGTTTTGCTGAAACTTGAGTGACTGCAAACTTAACTATTTGAGGCATTTTTTGACACAGTAACCATTTCAACTTGCACAATGTGCATATCTCTTGGACATATGACTGTTGTAGTTGTGCTTTGTTCGTTTGTAATAGATATAAGTTCGCTTTGGTTAGCATTTGAGCAACTGTACATGGTTTTACATTCAAAATGTTTGCCCAAAGACATTAGCTTGATTGCTAACCATTAACTTCAATTGAGGGAAGCGAGCTAGCGCGGGAAGCAAGCTTCTACTGATAGGTCTTTGTTGGTCACATGGTTGTGTAGTATATTACAAGAAAAATATCACTTTTGGCTTACTACACTGTATACTATGGTGCGTGTAGCATCCAGTACTCAGTATATACTGAAGCAGTATGCAGTAGCACATAGTATGCCTTTCCGAATGCAGCTTCTGTCCAAACGGACAGTTGTCATCAACTCTGACCTCCGCCAACGGTTTCCTCTGTCCACAACTGTGTCAAAATAAAAGTCCTCTCTATAATAACTGATTAAAAATTACTTTACTATTTCCCAGTATTTTACTATTTCCCAGATTATGAAAAAAACACTTTTAATGGCTTTTTGAATGAGCGAGCTAGAGCGGGAAGCAAGCTTCTAACGTGAGTTTAAAGCTGATAGGTCTTTCTTGGTCACATGGTTGTGTGGTATATTACAAGAAAAATATCACTTTTGGCTTACTACACTGTATACTATGGTGGGTGTAGCATCCAGTAAATGGACTGTATTTATATAGCGCTTTTCTACTCCTATGAGCACTCAAAGCGCTTTACAATGTATACCTCACATTCACCCATTCACACACCGGTGGCAGAGGCAACCATGCAAGGCACCAACCTGCTCACCGGGAGCAATCTGGGGTTAGGCATCTTGCTCAAGGACACCTCGATGGGGTCAGGCGAAGAGGGGCTCGAACCTGCAACCCTCCGGTTGCCGAACGGCACCTCTACCAACTGTGCCACCACCGCCCCACCACTGCAGTACGCAGTATATACTGAAGCAGTATGCAATAGCAGGCAGTATGACTTTCCGTTGGCAGACACCTTGCAGCTGGGAACAATGACAATGATCAACTGACTAATTAGAGGTGGCCTGTCATGGGCTACAGGGGAAATCCTCAGTGTCTTGGCTGCAGGTGTCTAGTTACCTGGTGCAAATCCCCATGAAAAACGCTAGAGCTAAAAAAGTTAGCTTTAAAGAAGCATAATATGACCCCTTTAAGTTGGACAAAAAGCCTCAATTGTTAAAATAGACCATTTACACTGTTAGTAACTGTTCAGCTGCTGTGTGCTTAAACCTCAAACTATGTATGTCACAGGGTAAGGTGGGTGGGGTCCCACAACATTGGCAGCCGTAAGCAGCTGAGGGCAATGACGGATAATTGACCTTTCCGCGACCAAACCCCCAAAACGGTAACTGACAAATCATAGCATAGCAATTGGTTACTAAGCTCGGGACATCAGTCAAGCTAGCCATTTTGATGAATGGAAGTCTATGAGATAGACGTCTACTCGAGAAGAGAAAATGAAACTTGCTTATGGCGTGTGTAATTCTGACTGCCGATATCCAAAATAGTGGGGCTGTTAAGCATAAGAATTGTGCACAAAATGAAAGAAGCATGAAAATTTCAGGGTTTGTTCTTGATGACATATCATATAAGAGCACGTATTAAGACCCTGCGAAGGGCGGAGTGCCACCGGAAGAACAGGAAGCGTCGGATGAAGGAAAGGGCAGATTTCACCAAGAATCCATTTAAATACCTGTCTAAACTTCTGGGTGATAAGAGATCTGGGGAATTGCAGGCGACAAGGGAAGAAGTAGAGTTGCATCTTCGTCAGGTTCACAGCGACCCTAGAAGGGAAGAAGCCTTAGGGGACATGGAGAAGCTAGTAAAACCAGCAAAACCAACTGCTCTGTTTAGAGAGGAGGAACCCAGCTGGCAAGAGGTGAATGCTTTTCTTAAGAAGGCCAGAGCAAAGGCAGCACCAGGGCCTAATGGCATTCCGTATAAGGTTTACAAATACTGTGAACAACTCAGAAGACGACTTTGGAAATTACTGAGAGTGGCATGGAGGAAGAATTGTCTTGTAGACAAGCTGGTTGGTAGCGGAGGGGTGCTTTATCCCTAAAGAGGAGGGTTCTGTAGGGATCAAGCAGTTCCGGACAATTTCACTCCTCAATGTTGAGGGTAAGGTATTCCTTGGGATTCTGGCAAGGAGATTGACAGCCTTCATGATGGACAATGATTACATGGATACATCAGTCCAAAAGGGTGGAGTCCCAGGGGTATCTGGGTGCCTTGAGCACACCAGCATCATTACTAAGATCATTGAAGACACGAAGAGGAACCATGGGGACCTGGCAGTCCTGTGGTTAGACCTCACAAATGCCTATGGGACAATACCCCACAAGCTAGTGGAGATGGTGCTGAAAACCTACCATGTGCCAGAGCGATTCCAGAAACTCTTGCAGCGATATTTTGACAACTTCAGGATGCGGTTCACCTGCAGGGACTTCACCACTGACTGGCAGAGGCTCGAAGTGGGAATAGTGACGGGATGCACAATCTCTGTGATTTTGTTCTCAGCAGCGATGAACCTCCTCGTCAAGTCAGCAGAGAAACTGTGCCGGGGGGCTAAGCTGGCGAATGGCATCCAGCAGGTGCCTGTAAGAGCATTCATGGATGACCTTACCATCACGGCAAAGTCAGCACCAGAAGGAAGATGGATCCTAGAGGACCTGGTCGAGCTTATCGATTGGGCACGGATGGAATTTAAACCCGCAAAATCCAGGAGCCTGGTGCTGAGGAAAGGACGTGTGCAGGACCGTTTTCGCTTTAAGATCAAGGACACAGTTATCCCTACTCTCAAGGAAAGACCGGTGAAAAGCTTAGGGAAATGGTATCGGGCGGACCTCAATGACAAACAGAGTGTGAAGGAGATTGTTTAGCCAAACAAAAAGCTGGATGACATCCCTAGAGAAAAGCGGTTTACCCGGCAAGTACAAGGCCTGGGGGTACCAGCATGGGGTACTCCCGAGGTTGCTGTGGTTACTCCTTGTTATTGAAATACCTGTCTCCTCTGTTGAGGTATTGGAGAGGTCAATTTCCACCTACCTGAGAAGATGGCTAGGTGTACCAAACAGCTTTAGCTCCATTGGATTGTACAGCTCCGGCAGGAAGCTACAGCTGCCTGTAACATCAGTTGTAGAGGAGTTTAAGGCGACAAAGATACGGCAAGCCATGATGTTGCGAGATAGCAAGGATGAGAAAGTGCGGCAGGCAGACATAACCATCAAGACGGGGCGCAAGTGGTCAGCCAGCAGAGCATTCACAGAAGTGGAGAATCGGCTGCACCAGGCTGGCAGATGGGGTTGAGCAGGCAAGGAAAAAGGTAAAAGACATTTCTAGCAGGCCCTGCTTCATCAATTTTGTTAGGACAGGTGAGACAGCTGCGGCAGGACGGAGGAACAAAGGCGTCTTGGCCACAGCTAATGACTGGGACATCGGGCAGACCTGAAGAAGCAACTTAAATTCCCAGAGGAGATAGCCAACACCAGCCTCAGACCAGATATGGTCCTCTGGTCTAGGAGCACTAAACAGGTAGTGCTCATAGAGCTGACCGTACCCTGGGAAGAGAGGATAGAGGAGGCGCATGAGCGCAAGAAGGGGAAATATCAAGGTCTAATCAATGACTGCCAGAAAAATGGATGGAAGGCCTGGAACCTCCCAGTAGAGGTCGGCTGTAGGGGCTTTGCTGGGCAGTCATTTTGGAGAATGCTGGGGCAGTTGGGAATTGAAGGGGTGGCCAGGAAGCGCTTGGTAGGGAACATCACTAGGCAGGCAGAGGCAGCATCCAGGTGGATCTGGATCCAGCGTGATGTGAGGTGGCAGAGCCAGGTGGTGGAAGGACCTATGGCAAGGAGTTGAGTGGCGATCTGCGGGGGTAGATCCAGGACGCTGGATTTGCCGTCAAGCCCTCCCGATGTGTCATGGGCTTAATTTGATGAAACATCAATAGAAGGGAGGGTGACCATCTGATGACCTGTAGTAGCTACTCAACTCTCTTGCCAAGTGCTGGTGCCTGGAATGATTGAAGGAGAGGAGAGAGCGATGCCACTGGCCCACAGATGGTGCAGGGCAGAGTACCTGTAAAGGTGGGCCAGTTGCGATAACCCTATCGTATTTTACATATACATAAGCTTTGATTTAAGATGTGGAGGCCTTCTCAGTTTGACCCCTGGGGTCAGCTAGAGGTCATTGACCTCTGAGACATGATATTTCTATGCCTGGTATTAAATATAGGTGTACTTTAGTATGTAAATGTGATATACCTATGTATTGCTGTGGGTATGATCATAAGAAACTAATTTCTCAAAAGTTCAACACCCACAGAGGTCAATAATGGTCACTTAGAGGTCAAAGGTCAAGGTCGATTGAAAAAAACCACCACATCTCAGTAATCCTAAATACACACTTCCCTTTCTATGAGTCTGATCACAAGAAACTCATTTCTGATGAGTCCAACACCCCCAGAGGTCAATGATGGTCACTTAGAGGTCAAAGGTCGATGAAGGTTGATTGAAAAACAAATAAACACATTTCAGTAATCCTAAATACAAAGTTCCTTTTCTGTGAGTCTGATCATAATAAACAAATTTCTGATAATATCATTAGACCAACAACAAACCCCCCCCCCCTCTAGCTGACCCCCAGGGGTCAAACTGAGAAGGCCTCCACATCTTAAATCAAAGCTTATGTCATCAAGAACAAACCCTGAAATTTTCATGCTTCTTTCATTTTGTGCACGATTCTTATGATTATAAGAGCTAAACAGCCCCACTAAAAAGGCTGGAGGGAGGGGTAAAATTTCATCCCCTCCCGAAACCCAAGCCCCAGAAAGAGAAATGCCTGCTGTGGATCAAACAATGTGGACGACCCCCCCATCAGCTGAATGTCAGCAACATAAACAGAAGCACCTACGTTTGTTCCAAGGTAGCTAAGAAGCTATATTAATGTAGCTAAAATCCGCCCCTTGCATCGAAAACGTGAGAAAACACCTGCTTCAAATACGATTCAGTTTTACCACCCGTCATGTTTGCGTAGCGGCAACTGTGTAGATAGTAGAACACATACATATAGCTGGAATGAACCTGTTAGCACTAACTGTTATAAGTTTATTTTCGCTGATGTTTCTCAATGTCATTGCAGCATTTTGTTGATGGGCAACCCACACCTGAAAACCCGAATCCAGTAGCAGCTATAGCCTACCGGTGTCTGGCTACAAACACAGCACACGACTAATTTTCTGACGATTAACCTTTCGACTATTTTTACGATTAGTCGACTAATCTAAACGACTAATTTCAGAAAATACACAATCACTCATAACTACACCTTCTGTCTTGACCTCCCTTTAACATCCTTTATTATATGAGCCATATTAGGTATTCTCTTCTTGTGACTCTTATAAGTGTCCAACCTCCAAATACACATGTTTGCATCTTTCCCCTTTGGTCTCCTCCATGGCTACACTCACAATATGAGACTAAGCTATTTAAGTTCAATTCTCTTTTACAAGCTTTATTATTGGAGCCATATTATATGCTTCTCTTTTTCAAGTGGTTAACATAAATGTCTGACCTCCAAATACTCATCTCTAAAAAAACTAACCTACCATGCTTGAAAATACATCTTTCTTAAGTCTGTCTCCTTCTCTTTTCTCATTCATGAGGAACTGCTACATTCTCATTTCAGAGTTAGCCAATGAGAGCACAGCAACCTTTGTTTACAGATCTCATGTAAAGGGCCGTACACATACGTCGTTACTAGTTCATCGCTTTTAGCCAGCTCGCTGGGAAAAGCCATGTACACATACATCGTTACTCGCTCGTCGCTAAGCTAGGAGGGACAACGTATTGTGAATGAGTTTGAGCGATGCGACTAAAAAGACAGGCGAGTAGCTACTGGCGAGGCGATGTGGGCGGGTACAGAGATAAAATTATTTCAACTTTCAGCGATGCGAGTAAGCGAGTAACCAATGAGAATGGAAGATTCCATTGATTGACAGTTAACTGAAGCAGCGAGTTACATGGGAAACTTACGTTTGTAGACAAAATATCTATTGTTTTTGCAAACTGTGGTTCATATTATATGTGAAACAAATTAAATGAGTGAACTGTAAGCGATGTAAACGTAACAGTATGCACAGGCGTGTGATTACACCTTTTAACATGCTCCTCTCTGATACTTCAGCAGTGACCAATAAGCTACCTTGGTAACGAGACAGTGTTTCCCAGCGAGCTAGCTAGAAGCGATGAACTAGTAACGACGTATCTGTACGGCCCTTTTAAACACTCTCTCGAGTAACGATGCATGTGTACGCGATGAATTTGGCTAATCGCTAATCTGATGACGATTAGCTATTTTTGCTAGCTCTTGGTAAAGTTATTATAAAATTATATCTCTGAACTTGGCCTATTACATTCCTAATATTTAGCAATTTGTCACAAAAGAGGCTTAATACAATATACCGGAGTAAGTTTAAGCATAGCCCTGCTGCATGAGCCTTCTAACAGCAATATATTTCACATGAAATGAAAGATTTTCGAACAGCACAGACCTAACGTGAACGCGAAACACTTTACATTGAGTCAATGTAACCTCAGCTCTTACTTTCGGTTTCCAACAGTCAGGTCCCATTGATTCAGTGTAAAGTGCCTGTTTGCTTCTGCGTTCGCGTTCGGTCTGTCCTGTACCAAATTATTTTGATCCAATCGCTAAATAGAGCATTTAGCAAGCTCTTTCAACAGGGCTATGCTTGAATTCACTCCAGTACTCTCCTTTAAAATCAAAAGTAACAACAACTGACAACAAGATGCTTCAGACTTTGCTGAGCTGCAGCTAGGGTACGTCCAGAGTTCTAAACTACTTGGAGAGCTGACTAGGCTGCATGCGTCGGTCATGCAGCCCCCAAGAGGGAGAGGGAGAGAGGCAATTTGACCAGAGGGATGCGCTGTTGAGCGTAATTACCTGAACTCGGACAAGCCACTTGAAACTGACAACCAAAAATAACAAGGCAATAGTAAGTCCGACAAAAAAATATGAAAATAAAAAATAGTCACAACCTAAAAAATTCCAGTCGACCATTTTTTATGGTCGATTACTTTGACTAATCGCGGCAGCACTAACGGCATGTAATGTCGTGGATGTAGCCTTCATAGGCATATTGCAGACCCTTTTGCCTGCTTCGATCTGAGTCGTTTTTCCAAAAATTGCTTGTGATTTCTTTGGGTAAAGCCGAAATTGACACGGTTGAAAACATGTTGCCACGCCATTCATACCAATGCTGAGAACCTGGGAGACGTGAAAGCTTGACTGATATAGCAAGGTGTTGCTAAGGTGGGAGGAGTTTGCGGAAAGGTCAATTGCAAAAAAAAAAAAAAAAAAAAAAAAACGTCTGCAGCTGAGAACAAGGAAAATCAATTGACTAATTAGGGGTGTCTGTCATAGGCTAGGCTACAGGGAAAATTGTCAATGTGTTGCCTGCAGATGTATAGTTACCTGGTGCACGCCTCCATGAGAAACAGCCTGTTCTTAACATTAGCACTATAAAAGTTAGCTTGGAAAAAGCATAATATAGGACCTTTAAACTACTCAACTATTTAACATTGTAACTGCCAAGTATTCAACTTTACCTTGCAATCACCCTAGCTACCACCACACCTACCCTAACAACAACCTAGCAACCACATCAAGTACTCTAGCAACAGCCTAGCAACCAATTACACAATTGAAACCTAGCAACCTAGAAACCTAACATAGCAACCAACATGATTAACCTAGCAACCACCATAACTAACCCAGCAACAACCTCAGTACCCTAGCAACAGCCTAGCAACCACTTCCACGGTTACAACCTAACAACCAACATGACTAACCTGGCAACCACCACACGTACCCTCGCAACAACATAGTAACCACGTTAACTAGCCTAGCAACAGCCTAGCAACCACCTCTACAATTGCAACCTAGCAACCAACATGATTAACCTAGCAACCACCCTAGTAACCACCATACCTACCCTAGCAACAACCTCAGGTACCCTAGCAACAGCCTAGCAACCACTTCCACAGTCTCAACCAAGCAACCAACATAGCAGCTGATATGACTGACCTAGCAAACCACCCTAACAACAACAATACCTATCCTGGCAACAGAACTTATTTTGTATTCCAACAGGCTAAAAGGGAAATTAAAAATAACACATATCACGCAAGGAATCTAAATACAGTTGCCACAAGAGGAAATGCTGCAAATGTCAAGAACTGGCTCTAAAAAAAAAGGCTGCGCAACAGCACCAAAATCCTACAGTGGCCAAAAATGGAATTACATGTACTTAGAATCGCCATAGAGAATGAACCGTGGAAAATAACATTGATGGTGTTGAATTCTGGTAAAGGCCTGATAGAATACATTACAGAAATATTTTGGAAGGTCACATATATGTGACCCCTGATCAATGGTATTGCAATCCTGATCTTTTACACCAGGGGTCGGCAACCCAAAATGTTCAAAAAGCCATATTGGCCCAAAAAAAACAAAAATCATACCTGTCTGGTGCCGCAAAAGTCTAAAACCCTTATATAAGGCAACATAGACTGTCAATACATAAGCTGTATGTCTACTATTAAAATGACTAAGTAGGCTACAAATACAAAATGAACATTCATGATTAAATGTTTATTTTCCCTGCAGCGCATCCTTGAGAGAATTACGCACCACGTGACTACTGATGTACGTTAGGCCTATTGCTGCTTCAAGTTTAGCCTCCCATTACAATATTATAGTGTTTTGGTTTTTGTTGCACTGGTTTTAGGTCTCAAGAACAAAAAAGTGCATAGCCTCATGCTATTTTCAGACCGTGTGGAAATTAAATGTTCTCTTCAACGTCAATAACAATAGAACTTACTGTTCAATAATCAATCAAAATAATCAACAGAAGCGCAAAAAAACAGCAGCAGCCTGTCGTTAAAACGCAGCTTGTAATTATAAAAGTAAAACGGCTGCCTTTTGAAAAGGTAAGTCAAATGCCAAGTTAACTCATTGACTGCCAATGACGTCTTTAGACGTCAACTGAAATACTACCGTTCACTGCCAATGACGTCTTTTGACGTCAACTGCGTTTTTTAATGGGGCAGGCTGCAGAAAGACCTAGGGAACCTTGTCTGTAAATATCAGAATTCTCCGTTGAAAATTGTTGTTCCAAATTGATCCTGAGGGTGGCAGTGTGCCACTTTGGATGTGAGATGAGCATAGATTCATAGGTATGGCCAAGGGAGAAGTAGAGAAAGCTAATGACATGGCTAAATATGCCGCTAGCAAAGTGCAGACATAAATCGGAGAAATTTAGGCAGTTCCCACTCGATCAGAGTATGTGTCACTGCCATAGTAGTTCGAATTGTGTTCCGATCGTGGGAGATGAAGGAGATCAACCTTAGGCAAACGGAAATAGCAGTTGTGACTTGTTTCAGTGCCCAGCTAGCTCACAGTTCCGGGTCAGGTAAGAATTTGATGTTGAGAATGTTGATCACTGAGTTATCGCTGTCACAGCCTGTAATAGCATATATTTACCTTGTTACAACAATGTCTATTTTATTACCAAAACCCCCCTGTTACTGTTGTTTTTGTGGTCTTATCAAAGGAAGACATTTTCCCGATGTTTGACGTGCTAATAGACCGAAAAATACGCGCATCCAAGACACTAACGTTGTCAAACAAAACGCTGATTTTCTCCCTTTTTTTGTCAAAAACGGGAATGTTTGGAGAAAGTAGCTTATGTTCGCCTGCTGATTTCTAAGCAATGGAAAGGGGTAGAAACGAACTTTTTTTTCTGGTGGAAGAAGAGAGTCTGCTCTTTCTTGTGGTAGTTTCATTGTTTATGTAGTCGTAACACATAATATTCTGTGGCTCTTTAAAAAACAGTCAAAATTCCCCAAAACCTCTGGCAGTATGGAACTCTCTACTCTGAAAACGGCTGGCAGTCAATGAGTTAAGTAGCCTAAGTCAGTGCAAATGAGAAAAATAAATAAAACAATCTTTTAATTCTCTCCCTTACTCAGCGTCAGAGATTAAATAAATTACAATCGCAAAGGAGTAACGCAGTTTGCGATTAACTCATTGACTGCCAGCCGTTTTCAGAATAGAGAGCTCCATACTGCCAGAGGTAGAGGTAGATACTCCCTTCTTTCACCAGAAAAAAGAATTTCGTTTCTACCCCTTTCCATTGCTTAGAAATCAGCAGGCGAACATAAGCTACTTTCTCCAAAATATCCCGTTTTTGACCATAAAAGGGAGAAAATTAGCGTTTTGTTTGACAACGTTAGTGTCTTGGATGCGTGTATTTTTCGGTCTATTAGCACGTCAAACATCGGGAAAATGTCTTCCTTTGATAAGACCACAAAAACAACAGTAACAGGGGGCTTTTGGTAATAAAATAGACATTGTTGTAACAAGGTAAATATATGCTATTACAGGCTGTGACAGCGATAACTCAGTGATCAACATTCTCAACATCAAATTCTTACCTGACCCGGAACTGTGAGCTAGCTGGGCACTGAAACAAGTCACAACTGCTATTTCCGTTTGCCCAAGGTTGATCTCCTTCATCTCCCACGATCGAAACACTACTCGAACTACTATGGCAGTGACACATACTCTGATCGAGTGTGTACTGCATAAATTTCTCCGATTTATGTCTGCACTTTGCTAGCGGCATATTTAGCCATGTCATTAGCTTTCTCTACTTCTCCCTTGGCCATACCTATGAATCTATGCTCATCTCACACCCAAAGTGACACACTGCCACCCTCAGGATCAATTTGGAACAACAATTTTCGACGGAGAATTCTGATATTTAGAGACAAGGTTCCCTAGGTCTTTCTGCAGCCCGCCCCATTAAAAAACGCAGTTGACGTCTAAAGACGTCATTGGCAGTGAACGGTAGTTTTTCAGTTGACGTCTAAAGACGTCATTGGCAGTCAATGAGTTAAAAAGCAGCTGGCTTAAAAATTCATCAGTCAGTCGAAAATAAGACAGATAAACTTCGATTTCTGTGCATTATCCTCGTCTCATAAGTTCGCAAATGCCACGAAGTCTGTGCAACTGTCAAACGCAGCAGCATCCTTCTCTTCCCCCCTCAGCGTAGGCTACATCATCGGACCTTGCACCTTGCAAATAATCACTGTTGAGTGTGTGATTGTGATGGGCGTCTTTGAACTCTCTCAGGGATGAGAGGTGGGAGAGCGTGCCTCGCTCTATCCCTGACTGTCAGCTTGCGCTCGAATGATAAAAACGGCTTCCAGCATTTGAAGTGCAAATTTCTTAAATATCAAATAAAATGAAATATATTTACAACTACATACATTTTTACAACATAAGAATGTCTGTGTCATGTTTAGCCCCTAAGAAACCATATTAAAAAAAATAAATAAGAAAAACCCCTTATCTTTCCATTTTCACACATTTTTGCAAAACCTCCATTGAGCCATTAGGGGGGTGCTAAAGAGCCGCGGGTTGCCGACCCCTGTTTTACACCAATTCAAACATATCTTGATGGATTGAGTTTTTGTAATTATTATTGTTGCGGCTCTTACCTTATATCTGTTGGTGTCCCAATTGTGAAGCAATCGTGCAGGTATAATGAACAAGTTGTCCTGATGACAGTTGTGGCAGTAATACCGTCCACTATAGCAGCAAACCTTTGCTTTTTCTTGTGATAAGCCCACAGGTCTTTGACAGCCTATGGACAATATAGAACAGAGATCTCTGAAGCAAATAACATAATTTTTGATTAACTACTATACTTCTAGACATTTCATGTACATGTAAACAAAAACAAAAAAAAGCATTACTAAATAAATGAATAAATACATTTGTCAATCAGAAGACCAATGCATGCTGAAAGATTTTAGGCTGTCCAATTTTTGCTGCATAACAAAGTATATGGGAGGGAGTGGTGGTGTGTTGGGCATTTTTATGCTTCGACCCAATTTGGAGGTCCTGCTACTACTACTTCTACTACTACTAATAATAATACTGAGGAGGTTGGGAAGACAGTTTCCCAGACACATGAAACTATGAAACAGACTGAATACCTGCACACCTGAAGTTCTGGGCTGTCAGACCCTTCTCCACTGCCAAGCATGTAAGGATGCTGAGAAAGCTGGTGGTGATGGACTGGTTATTATCTTCCTGAGCTTTTCCATGAAGTTGCTCTTGGGTCTTGGTTAAAGTTGGGGGACCAGGCCTGCTAACCTCTCCCAGAGGACCCAGTCTTCTTTGTGCAGCTACTGCAGAGCGCAGGGCCTCCACCCAGCTCTGTGCCTTTAGTTCATTCACTGCTTGGAAACAGACTACCTCATTTGCAAAAACTGCTTGGAAGTCTTTTTTCTCAGATGCATCATGTTGCACAGCAAGGCAGGTTGCAAGGTGGTATTGGAGCACTGGTTCAGACACACAGATTTTACCTTCAGTTGGAAAGGCTTGCAAATGGGTATGTGTGAGCACAAAATGAAAGGCCTTCCAGTTGTTCTGGTCACTGAGTTGTTTTAACTGTCCCACCTTCAGGACACTGGTGTACTGCTCTGTGAAGAGAGGCAAGGTGGTTGGTCGCTTTGTTGGAGGAGGCTGTGCGAGTGATATGGTTGAAGCAGATAATTCCAAGGCAGTTCTATTGGAATAGGTTGGATCTTTATGTGGTCGAGTGGCTATTACACGCTCCCACAATAACCTGCTCCACTCTTGGGCTTCCCATTGGCAAGAGGCACGAAGCTGCAAGCGGGTGCTGTTAAAAAAGAGTGCCTCCAGCACATGTCCATCCTGGCCTTGCAACAAGCCAACAGCCTGGCAGTGAGAAAGTGATAGTGCACTGCAGAGCTGCCTGTTGCCACTACTATCCAGGCTGTACAAGCGCAGTTCACAGTTAGTGAGTTCCACATGACAAGAAATCCAACGGCCCTTTGTCCCCTCTCTCTGTTCCAGCTCTCCCTGTTTAACCACATTAGAATGCCTCTCTGGATGTGCTGTATCAGAGGAAAAAATGACAAGAATAGAAAGTTTTGAAAAAGAGGCAAGTAGGCAAAATAGAGAGGCAACATAAAGACTTAAATATTTTTAATAAGCATTTTAAAAGAGGCTTATTCATACTTGACTTAGGCACAGTGCCAGGGCTCTAGACTGCGACCAATTTGGTTGCACATGCGACTTAATTTTTCAGTAGTGCGACTAAAAAAAATCGAAGGTCGTACCGGTGCGACCAGCCTTTTGGGGGAAAATGCAACTCCGAAAGTCTATTTGGGCTCTGCCTGGGCGCCATATTGTGGTCTAAACAAATCAGAATTAAAGAAAGGCGGAACCTTCATCTGGTTGGCCGTAGTCCAGTGTGCGTGTGTGCGTGTGCGTGTGATGCAAGGGCGTAAGTTTGGTCTCAACATTGGTAGGGACAATTCCACAACCCAAAACCCAACCCACCCAACCACAACCCAAAAATACTGTCAAGACAATGGTTTTAAGGTTATCTGCTAATGCCTACATTGTAGGCTTATCTGCTTACATTGCATAATTTTGTGCTTTTACTTATGTGGTGATGAAGTTTTTCCTCCTGTGTCTATTGGGTTGGTTTGTGTGATTCCAAAAGTAGTGTTGGCTATACATTTATCTATTTAAATGAATGAGAGTTAATTGCACATCACACAGTACATCTAGGCTACTACTAAAATTTCATCTTGCAAATGGATGTTAGAAAACTGGTCTGAGTAAATTGTAGGTCTAGTCCATATCATAATGAAATTCAAAGTTAGTCAGTCAGCCATGATCCATTTTTACAGATCTACAATTGAAAGCATCCTCACATTCTCCATCCTTGTCTGGTACGGTAACACTACAACACGAGACAAGACAAGGTTGGAAAGGGTTGTGCGCAGAGCAAGTAAAATCATAGGCGCCAACCTCCCCTCCCTCTCTTCCATTTTCTCATCACGGGTTATCAGAAAGGCAAGGAAAATCATAGCCGATCCCTCACATCCAGCACATAGTCTCATTAATCTCCTCCCATCAGGCAAGAGATATAGAAGCATCACCACATCCACATCCAGATTTAGGAACAGCACATACCCACTGACTATCAGACATCTTAACCTGCCATAACCTCCCACTCTCTATGCACTTTAACCCTAATGCACTTTATCATGTTTAGCATATCCTGTAATTTAACGGCTGTCCAATGTCTGCTGGCACCCTCTCTGTTTACTGTCCATGTCTACCCATAGTTATATTTATTGTATGTGCTTTGCAGCTGTGTGTCTTGTCCATTTGTTTGTATTTGTTTTTGTTTGATTGATGTTCGATTGATGTTGGGGATATGCCACAAAAAATTCCTATCAACTTTGTTGACATGGCAAATAAACGCTTGAACTTGAACTTGATAATGTGTGGTGATTTTGGCAAGTTCTTGGTTAGATTGGGTGGAACCCCAGCCAGCCAACTAAACCCAGTTTAGCCAAGCAGATGAAGATATTTTCCCCCTACTAAATGTGGATGGTCTTTACACTGAAATTGAACCCTTAAAGCTCAAGGTAGTGCAATTACAAGTGATACCAATGGATAGGCTTGGCTGTCTAGTTTAATTTGATACCAAATACCTCCATTGTAATAGCAGATATACCCACAAATAGCTTCCGAAAGACAGTGAAGGAAATCCATGTCACCCGCCATATTAATTGCGGTGGCGGGGGCGCACTCGCGGTAATAGGCTACATAGATAAATTGAAGTGCCTATGATTGTTTAACCTATTTTATTTTCGGTTCGAAAAAATTACAGAGGTCCAGACCTTGGTGCTCTTGTACCTAGTAGCTTACCAGACACCGCTCTCTCTTTCATGTGTGCTGTCTCAGAAAGTTTCGCTTTGTTTACGTCCATGTGAGACGAACATGACTCTGAAATTGCAGCATGAACAACTATCGTGCTGCTGTTCTGGGTTGCAGAATGCTGGGACGTCGTAAAAACTAAACATAACTACTAAAAGTATAATGTAGTGTTCGCAAGAAATATGCAAATAAATTTGTGACTTTGTCATGTAAAAATAAAATGCTAAATATTGGTATGGACTATTTTGTCTTCCCAAAATATTGGTTGTGACATGTCACTATGGTCCCTATGCAAATTTACGCCATTGGTGTGATGTGAGTGCGTGTCTTACCTACCAGGTAGCTAGCTAGCTACCAAACTAGATGAGAGAAGCCATATGACTAGGGCAAAAAATGTGATGCACTGCATCTACTGTAAAGAGTGTAATGGCTGGTAATAGTTCATTTGCCAGTGCCATATTCCCATTATTGATGATTACCGAGTAGGCTACAGACCCCTCTCGTCCAGGTGGCAGAGGTCTGGGGAAATAAAAACAGAACACCCAGCCAGTTGCAGCTAAGTTGCAGTTAGCCTATAATTTATTTCTTATAGAGTAGCCACTGTCCCGTTTTTTTCATCCTTATTGGATGCCTGACCATGAAATCTAACTCACTCTCTCTCTCGACATCAACATTTTTAATTGACTATTTTCTCCTCGCCAATCCATTTAGTGGATTTTACCGCATTTTACCGCGGAACCGCTACAATGGTCTTTCAACCTCTTTGCCGGTTTAACAAACGAAGGTCTTGTATTTAATTTCACATCTTTTTCAAACAGTTCAGGTGTCTACGCTATGTTCAGTAGATAGGTAGGATCTAAGTTTTCTTTCTCTCACCCCAATGAATCTAAGAGACAGGCGAGTAGACTTTTCCTTAAAAGGGCAACAGCATTTAAAAAAAAAAAAAAAAAAAAAAACATTTAATCTATCTAATTGTTATTCTGTTCATATTGTACCAAAAATGGTAGGTGTATGACTTCTGCCCATGATTTAATGGCAGCAGTAGATACATTATTGCAATAATCTCTATTTTTGGGTTATTTCCCTTTTGTGGAACAGGCATAAAGATGGGTGCAGACAGGTTAAAGTTAAAGTGGTTACTGTAAAAGGTCTACCACTTCCTACATCCCTTGACAGACATTATTGTAACAACAACAACAACCTTTTTAAAACCTTGCAAACTGCAATGGAAAGTGTTCTGAAATTTGGGTGAACCCAAGTTTTGTCCTGGTGCACCCAAGAAAAAATTTTGGGCGCACCAGTGCAACCAGTGCAAAAAGTTAGTCTAGAGCCCTGAGTGCCTAAACATTTCTTTGCAGAATGTTAAAAAAACTATCAAACAAGCATAGCCTTGTTGAACGAGCCTGCTAAATGCACTAGTTAGCAAGTGGAACAAAATGATTTGGAACAGCATAGACCGAATGTAAATGCAGAAGCGAACAAGCACTTTAAACTGAATCAATGGAAACTCATTATTCGAAACTGGAAGTAAGATCTGAGGTACCTTTGACTCAATGTAAAGTGCTTCACGTTCACGTTTGGTCAATGCTGAAATCTGTTGCTGTTAGAAGACTCGTGCAACAGGGCTATACTTAAACTTACTCTGGAGCTATCCTTTAACAATAACAGATCGCTAAGTAAAATAGAATAAAATCCATGATGTTTTGTCTGATAATGACACATGTTTGCTTGCTTGGGTTTAAACTAATACATTTTCCATGATTTGTTCATTCCAGCAACACAGACTGAAATGTCATGAGTGATGTCTACTAGGGTGTACGTCAGAGCCCCTCTACCATGGGTGCCTCTTCTATTGCCCTTTTACAGACTGGAGGGCTCCCATCAGGGCAGTAGGTGTTTCTATTTGTGTCTTGTGTGTGTGTTCCAGGTAGTGTGGGGCGGTATTAGTCTGGTGAACGTACTTCCTCCAAAATATTTCAGCCTCGTTTATAGTCTGGCTGGCCCAAGCCAATGTTCAAATCACATATGGTTTAGCCAATCAGCAAACGAGAATGGTGACACAGAAATGTGACAAATTCATATTGCCGTGTTCCAGACTGTATGACAGAGAGAACTGTAGTAACAGGTGGTAATAGCCAGGCTAGGGCTGCATACCGGTTTGAACCAAACACCGTTTTTTAATTTTTTTATATGAATTTATTAATTTTTAAAATACAGCATTTCCTGATTTAAATAGGCAATTTCTGACACCACTAAAACTGAGAGGAGCAAATTCACTGCTACAACGCTCAACACGCACACAACAGAGCAAATGAGGAGCGGTGAAAATGCTCAAAGAAAGCAAAGTTCTGAAACGGCATCTTTTGACATCCAGGCGATGTCAGACCAGGGCAAACAGGATCATCAAAGACTCTCACCACCCCAGTCATAATGTTTTTGTAAGACTGCCTTCTGGAAAGCGGTTCCGTTCCATCAGAACAAGAACTGAGAGGTTGAGGAAGAGCTACTTTCCACAAGCCATACGGTTTATGAATGCATGACCTCACACACACTATTCTTTTCTGATTTATTACTATTATTAATGATTCTTGCTTGCACAGAAGGAGTTCAGCCCCAATCTACATTTCACTGCTTTTTGTACTTTAACAATTATGCATGTGACAAATAAAATTCTTGAATCCTTGAATATTTTTACCACATAATGCAGGCGAAAGCTAGCGTTAGATAAATCCCTATTTCACTGATAGATGAAATTCAATTTGATTGAGCTAGGCCTACTGTATGCGAAAGCAAATTCATTTGGCCCCTACAGGAGTCTAGCCAGGCTCGGCAGAGAAGAAGGCGTCCAGATCTAACTTGTATCAGACCAATCAAATCGTCCTGAGGGGTAAGGGACAAGTGACGAAAGAGAGTTGCAGAGATCTCCGTCTTTTTGTTACGCTGAAGCAAGTTCAAAATTTGTGGAATGGTACTAATAAACTGAGTCGCTATCGTTTTATGGAGTTATTGAGAGGTTTTTTTTGGATGTATCCCTGATATTCCCCAACTGGTTGTCATCATTGCAAGCCTAAGGAGTAAGTTGTTACTGTTCGTTTTTGTTGCAGATGAACTTAATATTAGATCAGGCAGTGACAATAATTACAATAAATACTACAATATATTAGCGAGGTAAAAAAAAAAAATATATATATATATATATATATATATATATATATATATATATGGGCAATTCCACGAAAAAGTAAACCTCACCTTAAAACTTTAAGTCTCACCTACATGGACATACAAATTCTTTCCGAAAACTTCCAATACAAAAAAGTATTGTCTCGATGTAAATATTCAACTGAGCAAGTTTCGAAAGGATATCTGTTTGTTAAAATTTTTACCCTATTCAGCTATAATGTAAGTCTATGGAGGGGCTTATAATGGGCATAAGTGGGTGATAACACACACAAAGCTGCAATGCTATCAGTTATTTTTCATTGTTATATTACTATTTCTCTTGTTACAGGTTAAAATCCACCGTTCACAATTGTTTTGTATCGTTTTGGAGGGTTTTTCCAGACGTCACGTCCATAACGTCACATCCATAACGCCATGTCTCCCAATGAAAACCAACTTTTTTTACATTTACATTTGAAATTAAGTCTTTCTCTGTCTTTACTGAGGTGTCCTGTTTGGTATGAATGTAGTAATATTTACATTTCTCTACAAATTTCACACACTTCACAGCAAAAACTACGCTCTCTCAAAAGTTTGTCCGTTTTTCGTCACGTCCATAACGCAAATTGAAAGGCTCATATTCTTATGATGCAAATCATGATATTAATTTTTTCTGTTTGCCTGTATTCAGCCATGGAGTTTGCAGAAGAATATGAAAAAAAATTGTGAAATACTGCTAGGTTTGCGGAGGTTATCTGGCCTTTTGTTCATCAATAATGCACGAAAATGTCACGTCCATAACGCTGGAATTGCCCATATATATATATTAGCGAGCACTATGCTAGCTAGGGGCGTCTACATTTCTAGGCTAATCGCGTGACTTGACGGACAACGGCTGCGCCCGCCCTCTACCCAATCCAGCCCTTTCAGACTCAAGTACAGAAAATTTTCTGTACAGAGATGGCCTGTCAGGCTAAACAAAATCTAATCAAGGAAATACATACAACAGAGTAAACAATGTAGTCTTACCTTCGTCTCTGGTCCTGAAGGACACATTCTGCAACATATTCCTGTCAAGTGATGCCAAGCTGTTATCTGTGAGGGTGCTGTAGTTCATGTCTGATCGTGATCGGTTATGGCCTCGCTTAAAACCTCCATTATTACAAGTGGTGCTATGGACAGCAAGGTCGTTGGTGGACTGGGCCCGACACCTCTTTCCATGCCTATAGCCCATGACACTGTGGGTCACTGACTGATCAGTGCAGGGCCACATTTTTGAATCTTCTTGATTCTGTCCAGCCAGAAAGTCCCACATCCCACTGAGTTTGCACAGTACCGAAACCTCGTCCAAAGTACATGGCTGGCTACTGTCTAAAAAGTCTTCTGTCGCCTCCAAGGCAGGGCTGACATCCTCAACTTCCACACCTTCCATAACCGTCGAACTGTCATGAAAAGACTATTTATAACAAAGATAAAACATTGTAAAACAAGTTTTCATGAAGCCATGCAAAACCCATTTAAAATACTTGGAACAAAATTCTGTAAGACAAAATAGCCTTTCAACTGATACCAATATTAATTAATCAACAGACTATAGAGATATAAGTGTTAAAAGTGTTACTACAACAACAACAAAAGTGATAAGCAAATGCAAAAGTGAACAAGCTGTTAACATTGAGTTAATGGAACATGGCCTGGAATCTTACTTTCGGTTTCGAATGTAGCATGTTCCATTGACTCGATGTAAAGTGCTCGTTCGCATTTGCGTTCGGCCTCTGTTGTTCAATGGAAACTGAAAGTAAGATCTGAGGTACCGTTGCCTCAATGTAAAGTGTTTTGCGTTTGCAGTAGGTCTATGCTGTTCGAAATTCTTTCATGCCATGCAAATATACTATATTGCTGTTAGAAGGCTCAACAAGGCTATGCTTAAAATTACTCCGGAGCTTCCTTTTAAAGATTTATGGATGGATAAATATGTTTTCATGGATCACAAATAGGCCAAACAGATTGGTTGCATGGGATCACATGCATCTCATCTCCACATCCTCTGCTCCACTGTAGTTGTATCAGACAACATTACTCTCCTTTCATTTCGATATCATCAATTTATAAGTTGTGCATCATCATTGTGCTAAGCTGAATTGCATGAGTCAGTTCGTACCGTGAATAAATTAGCCAACAAAACTACTGCTCAATTGTCCTGAAATGTCCTGACTATAAAGCGGGTGCAGACAGCTGGAGAGAAAGAAAGTTCGTGCCTATTCATCTTTTTTCACATGATTTTCCATCTTTATAGTTTCTCAATCTCAACTTAATTGAAATGTTATGCATACATTACTATTGTTAGATCCATTGTAGTTAAAAATACCTATGCATTAGGCCTATTTGTAGCAATGGCAGAGTATATATTAAATGGGTTTTTAAAGTTATAGGCTACAAGTGCAAGACAATTCAGGTGTAGATTTAGCCAAGGCCTGCACATATTAGACATGGGAAACTGAAGACAACAAAAACGGATTAAAGATTCAATGGAATTTTCATGTTAATTGAACAGTTGACCTGTGCCTCTCTGGACCCCCGAATCAGAGAGATTTTGGTCTATGTTCTTGTAGACTTTTAATGGAAGACCCCTGGTCTATACTATCTGTATTTTTCCTATAACCTCATTCACTAATGATTCGTTAGGCTGCAAGCAACTACTCCATCTGATATCTCGTTAAGAGAGTTGCTTCAGAAGACTGGACGTCAACAAAAAATCTTGCATAAAATGCTGCATTCCAGGAAGCTGGGAGGTAGGAGATTTCAGATCTCCAACTACGAAAATTGCACTAGAACGGCACTTGAAGTGGGAGATTCTAGTTCACATTGATGCAGTAGAATGACATCACACAACGATGGCGGCCCACATAAGACAGAAACTTGTGACACAAACTGAAAGACTATAGACTATGTTTATCAGCATTTAGTTGTACTAGATAATGTAATTTAACATAGTATGTTCTAAAGAGGCAATGATATGCTGCTATATTATCTCTGCATGAGATTTACGGTAGGCATGAAATTGTAAACAAAATGATGGAGGCACAAATTGCTGATAGTGGAACCGTCTCTAGACAAATAGCTTATTACAATCGTTAGCCACTTTATTTGCCTCGAACGCCTTGAGGTTGGACCTCGTATGCTTCAAGTGGGATATGTCCAACATCCCATGCTTTTGAATGCACCATAATACGACCCTCCAGCGCTCACACACACACACACACACACACACACACGCGCGCGCGCGCCGGGGACGACAATTTAGCGTTCAGATAGCGTTAGCTAGGTAGGTAACGTTAACATTAGCTAGTTAGCACAATTACCATTACCATTTCAGTAATTAACCGAAATCTGAAGAGTTGCTTTTCATAAAAGTGTTCAGGAGTAACAATAAATATTTTATGTTGTCGTCAGGTTTGTCTGTCTTAACCTGTGTCAGACGGAAATGTAAACTGTGCAACCTGTTCTCATTCACGTCATATTGAGTCAAATAACAAGACTATTTGATTTCACAAGTAATGTTGATACTTACTGCAAGGACAAAATGTTGGACACAAACGATATAACATCTAAATTCACCGTCAGTGAACTATGCTCTCGTCTGGGCCATGGTTAGGAAGAGGTTGTTGCATAGACAGTTGTTGTTCCTCTTTGGTGCATCACCATAAAATGTCCGGCATCCATGGAACAAGTTCCTTGCCCAAATGTGCAAATTGCTGTCTGTGTGAAAAATAATGTTACACTCTCTGTATTGAATTCAGAACGCCTTTTATTTCGCATTTTTGAGGATCGGAATAATATTATTCTTAACTGCAGACATCCGTGCAAAAATTCTCAAACATCATATTGCTGATATTTCCATAACAAAAGCATGAAAGTTCACACATGTATGGTTAAAAAAATCACAGAGAATTCTGCAGACCAAATAGCACTGAACTTAGCCGAATTGGGACCAAAGTTTTAGCTGATCACTACAGCCTCTCCATCTTTTCACAAGTGCTGATAAGTTCTCACCTGCAAACAGGGTGCAATTTATGAAAAAATCAGGAGGGGGGATTCTGAAACGGCATAAACTAAAATGACTAAAAAATAAAATTATTCAAGCAGAGGCAGCCGGGATACCAAAACCAGAAGTGGGGAAATCTGAGCCATCCCCCCCACTGACCTCAAAACTTCTTCTTTTTTTTTTTTTTTTTGAGTTCTTTTTTTGAGGTCAGGACACCTCCCTGAAATGAATTTCCCAAGGTTGGGATGTCTGAAAAGGCCGTATCATACTCATGTGGATGTGCCGTCAAAAGCATGTAATTCAATGGGCTGACAAAACCACTTTATAAAATTCACTTATTTTCACAATACTTTAGAGCCAAACAAATGGCTACATCAAGCCAGAGCCCTTATTAGAATTTCTCTGATCAAACTTTCAAAGCCACCATTGCATCTTCTCTCCTAACCAAGGCTAATATGTTGTGACTACAGTCGTCTGACCGATGGTTTGTGAAAGAATAGACATTTACAAATGCAAATAAAATTATGGCTGTAAAATGTATAACCTTTTAAATTATTCAATTATTTATTGATATTTTAAAGATTACATTTCAGTGAAGATTAATAGATTAATAGATTAAGATTAATCAAATAAGTGCGGACTGGAGCGGTGGCTGTTACAGGATGCACTCCCTCTAGTGTTCATCACTGTTATGTTGGTACATGTATGTTGCCCACTGTACTTCAATGCTGGACACAACACGAATAGTCAAGTATACCAGCACCTTCGTGTTCACGTTATGTAACATGGTGTCAGAAGTGGCTTAGCTGTTAAAGAAAGCGATAATTTGACAGCTAATGGACAGTGTATCGACACAGTTACGGCGTGAGTGCATATACATGTTTTGTTTTATTGTTTTCGCCAGTTTGATACGGTTAGCTATCGCTACTAGCTAGTTTCAGCTTTTAGCTAACCGAAGACGAAAGTTGCATTGACAAGATGGCATTCAACCACACGATTCCCCCTCCCAGTCCGATGAAGCTCAGCGGTGATTGGAGCACAAATTGGGACATCTTCAGGGCAGAATTTGAAGATTACAGTTTGGCAGTGGATTTGGTGGACGCTTCGGCAGCGGTTCAAGCGGCCACTTTGAGGACGTTAATGGGGTCTGAATGTCGTCATGTGTACAAGCACAACCTGCAGTTAACGGATGAGGACCGCAATAATGTGAAGAAAATTCTGGATAAATTGGAGGAGTACTTCAAACCGGCCAAGAACGTAATATATGAGCGATATGTTTTCGGATGTTGCAAACAGGACAATGGTGAGTCGATTGACAATTTTATTACCTGCTTAAGGGAAAAAGCGGCGACCTGTGAATATGGGGCTCTCAGGGACGAGCTAATAAGGGATAAAGTAGTACTTGGCATTACCAATGAGGGCACACGTAGACGGCTGTTGAGAGAGAAAAACCTGACGTTGACTACAGCGGTAGAAATATGCCAAGCAGCAGAGCTAACAGACATGACGCTGAGATCGATGGAACAAGAAAGACCACACACAGACAGTGTTAATGCGGCTTACAGACAGCCATTCAAAAAAAATTCCCAAGCTATGATGAAGCAGCAGAAAAAAAGCGCTCCCGCCTCAGACAATATCTCTGCATGTAGATACTGTGGTGTGCAACATGGGAGAGGACGGGAACTTTGTCCTGCTTTTGGAAAGGTGTGCAAGGCCTGTGGTACAGCCAACGCAATGTCCCGCCCACCACACCATCTGATTTGTTAAGCACAACGAATCAGCCAATCAACACCGGAGGCTAAACGCTGTGAAAGTCTGTTTCGAGGAGAAGACATTGAACAACGGGGGAACGACCTCACTTGAAGGTAAGCAGGTGTGCTGTCACCGCAAGAAGTCACAAACCGCTACACGAAAGTTGTGAATGTGTAAATTCTATACGAAGAGTTGGATAGCAGCCATAGAGAGAGATAGCCAAGGGAAGCCGAAATTAAACGTAACGTGTTGTGCAGGCTGATTATCCGTTTAGCGTAAGCCAACACAACAGGCTATTTATTGAGAATTTAAAACTCACTAGCGAAATAAATGTGCCAGTGGTAAAGCCGTTCATGATAAATCCCCGAAGGTGATAACTTGTCAGGAAGTCATAACGTGACTCGGTCTCATGTCCTAAAAGCACATTGCTTTTGTACATAAATAGGTAACTTTATTATTTGAAGTGCTATTTGAACATCAAACATGGCAGTGTCATCCTCCTAGCTAAGTTCTCTTTCTCTCTCTCTCGTCTCACCCTCCTTCCCCCTCCCTCTTCATGCACGCTCACACAACGGAGCCTACACACACACGCAGACAGACACGCTGCCCAGCCTATGAAAATAAATGCCAACTATGCAGTGCCAAATAACCAGTAGCCTAGCCACCTCTGAATTCTACAGGTTTTAATATTTATGCTATGCTAAGGACTTATGCAAGTTATGTGTAGCTATCTACATAACCAATGATGAGTTCAGATGCAAATCCCAGTCCATTTGCAATACAGAAATATATTGGCCTAATTAATTTTGACAAACTTTATTATCAGTCCAACTTTTGTTTTTAATTGATAATGACATTAAAGTTGCAGTTAAATAGACATCAGGCTACTGGACGTTATTAATAACAACCGATTTTTGCTAGTTCTGAAAATGGAGGGTTTTGCATCCAACTCAAATATTCCTTTCCTAAAGCTGTCACTGTAATTGCAATTGCCTGTACACTGTGACACCATTTAACTCTGTCTCACTATCTCTCAATGCAGATGGATAGAGGAAAGACACGGCCCAAAAGTGCAGTGTGGGACCACTTCACTCCATCATCAACAGGGAAGGCAGTTTGCAATACATGTAAAGACACTGTCAGCACTGGAGGTACAGTGGCAAAAACTGCCAATACTTCAAACCTGTGGTCTCATCTTAAGAATCGCCACAAAGAATTATATGAATCTGCTAAGAAGCAGCAGTCTGAAACTCTGCAGGAATCATCAGCTTTATGCCAACCTACAGTAGCGGACATCTTTCAAAGACAAAGAAAATGGGAAAATTCAGATGAGAAATCAAAACATATAGATAAACTTATTACAGAAATGATGGTTACCGACAACCAGCCATTTACATTGGTCTCTGATGTTGGCTTTCAGCGTGTTGTGGCTGGACTTAATCCCCGATATGCACTGAAAAGTGAAAAGTTTTATCGCACTGAGAAGTTACCTGAAATCCATAATAAGGTTGTGCATAAGATAAAAACCCTTATCCAGCCAGATAATGCTGGCTTTCCATTGTCCTTTACAACAGATTGCTGGTCTGGAACAACAGAATCACTGATGAGCTTGACATGCCATTTCATTGACAATGACTGGGTCAGAAAACAGGTTGTTTTGAACACCAAGGTGATGGAAGGATCCCATACTGGGGATTATATCAGAGAGAAATTCCTTGAAATGCTTGAGGAATGGCAGATTAGCACAGACCGTGTAGCTCTAGTCCTTCGTGACAATGGCGCTAACATGGTAAAGGGAATGAGGCTTGCTGATGTTCCAGACCTCAGTTGCACAGCTCATGTTTTGCAGCTCGTAGTAAATGACGGCTTGACATGTCAAAGAGCTGTGAAAGACATGATTGCTATGGTGAAGACATGTGTTACACATTTTCAGCACTCTGTCCTGGCCAAGGACCGATTAAGAAAAATTCAGAAAGAACTTGGCCTTCCAGAGCACCAGTTGATTCAGTCAGTCCCAACCAGGTGGAACTCCACACTCCACATGCTGCAAAGGGCACTTGAGCAGAAACGAGCTTTGTCTGTCTATTCTGGGGAGTATGGGGGTTTTTCTGTCCCAAATGCTCACCAGTGGGACCTTGCATCCAATCTGGTCGAAACACTGATTCCCATTGAGGAGGTCACTTTGGAGGTGAGCAGCAGTAGTTCCTCTGCATCATCTATCATCCCGTGCGTGAATGTGTTGAAGATGCTGCTTCAAGATGAAGGACCCAGAACAGTGGGCATTAAAACTCTAAGGCAGGTTATGAGGGAAAGCCTCACCAAGAGGTTTGCAAAACTTGAAGAAATGAAACATGTCGTTCTTGCTTGTCTGCTAGATCCACGTTATAAGAACCATGCCTTTTCTGATCACACATTAACCAAGGCCAAGCAATGGCTCAAGGAGGATGTTGAGGGTGCCTTAATGGAAGCAAGGGATGAAGAAACTTCCGCACAGGAGGTGGATGTGGAGCAGGTGGCTGGAGCAGAGGACACTGCAGAACAACCAGCCCCGAAAAAGCAGAGGAGAGATGAGACACCACCATCTGACAGCCGGATAGATGCCATGTTCAGTTCCCTGCTGGGACCACACACTGGAGAGACATCAACCATGCATAGTCTTGATGAAGAATTACGGGTATACCTCATGGAGCCCTTAATTGATCGACGTAGGGGTGATCCTCTCCAGTGGTGGAAGCTACAAGAGGGCCGTTTCAAGCTTCTGTCCAAAGAGGCTAGAAAGTTTCTCTGCTCACCGCCCTCACTTTGCTCGCGTTTGCATGAAATCAAAGGGGTCAGAGACTGCACAAGTTCACACTCTAGAACACCCAATAGCCCAGGAAGCAGATGGTAGTGGAGACGATCTCTTCTTAACTGAGTGCATTGGAGCCGTAGGCGCCAGAGGAAAAAAGTGGTTTGCTGTTCTCCAGCTGAATGGCGTGAAACAAAAATGCCAGCTTGACTAGGGAGACACATGTGATGTTATGAGCCTGAGAGACAAGATGCGAATTGCACCAAAGGACAAACTCATGCCAAGCAGCACCAAGCTAAAGCTCTATTCAGGTCAGCTAATGACATCCTTAGGCCTATTTGTGTCAGACTGTATTGTGCGCGGCTTCAGACACACCTTAGAGTTTGAGATAGTAGAAACGAATCAGCAGCCCTTGCTTTCGGGGTCTACATGTGAGCGCCTTGGACTTCACCATCCCGGCGAGCCTGAATGTGGTGGACAGCAGTTCTCAGTCTGGGCCATTGAAAAGGGAGGCTCTCATCGAGAGGTATCACGATGTTTTCACTGCGCCAGTAGAATCTGTTCCAGGGGTGGTGCACTTTCAGCTAAATGCAGCAGTTCAGCCAGTCCAGAGTGCACCCCGCAACGTCCCAGTTGCCATGAGGGCGGCAGTGAAAGCTCAGCTCGAGAAATACGAAGCAGAGGGCCACATCACCTCAGTCACAGAGCCGACTGATTGGATTAGCAACATGGTGATCATCAGGAAACCTGACAAGTTGCGGATATGCATCGATCCAAAGTACCTCAACCAAGCTCTGCTGCGGTCACACTATATCATGCCAACTCTGGAAGATATACTCTACAAGCTTCCCAAGGCCAGAGTGTTCACCCTGGTGGACGCAAGGGACGCCTTTCTACAATGCAGACTGGACGAGCCAAGCAGCTATATGACCACCTTCTGGACACCCTGGGGGCGCAAGCGCTGGCTGAAACTCCCGTTTGGGCTTAAAAGCTGACCCAGAGAAAGTGAAGGCGGTCATGGACATGCCCCTCCCGACTGATGTGAAGGCCGTGCAGCGGTTTGTTGGCTTCGTAACGTACCTGGCCAAGTTTCTCCCTCGACTTTCTGACGTCTGCGAGCCATTGAGGAGGCTCATGGATAAGGACGCAGTGTGGCACTGGCTGCCAAAACATGATGCTGCAGTAAAGGAAGTGAAGCAGCTGGTGACCACCACACCTGTACTGCGTTATTATGATGTGACAAAGGCAGTGACAATTTAGAGTGACTCTAGCCAGCATGGCCTGGGCTGCGCCCTGTTGCAGGAGGGCCAGCCTGTTGCATTCGCTTCAAGAGCTCTCACACCGACGGAGCAGAATTACGCCCAAATTGAGAAGGAATGCCTCAGCATTGTTTTTGCCTGCCAACGCTTTCATCAGTACCTGTACGGGCGCAACAGTGTCACTGCTGAGACTGATCATAAGCCCCTTGTCGCCATTTTCAGCAAGCCACTGCTGAATGCCCCAAAGCGTTTACAGAGCATGCTGCTGTCCCTACAGGGCTATGATCTCAGTTGTGTACAAGCCTGGCTCTGAGATGTATGTGAGTGACACTCTTAGCAGGGCCACAGTGCCAGACACACATGCTTCCTCCAGGCGTAGTGGTCACTCAGTCTGCTGTTTGGCATCAGAGCAGGAAGAGTTGGAGCACATCAACCAGGCTGACTATCTGAATGTCACCGACAAAAGACTCATACAAATCCGACAACACACAGAGAAAGATGAGCAGCTCCAGGCGGTGAAGCTGGTGCCACTGCGAGAAGATGCTGCGCTTGAGGTGAGAGAATACTGGACTTATAAGGAGGAGCTTAGTGTTCAAAATGGAGTGCTGTTCAGGAGACAGGGTTATAATCCCTAAAGCCCTGCGTAAAGAGATGTTAGTGAGAGTACACTCAAGCCACATAGGGGGTGAGGCCTGCTACAGGCAAGCCCGCGACACGCTGTTTTGGCCAGGGATGCGAGCGGACATCATAGACTTTGTAAGCAAATGCACGGTCTGCAATGAATATGCCATTGAACAGCAGAAAGAGTCGATGATGTCTCACAAGCTGCCAACACGCCCATGGCAAATAGTTAGCGCTGACCTTTTTCAACAAAATGGCAAAGACTTTCTCCTGATAGTTGATCATTTCTCAGACTTCTGGGAGATTGACCTCCTCCCGGATCTCTCAGCCGAGACCACTATCAAACGCTGCAAAGCACAGTTCGCTCGCCATGGGCTGCCGGACCGTTTTATTTTAGACAACGGGCCCCAGTTTGCGTCCCGTCAGTTCAAGCAGTTTGCATCTGAGTGGGAGTTTGAACACATCACCTCATCGCCACATCATCCTAGGGCCAATGGCAGAGCTGAAGCCGATGTGAAGATAGCAAAGACTTTATGCAGGAAGGCCCACCGGGAGGGCGAGGATGCCTGGAAAGCAATCCTGCAGTGGCGTAACACTCCGACAGAAGGGATGGACAGCAACCCGGCGCAGCGTTTGATGTCAAGGCGCCTTAAGACAGCGCTACCGGTGGCCAACAAGCTGCTGGAGCCGTGTGTGGTGTCTGGTGTGCTGGAAAAGCTGCGCCACAAAAGGCAGGTGTCCAAAGCAAGCTATGACCGCTCAGCAAAAGACTTACCTGCGCTCACGGTAGGCCAAGGGGTGCGAATGAAGCCATTGCCTGGTGACCGGACAGGCATCTGGAGCCGAGGATCCTGCATGCAGAGGGTTGCCCCACGGTCCTACCTGGTCGAGGTGGAGGGAACGTTGTACCGCCGCAACAGGGTTGATCTGCGGGTGGCAGAGCCAACAACGCCACAGGCTTCGGGCAGTCATGTGGAGAGCAGCACGCTGAGGGAGGTCCCTCCCACAAACCAGAATGCACCAGAGGTACAGAGTGAGGAGCTAGGTGGTCACGCAGCATGCGCTACCCCACCGAGGCATGCCGACAACCCAGCTGATGACCCAGTAGCCACACCAACAAGGGCCCCGGCTATGTCACGCTATGGTCGGCCAACCAGAGCACCAAACAGACTTGATCTGTAGACTGAATTGTCTGCCATAAAGCCTGTTGTTTGTTTAAAAAAAAAGAAAAAAAGAAAGATGACATGAAATGTACAGTTGTATTCTGCTTATGGCTGATATGAGATGAGAACAAGTTTCTGTATTCAATAGCTTATGGCTGTTATGAGAAGTCGTTATGTTCAGTATACCTCAGTTCTATGCCTTAATAATACAGGTAACCTGACTTTCATTAAGATAAAGTTTTTGTATTCAATAGACCTCAGTTATATGCCTTAATAATACAAGTAGCCTAACTTGATTAAGAAAAAGGAAGATGTTACAGGATGCACTCCCTCTAGTGTTCATCACTGTTATGTTGGTACATGTATGTTGCCCACTGTACTTCAATGCTGGACACAACACGAATAGTCAAGTATACCAGCACCTCCGTGTTCTCGTTATTGTAACAGTGGCATTCTGGGAAATACCTGAGTAGGCTAAATGAGCTATGTTCCCACCCACCCTACATGGGTTGGATGAAAACATGCAAAAATTCAATTCAACAAGCGTAACGTTTTGTAACGTAATGCAACAGTTCCAATTCATCCCTATGGGTGACGTAGTAAACGTTTTGTAATGTTACGTCGTCTTGAAAACGCCACTGTTGTAGTTTTTGACTAGTCGCACCCATTTTACCCAGTGATGCAATATGACCATTTTTGCATCACTGGGTATTTTTCAATAGGCGTGTTCGACATGTAAAGCCGGCTGCAGCCAAGCAATGCATTGTGGTTAAAACTTGCGGTATCAAGGCGCCTGCAGCCAAAACCCGCATCTCCTTTTTCTCGGCTGCAAGAGGATGCATCCCACCCCCATGACGTAACTCATTTTTCCGATTGGTTTGAAGCTCCTCATGACAAATATGACACCCACCACGTTGTACTCATGGTGCGTTTTATTTACCTAGGATCTCGCATGGCCCGAGGAAATGGCGCGTACCACGCTCCTTTTCGTCATCAACTCGTCTCATCTCCTCGTAAATCTCAGACTAGCCTGAGCAACGCCTCCGATGAGAATCCAATGACGAATCCAAGACGGCTGCGGCCCGCTGTGGCCTGTGTCACTTGCTGTTTTCATTGTGTTTGGACTGTTTCAGTGGTTTAAATAACAATTTCAATCACTCATATTAACACTGCATCCATATAACTACCTATGGATGTGGGAGTCGGTGTTGTAGTGGTTTGAAATTATTTTATTAGGATAACCCCTTGAGATGTAACATCTCGTTTACGAGAGGGTCCTACCAAAGATGGACTAAAACAACACGTACATTCACAGATAACAACCATGCAGTGCACAGTACAAAAGTAAAAACAACATAGACAGCAACAACATAGACGAAACATAGACAAAACAAAAACATAGAGCCTACAATCATAAGTAATAAATAATAATAAATGCTCATTCCGAATAGTATAAGAATGAAGTCAGAATTAGGTGATACACAAGAAGAAAACAAAATGATAAAAACAAAGAAGAAGTTAATCACGTGATAGACATAAATAGGAAGGTCAAGAGTTTAAAGCTGACATGTGCAAGTGGTATGGAGATAAGAAGCCAAGGCATGTTTAAACAATCTGAAGGAGGAGATGGAGCGAATATGTGAAGGTAACTTATTCCAATCAGAAGGGGCTTTAAACATAAAGGATTTTTTTGAGGCAGACTTGGAAATAGATGGAACTGAAAAAAATAACTGTGTAGAATGACGTAAGTGATGAGTGGATGAGAAAGGAATCAGAAGTTGTTTTAAGTAAGAGGGATAATCAAAATGAATGCATTTGAAAAGCAGTTGCAACCAGTGGATTTGTCTTCTTATGTAAGGAGGAGGCAAATCAAGAACTTCATACATGGAACAGTGATGAGTTAAGAATGGACAATTAAGAATGAATCGACAAAGTCTATTGTAAACTGTAGTGAGAGAATTAAGAGAGGTTTTAGAAGCAATACAATAAACAGAGTCAGCGTAATCCATTATAGGCAAAACAAGTTGAAGTGCAATCTTTTTTCTGACATTGCGTGGAAAACAGTTTTTAGAACGGAAAAGCAGACCAAGACTATAGTTCATTTTGTTTACAATATGTTTGATATGAAAATTAAAGGAGAGATTAGCATCCAGATATAAACCCAAATATTTAGTTAGTGAGGCCAATGTTGAATACGGACTTGTATCAAATAAGTGTCCTAAATGTAGCCTAGGGTTGCTAACAGAAAACAAACAATGACGTGAACATTGACGCGACAATTTGAGCTACGAGACGACTTGACGAGGATAATCAAACGCAGGGTCACTGAAAATGGGCTTACTTGAATGAGCTGCTGCTAAGCAGTATGTAAGTTTTGCCCCATGAAATAGCCTTATTGCTCTCCAGCATGGCTTGGTTTAAGTCAAAAAGCCATCTCTAATAAGCATTTCATACCACATTACTATTTTTTACAAAACGCCTTCAAACACAACTCTCTTCCTCTTCCATTGCAACAATAATTTATTAAGCAACATTATATGATTTATTTCGCCAGTTATCACGTTCATTTTAATGATTAAATGAGGGGATTCAAGCTGTTTTCAATGCAAACAAACTTCCGCGATATCTCCTGACATCACGTCCATGTTCACATGTTGTATGGCTGCAGCCAGCTGCAGCTGTGTTGCCCACCTTGTCCCCCATGCTTTTCCACTCCCACCGACGTATTTACGTAGATCTTGCTGGTAAAATGCTGATTTAGTGATTGCTTTCATGTGACTGTCAGCATTTTACCACCTAAAAAATATTGCCAAACTAAGAGGACTTATGTCAAAAGATGATTTAGAAAAACTTATCCATGCGTTTGTCTCCAGTAGAGTCGACTACTGCAATGGCCATTTTACAAGCCTTCCAAAAAAGACCACCAAACGACTTCAAATGATTCAAAATGCAGCAGCCAAGGTCCACACACAAACAATAAGAACAGAACACATTACTCCAATTGTAAGGTCTCTTCACTGGCTTCCAGTAATACTGGCAACAGACCTACCGATTATTAACCCCGATTTTGATACAATGGAACGTCAGGGCCAGTCATGAGTAATCAGGGGTAATCATGAGTAGTCGCAAGTTTCAGTCGTGCCTAGAATCGTCATGTGTGTTTGGGTGACAGATTTGTAACGATGCGATTCTTCCCATTGTTGACGCAATTACAACTAAGTCAGACTGAATCAAACATGTTTGATATGATCTTGACCAGTCGATACTGTGGTCGCTATGATACCAATTATGACATTAAAATGCTGACAACTCAATTGTTAGGTTTGTGCTCATGAATGACTCTCAATCGTCCCAGATAGCGTCTGTAGGTTTGGCTCACTAATTGTAAAAGACTAGCATTCTAATCGTAAAAGACTGAGAAAGTCAGTAGGCTAGGTCTGTTCCCAGCTTAACCTACAGAATTGACTTTAAAGCACTGCTCCTTGTGTACAAATCTTTAAATGGTACAGGGTGTAATTACCTCTCTGATATGTAACAGCGGCCTAACCAGATCAGATCTACCAGATCACAGCAGAACAATTTACTGGTAAAATCTACCGTTAAAAGAAAGGGTGGTGAGGCAGCCTTTAGCTATTACTACCTTATTACTCTAGAAATACCAGTCGACCATGTAGCGCAAAATGTGACTCACTACTACACTAGAGGCATAACGCCTAAAACCACTGACGATTTCATTGGAAAAATTCCTGACCTTACACCTATGCGCTATGATAGTCCTATCCCATCACCAACACATATCGACCAATTTACCGATCATGTTATGAACACATTACATTCAACACTTGACTTAATTGCTCCACTTAAAAAGAAAACAAGGAAGGTAGAAAAAACTGGCCCTTGGTACACCACACATACACGTACATTAAAACAGGCTGCTCGCAGACTAGAAAGGAAATGGCTCAACACTAAACTCAAAGTATTTCACATTGCCTGGAGAGAGAGCCTGAAAGAATACAAGACTGCACTGAACAATGCTAAAACAGCTTATTATTCCTCGCTTATACATGAACACAAAGACGATCCAAAATTCCTCTTCAACACTATATCAAATTTGACAAAAAGTAAGACTGAAGTAACTCAGTCCATTCCAAGTCACCTCAGCAGTGACGACTTCCTGAATTTACAGCCTCTCTACTAACTACTGATAGCTGTAGCCAACCCATAGCATACCTTGACTCCTTTATGCCCACTGATATATTAGAAATGTCTTCTCTCATTACTAAAGTGAAGGCGTGCCTACTTAATCCTATTCCTACTCACCTCCTCAAGGCAGCCTTTACACCGCTAGCTGAGACATTACTTGAAATTATCAATAGCTCACTCCTAGCGGGACATGTACCAACTACTTTCAAGACTTCAGTCATTAAACCATTGATTAAAAAAACAAACCTTGACCCTGATGTTCTGGCTAATTACAGACCTATATCCAACCTTCCTTTTATATCCAAAATTCTAGAAAAAATTGTGTTCAAACAAATTTGTTGCTTCCTAGACGAAAACAAAATCCAGGAAGTCTTCCAATCAGGATTTAGAGCTAATCACAGCACTTAGTTAAAGCCTTAGTTAAAGTCTTCAACAACCTCCTTCTTTCCATGGACAATGGTAATATATATCCATATTAATTTTACTTGATCTTAGTGCAGCTTTTGACACCATTGACCACGATATCCTACTACACAGACTCGAACATACGATAGGCATTAGAAATTCAGCATTGGCTTGGTTCAAATCCTACCTCACTGATCGATACCAATTTGTAGCTTGCGGGGTGGCGGGTTCGAGACCCGTGTGCGGTGCGGACCGCCACCGGCTACACTACCTCTGGGTGAAATCGTTAGGAAACCTGGCATTGCATTTCACTCATACGCAGATGATACACAGCTTTATCTCTCTATGAAGCCTAGCCATTGTACTCCGACAACCAAACTCAATGCCTGTCTTGAAGATGTGGTGGTTTTTCTAATTTGTATGGTCAAAATGGTATCAAGAAGAATTGGAATATGTACACAATATTGTCAGCAGGAGAGGCAAAGTGAGTGTGCTTCTTGCTATGTGTGTGTGCTTCTTGTTCTGTGCCAATTCTAAAAAGACAGGGGCCCCTCTGAAATATGTCAACTGTCATGTGCAGACAATGTTCAACTCTGAAACTGTAAAAAGGCTGTTATGTGTTGGGAGGTGCAGAGAACAGTAAGACCAGTTATGTTTGCAGATGCAGCCGGATACAAAAACAAGTATCTGGGAAGTGGCCACCGGGTAACCCGGTCAGAGAGACGAATGACCTAGGAATGGGAAATTCAGGGGCATAAGGGTTACAGAGAGAGAGGGGTCCAGGGATGACAAATTAAGGGGAAACTCAGGGGACAGTCAGGGAATACAGAAGGTACTCTCATGAAGCACGAGGGAAGAACTTGCACGTGCATATGCGTCCCACTTAATCACACTTACGTTAACAAAGATCCCCTTAACTGTAAACCTGTGTAGACAGGCTATGGCTATCCAGCTGCATCTCTATAATATGGATTTACCCTCTGGCACCTCTGACCATCCGGCTGTACCTCTCTGAGACCAGGATTTATGCACAAGGGAAACCCAGTGTTGGGTAAGTTACTTTAGAAATGTAATGCGTTACAGTTACAAGTTACCCCTTTGAAAATGTAATTGTAGTGTAATTATTTTGATTACTTTAATAAAGTAATGTAACTAATTACATTTGATTACTTTTTGATTACATTTCTACATTTTTTTTTTAAAATCAATTGTCAAGCAGAGTTTTTCAATCCTGGCAATGTTAGGCTAACGGTCACATATTTTTCAACACTGACACTGCCAAAATCCTTTCTAACTCCCACAGCAGTGTCAGATTTCATGGCGAGCAAATAGTTAAAATACTTGGTGAACATCACTGACTAAGCAGGTGTTTGTTTGTCTGAGATTGCTAATACAGTATGTGTGCACCTGATCAATAGAGTTCATTTTTATATCCAGCAATGGGCTACAGGCCTATGTTCTAGTTTCTAGTTTCTGTCTGACAGTCAGGCCTCCTTTCTACTGGAACTTAGACCACTGTAGATCCAGTTACAATTGAGTTGCCAACAAGATGGTAGAAATGATTGTATTAGAATAGTATCTTTTAGCTGTAGTGGCATTTGCTGTAGTTGTAAATAGAGGATGTTGTATGTTCTGTACATGAAGCACACATAGCCAATATTTCTGAAGATGCTATTGGGATCATGTAACTAAAATTGTAATTCTGCATATTTCTTGAAGTAACTGTAATTCAATTACACATTTTTTCAAGGTAACTGTAATTGATTACTGTTACTTTTATTTTGTAATTAAATTACGTAATTTCGTTACATGTAACTCGTTACTCCCCAACACTGGGGAAACCCCAGCTCAAGGGGAAAGCGACAGTGTCAGAACAATGAACAGACTAATAAATGGACAATAGTTGGTGTGTAAAACTAATAAATGGACAATAGTGTCCTAACAATTTGAGTAAAGGGGGATGACCCATGATAAAACTAAAGTTTGATTGGACATATGGAAATGAGGTCCTGCAACAAAAAGGACATGCAAACACGAGAGAAATTGGGAAAGCAAAAGACTTCATGGGAAAGCAAGGAACATCTCATGGAGAAGCTCGAGGAAACATCTATGGGCGAAACCCGAGGGAATAGCCCGAGGGAAACATGTCTTGTGACTTGGACTGAACACTATCGCTTCCCCCAGTAGCATTGTATACCGGTTAATGTTACTGTAAAATAAAGTCATTTTCGGCATTAAGTCCTAGTGTGGACTTCGGTTACTTTGAAGACAGAAAGCTGAGAAAAAACACATCAAAGACATTAAAGTTTGGATGTCAAAAAATTTCTTATGCTTGAACTCAAATAAAACTGAAGTTATGATGATTGCCTCTAAACAACTGAAGGACACCTCGCTTCACCATCATAGCTCACTTAGCAGTCCTACACTCTCATTTAGCCCACAAGTGAAAAATCTGGGGGTAAGTATTGATCAAGACCTCTCCCTGAATAGCCATGTAAAGCACATTTCTAAAACATAATTTTTTCACCTTAGAAACATTGCTAAGGTTAGGAAGTTCCTGTCCTTTGAGGATGCTGAAAAACTTATACATGCATTTGTTACCTCCAGACTCGACTACTGCAATGCTCTGTTCTCAGGGTGCAGTAACACCTGCATTAAAAGTCTACAGCTAATCCAAAATGCAGCAGCTAGAACACTCACTAGAACTAAGAAATATGAACATATTTCTCCCATTCTAGCATCTCTACACTGGCTTCCTGTCAAAAGTCGAATTGACTTCAAAATCCTTCTCATAAGGCACTTAATGGCTTAGCTCCTACATATATTACAGATTTACTTGTTCCATACCATCCAGCAAGACCTCTGAAATCTCAAAATGCTGGCCTCCTTGAAAAAGTGACCATATCTAAAAATACAATTGGGAGAAGAGCTTTTGCCTATCGAGCACCTCTTCTATGGAATTCTATTCCTCCCTACATTCGCAAAGCGGACACTCTCAATACCTTTAAGTCTAGACTTAAAACCTTCCTTTTTGACATTTCCTATAATTAGGAGTGGGCCATGGCATATCACCACTCCTTTTGGACTTTCCTGGGAGGGCTACCTCTGCTGTTTTTCCAAGGCGGTCACTGACCACCCCCTTCTGGGTTGGTGAGATGCCATGTACCATACCTTAGTTATGCTGCGATAGCCTAGTGCTGCCACCTTCTGCACACTTGCCATCCTGTACAACCCTCTTTCTCCTCTCTCTCTCCCTCTCTTCACTCTAGCTAGATTATATGACACATATCATGAAGTGATATCCTCCTAGATTGGCCTAATCCTTGTTTCTGTTTCTTTTTGTTTCTCTTGCCTCCTCTGCCCCGGCGCACTGGCTGAGTGATGAACCTCCCGTACCTCCCTGCCACCAACCCTACCCCACTACGGATGCTGACCAACCTCCCCGGAGCCACACACCATGACCATCCCCCTTTTTCTCTGAGGCCCGTGATGGAACTGGCCTGATGGTCCCCTGATGACCACTACTTAGATGGCGACCAACACCCAATGAACTCTGATCCCACTCCAATTACTGACTAATCCCACACTCCAACTACTGACTCCATCCCTAGGCCCTGACTGTCACACAAACTATGTGTATATCATCTCTGACTACATTCAGTACTCATGCTGTTTTGTGTTAACCATGGTCAATCTATGCATCAGACTTTACGGATACTTTATTAGGCCCCAGGCAGGTAGGCTGAGTCCATGAGGCGTGGATCTGCCCAAGGTTTCTTCCTACATAACAAATTTACAAAGCGAGGGAGTTTTTCCTTGCCCCTGATTCTCATGGATGCTTCCCGTACTGTCTGTAAAGCGCCACGAGACAATGTACTGTATTTGTGCGCTCTACAAATAAAATTGAATTGAATTGAATTGAATATTATGCGTTACAGCTGTTTGTGCCAAAAATTGCTACTGTCCATCAACCTACATGCAGTGCACACTTTATCTAAGGAGCAAGAGTTTCAGGTCTGTAGGCAAACAATAAAAGACCAATCCAACGTGATATGTAGTGTGATGAAATGATACTAGATTTAAAAGCACTGTTTTAATTATTATTTCTTTTTTGTCTGTTTGTGGCAAAAAATTACTATTGTCCATCAAACTACATGCGGTGCACACTTTATCTAAGGAGCAAGAGTTTCAGGTCTGTAGGCAAACAATAAAAGACCAATCCAACGTGATATGTAGTGTGATGAAATGATACTAGATTTAAAAGCACTGTTTTAATTATTATTTCTTTTTTGTCTGTTTGTGGCAAAAAATTACTATTGTCCATCAAACTACATGCGGTGCACACTTTATCTAAGGAGCAAGAGTTTCAGGGCTCTAGGCAGACGATAAGAGTGTCCATTAGGAGGAAAGGTGAAAGGCCATTCCAAAGTGATATGTAGTTTGATGAATTGATACTTGATTTAAAAGCACTGTTTATTACCTCCGCCAAGGAGGTTATGTTTTGCTCGGCATGTGTGTGTGTGTGTGTGTGTGTGTGTGTGTGTGTGTGTGTGTGTCTGTGAGCAACATAACTCGAAATGAGGATTTGGATGAAATTTTTGCACAACGTGTGTATTGGGACAAGTAAGAACTGATTCGATTTTGGTGGCGATCGGTGATCCAGAACACCAAGTGACCACATTGTCTTGGCGGAGGTCTGCGCTCTCTGAGCGCTTTTCGAGATTCTATTTATTTCTGTTTATTTCTATTTTGTTTATTTCTATTAATTTTGATATCTTCTTTTTAAAGTTTTATCTCCTTACCCTTTGTAATTTCATTTTCTATTTTCTGTAAAGCACATGAACTGTATGAAATGCGCTATTAACTTCCTTGCCTTGCCGTTTAGAAACGTGATATTTACTCATAAGTAAATGTTCAACAAATAAATGAATGGATGAAAGGCCTAGCCCAGAGTCCTTATTAAAATTTCTCTGCTACGCCTTCACGTCGGCCCATCTGACTAGAACGCCCACTATGTCGTATGGCAGTAGGAGGAGACCAAAGCAGCCTTTACAAGGAAATGAGCCAGGAAGCGACAAGTTCTGATGACTGCTGACGACCGGGTTGACAACGATATTGTTCAGTTTAGGAGTTCTTTGTAAAGCCTGGAAGATAACTGATACCTCTTTCTCTACATTTTATGTGTTATCTCCTATATAAGGTAAAGCTGCGTTTAAGCCTGACTCTATTTATGCCATCCCTGTTTTTGTAATGTTATCATACAATGCTAAGTTATTAGCTTGCTTTTAATGTAAGAAATTGAGAAAGAATGCTCCACAACAACTTAGAACGTTATCGATAAGATACTTTTTCAGTCGTGGCTTAGCTACAATTCTAGGTTTCATAACCAGGTAGCCTACTGCACGTAACGTTAGGCAATAAGCATCACATGTGAGGAAAAAAAATATATTTCTTCGTTTTCTTAACATTAGCGTTTGGCACATTTGTCGTATTTTTTGCGACCGTTCTTGGGGATTGTGTATAATAATGCACCGAATTCTTTCTCTTTCCACAGGTTTAGAAATGTCTAAGAAAATCAAGGCAGGTTCTGTGGTTGAAATGCAAGGAGATGAGATGACAAGAATTATTTGGGAGCTGATTAAAGAAAAGCTAATCTTTCCCTATGTAGACATGGACTTGCATAGGTAAGATGCATTCCCTATTCTGGTTTAACAAGCTTTTTTGTGCAGTCTTGCAGTTAGGATCACGTGATCAGTCAATGACCTTTTGCACAGAAAATGGTAAGAGGCTGGCCAAAGTACATGATGGCATGACATAACTCCATTTTTACATGACTGGTGCAAACATTATCAGTAAAGGCATCAGCACTAAGTGTAACTACAAAGCAGGGAGATCACTGTTGACACTATGGGAAACTCTATCAGGGCAACTGTGGAAGGAATCAAAGATTCAAATTGTTGTGACATGCCTGGAGGGGGGAAAAAAACCTGAGTGTACTGTGATTTGTGGTGGCCTACAGGAAAAAACATGGTAGGCTATTGGTAACTGAGGCCTACTTACAGGAGGAATTCTCACCTTGCATAATTTAGAACTTTCATAAAACCACCCTAAAACACTGAAAAACAGCATTTTCGCACTGTCCCCAGTACTGAATTATAAATTTCAACTTCAAATATCTTGGGCAAGATCACTCTTGTATCTTTCAAAATAAATTAATATCTTTTATATTTTAGATACACATTTTAGCCGAGTCCCCAGGTATTGACTCAGTCCTGTTACATATTTTACTTCATGAAAAAATTGGAGTAATCAGCTAATCACTGAATTCAGTTAACAATTAGATCACCTAAGCCTTCTGAAGGCCATGGGAAGGCCAAAAGTAGACTCATTCCTTTTGTTTACTGCATATATTATGAAATTATACAGTTGACTGAATTCGCCAATCTAAAATTTCTTTCTTGTTACTCATTATTTTTATTGAGAAACCAATAACATAAAAAATATCAAATTATATTAAAGTCTTATCCCCATAAATATCCCCATAAACTTAGAATAGACCTCAGGTTGATTGAAATTGACTGCATGGGCGCACGTGCGTGCAGCTTAGACGGAACATAGTTAATTACCGAAACAAACTCTGAAAGCCGTGCTAGGAGCCTAGTACTGAGCCCGTTGACACTTTGACAGCTCTGATGTGAAGCACACACAATATACAAAACGCTATTAAAAATTGTCCGATACAACAGTGATAATGGTTGCGTGGGGGGACCCCAAGAGCAAACTGTGCTTTGGTGTTTAAATATTTTGCTATTTTCAGCTTTGACCTAGGAATTGAGCATCGTGACGCTACTGATGACCAGGTGACTGTGGATGCAGCTGAGGCAGTTCGGAAATATAATGTGGGCATCAAATGTGCCACCATCACTCCAGATGAGAAGCGTGTGGAGGAATTCAAATTGAAACAAATGTGGCGATCACCCAATGGTACTATCCGTAACATCTTGGGGGGTACAGTGTTCCGTGAAGCAATCATCTGTCAAAACATTCCACGGCTGGTTCCAGGCTGGGTCAAGCCCATCATCATTGGCAGACATGCTCATGGTGATCAGGTATTATGATCCTCTCCTCCAGAGCCTATTGAGGTTTAGAAGAAACGCACAGGCGTTGAGAAAATAGAATGGAAATCTCTATTGTAACATTAGTTCAATTAATGGAATTTACTTTGGTCAGTTTTATTTACTCATTCATGCATTCTTGCACAGCAGCAGTTCCCAAACTTTTGTCTGTGCACCCCCTTCTACATTCCAATCTAGTTTGCACACCCCTAAAGGCAGACATTTTTTAGAAAATAAGTAAATAAATATATCACTCAGTACATTGAGTCGCTGCTGTTACAGGGAATGTTCCGGCATTACATATATGTTCACAATACAATCCATCAGTGGAAGAAACTCCTTTGGAAGCGGTCTGTCACAGTGAACTCTATTTTGCCTGAGCCTTTCAGAATATCCACTGTTGATTCTACGGGCTACTGCACTCTGCTCGTTGCTGATAGTGCGCTGCCGGTGTGCGGACGCAAACAAAACTGTCAAATTCGAAAGTGCTGGTCTGTGGAGGCCTTAAGACAGTTTTGGAAATTAAATTTCAGAATCTCCTGCCTGATTTTGAGACCTCTGCCCCAATTATCGCTTATTCATGGTTAAGGTAATCAGAATATTGTGTTTACACGGTACCATCATATTCAGAATATGGTCATGATCCGAATAATATGTAAGGGATAACGGCTGCCGAGGTGTCCCGATATAGAAAAATAATGGACGACGCCAAGGTGCGCAGCCTGACTGCGCAGCCGAAGGGCTGTTTGCCTACGCGAAGTCCATTATTTTTCTTATGTTGGGACACCTAGAAGGCCGTTATCCCGCTTACCACCCGGTTGCAACTAAAACGTGTAGATGGTAAGCAAGTGTTTAAAACATAAAAGAAACATGTGGCTCCGTTTAGAAAGAAGTTATCCTGTTCGGTTGGGGTACAATTTTCATATGAAAGAAGATCCGCAAGGCTGCATTCTAAAGAGTATTGATATAGAAAGCTGGTGAAACTTTTTCAGCCCAACAATGCCTCAGGTGTCCTGTTATCAAGACTTAATGGACACCCTGACAGCCAATCAGAAAACAGTATTCCATTCCACCGGGTGATAACGAAGTATTAATGTCCATATAAACACAGTCATTGTGCATTGTGTAATCTGTTATTGTATTCTAAAGGAAAACTGTCCCTAACTGCAACTACCCTCTTTACTCACCACAAATAAACTGATTGTGAATGATGAATAACTTACTAGTATCTCAGCCATCACAACACTGAAGTAAATCAAAGAATAGTTGTGGTATGACTTTCGCTTTGCTTTGTTTGTGGTATTTCAATCAAGTTTTTTAACATAGTTCTGCAATTTCTTGCTTCTTTCGATAGTACAAAGCAACAGACTTTGTAGTAACTGGACCTGGAAAGGTGGAGATGACATACACACCCTCAAATGGAGCACCTGTGACTTTTGTGGTACACAATTTTGAAGGTAGGCAGATACTATCAATGAATCCCAATTTGTGCCACAGTGCCACAGAATCAATTCCAAGCAAGAGAGGGCATGAAATATACAGTATGTGCTCCCAAAAGTACACTAGGAGGGAAATGTCGTATGAAATGGAAAGCTCCTAGAGGTGGATTTCATTGGAAGTTAGCAAACGGAACAAAAGAATTTAGAACAGCATAGACTGAACACAAACGCAAAAGCGAACAAGCACTTCACACAGTCAGTGGAACCTCTGATTATTCGAAACATAAAATAAAATCTGAGGTTCTGGTGACTCAATGTAAAGTGCTTGTTCTTGTAATGGGCCCCCTAAAAGTGATTATGACTGACTTGGATAATTTTGAAATTTTAAAATCGTTTTTTTTTTATGTTTCCCTATTCATAGGGCTAGAACATAGCCTAGAACTCTAGACGTACCCCTAGCGGTAGCAAATTTGAATTTGCACAGTGGATACGTCTAGAGACGCCCGATAGAAAACTGTTGTATCCTGACTCTGGTGGCGGATAACCGGATACCGCAGCGTGGTATGTGTACAGGAAATCGTAAGGCGGGTTTAGTATGATGACGTGGAGAGGCAGTTTGAAAGACAACACAATCACCCGCCCCTCCATTGAGGCACAGTCTATCAGTGGTCTCCAAACTATACATTCTTATGATATAGTCTGGCGTGTCAGGCTAGGCTAACATTCATATTCATATTCATATTGTACAGACTGAGACCTTCCAAAAAAGTATGATTTTGTATGGGGGGGGGGGGGTGGACTTTCTTGTTGAAAGTTGACTGAAGTTGCTCTTGACTGTGTTATATGTTAATTTTTATGTTTTACAGGCACTGGTGGAGTCGCAATGGGAATGTACAACACCGACAAATCCATACGTGAATTTGCCCACAGTTCCTTCCAGATGGGCCTGAGTAAAGAAATGCCACTTTATCTCAGCACAAAGAACACAATTTTGAAGAAGTATGATGGCCGATTCAAGGACATTTTCCAGGAAATTTATGAGAAGTAAGAAAAAACTATAATAACTGCATTACCTTTTTATCATGACACATTCATTTAACATTGTTCTCTATTTCACTTAATTTAACTTAATATAATGATATAATAATGAGTACCAAGAGCAAGGAAAAACTCATTGGTGATTTGGTGATGGATTGTCTATCTGTCCATGCAAATTGTCCAAGGTTGTGGTTAAGCATCATGATCGCATGAGTACAGATCGAATATTGTCTGACATATGGTAGTCAATCAGTGTCCACACGTCCAGACTTGGCACTTTGCAAAGATGGTTGTAGTATACAGGGCAGAAGAAACAAAAGAGTAGGGCCAGTATAGGAGGTTAGCACTTCATAGCATATATGTCTCATATACTGTGTATAAATAGAGAGAGAGAGCAAGCGAGAGCTGTACGATATGGCAGATGTGAGATTCATGGCAGCTCTAGGCTAGTCTTTGGCAGCATAACTAAAGTATGGTGCAGGGCAGCTCAGAACCCTGATAGGGATGGTCGGCTTAAACCATGGTTTAAAACAGTGATTTAGCAACTTAGCATCCAGCTCATGATCCTGGGAGCTATAACTACCAAGTAGTCTACTCCGGCCTGCACAAGTGTATCAAAATTCTGCTCCCCAGCAATATTTGCAGTCCTTATCACACTGGCTCACTCCTTTAAATACTCGACTGTTACCTGTTCAGTGACTCCAACTTTCTAAAAGTGTTAGATACTGGTCTGGAATACCTTTAAACAAAGCAGCCATTGAAAAGAATGTCAGAGACCGGTCTGTCTGCATCTGCAAACAAATTTAAGCACTTTATTAGAAGAGTGTCAAACTTAGGTGATGAACTCTTGTAGTACTCAATTATCCATGCAAAATTAACTCCACTGAGTGCAGGAATTGGTAGGCAGAACTGAATTTCTTAAAAAAATATTTTTTTCTTTTCCGCTCTGATTATTTTAGTACAGGTATGTGTTTGTGTTTCTGATAAATAACTACCTACTGTTTCTTATTTCTTCACAGAGAGTACAAATCCCAATTTGAAGCCAAGGGTATCTGGTATGAACATCGACTCATAGATGACATGGTGGCACAAGCAATGAAATCAGAGGGTGGTTTCATCTGGGCCTGCAAGAATTATGATGGCGATGTTCAGTCAGATTCAGTGGCTCAGGGTAGGGAAAACTACAATTCTCACCTTTTTTTAAATGATTGATTTCTTTTGATGAGCTTAGAGGAAAAGCATACAGGAAAGAAGTATTATATAACTAGAAAAGCGCTCAGAGAGCGCAGACCTCCGCCAAGGCAATGTGGTCACAGACACAATATAAATTCCAGATCATGTTCCGGGTCACCGATCTCCACCAAAATTAAATCAGTTCTTGCTTGTCCCAATATACACATTGTCCAAAAATTTCATACAAATCCGTGCAGTACTTTTCGAGTTATCCTGCTGACAAACAGACAAACAAACAAACAAACAGACAGACAGACCGACGCAACCGAAAACATAACCTTCTTGGCAGAGGTTAATATTAAATGAATCCACAGTTTTAAAAGCATACATACTTGTGAATTCTTGAAAGACTCTAATTTAATGTAAAATGTATTTTATCTCCTAAAATACAAATGAAAAAAATAAGAACTAGAAAAGCGCTCAGAGAGTGCAGACCTCCGCCAAGGCAATGTGGTCAGAGACACAATATACATTCCAGATCATGTTCTGGATCACCGATCGCCACCAAAATTTATTCAGCTTTTGCTTGTCCCAATATACACATTATCCGAAAATTTCATCCAAATCCGTGTAGTACTCTTCGAGTTATCCTGCTGACAAACGGACAAACAAACAAACAGACAGACAAACTAACGAGACCGAAAACATAACCTCCTAATTACAAACACAATGTGCAACTTTACGATTGTGCTTTTCCTGGGAATTTCAAAACATGGATCTAACTGCCAAATACATAATGACTTCACAGGCCTTATTTATTGAGTTGAAAATGCTTTGATTCCACAGACTACAAGCATTCAGGTTTCTTCAGCTGGTAATGTGGACTAAAATCAGGCCCTAACTCTAATCCAATATATACGACTTTTAAATATTGTTGCCTTAAAAGAGAGAAAAGACTAATTAGCGCTAATTAGGTCAAATCAAGTCAATTTTATTTACAGTACAGACCAAAAGTTTGGACACACCCCCTCATTCAATGCGATTAATTTATTTCCACGACAATTTATATCGTAGATTCTCATGTGAGATTATGACAAACTTTTGGACCTGAACCCGATCAAGATGGTTTGGGGCGAGCTGGACCGCAGAGTGAAGGCAAAAGAGCCGACAAGTTCTTAGCATCTCTGGGAATGAATAACTCTTCAAGACAGTTTGAAAAACATTTCAGGTGACTACCTCTTGAAGCTCATCCAAAAAAAATAAAAAGAGGACAAAGCACTTATCAAAACAAAAAAAGGATACTTCGATGAAACAAGAATATAAAACATGTTTTCAGTTATCTAACACTTTTTTTATTAAGTACATAATGCCACGTGTTCATTCATAAGTTTGTTTATTTTGTAGATTGTCACTGAAGGCAACAGTCATGAAAATAAAGTGAATAATTTAATGGGAAAGTGTGTCCAAACTTTTGGTCTGTACTGTATATAGCACATTTAACGCAACAGTGTTGACCCAAAGTGCTCTAATACAAAAACTAATAGGGTATGAATAATAATAATAAAAAATAATAGAAATAATGATGACAACAACAATAATAATAAAGGGGGAACAAAAATAATAATGATTAAATATGGCTTAACATTATAATAACAAAAATATCTATATAGGCCTAACAATAAGAACAACAACCACAAAATAATAATAATAATAAAGATAATAAAAATAGAAAAGGAGATGGGGGGGGGGAGGGTCAGGGAGTATTAAAAGCCAGGGAGAAAAGATGAGTCTTTAATTTGGATTTAAACTCATGTAGAGTCAGAGCAGACTTCAGGAGGTCATTCCAGAGTCTGGGAGCAGCAACAGAGAAGGCCCGGTCACCTTTTGTTTTCAGACGAGACAGAGGGACAGAAAGGAGTTGCTGGGTAGAGGATCTAAGGCCTCGTTCAGATTGGCATCCCAAATCCGATTTTTTCATATCCAGATTGTATCTAGAATTGATTTCGGGTGGTCTGAACAGCAGAAAACCACATGAATTCCGATTTTTCCGAATCTGTTACGCCCTACATACCCATGTGGTGTCAATTGCGATTCATATCGGATATGCTGCGATCTGAACAGCTTTTCCACATGGGATAAGATTTCACCGTGTCACTTGCGTCATTTGTCACGTGACACAAACATCAACACGTGGAATGCAGATGGACGGAAGTGAGAGATCAATGTTAATTCTCCTTTTAAAAAACAGTGTCGTTTGCTATAACAACGTGTCAGTGCGCGTTATGGATTTGCCGCAAGTTGGAGTTTACCTCGCGTGTGGAAAGCAAGGCTTACCTCGCGTGTGGAAAGCAACGTCAGTGAAAGTTTTCAACCACGCATCAGAAAGGCAACTAACAGCTGTGCTGGACTGCATTGATGCACTGAAATAAAGATGAGTAACTTTATTCTTCCATCTCTGATACTTCCTTGTTACTTGTAGCTGTGTGCTACGGCCCCACTTAACCACCAGTCCAGCACAGCTGTTAGTTGCCTTTCTGATGCGTGGTTGAAAACTTTCACTGTTGCTTTCCACACGCGAGGTAAACTCCAACTTGCGGCAAATCCATAACGCGCACTGACACGTTGTTATAGCAAACGATACTGTTTTTAAAAAAGGAGATTTAACATTGATCTCTCACTTCCGTACATCTGCATTCCACGTGTTGATGTTTGTGTCACGTGACAAATGACGCAAGTGACACGGTGAAATCTTATCCCATGTGGAAAAGCTGTTCAGATCGCAGCATATCCGATATGAATCGCAATTGACACCACATGGGTATGTAGGGCGTAACAGATTCGGAAAAATCGGAATTCATGTGGTTTTCTGCTGTTCAGACCACCCGAAATCAATTCTAGATACAATGTGGATATGAAAAAATCGGATTTGGGATGCCAATCTGAACGAGGCCTAAGTGACCTGGGCATAGAGTGGGGTTTGAAGAGGTCACAGATATACTGTGGTGCTAGGCCATTTAGGGCCTTAAACACAAACAGCTAAATTTTGTAATCAGTTCTGAACTTCACAGGTAACCAGTGCAATTGAGTCAGCACAGGAGTGATATGCTCACGCTTTCTGGTACCTGTCTGGCTGCAGCATTTTGGACTACTTGTAACCTTGCTACAGTGGAGTTGGACAGACCAAAATAAACGGAGTTACAGTAATCCAGCCTAGAGGAGATGAAGGCATGAATTACTGTCTCCAGATCCTTAAGGGATAAAAAAGGTTTCAATTTTGCAATATTCCTAAGATGGAAAAAGCTACCTTTAACCACATTATTAACTTGATGACTAAAAGTTAGGGAAGAATCAAAGTAGACCCCAAGATTTTTTATAACAGTGCTGAAATTTGGAGACAAGGGACCAAGTGCATTACACAGTTCAGAAACAGACCTTTGAGGCCCAAAGATGGTAATTTCTGTCTTGCTTTCATTTAACTGCAAGAAATTTTTAGACATCCAGCATTTAATGTTGTTTAGACAATCAAAAAGACTAGCTAGAGAGCTAGTATCATTATGGGTAACAGGCAGGTAAAATTGAGTATCATCTGCGTAGCAGTGATATTGAAAGTTATACTTTTGGATAATGGATCCAAGTGGGAGCATATATAAAGAAAATAAAAGTGGGCCTAGTATTGAGCCTTGAGGGACACCACATGTAATGGTAGCAGAGGAGGAACAATAATTACCAATTCTAACAGAAAAGGTTCTATCTCTCAAATAGGAAGTGAACCATTTTAACACTGGGCCCTGAAGACCATCTTCATCTTTTAGTCCTTTTAAAAGTATGATGTGGTCAAAGGCTGCGCTGAGGTCAAGGAGGACTAACAGTGCACAAGAGCCTGAATCGACTGTGAGAAGTAGGTCATTGTGAACTTAAAGCAAGGCAGATTCGGTGCTATGCAAAGATCTAAAGCCAGATTGGAATTTGTCAAGGATGTTAAAAGTTTTAAGGTACAAGGAAACCTGTGAGAGGACAACCTTTTCCAAGATTTTGGAAATAAATGGAAGTTTGGAAATAGGCCTATAGTTTTTAAGGTCGAGAGAGGGCTTCTTAAGTAAAGGTTGCGCAATAGCCTGTTTAAAGCTAGAGGGAACCATGCCATTTCTCAAAGGGCTATTAATTATAGCTAACACCAAAGGGCAGATGGTAGGGAAAAACGTCTTTAAAAAGACGTGATGGTAATACATCTAAATGTGAAAAAATAGAGACCACCTCAGAGAGCTGTGCAGGAGATACAGCTTGAAACTCCTTAAGGGAGCTGGGTGATGAATAAGACACAGAAGGATCAGAAATAGGAGGTGAAATTTGAGACCTAATTCTATCCATTTTATCAATAAAGAAATTGAGAAATTTCTCACACATTTCAGGTGTAGAAACAACTGTAGCTACAGCAGGGTTTAAGATGGAGCTAATGCTTCTAAATAAATTTTTTGTTTATTCGCTCAGCATAGTAATCAGCCTTTGCACTTTTAACAGCGCTTTAGAAGATTTTCAGTGAGTCTCTAAAAATCTCATAAGAAACCTGTAGTTTATCCTTCTTCCAACCACGTTCAGCTCTCCTGCAAGCTTGTCTTAAAGAATGGGTGAAATCATTCATCCAAGGAGTAGTGCTGGCTTTAGATTTTTTAAGTTTTAGAGGAGCAACATAATCTAGAGTGGCAGAGCAGGATGAATTAAAGGCAGTGACCAGGTCTTCAGTGTTAGTGCAAGCAGAGAGGGCCTCAGAAACAGTAGCAGAGTAATTAAGCAGAAATGTTTCAGAGAAAAGTGTGGAAGTTGTAGGGTTTGTAGCACGGACAAAGGAGTGGGACTTGGGTGGGGGGTGAGGGGGAAAAAAACAAAACTGATTCAAATAAGATCATAAAATGGTCTGACACAGCAATATCAATGATGTCAACATTAGATATAGAGAGACCAGATGAAAGCACAAGATCTAATGTGTGGCCCTTATTATGTGTTGGGGCACTTACTGATTGCATGAGGTTAAAAGATTCAATTAGACATAGAAAATCCTGAACCATAGGTTTAGATGGGCAACAAACATGAATATTAAAATCTCCTATAATAAGTACATTTTCAGAGCGAGAAGCCATGAATGATAAAAGTTCAGAAAATTCAGAAATAAAATCATAGTTGAACTTAGGAGTCCTGTAAACTAGAGCACAGAGTATAGGTGTAGAAAAATATAACTTTAAAAGCTGTACCTCAAAACAAGAATACACATCAGATGGAATAATTTTACATTTAAACTTAAAGTTCTTAAAGATTGTAGCTACACCACCTCCACGACCAATAGACCTAGGGGAATTTAAAAAGCTACAGCAAGGAGGACAAAGTTCTCTAAGTGGAGTGACGTCACCATTTTGAAGCCAAGTCTCTGTCAAGAATAGAAAATACAGCTGACGAGATGTAAAATTATCATTTAGGATGAAGGACTTATTAGAAAGTGATCTAACATTTAAAACACCAAATCTAATAGGTAGACAGTCCTGTTTTTGCTGTAGAGGTCCAAGTGAAGACACATTGCTGCAATTTACCTGACAGAGATTGGAGGAATTTACACCACCAGCACTGAGTCTACCCGTTATAGATCAGGGCATCCAGCGAGTAGGGATAGGGAATGAAGCTGGTGTTTTCTCAGCACTGCTGGAGGATGAAGCTATAGGCCTACAGTCACGTGAAACCGGGATTGTGGACTTGTGCCGTGAAAGGGCGGCTTCAATTTCGCAGGAGGATCTCAGGGCACTCTGCTCTTGTGAATCAGTCGATAATTTGGAGAGATCGCGCTGCGCTGTGTACAGGGGAAGTGGATCTTGTAGTGGGGGCGTTGTGAGACTTCCATGCACAGAGCCATGCCATTCGTCAAGTTGATTTTGCCTGAGCCTCGGTGAATGTATCTTCTCCGGCGTGAAATCCCCACTTCACGGCAAAGGTGAAATACACTGTCACTGATCTTGACAGAGGTAGATGTGAACTTCAAAAGATCTCTAGCGAGGTATCGGAAAGCCATGATGCCGAAGCACTTCAGTTCTCCTCCAGTGTGCCAACAGTCAACCGACTATCGCAACTACAAATGTTCGTGGACAAAGAGAGGAGTTAGCAGATGTAGAGGAAAAGCCACCCGATATCCAGCACCAGCAAAAGCATCCACCATCCGCAGCAGCAGGCTGAAGTTACAGCCGTAAGATCAAAGTCTTTTTGCCCGCAGCACTGCTAGTTTTGATACAAAGTATCTAAAGCTGTCTGAACGTTCCACAGGCAGAAATGATGAACTTCGATAAAAATCACTATGTTCTGTCAACCCGCAAAGACAGTGACAAAAATAGCAGCTTGGCTATGTCAGCTATTGCAGAAAAATAAACATGTTAGAGAACACTTAAATTCGCTGAAAAAGTAAATTATAAGTCACGAATAGGGAGGCCATACGGAGCAGCGCATCTGGCCAGCGTCTCCGTTACTAGGCAACTAAAAGGTGTGGATTTACATTACTTTGAGACATGTGCAGTCTGTGGATTTGATGTATCTTTGCTCCTGTGAAGTCCTGATGTATTTTTGACAGTACAGTCACATTTTAAAATATCCGAATTTGTTCTTCATGTTTGTAATTTCTGAAGTAGAAAAAAAAAACATTTTTAATGGATGAAATACACAATACATTTTACAAGGTCACCAAGTGCTGTCAATAGGAAAGAGAATATTGGTACAGGCTGAATAGCAGAAACTTCAGCTAATGCTAATTGATAAGGCAGAGAAACACAAGTTTACTTTCTGTGCCCCATTCACTTACCAGTAGCTGTCAACTAATGTTCTTGTCTTTCTTTATACCAATGATGCAACAAAAGGGCTATGGGTTGATTTGCGTAGACCTTTTCTTGAGTTTTTGTCATCCTTTTCATCCTGACCTTAGGCTACGGGTCTCTGGGCATGATGACCAGTGTCCTGGTATGTCCAGACGGTCGCACTGTGGAATCTGAAGCTGCTCATGGAACAGTAACACGACACTACCGTCAGCACCAGCAGGGCAAGGAGACTTCCACAAATCCGATTGGTGAGACACACTTTTCACACTTCCAATAATCCTTGAGGAAGAATTACACAGTTCTGATAACCCTTGAGGAAGAATTACACAGTTCCAATAACCCTTGAGGAATTTAAAACATTCAAAACAGCAAATTGACAGTTTACTGAGATAGTCACTGTGATTTGTTACCACAAAGGTAGCAGCATTTACTCCAGGTTGCGTATCGATGCATCGAATCCACATTTTGCATGTCAGCAATGCATCTAGTGTCTAGAGACGTAGGCCCTTCACAGAATGACACCAGGGAGCTTAGATCTTGTAATTCAGCTGACAACTTTGAAAGATTGCACTGTGATGCCTTTAGTTGAAGCAGACTATCATGTATGGAAGATGTCAAGACTCAAGTGTTTATTTGTCACTTACATAGTATGACATGTAGTGAAATTGCATGAGGGAGAAAAGAGAGAGTATAGGCTTCAGACAGAATTAGAAGGCTAAATAGTCAAAAGCTAAAGTAAAAGAACAAAAAAAGGCATTAAGTCCATAATGGGATGATCCGCTAGGCCTAGCCTACGGGAGGCGTGATAGACAGGCAGGGGGGAAATCATCTCATCCAGGTGGCATGGATGCACACTCCACACTCCGTCGTCACCTCCAGAGGCTCGTTGATCCCCACTGGCTCAGCAGCATCACAGATGAGAGGCGCTTGCAGTGACCACAACTCCTTTGGCCTTCCCCACACTCAAGTGCGCCCATCGCAGTGCATCATTTGAATCCAATAAGCTGTCCGAGCCAGATTTCAAACTCCCAAAATTCAAGCTTAAATCAAACAAAAAACTAAATGTAAACAATAACTCAAAAAGCAAAAAGTCATGACTACTACAAAGTAAAAAAGGCAGAAAGGAAAGCCAGAAAGTGGAAAAGTATGAAAAAAGAAGAACTATGAGACAGGCAGCCGACCGCGCAGTGGCTTTGAGCGATATAATGAAAGCTGTATGTACCGGCCCTTTTAAAGGAGCTAACTTTTTTAGCTCTAATGTTCAGAACGTATTGTTTCTCATGGAGGGTGCACCAGGTAACTAGACACATTTGCCATGTTCGAAAATACGAACTGGGTACTACTGGTATACTGATCCTGGCATGAAGTAGTACGTCGTATGCAGTATGTGGAAAATATGATTTTGCCAGTATGCAAAAGTTTCCCAGATGTTATACTGATGGCGGCCAAATCGCCAGTATAGACGAATCAGACGAAACTACCGGAAGTAAGCAGGCGCCATTATTGAGCTACCCAGATCACCAATCGGTCCATAGGGATAACGTGATGGCACACCATAAAATACAGTGATTTACGAGATTCACTACTACTTGATAATGTCAGAGTGTTCCATGGTCTTTGCTGTTAGCTGTCATTGACTGCGCATTGGCAAAAATGTTTGTTGACAGTCCAACAATGGCGCCGCCACAAGATTGTAGCCTACACAAAACGCTCCTCGGATTTGTCTATACAAGAGGTGTTCACTACTCGGATACTTCAATCCCATAATTCAACGCGATCTTTCCCCTCACGTTTTTTGGGGTTTGGCAATGGCGGAGAGTAGTGGTGGTTTTGCTGAAACTTGAGTGACTGAACTATTTTGAGGTATTTTTGACACAATAACCGTTTTAACTTGCACAATGTGCATATCTGTTGGACATATGACTGTTGTAGTTGTGCTTTGTTCGTTTGTAAGAGAGATTATTTTGTTTGAGTTTGCATTTGAGCAACTGAGCATGGCTCTACATTCAAATGCCTGCCCAAGACGTTAGCTTGATTGCTAACCATTAACTTCAATTGAGGGAAGCGAGCTAGCGCGGGAAGCAAGCTTCTAACGTGAGTTTAAAGCTGATAGGTAACTTTTGGCTTACTATACTGTATACTATGGTGGGTGTAGCATTCAGTATGCAGTATATACTGAAGCAGTATGCAGTATATAGCACGTAGTATGACTTTCCGAATGCAGCGATTGAGTATTTCCCCAAAATTGAACACAATTGAAATAGGGCATATGAACCCACTGTGGAGGTCTCTCAGGCTGCGTTTACACTGGCAGTTCAAATCCGATTTTTTGCTCCCATGTGGCACAATTCCGATGTGTTTGACGACAGTGTAAACAGAAAAAAGTCACATAGAATCTGATTTGTCTAGATCAGATCCAGGCCTCTGTCATATGTGGTCATAAATCAGATACGTATCAGATATGTGTTGATGTGATGGCAGTCTAAACAGACAGATCGGATGTTCCCTACCAATGCGTCTCATACGTCATTAATTGGGAGTTTTTCTGCACCAACACGCAAGTTAGAAGGAGAGAAGTGACCTAGGCTAACTCTCCATAGCCTGCACACCGCAGGGGAAACGAAGGGAAACAAGGACGAATTTCAGTAAAATTAACGAATCAATTTAGGAAGATATGAGGTAGCGGAGAAATGCTTTTTGTTTCATTCCCAGATTCATTTATGTCTACTCCGCGATTAACAACCACATAACCATTCATCGTCTCCGTTTTGACAGTGATTTTTCAGAGTGCCCCTTTCACGACATGCTTTCACTTTCACCAATGCTCGGACTTTATTTTTTCCCCTTCACTTTCTCAAGCGGTTCATTTCATTTGCTGGTTGAAAGCAGGACTTTCATTTTACTGACAGTCATTTGATGATGAGAGAGACGGGCCGTTTGTTCAAATAGCCTAGTTCTAGATCTGTAAACTGCTCGGGAATTCTCTCCGTTGCACCTCTGTCTCACTACCTCTCACTTGTACAACATTTTTTTCTCTCCATTCACAGGAGATTTTACAATACTCGCGGGTGTTCATAGAAAGACGATTGTTCGGGGGTTGTGCCTGAAGTTTGTTAAGGATTAGCTTTCTACTTAGTCGTCATCATTATGATGGAACTAAGCATGGAAATTATTTAATGGCAGCAATAACATCCAGGTTCTGGCCACCTCTATTTTGAATGTCCCTTTGGTCAGGGCGGACGTGCCTTCTACGCATGCGGGTTGTTTCAAGTGTCTGGCAAGTGTAAACATGCACATCTGATTTGGGCACTTTTGAAAGTAGCTGTAAACACGCAATCAAAAAAATCGGATGTGAGCAGAAAATTGGAATTGGGCACATCTGATCTGCAGTGTAAACGTAGCATCAGTGTCTCCAGCAGCTCACTGTGGGGCCTCTATATCAACTTGGGCCTCATTTCCCAATAAAGATGGATCTTAGTGGCTACGATTAAATGTAACAAATTATGTTGCGAAGATTCTTTCATTTTCTACGTGTGTTGAACAAACACATTTGTAGCATGAATGTGTCTTGAAACTTGGTCATATGTATAACATCTGAGAAATAAATACTGAAGTTGGAGCTGCTTTCACCAAGAAAAGGTAGAATGTGGGTGAAAGCCAACAACTCCCAGAATGCACTCCCCTCTCTCCCCCACTCCCCCGGTCAATCCCAGGCCCACCTTAAAGGGACTAGATCAGAGCCCGTTTACGGCAAGCCATGGCACTCCTATTAACGCCATTCAACCTGCAATTCCAATAGCAAATCCGCTAGGGGGCGATCGCGAGTCATATAAAATATTATATGTGGACTGAGAATTAAATCAAATTACTCTGAACCGCATGCATGAATGCATTTATTCAAGAAAAAAATGTATCTAAAGAAATGCAGCATTTGAGGGTGCAGCTGCATAGAACCCAATTCATTCTCCAAGTCTTTTTTTTTTTTTTTTTTTTTTGCAATTATCCATTCTTATTGCCCTCACCTGCTTATGTGGCTGCCAATGTTGTGGGACTCCACCCACCTTACCCTGTGACATACATAGTTAGGAAAATTCTCTGCAGGTGGTTTAAGCACACAGCAGCTGAACAGCTACTAACAGTGTAAATTGTCTATTTTAACAATTAAAGAAATGCGCCGGAGTGAGTTCAAGCATAACCCTGCTGCACGAGCCTTCCAACAGCAATATATTTCGTATGAAATGAAAGAATTTCGAACAGCATAGACCTAACGCGAAACACTTTACATTGAGTCAATGTAACCTCAGATCTTACTTTCGGTTTCCAATAGTCAGGTCCCATTGATTCAGGGTATAAAGTGCCTGTTCACTTCTGCGTTCGCATTCGGTCTATGCTGTACCAAATTATTTTGTTCCACTTGCTAACTAGCGCATTTAGCAAGCTCTTTCAACAGAGCTATGCTTGAATTCACTCCGGTACATTCCTTTAAAGCTTTTTATCCAACTTAAAGTGTGTGTAGAGGCAGTATAGACCCAAGAAACACATTCAAAAGCCATAAAAAGTGATTTTTCGTAATATGGGACCTTTAAGTTCCAGACTGTCAGGTGTGCGATATTACTAAATAGACAAACAAATTTGTGTGTCAGTTGTCAGATTCATGAAAAGTCCCTTGGCATGCCATCACTAGAGCACATTTATGTGTCTGAGGAGCTGCAAGTTGGTAGACTTACAGTTACATGAATTCAGAAGTTTTACCACACATGGGGACTGTTATATAGCCTATCAAGTCATATTATTCTTGCTTTTCAGTAGACACATGCAGTAATGAGCTACAGCTGGCAGAGAATCTGTGTGCCAGCCAGGTGCACACTGTAATGAATAATTAGCTTGGTAGGTGAAGGAGCAGTGCCATATTTCAATTGTGCTCCTCTGGGTGGTCAAAGGTAGCCTGACACAGCCCGCCCATAATACTACTGTTCATCCGTATTCATGGTCTGGATACGGTATTCTGGGGAGGTTTTAGTCTGTCAACAAACTGGGTTAGCGAGGCTGATCGGGCGAGCTGTCCAATAGTTTCAAACGAGAGCTGAGTGCCCTCCCCACGCCCTATAATCGCTTTAGGTTAAAGAACCTCTAGACCATGAATACGGATGAACCATGGAGGTATTAATAAACCTGGAGAAACATACTAAGTCCCGCCTCCCATTCATTCCAATGTGAAATGCTAGGCTAGTGAATTCATCCAAAATTGAACAAAATTTTCAGTTGTCAAGATGGCGTTTCATGGAGCTCACTTCCGACTCCATTTCATTAGGCCAATGAGGGCCCCTGTTACTAATGGAGATGAGCTACATATGGCAAGTCTGGGCACGCCCACAAAAGTTTGTGCACAGGAAGCTCGTTCACCTGAGCTGAAAGTGTAGCATTAACCAATCAGCATATGTCAAATGGAGTCGGATATGATGTCATTTCTGGAAAATGGCGACAAGGAAGTGCAATGCTAATTGGCAAAGCTAACCGGCCAAATCCTGACCCCCTGGGATGAACAGTAGTATTGTGGGCGTGTATGTCAGGCTAGGTCAAAGGTGCTATGTTCCCACGGTTGAGTGGGAGTTAGTGCTGTGGTGTGGCAAATATTGAACACAGACTTGTTTCAAACAGGTGTGCTAAACGTAGCCTAGGGTTGCTAACAGAAGACAAATTAAATCAGGAAATGACGTGATCATTGTTTTCATTGGTTCTCCACATCTGACGAGTTTGCATAATAAAATGCTCGAAGTGACGTGAAAGTGATGTGACATCCAAGATCTGAGGCGTCTCAGAGAGCATTATAAAAATGCAGCAAAGTGCTCTCGGGGGAAGTTAGTACAGAAACCATAACCATTTAGATATTCTAACAGGTTGCTAACACAAAGCTTAATGCAAATCGGAGAAGTATTCCTTTAAGCTAAGGCCAAGAAGTATCAGCCAGACCTAAAATGTTTTCTTGTATATTTTTTCCTTAGATCTAAAAATTCAAAACTGGTCCATTTGACCCTAAACACTGCACAAGCGCTAAGCAAGAATGTTTTCTGTCATTCTCTTTTCAGCCTCTATTTTTGCATGGACACGTGGCCTGGCCCACCGTGCACAGCTGGACAAGAACACTGAGCTGCGTGTATTTGCAGAGTCACTGGAGGCTGTTTGCATTGAAACCATCGAGGCTGGGTTCATGACCAAGGACTTGGCAGCTTGTATCAAGGGGCTACCAAAGTGAGTCGGCTTATAAATCACATTGATAAACTACAGTTGTGGTCAACAAAATAACTATGCATTACAAAGGTAGTGCTAGGAAGCCACCATAATTTTTCAAGACAGTGAAGTATGGTAGTACCAAGAGATATAAGCTGTCACATGCATCATCAGATGTGTACAACATGCAGTGAAATGCATTCTGATCTTGGGCCTTGGGGGTAAAAGCTCCTCCTAAGTCTTTCAGTTTTAGCCATGAGACAGATGTCGCAGAAGTAGCTGGGACAGATGGGTACAGGTCCCTCAGGATCTTCACTGTTTGGCTCCTGCCTCTAGTGTTGTAGGTGTCTTGCAGAGATGGGAGAGGAGTCCTACAGCATCGCTCAGCAGCCCGTATCGCCCTCTCAAGGGCTTTACGGTCCTGTGCATCATGAATGTGGAGATGTTTAGAGGTGCCAGAAGATAAGGCCAAACACAGGAGCTTAGGGGTCAATTGTAATTATGGTGTAACACATTTTTATTTATATGTTTATTGTGTATATGTTTATATGTGCAGTGATCTGCACATTTCCTTTGCAATTTTTAAACAATTTTATCTAGATGCGATATTCAATGTTATATCTTATCATTGAACGCATACTAGAACAAATATCTTGTCACTTTCCGATAGAGGAGGGTGATGGGTGCATTCATAAATTAAATCTGCCACTCTGAAAATGGGATAGCGCTCTGCAGTGTGAATCAACGAACTGGCAGATGAAAGTGAACATTAACTCTTATTATAACCTGCTTTTTGTGTTTGTGTTTCAACAAGCCGCTTCTAACTAGTGAGGACAGTGAACTCTGTGATCATCTACCGCTGTTTTCAGTTAACTGACGTCACACTCCGCTGATCTCTCCCTTCAGCTGGAGTGGCCGTAGTGCGTACAGAACGCTCCGATAGTGTGAACGCACCCTACATGTGCCCTGTGCAGTATAAACATGGCCTCCGTATGCTTGAAATCGCTGATTTGCACAATAGACCAGACATACAGCTACTTATCACTTAACCACTGATTGATGTGTTAATGACAATAAAATTCAATTGTAATCCATTCTAATCCATTTTTCCCCCTTATTAGCAGGACCGGTATATATATGTATAAAACTTACCTTGTTTTATGTTTTTTCTTTTCTTTTTCTTTTTTTTTTTTTGTAGTGTCCAGCGCTCAGATTATCTGAACACCTTTGAGTTCCTGGATAAACTGGCCGAAAACCTGAAGACCAAGTTGTCTAATCAGCCTAAACTCTGAATATACTCAGTACTTGAAGGAAAGTCTATACAAAAATACATCAGAAACGTATGCCTGTACATTTGGAGTTTGGGAGACCTATCCAGTGATGTAGTACATTCATAATTTTGGTAGACCTATCCACATATTAAGTGCCCATATGTGGCTCTGTGCATTCCAGTGGATGGACTCAAGTGCCTTTTCATGGCTCATGCAAAATAAAGTTACAGTAAGACTAATGTTTACTAGAAGTAAGTTAATCTAAAAGAAACATCCTGCAGCACTGCACTTACATGTGAAATTGAAAAATACTTTTCATTTGTTGTGCTATAGCGAATTTGTTTTGTCTTGTTTTTACCCAGAGACATACTAAAGAATGATTGAAGTATTAGCCTAAAATAATGTATTGACCCTGAACATCATACCTGCCATCAGAATTCTCATGACCGTGTCAACTTTATCATTGTTACAGTAATATATCTCAAGTCTAGTAATTGTGTAATTATTAAACAAAACATTCCATACATTTTTTGTTGTTGATTTATTGTTGCCTGGTGATGTGTGTTCAGCTTTTGGTGGCAAGCTACATACTAACCTACCCTACTCTAGGTTAGTAAGAGTTGGGCATGAGTATGCTTTGGGAATAATTTCCCAAAGCTGTTAAATTCCCGCTGCTATTAAAATGTTTTAGTAGGCCTACCCTTCAATGATTCTTTGTCTTATGATGGGCTAAACCTATCATATGGGTAAAGGATAATAAATGACATGGCGTGCACATATAGGAAAAATGCACGTTCGAGGTGGTAACAAGGCTTAGACATGGAGCAGATGAGCCTTTACACCTTGATAAGTCCCTCCAGAACAGTGTCTCTCAGCGGGGGTGTTTGGACAATACTGGGGGGCACTGGAAGAGAGACAGTGAAAAGGGGGGGGGGGTCAACTACAAATAGAGGGTGTTAACAAAACATGAACACCCTGAACTGGCGATTTGCAACATCAACGCAATTTCAGCCAATCCCCGCAACTTCATTGCGGCCTAAAATTTTGAGGAATCATTGCAACTTTCTGGAGGGTTTCTCGAGATATCAACCACTTCAGTCACTCACAAGTGAAAGACTTCACAGGCACAAAGCGCTTATTCTGCTCCAGGTTTTACGGTGCAAAGATAAACTGCATCTTCTGAATCCTCTGCCAGCAGCCAGCAGCAAAACAGCTGCATATCACAATATTCTTGATCATTTAGGCTATTGCCATATGTTACCTTTATGTTTATGTTATGAGTCAAGTGTTATCTTAACCTTTGGAAGTGAACAAGCTCTGACTTCCATCTCTCTCAGAACTATCAAGCTCTCACAGACTGGTTCAATGTCTCCATTGATCGACAGGCAGTACTTGAGTTTCTGTCCTGTCCATACAGGAGGGACTGTGTCACTCCATCATGTCAGTGTTGCCAACTTGGCTTGTACTGACCTATGCCATGTACAAGAAGGATGGCCTTGCTGACGAAGAACAATCCTATTCCACTGATGAAGATTACGATGAGGAGTTTTATTAGTGATGTGGATTTGAATAAAGACTACTTTTGTACATTATTTGTCAAACATGTACAGTAATTACTTATCATGCTCAGTGAGCTGTGGATATTCCATAACATAATACATATTCCATATGAACCTCTGCAGTATTCATCGCTGTAAAAAGCCAGAATCTGACACCCCACTAAGCTACTACACAAGTCCTATACTGTTTGAAAGAGCATTCTGTTGGGATTTTAAAGATCTGTCTTCCCCAAAATATTGAATGGGAAAATAAATTATGCAATCTGTGAGAAAATGTCATGACTTGTCATACCTTGACATTTACAGTAATGTCAATGTCATAATTAGGTTTTCCACACCCTAAAACATAGTAATCCATGTCTATTTTTTTTTTTAAAGATATTTTTTGGGCTTTTTGCCTTTAATCAGATAGGATAGTGTAGAGATGACAGGATACAAGTGGGAGAGAGATGGGGTGGGATCGGGAAATGACCTCGGGTCGGAATCAAACCCGGGTCCCCGGAGTAATGGTCTGACGCTCTAGCTACTGAGCCACGGTGCCCCCGTAATCCATGTCTCATTTTGTTGTTAAACCATCAGGTATCTCAGTGCTCTGCTTGATTACTACGCATAATTTTCTCAACCGTAGTTTACAAGTGTACAAATTTATAAGTGGAGTGACCACAACCTAACCAAAGGAATTTATGTCCCATTTGTTCTCCTACCATTTTTAGATCCTCAGCTTTCTCAGTGTTCTGCTTGATTTATAAGCTTAATTCTCAACCTTAGTTTACATAATGTGCGAGAACTCGAAACAGCTACTCTTCTCAGATGGCCATCATACATCATTCCAGGCTTTCAGAAATGGTATGGTAGCCTTGGCCACAAAACTATGGATGGGGAAAATAGAGGAAATAAATTATGCAATCTGTGCGGAAATGACTTTGACCTTTTACAGTAATGGCAATGTCATAATTGAGCTTACCACACTCTAAAACATTGGAATCAATGACTAAGGGCAGTGGTAGCATAGTGGTTAAGGAACCTGACTAGTGTGCTAGTATAGTTTGGAAAGTTGTGGGTTCGAATCCTGGCTGCCACCGTTGTGCCCTTGAGTAAGGCACTTAACCCTACGTTGCTCCAGGGAGATTTGCCCTGAAGTGACAGATAGTTGACAAATGTTAATCGCTTTGGATAAAAGCGTCTGCTAAGTGTAAATGACTCATTTGTTCTTACACCAGTTTTAGATTTTCAGATATCAAGCTCTGCTTGATTCATTTGCATATTTTTCTCTATCTTAGTTTACTTTATGTGTGATCACTCGAAACAGCTACTTTTCTCAGATGGCCATCATACATCAATGAAAAGCTGAGATTCCTGGCTTTCAGAAAAGGTATGGTAACCTTTGCCACTTTTCCGGCAAATGACCAACCCCTCTGGCTCACAGACTATAAAGGCAAAATGAAGTATAGGGGTGGCAGCATCATGTTATGGAGGGACTCTGCGGCAGGAGGAACTGGGGCACTTGAAAAACAGATGCATCATAACAGTACATGGATATATTGAAGCATTGAGAAGTCATAGGTATGCAAGTAGGCCTGAAATACCTGATCCAGTAACACCAGTTCTGTCTGAATGAGCCAAAATTTCAGCAGAAGCCTATGGAAGGATATGGTAAACTTTTGGCCCAAATGAAACTGTTTCAAGGACGTTCTATCAAGACTAAGGAAGTATATAAACTTTTGGACTGATGTAAAAAAAAAAAAAAAATCTCTCTAAACTAGTTTGTCTTTTTACTGACAAATATTAAAAAATGTGATAATAGTGACTGACAAACAAACAGACAAAGCTTACTCTGATTCAACGTTCAAGAGTAAAGAGAAAAAAAAAGTTTTTCCTTTTCTCTTAAGTGTATGTAATGTAAACACATGATTTCAACTGTAAATGATAAAATGCATGCATGACACTCTTAAAGGACAACTTCAGTCAAATTTCAACAAGAGCCATTGCTCAAGATCAAAAATGAAGACACAAGAAATTTTGGTCCACTCGTATAGGTTTCCTTGAACAGAGAATTAGCACCGACAACTAACCCTTGGGGGCAGATATTTTGAACTGTATTTTCAACATGCTAACATGCTCCAAACGTCACCTCAAGTTTAGATGTTGAAAACAGTTTATCTGTCCCCATGGGTTAACTGTCAGGGCTAATTCTCTGTTCAAGAAAACCTACATGTATATGAGTTGGAAGAAAAATTCTCACATCTTTAGTGCTGGCTGGTCTTAAGTTAATTAAGCAATAGAGCTCTTGTTGGAATTTGACTGAAGTTGCCTTTTAAGCTTTTGAATGGAAATTCTAATCAATTAACAATGTATGGCAAGGAACCTTGAGTTTCTGGCTGCTATAATTTCAGCAAACCTCCAGATGTTGTGTTTTCTTTGACTTTCACGTGTTGAAGCTTTAGCCCATAGCTTGACACGATAAGGAAATGGTAGAAGCTTCGGTCAAGGGTTTATTTCACCATCACTAACTGTAGGTAGCAGTTCATCCAGGCTTTTTAAAAATCTATGTTGGCAATCCTCTCACATTCCCTTGTTAAGGCTAGATTTACCTTTTCAATTTGAGCATTTCACTGTTTGGTGTTGCTCAGGGGTAATGACGATCATGTCTTTATTGAATTGAAATCAGTCATCTTTTGTGCAATAATCATTCAAATTACTTACAAATGATACAGCATGATACTTTAGAGAAAAATAAATAAATAAATATTCATGTAAAATAGAATTGTATGCATATTTCCAAGGGAGCCTGTGACACTGTACAGGCCCTGTATTTCGCATCCTGCTTTTAAAATTGTACCTGAGGTATGGCAACAATAAAACAATAATTTGACTTCTTCCAACATATTTTTCTGTGCTCTCTTGAATTAGTTTTCTTTTTCTTTCTTTTTTTTGGTGTGTGTATGTTCACATGTACTGTGCAGCTTATGTTACACTTACATTTCCATTTTATTCAGTCAAGGACAAATTTGGTGTCAATCAATCCATAGCGCTGTAGTCCAAGATTACCAAGTGCTGTCGGTAGTCAAGAAAATTTGATACCACATGCATTTTATAGTAAAGTGGCAGCTAACACTAACCGAATGGTGCATAGAAACTTGCTTTCGCCTTAATTTTCTATGGCCCCTTCATTTAATGTTGGATACCGGCTTGCTGTTCAGTTGATGATGTATCAAATCTTCTAGTTCTTTTTCCAACAGACAACACCAAGTGACCTCAAACAAAACAGATTATGGATTGAGCCACACTGGATTTCAACTAGAAGTTTTTTTTATCCTTTAGATCCTTTGCATTCTTCAGAACATATATATAGGAAACTTGGGTTGGCAAAGACTAGTGACATGTCTTTAGTGTCATGGATTTTGTGGGATCACGATTTCCGCTTTGGACATAGTTTTTATAGCAAATGACATTTGGTAATTATAACACATTGACGCTTGACCCCAATAATGCAAAGCAAACAGAACACACAACTCTCGATACAAGATTGTATGTGTATTCTGTAAGACATTCACTTACAGATAATTACCATTTTAATTTTTTTGTCACTGTTAGTTCCAATATTCAGTTTGAAGTATTTTTTTTCGGAACCCCCAATGACATTTACATCATTTCTGAAACAAACAAAAAAAAAAAAACATGTGGATATTAAAAATTATGTGTGTGTGTGTCTTTTTTAATCTGAGGTATTTATTCACAAGGGAAAATGTGATTGATTTTTCCTCCTGACAAAGCATTTAAAAATACATTTTTAATCGAAATGATAATTAAACTTTTCCCAGAGACCACCCTGGTCCTGTTACAGTAAAATGCTGGCACTGAGGCGATTAAGGCTCTTTATCACCAAGTGCAAGTCGAGCATTAGTTGAAAAGCAAAATTACATCAGACACATCTAAAACTATGTAGTATAATACATACTATAGTATATAATATATAATATTTTAAAATGACTAAAAAGGCTCCACATAGTGCAAGTCTTAGTATTATCAGAACTCGTACATAAAAAATGCAAATGCTGTGTTAACAAACATTTTTTAAACACACTATGTACGCTAATCATGTTCTCAATGCTTGATTTTAATTGTGGGGACTCTGATAAGGAAATAAGCTAGTAGCCAAAGTGTTATGCTATGTCGAGCCTTTTTAACATTTTAAAAATTGTGATTTGGATGCATCTGGCAAAGTATGCTCATTTGGCCATCAAACTTAAAAACCCAGTTACAAATATATATTTTTAAACAAAAGTTCGAGTCATGCACATGGTGAAGAAAGACCATGAATAGCTTCAGCACCGACATTTCACTTTAAAGGATAAATTTGGTATTTTACACTTAAAGCCTTTCATTTTGATATTTCTGATGAAATACAATGGTTAAGCCTCTGGCCCAAAAATTTGCGGTTGCTGTGGTAGCATCCACCCACCTATAGAATGGCTGTATTGGTGCAGTATTGCAATCTATCCTAAAACACATTATACTTTCGTTTGTAAAGACGTGACACTCACTGGGTGGTCAGTGATGTTCACTGATACGCTGACGCAAAAATCCTGTCAAAGTACAACTTCCATCTGCTTGTATTGCTTCAAACTCTTAAGAGGAAGTTTACATACAATTGTGATGAATTCAAAAAAGTAGTTCCACAGTTGAGAAAGAATGGTAAAAATCCCTGTTGGAATCCATACTTTGCAAACGATTTTTGTGTCAGCATATCAGGCGGAGAGTTTCATGTCTTTACACGCTACCTATCCTGGCTTTGGCCATCCCCTTGATCTACGCTTCAGCTTCGTGAAAGGGTCTGGCATTTCACCAATGACAAACGATTGCAAGATGGAGGTGTGAACAGTGTAGAAGTTTGAAAGATTAAAATCTGATTTCACCCAATCGTTAACGCTATACACCAGCTAGGTCGTGAAGTAAGCTAAGATATAACAACAGAAACGCGGCGTTATCCCTCACAACTGTGATCCTGTTGCTCTTTAGCGCGGTATGGAATTGATCGCTGCAAACAATGCCAATGGCCAGAATGCCAGACGGAGTAGTGGAGGGAGATGATTATTGAGCAGAGCTACGTAGGAAGGCAAAGCCAGGCTACACGCTACCTCAACAGACGAAAACTCTCTTAACAGAGAGTGCTACCGCAACAGACGAAAACTTTCGGTACAGAGGCATTTGTCAAATTTTTCATCTTAACCATTTTATTTCAGAAAACACTTTAAGTGTAAAAAAAAAAAAAAAAAAAAAACAACAATCTACCCTTTAAGGAGCCTGAAACACCTAATTTTCGCACAGTATCTCATACACACAGTGAGTACAATCTTCACATCCAGAAGTTACATTATATGAACATCAAATAAAGCTTGAGACACCCCAGGGTCCACAACCTTTTTCTGAGCAAGTGCCTTGGCTCAAAATCAAAGGTGTCTTGTGCAACAGAAGGCAGAAAAAGGTAAACTTCAAAGCAGTAGGTTCTGTTGAGGTCACGCCAAGTACTGCTGCATTGCTGTTTTTGCACTGAGAGGAGAGAAAGAGGGAGAAGGAGAGAGGTATCCAGTTATTGATTTGAAAGCTATATGGTTGGACCAAAATCAGTATTGGCTAGTCTCAAGTAGCTTGAACAATAGAGCTCTTGTTGAAATTGACTGAAGTTGCCCTTTAACATGCTCCAAATGTCATGCCAATAGCTACAGTATGTAACATCAACAGACACCTGCAGCCCTATAGTGTGTATGACTAAAAAAGTGGTTAACAGTGTTCGTGCAAGGAGCCAAATATTGTTTGCTCACCATTTTTATGCGGCTGCTTCCACAAACACATTTAAACCACTTTTTTTAGTTATTTGTAGTCATACATACTACAGTGCTTTGTAAGGTGTCAGCAGATGCAGCAGATACTTCTGGTATGACATTTGGAACATGCTCAGACAGTTTAAAGATCCGTGTGTCACGTCTTTTCGTGTTAAAAGATTTGCTTTCTCGCGTTAAAGATCTGCATTCTCACATCTTCAGTACTGGCAAGTCTCGAGTAGCTTGAGCAATAGAGCTCTTGTTGAAATTGACCAAATTGACTTTGAATTAAGATTTTTCCAAAAGGTTGGATTTATGGGTTCCTTAAGGGCAATACCATATCAACTCAACACCAAAATTTTGATTTCGACACCATACTCCTCAAATTTGTCTTGAATGCTGACAAACCCAGTTTTTCATAAGCATCACAATAGTTTAAACCCCCTTTCTCTCTTAATGCCACAACATCCATTCCTAAAAAGAGAATACTGGGGCAGTACCCTATCTAGTTGTCTAATATCATATTGTAATTGAAGTTTGTGAATGTTCAAAATACGCGTACAACGTGTGTGTGTGTATATAGTACAGACCAAAATTTTGGTGGGAGAAAAAAGAAAAGGAAAATCTGATTAATAATCATTTTAATGACCATGTTGCATCTCTGGAGTTTACATTTATCGTAATAAATAATTGACTATAGATGATACTATTATTGACTGTGTGCGTGTGTGTCTTATCAAGAAGTGGGGGGTGAAGTGCGCAGTTAGTTGCTGCATTATTTTTCTGTTATAAGATGACCCGTTCATTAAGCAAGTGTGTATGGATTCACCCATAGTATATCGTTGGAGATCACCCCTCCTACCATAGAATGTGTCTCATTCAATCAGAAACTCAGAAATAGATTGACCGGACCTAACTGCTATATAACCGTATGCAGTTATGATATTAATAACAATAGTCTTGCATGACTAAACCAGAGCACATGTCAGAGCCAGACAATAAAGTAACTTGTAGTCTACGAAGATCACAGTACAGTGTTCATTTTAGGACATCCTCAGTTGTCAGAGTCGGTTGCCAGACTCAGGATGACAGTTTTTTCTGTGACCCAATACTTTTTTATTTAAGAAAAATGTTCGTCATCCTCAGAAAAAAGTGTCATCCTAAGAAAAATGTTCGTCATCCTCAGAAAAATGTTTATTATCCTCAGAAAAAACGGAGTCATCCTCAGAAAAATGTACATGTATGTCATCCTCAGAAAAAAGTGAGTCATCCTAAGGAAAATGTTTGTCATCCTCAGAAAAATGTACATGTATGTCATCCTCAGAAAAATGTTTATTATCCTCAGAAAAAACGGAGTCATCCACAGAAAAATGTACAGTACATGTATGTCATCCTCAGAAAAAGTGAGTCATCCTAAGGAAAATGTTCGTCATCCACAGAAAAATGTACATGTATGTCATCCTCAGTTTTTTTCTGAGAATAATTTTCGGAGTCATCCTCAGAAAAATGTACATGTATGTCATCCTCAGAAAAAGGTGAGTCATCCTAAGAAAAATGCCCGTCATCCTCAGGAAAAACCTCTGTCAGTTGTAAGAAGAAAAGGTTGTCAGAAAAAAAATGTTATTTGGACTTTCGACCCAAAATTCTCTTTGCATGTCCAACCAACTTCCAGTTGAGTTACCGAGGCCACCATTGTCAGCTAACCGACATAGCAACAAGTTTTGGTTGCAAGAGTAGAGGGGGAAGAGCTTTCTCCCTGTAGCTTTGCTCTCTAATGTAGCCTATTCATCCGGCAATCCCCATAACGAAATGCAGAGAAGAGATGGCTTCATTGCAAGAAACTACTAGGTACTGTGTAGCGTCATGTACACAAATGGCATGTGCACAAATGAGTTCATTTCCCACCACCACTTTCTTCAAATATGCAGACAACACGGTCATAGTAGGACTACTCACAGACACCAATTCCATCAAAGCCCACCATCAGTCCAGGGGAGTGAGAAGTAGTGTCTCTGTTGCTATGTCTGTTGAGATTGTGGGTATGTTGAATGGTACATGCTGCTTGGAAATGATGACTGATGTGTGAAAAAGATTATCCATATGGGACAATAAAGAACCTATCTAAATCTAAAGGTGTAGTGCTAGCATCAAAATAATGTAGGCCTACAGCCAACTGGGAGAGACTAAAGTTAACTGTTTACAATGGCAGGATGGATGGAAGCGACTTGTCTACTAGGTAGGTTGTGTTTTTTGTAATTTGAAAAGGCGGTATAAGTGTAATTTAAACATAGTTTATCTTCAGTTATGTGGATAATTGTGCCTGCTGCTGTGAATAGCTTGCCAAAGCAGAAAAAAAAGAGTCTTACTGTTACAGCATTAGGCTATGTGCTAAGACCCTTAAACTATGGAGTAATGTAGGTCTTAGTAAACTTGCTCTTTCCACCCCAGTGCTTCGCTAGAATAGAAACGTGAATGTCATGCTAAACATAACATTAGCACGTCTTGTTTCTTTGAATCACGTTGCGTTTTAGAGGAGACACAGTAAACACGGTGCATTATTGTAAATAGTGTATATGATAGCCCACTCTTGAAGGTATGATAACCTTGCAGATATGGTAAGGTTCATTAGATGATAGCTTTTAGACTACAGTTCATCTGGATTTGTCCTTTAGGACCAAAGGATATGTCAGATGTCAGTTCCCTGCGTCATACGCACACACACAGTACACTATGATTCAGCAGAAATGACAAACAAACATGATTGTCTGGAAACTTTTTTTTAAATTACTACCACCCCTTCTTTTTTTCTTCGGATGACAAACACATTTCTTCGGATGACAGTTTTTTGTGTGACCTGATATTTTTTTTTTTTATCTGAGTCTGACAACCGACTCATACTGACACCTGAATCTTACAACTGAGGATGTCCTAAAATGAACACCGTAGCAGAGGCATGCTGGCTTCAGCAGCTAACGAGCGGAGCTAGAATCTGCTCTCCCAATGAGTAAAAGAACATTAAAGGTTCTATCAATTGCATTTTGTATTGATATTTATTACAAGTCTATTGCCATTCATATTGGTATCGTTTCATTCCAGCTTGATGCAACCTAGACTTTGACTAAACATGGTTTACATGGTCTCAACTCAGGACTTGACTTCAGTTTCAACTCTTTCCCCATTGAACCATCTACCAAGAACAATCCATGCCAATGTTGCCATGAATCTCTGGCTAACACTGTCAAGGCCAGAGACTTTTTATTAGTATGTTTGATATTACAAAATTAAGCATGTAGTTACACCATAGCTCATCACTGGAATGTATAGTGGGCATTTAAATAGTGAATTTAAAATTAACATTTAAATTACAAAAAATTTGATTCAATGTATGCTGTAGTTATGAGTTTAAACATACCGGTCACAAAGGTTGGGGTCTAAAGCTTGGGTAAGTTTGTGCAGCATATCAACAAATCCCATCTCTCTCAGCTTGTCCTGTCGCTCTTGAGACCCTGAAAAAAACAAGTATTATACAAGCAAGCAAGTAAGTAAATTGATGAAAAAAATAATAATCATGCAACCTTAAAGGTGAGACAGAATAGGCAAATGGAGTATATTATATTGTATGTTCTCCATGTTAAAATGGAATGTATTCAACTTCAATTAATCAAAAAAGTAGATCTGAAGTACTTTTCAAAAACAAACTAATAATAATAATAATAATAATAATAATAATAATAATATGCAAAAAAAATCAATTAAAACAAAACCAACAAAAATTTACAAGTTACAATAGTCTAGTCTTGAAATGATGAAAGCATGAATAATAGTTTCTAAATCTTTACAAGAAAGTAAATATTTTAACTTAGCAATAGTTCTTCATTGGAAAAAAATGGCCTTCACTACACTGTTTATTTGATTGTTAAAAGTGAGTGAAGAGTCCAGATAGATGCCAGAGCCAGGAGGCCCAAATATGATCACTTCAGTTTTCTTTTCATTAACTTGTAAAAAATTCCTAGCCCTCCAACAATTGATGTCATTAATAAAGTTAAACAGGTTTACCAAGGAACCAGTGTTATCAGGAGTGACAGTAATGTAGAACTGGGTGTCGTCTCCATATCAATGGTACTGAAAATTATATTTTTCAAAAATAGATCCAAGAGGGAGAAGATATACTGAAAATAACCCTTGGGGGTTATTTGGGGGTCATTCATTGGGAAAGAGGAGTAATTATAGCCTGGGAGTTCCCATGCTCCTTTGCACGCTTATTTCATTTCACTCTGCAGAGCAGCATGGTGACCATGGCCGTTTTTCTCGCCTGGTTTCGGTATCCAACCGCAGAACAAAAAAGGATTTGTACGGCCCTCGATTGCATTTTACGTCACGTGGTGGCTCTGGTATTGGATCCGAGGTATGTACAGATGCTATGATAGACATTCGTAGCGCCCAATAAACGGCTATGGACAATTGTAAACGATGCTTTTAGTTTGGCATTCGCCAGGCTAGAGTAATTATCCAATCTGACAGAAAAAGATCTATCACTTGAATAGGATTAAACCATTTCAGTACTGAGCCCTGTAAGCCAACTTCAACTTCCAGTCTTTTTAAAACAATAGCAACCTATGACAACACGACAGGTAAAAAAAAATAAAAAAAACACAGCCGACATCCCAGTACAGCACTTGCCTTCCGCACCAGCTTATCCAGTCTCTGTCTACCACTTAACAGAGATATGACTCTCAGCATACCACCCCATAAAAAATGGCTGATGTCACCACTGTATTAAAAAAAGAAGTTCCCCTTGCACACCAAAAGATCTGGGCCGCCTCAGCAGGTACAGCCTGTTGTGTCTTTTTTTTTTATAAAGAGCCGCTGTGTTGTCAGACCAGTCCAGTTTACAGTTCAAGTGAACACCCAGGTACTTATGAGAAGATACCAGTTCAATCTCCATAACCTGGATGCATACTAGTGTCAGAGGCGAATGTTTTCTCCTCCGGAAATAGTAATAGTAATAGTAGTGGTAAACTAGTACTAGACCTATTACTACTTCTACTAATAATAACCTAATAGAACAATGGTTTGGGCTTTTTCCCCCTTCAGGTATGGATTTAAATACTATGGAAGAGCATTGGGGCCATTAGGAGATATATATTTTGCAAATCTCTGAGAAATAAACTCAGAATTTGAGAAAAAAGTCAAAATTTTCAAGAAATAAAGTCAAAAGTTTTGAGAAAAAAGTCGAAAATTTAAAAGTCAAAATTTTCGAGAAATAAAGTCAAAAGTTTTGAGAAAAAAGTTGAAAATGTAAAAGCCGAAACTTTCGAATAATAAAGTCGAAATTTTCAAGAAATAAAGTCGAAAGTTTTGAGAAATAAAGTGAACATTTTCGAGAAAAAAAGTCACAAATTTAGTCTACCTGGAAGTAGGTCATTCAGAGCTGTCAGACTTCGTCTGCTAGGCCTGGTGCTACTGAAATGGAGGACTTAATCAAATGTTATTTTGAGGTTGGATTTACTAACAGAGTATAGTGATTTCTATCCGGACATTGAAGAGGCAGTGTCGTGAACTTGGACTGTGCAGGAGGCGAAATCAGTCGGACATCGACAATGTGATAGCCTTCATGCAGGAGGAACTGAGTGGGAACGGACAGATGCAGGGCATGTGTTGTGGGTGGAGGTATATACCACCAAAAATGACCCTAAAGTCATTGCTTCGTATTTTATCAAGTGCATCGAGTTGTCTTTCCCCCAGATAACCAATTGCCTGAACAAACGGAAGGCTACTGACCCTCATTGGCCAAGTACTCAAAGCCGGAATTTCCATTATCTTGAACTAAACATGCCGTGGCGCACCGCCTTTGACCCTGCTGCGCGCTGCATGGTGAGGTCCGCCTCGCGCGCACGCAAAGTGGAGAGAAATCACACACTGTCATTATCATTGTGACTCCCCACACTCCCCACCCTGCCTATGTTGTACCCCAACTCTCCTATGAACACTATGACCTCGTAACATGCCCAGTGGCATTAGACAAAACCTCCAGCCTCCACCACGTTACTGTCGGATTGTGGAGAGGCACGGTCAGAAGGCATAGAAGCTAGAGGTCTGCGCGGTACTAGATTTTCTGTCCCGCTCCCGCAGCAGTCCATCCCGCGCCCGCCCGCACCCGCAATGAAAATTATTTTTTTTGTCCCGCTCCCACCCGCACCTATACAATCACGTCCCGCTCCCGCCCGCAAAAATACCGCAAGCATAAGCGGTGGAGCAGAGGAAGCGGTCACTCCGGGCCCACGGCTAACTGGGACCCACTTTTGGCCAAATCTACCTTGCTTGTTGTAATTGATGATGATGCTTATTTGTTCTAGTTGTTGGGGTAAATACATGGGTAAATTCAATGCAATAAATATGCCGCTGGTCTATAGATTGCACTCCAATGCCCTCTTACGCAATAAATTAAATAGCCTGCAACAGGCATTCTTCCTCTAACGCTACACTGTTACATTTTAAAAGCGAAACTGATGCTACAGCCAGTAACCTATGGGTTTGCTGAAGTAGGCTAGTCTTCATGCATTTATTACAGAAAATCAAGTGACATAGCAATTATGCCTGTTTGCAAATTTAGAGACATTACCGCGACAAGTCCCCCGAAAAGTTTATCCTCATGACGACCTTTTTCTTTAAAGTTCTGCCGTCGCAAAGCCCCGCCAGGATCACCAGAGCCCCGTTAGAATTAACTGCTCATTTCAAATGATAGGATGAGCACCCAGCTCATGACCTAGGCTACAAATAGGTTTGGTAAAGAAGATGTTTCATTATCGAAGTATCACGTCAGAAATTAATAATAAAAATCGGTAGGGTATGGGAAGTATTTCAAAGAGACGGTGCTCATGGCGTAAGCATTTGTAAAGGATATCCTCACGGCCAGCACGCACCTGTGTGGTGCGCGCTGTATGAAAGCACGAGACATTGGATGGGAAAGAAGTTTATCCACCTAGCAGAGACCATGGTTTTTAATTGTTACTCAAAACATGTCTGTTCACATGATTGGGTGATTGCCGTCTTCAGATACCTATTTTCTCTCATCCCTGCCCTTGACTCTTATGATGAGCTCTGTGTAATTGGCAATGAGTCCTGATGAAAAATAAATGTGGTAATGATAAACATATCCATGTATAATGATATAGCCTATATGGTGCTAAATGTTTAAGTATTAGGGGAGATTTAGGGCAACTTTTTATTTTGATTTAATTTTGCGGGACTGCCGCGAACCATCTGCTTTTACCACACCCGCGTCTCTCTCTACTCCCGCCCGCGACCGCAAGCGGAGCTCACCAATCATCCCGCGCCGCATACTTTTGCGTTGGGTGCAGTTAGTGCAGGGCTCTAATAGAAGCTAGCTGGCTAGCGCGATAAAAATACTGTGCTCCCATATAAACTCAGACATTCCCCACACTACTAACTTGCCTCCTAACTTCACAATGAACAATCCGACCCCCTGAAATATTGTTCCCACCACTAACATTGGCCAAGGGATTTGATGTTTGTGCTTGGTGTGGGGTTAAACTCTCACTTTGTCCAGCTGCATCATAACAAGGCAGGGACGCATCTGAAGCGGGATCGCTAAACATATCAGGCAGGAATCCCCCTTCAGAATCAGGTTCATGGAATATAAAGCTCAATACTTCATTGCAGGTAGACTTTCCTGATGTCATTACATGATAATGTAACGTAGATACTCGCTGATGTTGTCAATAACGCTCTGATACAATGGCTGACACGCTTGTTAGCGCCGGTATTATTTGCATTGACCTACTTCCAGGTACACTGTATTTGAGACTTTTTTCTCGAAAGTTTCGATCTTATTTCTCGAAAGTTCCGCCTTTTAAATTTTCGACTTTTTTCTCAAAACTTTTGACTTTATTTCTCGAAAATTTCGACTTTTTTCTCGAAAATTCTGAATTTATTTCTCAGAGATTTGCAAAATATATATCTCCTAATAGCCCTAATGCTCTTCCGTAAAATACCGTTAAGACACAGCACCCGTTTAAAGTATCGAGCACTAGTATCAAACAAAACCCAATCGATACCCAACCCTAAATGTTGGGACATAGACAATTAGTCCCAACATTTAGCAACTGAATCAATGTAAATGTAAATTAACTCATCACCTGATAACCCGGAATCCAAAATAAGTGGTTTGCCTAAAGTCAGATGCCAGATGAGTAGGTGGAATATGACCAAAAATAAAATATATAATATAATAATTTGGCGAACTCCCCAATTGAAGTCTTCCGTCTTTGACAGAGGACAACTGTTTCTGCCATATTCAGATCATTCAGATCATAAACCTTGCTATATTATGTTGCAAAAACTCACAAGAGTTTTTTTTGTAGCCTAGGCCTTTAACATACAAACCATCAATGCCCTGGAAGTGATAATATAATCATACAAGTGTTAGTTTTGTATTGTACATTATTTTAGGTTGGGATTTACACAAAATATTTAATTTAACTGCTAGGTCTACGATAGGCGATAGCAATTTGAATTTGCTCAGCGAATACATCTAGCTATCAGCCTAAGGTTGTACTCAGACACTGGTGGTGTCTGAGCTGTGTCTATCCAATCACAACGCTCTAGGTTGTATTCAGACACTGTGGTGTTAAACCAATTACAATAATCTATCTGGGCAGGGAGTCATTGGGTGGGCTTAGCGTTGTTTAAATTGGCTTGTTAGTTGCTCTGATTGGTTGTAGCCATCTTACCTGAGGGTCTATCACTCATGGTCAGACTATACATTTTATGTGATAGTCTGGCTTGTCAGGCTAGTCAGGCTAACATTTACCCAGGGTGCCAACATTACATAAAGCACTGTATTGGGATCTGTACTTACCATCCTCTTCATTCCAGATGAGGTTGGAGATACAGAAGGTGGCTGCCAGCTGCAATTTTACATTTGAGTGTCCCTGGAAAAAAGGTTCAGGAATTTGTTTGATAGCAGATGGTTCAAACTGAGAGTGATTTCAGACAATGGTTGAACAACACAATTGGCTTGTGACATTTGCAAATGCAATATATTGCATCAGGGACACATAAAGGCCACAACCTTCTACCTACTTTAGATTCTTCAATTTATATATATATATATTTATTCAATTGAATTAGACGTACAACATTGCCAGAGGCACAATTGTTTCTGAGCACTATGTAATTACAATCTAGAAACAACACGATCAGGCCCCAAGTGGTCTAGGCGCACCTTTGCCATAGTCATTGGCTTGTCTTAGTCTGAAGTATCAAACAACCTCATTACAGATTTTTTCCTACTCATCCAACATTTCTACAAAAACCCAGCTCATCTCAAGCCTGCTTGCCAGCCTCGTCATCATGGCAACAGCGTTGAGGGAGTGCATTACAAACAGTACAGATAACATTTTTCTGCTCTATTTTCTTCCCATCATAAAGGATCGGTAATGTTTGATGAACTTGAGTTGGCACAGAGAAATTCTCCATTATCCAATTCAAACACAAACAATGGCGGAGCAAACCTTAGGGTAAAATCTGAATTCTTTCATGTGGTTTGGTGCTTCAGTGTCAGAAGAGTCAACTGAAATTTTTGCAGAATTTCTTTCACCACACATGGAGCTTCCTGAGACCCATGCGCAAATAAAATTTTGTTCACTGTGGTACTAAGGTTCAGGATTTGTTACACAATTTGTCAATAGGTGGTGCAGCACCACACATGCAGCTTCTTGAGACCTAGGCCCCAAAAATTTAGCATCTGCTTCCTAATGTATACAGTACAGACCAAATGTTTGGACACACTTTCCCATTAAATTATTTTCATGACTGTTGCCTTCAGTGACAATCTACAAAATAAACATACTTATGATGAACATGTGGCATTATGTACTTAATAAAACAAGTGTGAAATAACTGAAAATATGTTTTATATTCTTGTGTCATCGAAGTATCCTTCTTTTGATATGATAACTGCTTTGTACTCTTTTTATTATTTTGATGAGCTTCAAGAGGTAGTCACCTTAAATGGTTTTCCAACTGTCTTGAACATTTATTCATTCCCAGAGATGCTAAGAACTTGTCGGCTCTTTTGCCTTCACTCTGTGGTCCAGCTCACCCAAAACCATCTTGATTGGGTTCAGGTCCAAAAGTTTGTAATAACCTCACACTTTTTTGTTGAGTACATAGTTTCATATGTGTTCATTCATAGTTTTGATGCCTTTAGTGAGAATCTACAATATAAATTGTCCTGGAAATAAAGGAATCACATGGCGTTGGGGTTTTGTCCAAACTTTTGGTCTGTACTGTACATGGAAAAATTGAAGAAAGATCTGGTTAGGGTGACCATACGTCCGTATTTCGACGGACCTGTCCGTATTTCATGCCCTGTCCTGGGCGTCCGGGGTTATTTTTAGAAAGTGAGGAAATGTCCTGGTTTTTAAATTACCTTCATCATTGGACCATTAAATTTACAGGCACTAGGACACTGCACACGGTGCTGCGTGTGACGTAATCCGTGCGGGCAGCCCTGTTTTTATAATCAGAAGATAGCCGAAAATAAGTTTGTTAAACATTCATCAAGGGCACTTCAATTAATCCAGCGTTATCCTTTTGAGTGCGCAATACTATACATATTATTATTGTCTTTCTGAAGCTTTATATATCTGCTCTTACAATGGAGGTATTTGGTATTAAATTAAACTAGACAATCAGATCTATCCGTTGTTATCATTGGTAACGTACTTGCTTGAGAATAAGATGGCTCAATTTCAGTGTAAAGATCGCCCATTAGAAGAGGGATTTTGATAAAATCATCACACATTATAAGACCTGCAAACTTTGAGATAAGTTTTCAACCTGATCTCACAGAAGTGAAATGAAACACAACTCGCCCACTAAAATAAAAGATATTTTCTCCAAACATAATCAGTGGCAGGTTACACTGTTGACACAAAATCATGAATAGCCTAATAAATTCTGTACTGAAAAGAGACAGCTGCATATTCAGCATTGCTCAGTGATGTATTGGGAAGAAGCTGTGTCTCATTAACTTTCAGTGGGTGTGATATCTGTTTCCATCCCAATAAAATCTACAATAGTGTGCTCCCACCACAGATTGCTTTTTTTTATGAATTGTGTTCATTTCACAGATTTCTGTGAGATTATGTTGAAGTTTTATATCACCCAATTGCAGAATTGGAGCACCCTAATCCAATTAAGGTTGTGCTGGGGTATTTCAGACCTTCCCCTTTTTCTATAGCAGCTGGACATGCATATAATAATAATACAATAAATGAGTTTAGCAAAGTCCATAATTAGCAGAGGGGAGTTCAAAATTAAAAAGAAAAAGTTCAAATAGTCCTACTATTTCAATAGATCTCCTATGTTGGAAATTTTTTTCAGCGTGCTTCGCGCACATCTCATACCCCTCCACCCAAGGTGTCCTGATTTTCCCAAATGAAAATATGGTCACCCTAGATCTGGTAGTTTTGGTCTGCTAAGGACCATCATTCGAGGACTTCCATCCTGCATAAAACCAAGACGGTGGTCTCCAGTTTGCTCTTCTGTCATACCACCACAAGACATGTTGGAGGGAAAATAAAAACGTCAAGTGGTCCAAACTATCTGTGTGCTGGAGTTGGAAGTGTACACATAACAATTTTTTGCCACTGAGAATTTGATTATAACCCACATTGTCTTAACTGCACAATGTAGACTTCTAGCTAGCTAGCTAGCTACTGGAGGACAAAATGATATCCTGTGGTCATGAAAATGCCGCATAGAGTCAAGTCCTACAAAGCTATTTCAACCAGGCTTTTTGAACATCTATGGAGAAATGAATGGAACAATGTACAATGTCTGGATTGTGATGTGGTAAAAGGTGCGCAGGAGGGCACATTTGCAGGGAAGAAGTGCTGACTCTCATTTGCATTATTGTTACTTTTCAACGATCAAAGGAGACTTTGGGGGCGAGAGGGGGGTCGATGTGTGAAGTTAAATACTCTTCATGGTTTGTGGTTTGGGGAACTTAATGATAGTCGCTTGATGCGTGTATGACTGCTGTCAGTTCCTGGAACCGGTTTCGCAATAAACTCGAGTTCGTTCTTACAGCAAGTTGTTATTTCATAAAAATAACTACTTCAGTGATATCACCCAGGCTGGAGTAGTAAATTTGTCCAGATATAAATATTTATCATAAAAAAATTTGACGCTGACATCATATCAGTAACCTAACTCACGTCAGATTATTCGTAGCTGCAAGCAGGCCACTCTGAATTTGCTCCGTAAGAGATTTGTTTCAGAAGACTGGACATCATCAAAAAATCTTGCATATAATTTGACAAATCACTTGTCTGCAATCTTACTTCAACCACTTACATCGAAACCTACCATAATTTCCACAATATTTAACTTGCATAATATAGATGTCTCTTTGATATATAACTGTTGATTGTGTTTTGTAAGTTTGCAAACAATGAGCTACGTCAAAAATCCCAACCGCCGGTTCCTACGGTCTCCTGGTTGGTCCATCCATTCCAATTTCGGCCCTGAAATCCCTTTCAATGGACGTAACATCAGATGCTTGCGCCCAAGAAGGCGCTGCATCTGACGTGAGTGAGGTTACCACATCAAACCAATTTGTTCAATTTCCATGCTAATCCTGACTGCCATCTTGTATTGGATCAATGTATTATGCATTTGGTCATTTCTAAGAGCTATGTATGGGAGATCAATTTCATTCACTCAGTGAGGTCATAATATTACATGGTAATAGAGAAATTGATTGTCAAAGGCTGCCATCTCTTATTTTTATTTTTTAAAAAGGCTGCCATGGCCTCCATATTGAAACTTCGAAGTGACCCGATATTATTTTTTTTGTACCATCTTTGGCTAGAAGTGTAACAAATTTCATGCTTTTATCAAAAAGTCTGGTAGACCGAACTCAACCGTGGGCGGAACAAGGCACGCAATAGGATAGCCTATGACCAATCAGAGGAACGAACAAGATGTAAACACCAATGCAACCAACAGTGAAATGAATAGATAGAGAAAAGCACAATAGAAATAGAAGGAAATTACCATATACGACTTAATTTTCTGCAGGATGTCATCATTTGTCATGATGAGCTCCTTTGCTGTGTTGCCATCAGCAATGTTGGCCAGGATGCATAAGGTCTAAAATGGAGATGACAACATATTAGCAGTCAAGGATGTATCAAACTCCATCCTCCACTCATCTTCATGCAATATCCTCCACCTTTTGTAATTTTATACTCTATACCTGGCATGTCAAACTAATTTTTATCGAGGATCACATGAGCAATTGGATTTTCCTCAGAGTGCTGACCTGCCAAACGTACATGCACAACCACAAACATGGATGAAAATAAATGCACATTTCTTCACATTTCTGACCATTACTAAGACAGTCCTTATGCGCAACCACTTCATTTTATATTCCTTTCCTGTTGGCAAGCAGGTCTAAAATGCACCTCATAGGGAGTTACCAGGATTGTGTTACAGAAAGTGCATAGTTAGAACTATACTATATTTGGCCCTCATCTGTGTCAGAAGATTGGATCAAAAACCACCAGTTCCAAAATCTATTTACAAATCCATTTTTCCCCAAGTAACTTCCTCTCAAATATTTTGTGTCCAATGCAACTATAGAGGTTGGTGTAATGCACCCAAACATTATAGGCTCCGGAAGCAGGGATGCTTTTGCATCCACACTTTTGGGGCTATGAAAATATAAAAAAAAATCCTATTCATAACACTACACAAGTTCATCTTTGTATCGGCAGTCACTTTCTATTGTTCATGTTAGGAATTAATCCCATACCTTGCCATTAGGCATAGGGTCGTGCTGCGTGTATATGATCCCCATGAATGACAGAGAAGTAATGTTCTATCATAACATGAACTTTTACTTTCACGGCGCAGTTGTACAAAACCCGTTTCTATACATGGACTGGAATACATAATCAGATGCTTCTTAATTTTGACCCCAGTTAAAGGAGAAAGCCGGTGTGATTCTGTCTTAAAATATGTTAAATAATGATCGGGAGCTTGTAAGCTTCCGTCGCCTGAACTAACGCGAGATGTAGAGTAGTTCACTACTCAGCATGTCGATCTACAAGCTCTATAGAGACAAGCTGTACATATAACCTTAAAACTAAGCTAAACGTGCACTTTCAAAGTTCTCTATGCCTCGGTTTAAATGTAAACACTCATGGGAATCTACGGAATGAAGTTTGGAGTAACTTTGAGCTTCGTCAATGGTGGAAATTATGGAGGTAAGCTACAGTTTTCAACTCAGACTATCAGGTGCTGGTCCACTCCAACACTAAGCCTGTGTGGAGCCAATCGGTTAACTAGCCGTATGTGCGACAAGTCCGTGCTCCAATCATTATTTAACATATTTTAAGACAGAATCACACCGGCTTTCTCCTTTAAGTGTCTGAGGCTTTCAAGGAGAATGTTAATATTCAGCCAGTGACATACCTGCTCTTTTATCTCCATACTGTGATCACCTTCCAGGATGAGAGTTACTGCCTGCATAATTTGTTTTCCATGTGAGCTCATAATCTGGTCTATGTGCTGAAAGACAACAATTGTGGATTCATATATGTGGAAATTTAATGTGTTCCACATAAATGAAACCAACCAACAGCATAATAAAGTCAAAATACCAAAACGCATTTTATAACAGTAAAACCAAGACTTAAATTTCATTTTTAAAAAAAACAAATAGAATAGAATGATAGGAGGAAGTGTATTGGACAAGAATGCATACTGATCAGTTAGCAGATAATATATGCAAACATTTTAGTTTTATGAAACTATCAACAGTTTCAGGCATCAGGCATTTTTTCATTGAACCTCGAAGATGTTTCCAAAGCTGAACTGCACCGCATGTTCTGTTGTTGGGTAAAGTACAAGATCAGGGATTCCAATCAGGCTTGTGCAAAATTCAGAATCTAATTCAATTAAATGAATGGATGAATTTAAATTGGCTTCACCCAACAGGGAGTTGCATTCATTGCAATTCCATGAAATTCATTCTTCTTACATATCAGAGAGAGGCACTACCATTAATCAGACCCTCCAGAATTTCACAATGTTGCGATTTGCAACTTCAATGCAAATTCAGCCAATCTCCGCCACTTCATCGCAGCCAAGTAGTTACCACACAAAAAGTTCTTACTTGGCTTGTGCAATTTATTGTAACAGTATATCTTATGGCTTGCTTATTGCTGTAGCTACTTCTGTAGTAGCTTCTTAATATAATAATTTCAATAATTCAAATTCAATAATTCCGAAATTGAGGCAGATAAACAAAACTGAGCATGAAATGACAGCGCAGCATGTAGATCAACATAGGACTGAGAGGCTCTGGGAAGCTCTAGCATTTACATAGCAGCTGCCAACGCCTGCAAGTTATAGAAAATTTCCAGTAGCCCACCTTCATTTGCCAGTGGGAGAAGCAAATTAGTGACTGATGCTCACTTTCTATCTTTCCCTTACTCCCCTTTTCACACTCACTCGCGATGCTTCTGTCCCAAGTGGTATTTTTGGAAGATGCACAACCGCGATGGACATTTAGTCATGAAATAACATTCTGTAGCAACACCTAATTGTCCTTTTTAGTCAACCAAGTTTTTAAAAAGGTTGTAATAAGTCAGTTTCTGTGAATTACCTGATGAAGGTCGATTGACCGTAACATAGTCATAATTTTGTTTGCCACAGTGAGTCTCCATTCAAAATTACTTGTCCAATCAACCAGCCCGAGAGGTGAACGTAGACAGGACAACCAAGAATCTTCCAATTATCAATTTGTAAATAACAAGATTGTATTACCTATTACATGACAAACATGAAATATAACAAAACTGGTGGGCTATATCATAACACTCTAAATATGACTGACCGGACGTGTCGACAAGAGGTTGCGGAGAAGGCCAAGTGTCTTCATCAGTACGATAGCATCAGTATCAGAGAGAAGGCAGAAGAGCTGATCCGTTCCTAATGACCTCAGAATCTCCATTTTCACCTTCTGATCTCCTTGAAATGCCATGTTCTAGACACGTTGCAATACAATGAAACAGACATGAAGAGTTTATACATTCATACAACATTTCTAAAGAGTCAATCTATACTGTCAGCTTGGATGTCCTGAGACACACTTTCAAATGAAATATGCTATAATGTGACATTAATGTGGAATGTGGACCAGTTCTTTTAATGTCATCCTGATTAATGTCAAGTTGTCATAACAAAGACATCGCAAAAAAAATAAAAATAATGTCAACTTGTCATAACTAAGACAACTTCTGGTAATGTTACTTTGGTTATGTCAAGATGTCATAATGAAGACAACCCAGACAATGTCAAGTTGTCATGACAAGGTGTAATTGAAACTCCATGACAGTGGTCATAAACATTTTATGACATGTTAACAATATTCATGACGGGTTCATGACATGATAATGTCATAGATATGACAGTGTCATGTCATGCTTATGAAGGTACCTTCAAGTAAAGTGTTACCATTTAACCAGACATGTGGTGTGAGGCATGGCATAAGATTAGCTTCTGGCTACTTCCTAAGTAAGTAAGCTACAAGGAAATAGCAGTGGGTATCAAAATAAAAGATCCATTTAAATTATACTACTATTGATAATGCATGGTGATAGTTATAATGGCAGTGAAAATATTAAGGTTGTTTAGATTATCATGACTATAATGTGCTAAATGATCAACTTCTAATTTTGTTTTGTTTCAAAAAGTAAGAACTAAAGACCCACTACACCTATTTTGATGCCTTTCCCTTTCCAGCTCCACTTCCTCTGTCCTGCCTGCACCAAACAGATAATGGCTAGGCTAGACAAAGATTGCTGTGTAGGCTGTGGACATGAAATAAGTCAGAGGATGACATTCGCTACCAAACTGACCAAAATGGTGAAAATATAAACAAAGTTTTCAGGGTAGAGCTGCTTGTTTGTAGATATGGGGTTCCTGCTTGTGGATTTGGATAGGTTGGCTATGCTAATTAACATTATCTTGGCATGATCCTGTAAACTATTTACTCTAGTCAAAAATGCATATATGTTTGGTTTATCATAGTTGTATCATGTTGTCTTATTATGTTTCTGTCACAGTAAATGGAACCCATTCAAGCTCCAGTGTAATTTGAACCGTTGTCATTTTTACAGTAGCGATACAGGCAAAAATGTATTTTACAGCCCTGATTCTGTGTAATTTTTATGAAAGGACACAGGTAATTACTTGGTAGTTTTTAGAAAACAATGCATGATCTTACCATCATAATAAACGTATCCCATTCAAGATCCAATGCAACTTGATTCATTGTCATTTTTGGAGTAACAATTACACTGTAATGAAATCGAAACAGGCCAAAATGCATTTTACAGCCCTGATTCTGTGTAATTTTGATGAAATTACATAGGTAATTACTTGGTAGTTACTAGCAATTAATAAATTTTTTACCATGTAATTACTTTATATAATCCAATCTCACCATACCATACAAGTAATTCCTTGACCTATTACCACAACAAATAGTGGGCTATTGTTTAGTAATAACAAAATTACTCAGTAATTTATCAGTTATTATTCAGTTATTACTCAGGGATGTGAGTAATTATGAGTTATTATTACAAATTACCAGGTTATAACCACAAAACTACCCTCTTATTACAGAGCCGTAATGTAAAGTGTTATCGCTAATGGTATAGCCTACTTTTTAAGCTGTACCAGTTCTAATTGATAAATAGGGAGCCGAAGTCACGCCCTCTTCCGCGTTAGCATAGGGACCTATCAAGCCTATTAAAATGAACGAACAGATACCTATAACTTCTGGTCCACTTTGGTATGCGTTGTGGGTTTCACATATAATGTTTATAATGTTTAAACTTACATTTTGAGCTTCACAAACGTAAAAAATAAATTGATTGTAGACGAACTTCAAAAGTTATGTTACATAAAACAACAAACATAGTCTTGATTGGCATGAATGGTTTCATTTCAATTCACATATGTGTGACCCAACTTATAAATCAAAGTGGACCAAAAAGTCACGTTTATTTGTCCATTCACTTTTTTTCCCATAGCTCCCTATGCTAATCCGGAAGTTAGCGTGACTTCGGTTCCCTATTGATACCTCAACAAAAAGAGCCCAATTACATTATTACAATAGTAATTGTATTGAGCTATACAGTAGCCTATATTTGTTACCAATTTCTCCAAATGTTTTCAGTAACTTCAGTATCTGAAATCATACTGAATGGCTTGCCATAGTAGCCCTATATGAAAAAATGGCTTGCCATATTTACTGCAGGCGTGCATCACTAGAGCCCTGCACTAGAGACCTCAGCCCAAGGGCCCCGGCGGCCGGGTTTCGAGATTGGGCTCCTTTTTAACCTCCTAATTCAAAAAAATGTGTTGTGTTTAAATGGCAACACTTGAACGCAGCAACGCTGCCCTGCACCTATCCTCCATAGCCATAACCTTGAAAGAGACTCAGTCGTGCCAGACAGGTTTTGGCAACTAAGCATCATATATGACATAGACTAATGTTTTCTGTGGTACCTTGAAAACATTTTAGGTCACTGTGTTGTTATTTGCTTGATACTAGGCCTAATGCTATAGGCTACGGCTTTAGTCGTGCATTAAGGCAATCTCATACCTACAGGATTAGAAAAAACGTGATGGTTAAACAATAATTGTACTCAACGTGGCATGGATCAACACAGATTTTTGTCAGTGACTAGAGCGCAATATTTTTAACAGTAGCTTAATCTGTGGAAAAATGACTCTTGATGAGCCATCCAATTTCACAATGGTCTGCATGTTCATGTGAAGTTTGTTGAAAAGATACTTTTAAAAAATTGCGCTAATAATTTGTGCTAATTAGGGGGTAACATCCATTCCCCCAAGCACTCTCCTACAGTAAGGTATAGACTCATATCCTGGATCATCTGGGGGACTCTTTGAACCCGTTTGAACTTTTTATGATGTTGCAATTTCATTCTTTATCACACCGTACCTCTCCTGTAATTAAATGCTTAATGGAAATTTAAAAAAAAAAAATAGATAAAGAACATCATACCTTCATTTACTATTGAGCTGTGTGACATGAAAGGTGTATGAGCATGTGAATGTGGGAGAGTGTAGTTAAAAAAAATGTTTCAATACGACACTAGAAAAACAATCAGAGAGCGCAGACCTCCGCCAAGGCTATGTGGTCAAAGACACAATATGAATTCCACATCATGTTCTGGATCACTGATTGCCACCAAAAATGAATCAGTTCTTGCTCGTCCCAATATACACGTTGTCCGAAAATTTCATCCAAATCCTTGCAGTACTTTTTGAGTTATGTTGTACACAGACAGACAGACAGACATAACATAGCAAAAACATAACCTCCTTGGTGGAGGTAATAAGAATTAATAGTCCGGGCAAAATAGCATTTTTCGGCAGACTGATTATAAAAAAAAAAAATTCAGCGCGGATAATTCCTATGAGATGTCCAGAACAACATACTAAAAGTCTTTAGAAATCCTAGTTGAGGAAATAGTAAAAATAGTGGAGGAAACTAAATTTCCCATTGAAATGAATGGGATTCAGGTGGATTTTGGAGGCCTGAAGCATGAAGGGGAAACTAATTTCACCATGCATTTTCTGAAAGCAAACACCCTCAAGATATTATATAGGGTAGGGTTTGTCATTGAGGTATGCCCCACCCTCCGCATTACAATAAATAAGAAATTTGGCATAATGGGCAAATTTTGGTGACATTTAGGCCAGTGGCACATAGGGGAAACATATTAGACCCCATAAACCATATATTTTCTGAAAGGTTATATGCCAAGGATTTGACCCCCCAAAAATTTCAACATCCCACCCCCCTCCTTATTTTAAAGCTAATGCCTATTTTTGGGGAAAATGAAAAAATGAGAATTTCTTGTACAAAAGGGCCTATGGAATATATTGAAAGTAATACACATTGACAATTAATAGTTTTTTTTAAAGCAGAGGGCCTCAGGATCTCTGTAAACATAAATTTACACAGGTTCCATCCCCCTCCTAGCCTGACACGCCAGACAATATTATAAGAATGCAAAGTCTGGAGACTACCGATAGACTTGCGTTGCTTGCGTTGTCTTTCAAACTGCCTCTCCACGTAATAGGCTAGCGTTCCGGCCAGTGGTGCCAGCTGATATATCAAACTTTTTCCGTAGCCTGTCTGTAACCAGGCATCTTTTTTCAGAAAGAAAGACTTCAGTGCACTTTTTTGTTCCACTTTCAAAGAAAATGACAAGTCCAATTCCTCCAAAACTAAAGCCAAAGACGATTCAAACGACTGCAGTTCCTTCGCTGAAGCCATACTTCCTGTTGAGCCTCTGCTGTCTATGGTTTGAGCAGGACTGTCATCATCGTACTAAGCCCGCCTTACGATTTCCTGTACACATACCGCGCTGTGATTGGTTAGACGCCGCCAGAGTCAGGATACAACAGTTTTCTATGGTTGGGCTCTAGACATATCCGCTGTGCAAATTCAAATTTGCTACCGCTAGGGGTACGTCTAGAGTTCAAGGCTACCCCCCTCCTCCCCTCGATACCCATTTGTAGATCAGCTGGTATTGGTGATTTTGGTGTATAGCCAATGCATAAAGATAAGAGAAAACTAATCTACCCCTTATGCTACACCTTTTCTAAAAGCTTACACCCACAGGGTGTTATATAAAATGAATTAAGACAGGTCCCACCCTTTTCATCTCTTCACTATCCATGTATGTATTTGGGGCTAATTTGATAAGTGTATAGCTAATTTGCATATTATTTTTCAGAAAGAAACTTGCTACCTTTCATGGGTACTTTCATTGTATAAAGTTTAATTTTGACTAAAGGGGGAAAAATAGCCCCATTCAGACCTATTCTGGCCTATATTGGTACACATATCGGATTGACGATAATCAACATATTTCCTCAACTAGGATTTCTTAGAAATGTAGTTGTAGTAGTTCTTAGTATGTTGTTCTGGACACCTCAAAGAAATGATCTAAGCTGAAAAAAAATATATTTTACTATTACTCCTGTATTTGGTCCAAAATGGGCTATGTTGCCTGGACTATAAGGGAGAAGGTCACTTACCATAAGTGCCCAGATGCCATTTACCCGCAGAGCTGGACATTCACTCTGCGTGAGACTACAGAGTAGGTCAATCACTCCAGATTCTAGGATGGGCTGTACAAATAGAAAGTGTGTCACTGCATACATCATCCACCTTAGGACATTCCAGTATCATCCCCCAATATATGAAAATATATTTGACCTTAAAATAATGCTATCCTTGACAACAATGATCACAAACAAACTTTGCAGATCCAAACACATGTACCCACAATTGTGTGCCATCAGTGAATTCTATCAATTGTGCAATCTTAATTCTGAACATAGTTGGGACACAGTAAAATGTGAATAGACTGTGATAATAATAAGTCTCCAAGAAAGATGAAACTGCAAAATGTATACAGAGAAAATATCAAATTGAAATAACTCAATCTGAACATTGCACTATTAAAAATAGCCTTTGCAATATAAACCCTGTGGGCATAAGCGGAGCGAGCAGGGGAGCTAACTGGGGCCCACTTTTGGCCAAATCTATCTTGCTGAGTTGTTGTAATTGACGATTGACGTTGGTTCATAGAGTGCGCTCACAATGCCCTTTTACGTTATAAATTCAATAACCCGCAACAGGCATTCTCCCTCTCACGCAACACTGTTACAATTTAAAAGTGAAACTAATGCCACAGCCGGTAGCCTATGGGTTTGCTGAAGTAGCCTGCATGCATGTATTAAAGAAAATCAAGTGACATAGTAAGAAGTAAGTAGGCCTGTGTGCAAATTTAGAGACAATATCGTGACAAGTCCCCCAAAAAGTTTATCCTCATGACGACCTTTTTCTTTAAAGTTCTGTCGTCTTTTCTTTAAAGCCCCGTCAGAATCATCAGAGCCCCGTCAGAATTAACTGTTCATTTCAAACAAGCAGTTGTCCTTTTAGCTATAGCTAAATACTTTTGCCAATACTATGAATGAGACATGAAAAATAAGACATGAAAGAAACAAGACTTTTGAAAGGGAAAAGTCTTGTGCAGTTTCACAGATAAGACGCACCGAGCGCATGGTCTAGGCTACAAATAGTTTGGTAAAGTTGTTGCCTCATTAGCGAAGTAGAAACGTCAGAACGTCAGAAATAAAAAAAAAAAAATTGGCAGGCTATTGAAAGTATTTCAAAGAGACGGTGCTTGTGGCGTGAGCATTTGTAAAGGCGCATATCAGCAAGGCCAGCAGCACGCACCTGTCTGCGCGGTGCGCGCCGTGTTATGAATGCTCGAGAAATTGGATGGGACAGGCGTTCATCCACTGAGCAGTAGAGGGTGACAATTTTTCGGGTTTCCTGCAGTACGGGAGTCAGTGTCACTGTTGGTACCGTGATGGGGGACGGGATAGCAAAATAATCTACGGGAGCGGGGCGGGACCGGGAAGCCGGAGATTAAATTAAAATATGAGGCTGCAAAGTGGTGAGTGTGCCCAAGGAGGTGAGGCATTTCGTCTTAGAAAAGAGAACCATTAACGACCCAGAATACGTTTGTTGTTGATTGGTAGCCTATCAGAGCAAGACAAAGCAGCTGTCCTGTTCACAATCGATGAGCTTCAGCTACAAGGCCCTTACGCTTACCAAAATGTATTCAGCGAAGAAGCAATTGCAATCGAAAGTGTCCGCAAAAGACCCCTGCATTCAGTTGCAGGAGCGATCAGGAAAATCAGCCAGTTTGGCGAAATTCCGTAGGGTCTATGTGAACGAAAATGCAACAGAATATGTTGCCTGTAGAGATTGCCATACAATTGTAAAATATCAGCCCGAGAGTGGCACCAGCGGGCTACAGCGTCTTAATTATAGGCTACAGTAAAGCTGTGCGTACCTTGGGAGAGAGAGAGAGAGAGAGAGAATCGGGCGGGGAGATTTGTCATGCGTCATGAGATTTGTCAAGTTCTGGAAAGCACTGAAATGTTTTAAATGTGTCAATAGGCAAATTCATGTTTAAGAGTTAATAGGCTTGCATGGCCGTATCTATCGAAGACATAATGCAATTTCGCTCTAGTCTATTCTGATTAATGTTTTCATAGGCTATTCGCCTATTTTCTTTTGTTTGAAAGCTCGAGTAAAGCAGTAGGGCCTAGCCTTTTGGTGAGTGCCCATGCCATGCCAACATCACTTAAGGCTATGCATTTTTTAAGCTTATATCATGTGCATTATAATTTTCTCATAATGGGCCATTTGCGAAGGCGCCCTTCGTTTCGTGCAGGTGCGAGCGCCAGTGGAAGGGTAAAGGGAAGGGGGAGAGGCCATGTCCCTACACCAGGCAGCTATAGTGCAAGAAGTTGGTGAAGTCTAAACCCCGCCAGTAATTCCTTCGAAATAAGCGTACTTCATTCATAATAATGTTAATCCAACCCGACAATATCACAAACAATTTCCTGGGTTGTGCGAAATCTTTGCTTGCCTACGTTTCGAAAACAAAAGCCTCAAAGGCTTAGACCTAATTGCTGCACGCATGATGTCCTCTACCTTCAAAAGGATAGGCTGCTCACAAACCCAAATGAATTCTCCTATGTGAATGTGAGAACCAGGAGTCTCCATTTTTCCAAGACATGTCATTGCCATATAGCCTAATGACAAGTTAAAAAAAAAGTTGGTGCCCCCACCTCAACTAACGCCCACGCGCATGTGTGAATGCAACAAAAGTTCACTGCAGAGTTTATTGTTCATAGTCTATGTAGTTAATGTTCATGTATGTCAATTTTACAGTTTTTCTCAGTCGCTTTGGTACATTTCTCAGATCAGAATTGAAATCCTCAAAACTACTTGGTCAATCTTCACATCATCGTGTCACTTGTGCACATCAAAATAGCAATTTCTCATTGGTTTCAGGATATTGCAAATGCATTGGTACATCCATGCAAAAACTTGTGTACAATTCTCTGTTGAATTGTCTCACACCCCATTACATTTAGGCATTGGTTCATCGTATAAGTCTTTGCATGCAAAATGGTTGAACATGTTGTCATAATAGGTCAAGGACAGACACAAGCAAAAGTAAAGCCGCAAGCGGCGATGACGGGCCCTTACACCAGGTGCACCGCAAAGAGTGCATACCGCAAGAATGGTGCACAGTGAATGCACATTCACTCGGAACAGCCGTGCTTTCTTAGTCTCACCCTCGTTTTTAAACTCGTGCACACACTCACACGCCATCTCACACACACTCACTCAGTCTGCCTTTTACACTCTTTCCCTTAGTAGGGGCGTCAAACTGCATGATCAGAAGATGGTCCACAGTCGGTATACCAACTTTTGCTACGATAGGTCAAACCGATTCCAAGTTATAATGTTTGACCACAAAGGGCCGTTAAAGAGTTTCGATGCATGGTTATGCGTGGTCAGAACACGGTCAGGAGTCCACATACCAAGTTTGGATAAGCTACGTCAAACCGTTTCCAAGTTATCATATTTGACCACTAGAGGGCGCTACAGAGTTTCGATTCATGGTTATGCGTGGTCAGAACACGATCAGGAGTCAACATACCAAGTTTGGATAAGTTACGTCAAACCGTTCTAAGTTATCATATTTGACCACTAGAGGGCGCTAGATAATTTCGATTCTTGGTTATGTGTGGTCAGAACACGGTCAGGAGTCTATATACCAAGTTTGGATAAGCTACGTCAAACCATTTCCAAGTTATCATATTTGACCACTAGAGGGCGCTAGAGAGTTTCGATTCATGGTCATGTGTGGTCAGAACACGGTCAGGAGTCCATATACCAAGTTTGGATAAGCTACGTCAAACCGTTTCCAAGTTATCATATTTGACCACTAGAGGGCACTAGAAAGTTTCGATTCATGTTTATGCGTGGTCAGAGCATGGTGAGGAGTCCATATACCAAGTTTGGATAAGCTAGGTCAAACCGTTTCCAAATTATAATATTTGACCACTAGGGAGCGCCAGAGAGTTTCAGTTAATGGTAATGCGCAGTCAGAACACAGTCCGGAGGCAAGCCCATGGAGTATCTAGATATCATCCCAGTCAAACCATCTATGAACCAGTGAAGTTTAAGACTAATCGGGTAAAGCATTGTCAATTTCTGGCACATTTTCTGCTTGACCAGGTGGTGGCGCTATATCAGCCACGCCCACTGGGTGTCTAGATATCATCACACTCATATCATCTATGAACCTGTGAAGTTTCAGACCAATCAGTTCATGCAGTGTGATTTTATGACACACTTCCTGTTTCATGATGAGCTATTAAAATCATACAATTTCATAATATTGCTATTCCAACATATTTCTTAGTATCAAAAATCCGTTCACAATTTAGCATCAGCAACATCTAGGGGTCATGTACACCAAATTTCACTTGAATCTGACATACCGTGTCCGACAAGTACATTAAAGTTCACTGTGTGTCCAATTTTTACACTCCTTAATACCTCACTTCCTGTTGGGCGTGGCTAATGCAATGTAATACAAAAAATGTTCGTCTTGGGGAGTCCCACACACCTACCAAATTTCGTTGACATGAGCAATATCTTGGTATCATGTCTACCAAATTTCACAGGAATCTGACAAACGGTATCCGAGGAGTATGTTAAAGTTCATCATGAGACCGCCCCATAGAGACCAAGGTATTTTATTACTTTAAGGGGCGCTACGGAGTCCCTGGGCCACACCCGGGTGTACACCTCTGTAAACCTCCAGTGTTCCAGACTTCCAACGTGTGTGCAAAATTTTGTGACTTTTCGTACACGGGAAAGGGGTCAAAAATGGCCGGGACCATTGGAAAACCGAGAATAATGAATAATAATAATAATCCTTTAAAAGCAATAGGGCTTCGCACTGGTCGGTGCTCGGGCCCTAATAATGCATGTAAGAAGACAGAATTGCAATTTCTATAGCATTAGGTGTATAGTTTTCGAGATTGTCTTATGTTCACATTTAGCTTTTTTAGTGCTGTAGTGCTGTCTTTTCCTTTCTGTAGCACAATGACATAGTTTGTCAACAAATTGCTGTAGAAAAAGTAGCAGCGTGATTTTGAATCCTCTCCATTCTATTCAAACAATCTCTCACATAGAGCTGGAAATATTTGCCCGAACCCGACGGGGCCCAACAGGACCTGCCGGGTTCAGGCCGGTTCGGGGTCTAATTTCAATATTCCAAGCGGGCCCGGCTCGGGCTCGGGCTGAAAGCCGATGCGCGGCAAATATGCGATCACATGATACGCCTAACGTTCGATCTACAGGCATGCGTTAGTAGATGCAAAATGGATGTAGAAGAAGTTAAACGGAGATTAGCCCTTGGCGAATTCATGTTGGTCGAGCCAGTAAATGCGAGGTCGGAGGTGTGGAAACATTTTGAGCACGTTCACAATGAGAAAAACGAGGCAGTGGGGTAGGGTCAAATGCAAGAAGTGCGACGTGATGTTAAAGTATGACAGCAAGACAACTGGTAATTATTGCTGTTCTTATTTTTCTTTTAACTTTGGGCAGATCATTTATTTTAGCCTTGAAGTTCTTGAACTTCAGACATCTGTAGGCTAACTAATCTGAATAAAAAACGTAGAAATGTTCAGCAAAAATGACTCATTGTTGACTGCTTTGATATGCGCACAATTGAAAAATGTCGGGTTGCAAACGGGTTCGGGCTCTATGAAGCTGTCAATCATACGGGCCGGGGCGGGCTCGGGTGGAGTTCTCTCGGGCTGGGGCCGGTTCGGGTCTTAGTTTTAAGGCCCGTTTCAAGCTCTACTCTCACATACACTAAGGTGTCATTTACAACATACAATACTTATCACAAAAATGTTATAGTTCATACAAGGTTTCTAACCATAGCTTACATCAGAAAACTCCTCATGTGTGCACTATTACATGACAACATGACTAAACAATTTGACTGTTATGTTCACACAGGACGACACAAGAACTTTGCCCTCTGATGGACTGACATGTCTATTGACACAGATATTTGATTTTGAGAGATGAATTAAGGATTTTGAGCAAGAGACTTGCTTTTGCAGTCAATCCATGGTGTTTTGCCATTTGTCCAAATTGTTTTGAGAAATGCACTTACTGTTTTGCAAAAAGTAAGGATGATTCGAAAATTGTACCAAAGCGACTGAGAAAAACTGGAAAATTCAAGTTCAAGTTGTATTGAAGTTGATCTTTACAGAAGAACGCCTCATGCACGCATTTTTTTTTTTTCAGGGATTTGTGCGTAGCCTACCTTACAGTTCACTCCTGCAGGCGCCCCTGTGTACGTGTAGCCTAAATTTCCAAGGTAAACTCAGTGATTTGCGATTAACCAAACATGCTACAGGGGACAAGTTGGGAAACTGAGTCTAATAACTTTAGACAAAAACATTGGGAGCGGGACGGGATTCGGGAGTCTTTTACTCAGGATTTTGTGGGACAGGATTTTTTGTGGGGGGTTGTCACGTCATCTGGATATGACGGGAGTATTTTTGTGGGATCGGGACGGGATGTGAGCGATAATTGACTCCCGTGTCACCCTTTACTGAGCAGAGACCCATGGTTTTTATTGCTACTCAAAACATGTCTGTTCACACGACTGGGTGATAGACCTCTTTAAATGCCTATTTTCTCTCATCCCTCCCCTAATCTCTTATGAGGAGCTCTGTGAAAAATAAATATGATAATGATAAACATATCCAGTAAAGATATAGCATATATGGTGCTAAATGTTAAAGTGCTATTTTTAACGATGGTGGAGGGTATAAACTATGATTCAGCCTCTAGGAAGCACCATATACGCACAAGTGCACTGCAATATTTTTTTATTATCAAAATATTAATCAATTATGTAGCTTTCTGATTTGCTCATGCAGCAAGCCTTAACAGCTCTGCACGCCTAGCTCTAGAATCTTTGGTTCGCATTTTGCACCTTTCAACTTATCAGCATGTTTTATGCAAATAAGCTCTACCTGGCAGGAGTGTGGAAAAACTCACAGTAGACAGTGAGAGGTGGGCTAAGCTTTAGCAATGTCCAAGGCAAAGGTGCACTCGAAATGATATTGTAAGCCAATTAGAATGGCTGCTGTGGTAGACTTTCGTGCATACTGAAGACCATTTACACAAACAAAAAGCATTTTGTAAAGGAACATGTGTTTAATTGACATGCAGGGTTCCCACTCCAGGTCAGACTTAAAATTCCCTGACTTTTCCATGACTATCCCTGACCAAAAATCTGAATTTCCATGACCTCCCGTACAAGAGACTTCCAATATAGATTGGGCAGGGAGCAAAAGAGGTCATTTAAAATGGTCAAACTAGTCCTAATGTCCTCCCTTGGGTCTACCTTCTGACAATTTACTGGCATAAATCAGCCAATCATAGAGTAAATTCATTCCAGATACAAAATTCCCTGATATTTCCCTGACTTTGCATGCAAAATCATCAAATTCCCTGACTTTCCCTGTCTGGAACAGCATGCATTGGAATTCCCTGATATTACAGAAATTCCCTGACCCGGGAACCATGGACATGACATGTTGACATGTTCTGGAGTAAAATGAGGCCCGTCACGAGCTTGTCCGAGCCTCCTACAGGCAGATATCGCCTATGCAAGATCAGTTCGAGCGTCCACCCCCCCGTTTGTTTTGGTTCGCTTAGCCGGAGCTTACTGTCTGAATTACAACGTGATTTGTGCCTTCTCACCACATTCAACTGTCAATACATTTTGTTAGCGGCGTTCTCCATCGACTACGCAATTTTAAATGGAGGATTATTGGCAGAGACGCTTAATAATTGCTATGTTTGGTTCTTAGCTTACTGGATGACGCCACCGGATCCTGCATAGGGTCTCTTTAAGTTGGGGTACTAATTTCATGTACGAAAGAAGATCCACAAGGCTGCATTCTAAAGAGCATTGATAAGGAACGCTGGTGAAACTTTTTTACCCGACAAAAGTCATAGGCGTCCTGCTATCGAGAAATAACACCCTGACAGCCAATCAGAAAACAGACATTATTGGACATGCACATAGCAAACCACTCTGAGGCAGGCAGGGGGCAATTCTAAAATGAGCCCAATATCCAAGATGGGATCAATCGTCAAAATGTTGCTGTCAGTGATTCTATTTTATTCTAGACACTCCAGAAAAGGGACTAAATGTGCCAAAACCGAACCTCTCCTTAAATGTCAATGTCAAGATATTTCTAAAGCACTTTAAATTTAACGGTAGTCAACCAAAAAGAAAAGTATTAAGAAAAGCATTAGAGTTTCATCAATATTCAGATAGTCACCTGTCACAAAGATATTGGCTTGCCACCCATTATGTGCTTTCACAGTGGGTCAAAATACAACAAATGAAAGCAAAAGATAACCAATTCACCTCTTTGCTTGGTGAAAACTCCAACAGCAGATTGCATAGCGTTGACGAAGCCATCACCAGGACTTCATCAGGGGCATTCTGTAGGAGCTTGTATAAATTTAAAAATATAAATGGCATTTTTTCATTATTTTGGGGCAGGCTTTATGTACAGTTTCTCTGAGTATGCTGTTGGCTTACCTTCATAAGAGGTTTCCAGACAGCATGGTCATGAAAACTAGTTCTAAGTTGTTGTACTGAGCGAGACAAACTATGGAGACATCTAAATAGAAGAAAGGGAATCATCAAGCTTTTCCTCAACTGAATAAACCTTAAAACAAAGAGTTATCAAATGAAATTCACCGAAACATCATACCTTACTGCCGCTAGACGAACCTTGATACTTGACTCGGATAAACCACTCACAATCCTGTCCATCATGTTCTCAGTCTCTGTGATCTGGAAAAAAGTAACCACTGGTTGAATAAGAAGCTTCATGTTCTCTCATGTTCTGAGAGTACTGGCCTGAATCCATTCGATAACTACTGAAATAACAAGGTTGCACTGTCTGTAGCAAGACATTTCCAACACTTCAAGCAGTGACCCAGTGGGCTCTGTCCACAGAAGACACATACTCCCAGAGGAGCTTTCGTTAAGCACATTTATTTTCCAGTGGAACATCTTTTCATGAAGTACAGTGGGCTAGATTGATATTAACAGACAGTTGGGATAAATCTAGTTGTTTACTTTTAATAAAATCATTCGGTGCACTTAATGTAGTCTACTTTTTCTCAGCGAACAGAACATGTCAGTACATCATTCCAGGAATGTCCTGACACAAACCATTCATATGCCATTTGTATTAGATAGGATCTGTAAGCATGGCAGAACTTCCAAGTGTCACCTGGTGGTAGGTATGAATCAGTTTGGTATTTCGGGGGTACCCAACCTTTGGTATTTCGGGTGTACCCAACCTGAGTCACGCAGGAAACCTCACATTTCTAATTGGTACCGACCATACCAGTGGGAAGAGCATTGAAAAAAATAGAATTTGCACAATTATCTACTTTTTTGGACATCTAACTGATTTGATACCCACCACTCAGGCTATAGTGCTAATCATAGCACCAACAATTCAAGTTTTCCTTTAATTACATTTAGCTAGATACTGATGCAGGCAAGGCATCCATTTTAGTGCTATTGGATCTCAGTGCCAACATGCTGACCACTGGGTTGGGATTTCTGGTGTCGTTTTCCATTTTTAACAATTTTACAAGACAAGAGTTTATTTGTTGTCATTGGAAATTGTAGCTCAACCCCAATGTCTCTGCCCTGTGGTGTTCCCCAGGGAACAATCCTCGGATCACCGTTATTTAATCTATGCTCAGGATCAAGATATATATCTGACACGCTCAGGACCAAAATATATATCCGACACGCTCCAGCAATATACACCCCACCCTGGCAGCTCAAATCAATGAGAATTAAGTCTTCAGGGCCTATGCAGTTTCACTCTGGAACCAGCTCTCAGTTGATATAACAAAATTCTTACAGCTTCCAGTTTTAGGATTCCAGATTTAATATCTTAAATCTTAGAATCTTACATTTTTATGTTACCAGAAAAATATCAAAAATTCAGACTGTATTAAGGTTGATGTGTAGCACGAGTCACCTTTTTTCGGATGTCCTCGTCATTAGACCCAAGTGAGGCATAGAGCTTGAATGCAGCTTGTCTGAGCTCATGAGCATGCTTCAAATCATGGTCCAGCTGTAAAGGGACAGATGGCAGTTTTTTTTATTGTTGGAATTGCAAGCAGCGACACATTACTCTTACTCGTCACAACACATATGTGGGCATTCATGGACTTGGGCTGAGACAAAAGGAAGGGATTTTTTTCAGTTGATATATCCTTCAAATTTAACTTAAGATCTTCAAACCATTTTTTTAAAAATCAGACTGAATTATTAAACTGATGTTTAAAATTGCACAAATCCATGTAGAAACACCAAATATGCTGGTTTTACCATCTAGTTTTAATTTCTCTTCATTCATACTCCACCCCCAAAAATACATCCAAACTTTACTTGGAGCCTACCGTTCTCAACTAACACAACGACTAGGAAGTTTGGAGAGAGCAACTTTAATGTGCATGTGCAACACCTGCTTGATTGTATGTATGTCACATGTCAATCTGCATATTCACACTACTTCATTTAAAAAAAAAATCTCACTTTACATTTGAATTGACTTCAACTCAGAGAGTTATCATTCCAAGTAATGCAAGTGTCTCGTCCAAACATAAATTGACAAATGGTTCAGTCTGCCTGTTGTGTAACATGATGTATTTTCTTACTCTAGGGATTGGCACCCATTTGGATAACACAAACATAGTTCCAAGTTTAACATTAGATTAGATTACAAAATAAAATTTGTTTTAAACAAATCTGGTGTTGGTTAAAGGAGAAACCTTTTGACTTTTGGAAAAAAAACTAAATGTTTGATACAACATAGACCAAATAGCAAACTGACAGCTAACTGAATGGGGCATGGTAAAAATAAATTGAGTTTATGCGCCCAATTTAATTAGTAGTGGAGGCTGAAAAATTGCTGAATGTCGTAGGAGAGCTAAGCTTCTGCAACACTTCAGCAACACTTACATGTATGCCCTGACTAAATAGGATTTTTTTTTTTTAGTTATTCAATCATAGTCCTATTGCAGTGGTTTGCTGACTACTGTAGATAGTAAGGGGAATTAAATACATTTGGAACAACATGCTGTATACCGAACAATTAAAACAAAGCAAAAAAGCTTTGAGTGAACGGCACCAAAATCCTTATTTCTTGTATATCTGGTAAAAAGTTTCACCACCGTTCCATATCAATGCTCTTTAGAACAACATACTAAAAGTCCTAAGAAATCCTAGTTGAGGAAATGTAAAAATAGTGGAGGAAAGTAAATTTCCCATTGAAATGAATGGATTTTGGAGGAAAATGTACACAACTAGTACATTTTGGCCTGAAGCATGAAGGGGAAACTAATTTCACCACCCCACACATTGTCTGAAAGCAAACATCCTCAGGATATTATATAGCATGGTATGGTTTGACAATGAGGTATATCCCACCCTCCTCATTCCTATAAATCCCCAAATTAAGAAATTCGGCATTTGCAAAATGGGGAATTTTTGGTGGCATGTAGGGGAAACATATTACACCACATAAACAGTATATTTTCTGAAAGCTTATATGCCCAGGATTTATTTGCCTTGTTTTTGGGCCCAAACGGGCTATTTTGCCTGGACTAACAGGGCTATCGTTGAATGATGCCAAACTATCACATTAAGGGGAACATTTCAAGATTAGTCATGGAGCATGTTCAAATTAAGTAGCGCACAATCATAATAAATAAAGATTTCAAAAACCTCTCTCACCCTTTTAATATCAGTGATGGTGCTCACAGAACTAGGGTACTTGAAGTAGTCAGCCAGCATTGCCACAAGTTGGTCAGTGACACTGGCAATACGCTGCAGTTCCACATCAGGCTCCAACAGGAAGGCCAATGTTTCTGCACCCTCCACCCTTTGCTCTAGCAGGTGCTCCTTACTACACATTCGCACCAAACATGGCAGGGTCTGCACACAAAAACACAGAGAGTAACATACCTGACAGTCATGGAATGCTTTTGTCACACCTTGGTATGTACTACTGCTCAAAGTCCACACACTGTATGTGTTCGTATGTCTGTAGGCACCACTCACAGAGTGCATTCACTCTATGGAAAGGGTGCAGATGTTGTGTTATTTGGAAAGAATAATATACTGTACTGTACTGTGCGCACACTGATAGATGCTTCAAGAAGGAAATATTTTTGCACTTTTTTTTTCCCTTGCTAAAAAAAATCCACTTGGGAGCTTCTATCAATGTGCAAACCTTTATGAGTCTTTCTAAATTACACCGTTTGGTCCAACACCTGTACTCATGTGCTATGCATGTTTTTCATCTTCTCTGCTGATGCAGTGTTTCCAGACCAGTTCTATTTTTTAAGTGTTTCTATGTTTAAGTCATACAGCATGTACTGTGTGGTGCTCGGCAGTATACCGGTTTGAGACTTCATAGACGATCAAACTGAGACACAGATAGGACAATCTAGCCCGGTCCCCGTCTGGCTGTGACTGCGATTCTCTCCTCATACAATGTAGAACACTCGCACCAAGACATCTGGTATGGTTGGATCTTTAGATTGTATCACAGTGATAACACTAAATATCCTTCTACACTTAAAGGTATAATCCGGAGTGAATCAACACATAGCACTGCTGTTTTATATTGCTAAGCGCTACTGAAAGCCACCTCAATCATCGAATTTCGTGTATCGTAGACCGAGTTTGCGAAACGGCAGCTAACACTAACTGAATGAGGCATGTCAAAAACGAAACCTAACCGATATACTTTCGTTGTGAAATGCCCCATTTTGTAACTGTTAGCTGCTGTTTCGCTATCTCAGTCTGCCTTGCATGAAATCCAATGATTGAGGTGGCTATCAATAGCGCTTGGCACTATAAAACAGTAGGGCTACGTGTTGATCCACTCCGGATTTTTCCTTTAATGGAGTCAGACCATTTTTATTAATGGAGTCAGACTGGGTTACAAGTTACAATTTCAACAGACTTTCGTGCAAGGAGTAGGCCTAATCAGACAGCCCAGCTCAGATTGCATAGGTCTTGCGTTTATGCGACGGATCTTCTGTACCCTACACTGTTATAGGCCTTGTCAAACTTATCATAGACATGCTATGCAACTGTGTTCATAAAGTTGCCATGCCCTAATAGCTCTGTAAATAAAATGAATTGAATTGAGAAAAAAACAGAGTGCTCAAATACAGTACATTGTCTCACGGTGCTTTACAGACAGTACGGGGAGCACCAATGAGTAACAGAGGCAAGGAAAAACTCCCTTTGCTTACTAATAATTCATACTAACATTGTGCTGAATTAGGAATTCAGAATGTCAGTTGTAGATTTTATATTAGGTTGAGGTGCAGCGAATTTTTCAGTGGCGAAAGTTTGCTATTATAATGAAATATTGTATAGTGACATTGTGTATCCTTTTTTACCCATTTTGTTTCATTTGTCCTGCCTAAAATGATTGTGCAACAAGTGAACATTCATTTCTTACAAGACCACTGATTTAAGACTTGGGTTACACTTAACCCTGTCCGTCACCGACCGATATGACAACGCGGCATTAACCATGATATTATTTGTCGTGAATTTGTCGTTAACATCAGTTGCAGTTACGTTTACGTGTCTCCATGAATATATTTGTATGCTGAATTATTTAATAACCTTTGCTTTTAATTAATTGAGTTAATTTTGAGCGGTTGTTTTTCCCTACCAGCGAATGCCACAGTGGCTTTTTAGTATGCTACCTTCTACTATTTCGCAATCCAAGTTGCGCATAAATCACTTGTTATTATGCATGTTGCAATAACTGCAATTGCTTCAATGCCAAAGTTAGCAAGGACCTACAAAATGTTTGTCTATGGGCTTGCAAATCGATAGACGTAGGCCTATAATAATCAAATAGGCTAACAGTAACTCATCCCTCCCTTTCTCCAGGTGTGCTTCTAGGAGTGCGCAGGAGTAAAAGCAGGGATGGAGGGATGCATTTGCATTCCCACTTTTTCGATGAAAATGCAAAAAATCCAATTCATAACCCTACACGAAGTTCATCGTTGAATTGGCAATCACTTTCTACTGTTCATGTTATGAATTAATCCCATGCCTTGCATCTAGGCATAGGATATGAACCCTGCACAATGACAGCAAAATAATGTTCAATCATAATGTGAAACGTACTTTCACCTTTACTGCGCAAGTGGAAAATATAAACTAACAAGAATCTGGCATCGGTTTGCGATAAGCCTACGCAACACAATGCATTGTTATGTCTGTGAAAAGTTATTTTACATTTTGAATTGATGGCTTTTGTATGGTCATGAGGGCTGTGCGCACAAATCAGTCAAATCGAGAGTCATGATGAGCTTGCAAATCCAAGCGGTAATATGGATAAACTTTCCCGAAAGAAATGAAGGGCTACATGCTGTTGCTGAGTAGAACATTTGCTGCTGTGCTCCCCTTGTTACAACCTGCCCCTGTTTAATTTTATTGGAATTAATCCTATGCCTTGTCTGTAGGCATGGAGTCAAGCAGGCAGTTCCGCGCACAACAAATGACGGCAAAATAGCCTCATATTGAACTTCACTTTGCGTCTTGGAAATGTTATTAAATGTGTCGGTTTATTAGGCTATGTCTTTGTCTTGCTATGTCTTGATTTTCAATTGATGGGCTTTGCATGATCAAGAGAGGCCTGTCAATGAATTGTTTTGGTGAGCTTGCAGATTCGTAGTCAATAAAACAGTCGTGGTGATGTTAAATTACGCACAAGAACATTATTTTGCATCCAAATAGTTTTGTCTGAAACTACGTCAAAACAATCTGTCAAAAAATACGCCTAAAAAAATCAGTGGAGAAACACTGGTCATCTTCAATGGTAACGGATAAGGTGATGGTGATCTTTCTTTATTATTATCACTACCTAAAACTAAAGCACCGTCATTTCGGAGCTGTCATTTTCTTAAATGAACCGCTGCAATGTTTCAAATTATCTTCTTACACTAGACAACCGCCTTTATTTTTAAACGCGATCACCTTCTCCCCAAACCATTTCCAAGCTAAGGAGGCATTTGTCCTCCGATTGCATACAAGCAGAATTAAAGTTACTCTGATAACCTACAGGCTCATCAGCGCTGCATTTGTGCAGGGATGCAAACAGAGGTATGGTCAAAAAGGAGTGATTGACCAGGGGGGAGGGGGCGTTGCTCAACAGGGGCCAAAATCTTATCTTATAAAATCTTAAATTTTATTTACTGAACAAATAAATGATGTAAGCTAGTTAATGCCATCATATATTTTTGGAATCGAGTAGCCTATTCTGTTGATTATTTCAACAATTAATCAGGTAGTGGGATAAAACTTAATTTTAATCTCTCATAACTTCTTAATTTTTGCATCCCCACTTTAAAACTCATCCCGCCGCCGATAGGCAGGCAGGTGAAACAAAAATAGGCCGAGGCTATTCCTGAATCAACACAATAGGCTATGCAAACACATTTATGATTATCGAATTAGTTTAAATGCGCACAATAGATAACTGTTCCTGTTCCTTAGTTGTTGCTGAAAGTGTTCAATAGCCTACGCGAGATAGGCCTAATGAAAATGTTGTAGCCCAAATTACTTTTGTGATGGTGTCATACACATGTTAAATGTTTTCCGCATTCAATCATGCATTTTAGGCTACATTTAGCCGATTTGGCCAATAGCCTTAACCAACGATTTCTGGGACCTGCACAGCCCATGTGGATTCTGACCCCCCCAATGCAAAACTGCTTCCTACGCGCCTGGCTGGAAGCCCCGTTGCATTCGAGGTCAGAAAGAAAATGATTGGGGGGTCGGACAGACCAAGCTGTTGCATTCAGGGTGTCCCCGCAAATAAGGGCTTGAAGGGCATTGCGGGCATTGCGGGCTTGAGGGCATTGCGTTCGGGGTTGGACAGCCACTGTGGCATTCGCTGGTAGGGAAAAACAACCGCTCAAAATTAACTCAATTAATTAAAAGCTTGAAGATTATTAAATAATTTAGCATACAAATATATTCATGGAGACACGTGAACGAAAATGATTTAACGAAAATTACACAAATAGGCCTAATTCAGGAAGCCGCTGGGGGTCGGACAGGGCTGGAAAGCCCGTTGGATTCGGGGTCGGACAGCAAATGAGTGCCCGGGGGTCGGACAGACCAAGCTCGCCGCGTTGCATTCGGGGTGTCCCCGCAAATGAGGGCTTGAAGCCGCGTTGCGTTCGGGGTCGGACAGCCACTGTGACAACTCAATTTTAAAAGCTTAAAGGTTATTAAATAATTCAGCATACAAATATATTAATGGAGACACGTAAACGAAAATGATGTATCGAAAATTACACAAATAATTCAGCATAGCCTACAAATATATTCATGGAGACTGGCCGGTAGAGCTGATTAATATTTTATTTTAACGAATAATAATACAATTGGACGAAACGCCGATGGACGAAACGGTTGGTCCCTGTGGACGAAACGGATGCTCCCTTGGACGAAAAGACTGCATGGTGGATGAACTGGCGTGGACGAAACGCGGATGGACGAAACGCCCTGTATCCATTAAAAACCTACAGCTTATCCAAAATGCAGCAGCTAGAACACTCACTAGAACTAAGAAATATGAACATATCTCCCCCATTCTTGCATCTCTACACTGGCTCCCTGTCAAAAGCTGAATTGACTTCAAAATCTTTCTCATGACGTATAAGGCACTTAATGGCTTAGCTCCAGCATATATTACAGATTTACTTGTTCCATACCATCCCAGAAGACCTATGAGATCTCAAAATTCTGGTCTCTTTGAAAAAGTGACTATATCTAAAACTGCAATTGGGGTAAGAGCCTTTGCCTATCGGGCACCTCTCCTATGGAATTCTATTCCTCTCTACATTCGCGAAGCGGACACTCTCTACCTCACTACCTCTGCTGTTTTTTCAAAGGTGGCCACTGACCACCCCCTTCTGGGCTGGTAAGATGCCATACACCATACCTTAGTTATGCTTCGATAGCCTAGTGCTGCCACTTACTGCACACTTGCCATCCTGTACAACCCTCTTTTCCTCTTTCTCTCCCTCTCCTCACACTGACATACAATATATGACACGCTTATATCATGAAGTAATATCCTCCTAGACTGGCCTAATCCTTTTGCTTCTTTTGTTTCTCTTGCCTCTTCTGCCCCTACGCACTGGCTGAGCAGTGAACCTCCTGTCCCCCACTGCCTCCCTGCCACCAACCCCCAAACTTCTCCGGAGCCACACACCAGGACCATCCTCCCTTTTCCCTAAGAGGACCCATGATGGATCTGGCCGGAAGGCCCTCTGATGACCACTACCTAGATGGCGACCCACACCCAATGAACTCTAATGCCACTTCAACTACTGACTCCATCCCCTGACCCTTCTACCCTATTGACGGTCACACAATCTATGTGTATATTAACTCAGACTACATTCAGTGCTCATGCTGTTCTGTGTAAACCATGGTTAATCTATGCATCTACTAGACTACTGACTACGGATACTTTATTATATGCCTCTAAACGCAAACATGCGACCGCATGTGATCTCTATCTTGGATCCTGTGTGGAACAGCGGGTTTTGCAAGGAAGAATTAGTTTAGCAATTGAGTTATTAGTTTATGAGGTAACTGACAATTACATTATAAGTCCTCACCACCCGAAAAAAGCAGTATGATATTTTGTCTGACATTACAACTGGCAGATACTTAAATTAATGTGTTAGACTGAAATTGATTAAAAATAACGGAAAATAAATTAAAAGCAGACTGGAACATGGCTTCTTTATTATTATTTTTGCGATTTTCTAGTTCAACATGTGTTGGGATGGAATGTGAAAGTCATCTTTGATTACAATTAGTAATTGAATAATGCGTGTGGTATTGTTGTTTAATTTGTATCGTCAGATGATTTCTTCTTATCTTAAAGGTGCCCCGCCACACAAAGCCGTTTTTACCTGTTGCTTTTGGTATAGAATAGTTCTATATGACCTCAAGTTACACAGTGCATGTGAAAATGTAATACTGTCTTCGCTATAGGCAATAGCCCATTAAAAGAAATATGCAAAGAAATTAGGTCAGTTTGAATCCATGGTCAGTGCTACGTAGTATAGACAACGTTACAGCCATTGGCTGACTGAGGAGAATTATCGCCCAATCCATGCTCTCCTGTATTTGACTAAAGCCCGCCCCTTGAAATACTCGCGAAAAAGAAGGATTATCCATGAAATGGTAACAGGCAACTTGTCAACTTGACGAATTCAACAGTCTTGGTAAGTGCAATCTGACTGTGGATGTAGGCTAACAGTCGGCTACTCTTGCAATAAGTATCTGATTATGTTGGCTACTGTGACATCCTGACTATGTAGTAAGCTTACCTTTGCAAAGTGGCCGTTTACAATCTGCAAGCTAGGTTGGTGCAGATATCCTCTTTCTCGGTTTCATGATAATATTCCAAGTTTTTTTTTTCCGTACCTCGCAATTCGCAAGTAAAACTAATGTAAATATTCGTCCATGTGCTTTACAACGTCGAGCTTCAGCAGCGAATCAGAGCGCAGCCCATTGTAACAGTGGAAAAAAAACGGAAGAACCGCATGAAATTTTCGAAGGCTATTCCTACAGGCTGCAAACGATCTCATTACGGTCTCCTTGGACCGTTCTCAGTCCAAGTGAAGTCACATACCCTATTTGTAGACCTCAAAGAACAATTTAAATACCCTGTAGTGGTGTGGCATGGCACCTTTAATTAGAAAAGAGTAATTCTCGAGGCAAACATGTATCTGCTCCCAAACATGTACCTGTCTTCATCTTGTCCGGATCACTGCTGTCATTAAACAAAGTAAATTTTAACACAAAAGGTTTTGCACGTGATTTAGACCTGCTTTGAGGAGACGGTATTTGCCCCACGCAAATTAGATGCATCCCACTCCCCTCCCTCAAAGCGCAGCTTGCGACTTCAGGCGCAGCTTTGCGATCTCAGGTAGGTGCATCCTCTTTGTAAATAAGACTGTATTGGCCAACACAGTCTTTGCGTGGAAATGGCGGCTGAAAACGGATAGCGCCATTGCAAAACGGATAATAAATCTACCCCTCTGTCAGTAAAACAGAATGCACTCACAGCATGTGCCTCACTAGCAGCTGATACAGAGGAAATGAGCAACAACCAAACAATCATAAACCTACCTGCCGATAAATACTTCAATGGTTTACCAATGGGCAATCCATGACTTGGCATACTGAACTAAGACTTAATTTTGCATTAAACTTGTAGCAAGTTAAATTGGTATCATAATACAAATGTCCTTCCCTGTTGGTTTTATTTTGTACACTAACCTTGAGGACAATGCAACAGTCATCTGTCCTGATGGCACCAGCTCGGCACATGTATGTTAAGCTGGGGGGAAAAAAACAAAAACAAAACATTAATATGGAAACCAATTTAATTTGACTCACTCCCATAAATAAATGAAATCTGCTAAGGGGTACTTTACGTTCAGCACCTAAGTATTATGATTGTGCGCACCCATTAATCACAAGATGAAGCAGAACTATAACACTCACCATTTGGCAGCGGTCAACTGCATTTCTATTGGCTTGTCCCGCTGCATCATTCTAATTAACACTTTAGAGAGCAGCTCATCTTCCACTAGCACTAAGAAAGACAGGGAGGAAATGAAAATGGAATTTCAATGCTTTCACTTGGCATTTCTTGGGTGACAAAAACACAAACACATATTTTAGAGAGCCATGACATTCTCGGCAATTCCAATTGCAATTCCACTAGGGGTGGTCGCAAGTCAGTGGAAAATCAATGGGCGCCTATGGAGTTTCATGTTAAATGTATAATTTTCACATATTTAGTGTCAAAGTATCAATGATTGCTATTTACTCTCGGCATGGGTTTTCAATCAAAATGAAATTTACGAATACCCATGTCCATTACGTTTCTCATTCACTAAGCAGTTTTTACCCCCGACTGACTGGCTACTCTATTCCGGTGAATGACCATAGGGTGCCAGTACTCCCCTATTACTAGAGTGCGCACATGCGAGTAGCGTTAAAAATAAAGGCTATTCATGCCTAGTTTTAGGTTTTTAAAAAGTCAAAAGGACTGTAGGCTGGTTTAATGCTTTCTCTGGATTAGCTAATGGTATCAGGTTTGATAACTTTCCTGTGTTTAGAGGAACCAGAGAGGGGTGTCCCCTGTCCCCTTTCCTATTTTCCTTGGTTATAAAACCACTGGCAGAGGCCATAAGCACAACACCCTCTATTGTGGGCTTACAGATAGATAAAATAAATCATAAGATGAGTCTTTATGTGGACAATGTTTTGATCTATATTACAAAGCCAGAAACATCTGTATCTATGTTAATTAAAGTTATTCTATTTGTTCTAAATAGATTCTAGATCTATTTAGTACATTTTCAGGATTTAAATTAATTTCACAAAATCAGAGGCTATGCTACTTGGGAGTCTAAATTCAGTTTGGTACCACTTTAAAATAACCGTCTTCTATAAATGGTTATAGCTTATTAACCTTAGTAAGAAGTTAATTGGAAAGTTTGTGGTTTCAGCCAGTTAGATGATTTAATTCCATCAGGTTTTGTCCATTTTATCATTCAGCCATAACAAACTATAAACTAACTGTTAACTTACTAAAAATAACTATGCTGTAACATTTCTGTTAATTACTGTTACCTAACTATTAACTGTTATCTATTAACAGTTAAATAATTACTTACTGATGTTAATAAGCAATTTAATAACCATTTATAGAGGACGGTTATTATAAAGTGCTACCTTCAGTTACTAATATTCTGCCTTCCTTTCCCTTTAGGTGGTCCCCAGAAGGTTTTACATACCTAGACATACATCCCCTGCATTTAAGCAAATGTATAAAGCCAACTTTGTCCCATTATTTGAGAAGGTTAGACAAGATTTGGAGCGCTGGAGTTTGTCAATTGTCAATCTCTTAGCTAGGATGCATTGCCATGATCAACATGAATATTTTGCCTAGATTACTCTATCCGATCCAAATGATTCCTATTTTATTTTCAAATGGAACAGTAAAGAAGCAAGGTGGCTGGCTGAATGCGTTCATCTAGAGCAAAGATCCACATTAAAAATGGCTACTTTAAAGATGTCAAGTTCTGAAGGTGGGTTGGATCTTCCAAATTTCAGAAAGTACCAAGTGTGCTCATGTACGATATACATGTATTTATGACTGGTTCTTTGGGGAACCACACATCTGTTTGGTTAGATGGACGTGGTTCTTTGGGAATAACACATCTGTCTGGTTAGATGTAAAAACATCCTTATCTAAATATCCATTAATAGATTTGCTGTTTATTAAAAGTTTGAAAATAATAATTAGAGAAAACAGTCTAAGCACAATTAACGCATGGCGATCAATGCGTAGACTTGAAGGACGATCAAAGCTAACATCAATCTACACTCCCATCCTGAATAATCCTGATTTCCAGTCAGGGCTGCTGGATGCTGGCTTTAAACTTTGGTGTGCCTCTGCCATTTACAAATTAAAAGACCTATTCTTAAATAAAACTTGAATGTCATTTAGTCAAATAGTTGAAAAATATAACATTCCTTGACAGCATTTCTTCCGTTATTTGCAGATAAGACAATACATATTAAAATGCACAACTCTTATACCAAGTTCACATTACGCGATTTTAGCCACGACACGACAAAACAAATACTGTGAGCTCTCGAGTGTTCACATTTAACGACTAGTAGTTTTAGTATCGGGAGTCTCATGGTCGGGTGCGATGCTGTCCTGCGACCTCTGTGGTCACACTACAAGACCTGGCCCAGACAGAGCCCAGGGTGCGCTGGTTGTGTCCAAGTTAACACCATAACGTTAACATTAGCATACAGACTATAACAGAGCCAGTTTACAGTTAAAATGTTTCTGACTATAGGCTACAGGCATGACTGCTACTTGTTAGTTTGCCACTGATCTCATGTTGTCTGTAGCTACAGTTTCGTTTTCGTAATTGCCGCAAAAATATTTTTAAATTATTGACAAGGTTATCCGGATGGCAAATTGTATCCGTTTTCGCAAGTAAACTTCACATGACACGTTTCAAAGAATTATTGCTTGGTGAAGAAGTGCAACTTCAAATATGGTTTTGGAGTTTGGAAATTTTAAAGATGACAATGTGAGTCATGTTTCTTGATTGGCTGTTGCCTGGAAAATCGCTTGCGACTTCTCCAAATATCTAACATGCTAGATGTCCCCCGACAACTTGCGTCGAGCCCGCGACTGCCCTAAATCGTGTCGGAGAGTTGTTCACACATGACGACTTGTACTCGCAGATCCACTGCCGAGTTTCCCCAAGACCACCTGTGATTTCTAATCGACCCTGCGACCTCAGAATCGGCTCTAAAATCGTGTAGTGTGAACTTAGCTTTACTGATAACTCTGAATCAAATGGGAGACTGAACTTTGTGTTACAACTCTGTTGCTAAATCAATTTCAGTCTGTAACCATGCTAAATCGATACCGTTCAAGATCTTACATTGACTATAATATCCCATAATCGCAGAAATCTGTTTAACTGCACTTTGCCTTAAATGTCTCACTGCTTATAGTCATGTTATAATCTGCAGAAGTGTTGGTCTGATATTGTAACAGAAATGGAAAATATACGGGGCTTGAAGTTAGAAATTCATGGTCTGACAGCTAGATTTGTGATGTTAAATAGTTTAGAGACTATACTGTATCCTAACATATGCAGCTAGGTGCCAACTATTAAAGGTTGGCATGAGGGATTGTCTGACATGGTACCCTTAGAATACCTTACATGTGTAATGCATTCCGAATCTAATCTTTTGTTAAGGTTTGGGAACCCTGTTTGAATTTCTTAGACCCTAGCGTCATAAATATCTGCTTATTACTCTGTATGTAACAGTTATGATTTTATTTTCAGCATTTATTTTGTTATCTGCTGAACTGAGCTGTTGTTGTGTGTTATGTTTAGGGTGTGTGTTTTTGTTGCAAATCTTTCTCTGACAACTTTGAGGTTCCGCTTGGTGAAATAAACGTGTGGATGCTTTCTGCACAGGTGGAGCAGTAGTATTGTAGGCTGCGTTCGTACAGGTTCTCTTTACCAAACATTAAATCAGACACCGCTTTAAAGCATTTTTTGTAATCAAGGCAAGGCTAATCCATTTTGCCAAAATTTAATTTCTGCAACTCCAAATGTTTATCAATATCTTGTATGGTGCTTTGTTGTGCTTTGTTGCTTGACAACGTTATGGCATGATGGATAGCGTTTCATGGGACATCCTCCCAGATCTGTGTAAGGGCATTCCTGAGCTCCTGTAAAGTCAGAGGAGCAACCTAACGGCGCTTGATGGCCTGAAACATAATGTCCCAGAAGTGTTCTACCAGGTTCAAGTCAGGAGATCGTGAGGGCCATTCAATAGTCTCAATTCAGTCATCCTTCAGGTACTGCCTGTATACTCTTGCCACATGAGTATGGACATTATCATGCATCAGGAGGAGCACAGGGCCTACAATCATAGGCACCGGAAGCGGGGATGGAGGGATGCATTTGCATCCACACTCTTGGCTATAAAATACAAAAAATCCTATTCATAACACTACACTAAGTTCATCTTTGCATCGGCAGGCACTCTCTATTGTTCATGCTAGAAATGAATCCCATGCTTTGACTCTAGGCATAGGGTCATGCCTAGAATGCCACATGAATGACAAAGAAACAATGACAGTGAAGTGAAACAAACTTTATAACATGATTCTAGAAATCGGTTTGCGATAAGCCTACGCAACGCAAATGCATTGTTATGTCTGTGAAAAGTTGTTTTACACATTTTGAATTGACGTGCTCTCAGGTTCTGTATGATCATGAGAGGTGTGTGCACAAATCAGTCCAATCGATAGTTTTGAGCTTGCAAATCCCAAAAGGTAATATGGATAAACTTTTCCAAAAGAAACGATGGACAAAGTGCTGTTGGTGAGTAAAACATTTAAATTGATGTATTGCCCTGGTTCCAACCTGCCCCTGTTTCATGTTAGGAATTAATCCTATGCCTTGCCTGTAGGAATGGGGTCAGGCATAGGCATTATGTCAAAACAGTCTGTCAGAATATTGGCCTAAATATGTTCTCAGGGGGGAAACCCCTATCTCTTATCTCTTCATCCTATCATTTCCAATGTCCAACTGAATGGTCTTCACTGAAATAAAAACAATATGTTTTCTGGTCACATAATCAGACCATTGTCTTTCAGTCTAAAATCACCCAAACCCGCTACTTAGCCTGGACAATCTTCAAAATTTTCCTTGATAACATTTCTGCATCCCCACTTTAAAACTGATTCCGGTGCTGATGCCTACAGTTCCAGTGTGGGGTCTGACAACAGGCTCAAGGTTGTCATCTCAATAGCTAATGGCAGTCAAACTGCCCTTTTCTAGCCTGTATATGTCTGTGCATCTTTCCGTGGACATGCCTCCCAATACCATTACGGACCCACCACCAAAACGGTCAAGTTGAGCGATGTTGCTGGCAGCATTGTGTTCTCCTTGTGTTCTCCTATCTTGGTAGTGAGAAAATCAAATAAATAAATTCTATTCTCGCGCAGAGCTTACAAGTACAACAGCTGTCTCCAACTACAGACTACATTTTTGTTTCTCACCTGGTGGTGCTATACTACAAGTTTGAGCTATGGGCTCATTTGATGACCGATGACCCACTTGGCCTTTATAACCTCCTTCAAACTTTTTGTGCACCTCAGCAGAACTTTAAAAAACTAGAAAAGCGCTCAGAGAGCGCAGACCTCCGCCAAGACAATGTGGTCACAGACGATGTTCTGAATCACCAAATCAAATCAGTTCTTTCTTGGTCCGATATACACTTTGTCAGAAATTTTTATCCAAATCCAAGCAGTACTTTTCGAGCTATGTTGTACACAGACAGACAGACAGACAGACAGACAGACACACACAGACGCCGGCGAAAACATAACCTCCTTGGCGGGGGTAATTAATTATGACTCACCATTTACCAAGGCTAAGGAGACTTGATTGTTCTCATAAGCCAGAACGGAAAAGCATTTCAGTGCTTGCATTCGCACCTAAGATGGTGTGGAAAAAAAGAAACAAAGTACATGTCAGTATTTTATCCCAAAAAAATAGAGAGCCTTAGTTATGGTTTTAATAGAGTGATATCTGCAGTTCACAAGTGAAAAGTGAAAAGAATGAGGGAGTATGTTTAGCTTGGTTGCTAAACTCTGTTTCAAACCATTGTTGCTAACTTCCTTAGCAAATTCTTAGGTTTCTCTCCTATAATGAGAGATACTAGTGGTCTTATTTATTGTTCCAATACACACATCCGAAAATTATATCCAAATCCGTGCGTACTTTTCAAGTTATGTAGTTTAATTAACAACTTAAAGGGGGGGGGGGGGCGTTTAACACACTTAATCCAGTCCTTCTACAGTAGCTGCCGAGCTTGCTGGTGCTAGAAGTGAATGAATGTTGTTAGCCAGCCAATGAAAACAGTCCTATGTAAATGTATGTGTTGATTGAATAATGTAAGGAATAAAACTATCCTTGCATCACTATGATAATTTGAGGGACTAGAATCTCAGCAGCAGTGGAATTTTACTTTGCTCCGGTTAGTTGTGTGGAGTGAGCAGAAGGATGCAGTGAGATTGAAACAAACAATGTGATTCAGTCCTCATTTACATCACTGCAACATGCCTTGAATATCAAATGGTAAATATCTGGGAAATGCAGTCGCTTTTTTTCAGCCTGGACAAGCCAATTAAGAAGTCTTGCACAAGGGGGGTTATGTGCTTTATTTCATTCATTCCTTGCTGCATTTCATTAATTTATTGTGAAAGGAGTGATGTTTAGTCTAAAGACCAACCTATTCATTTTCTTTTAGAGGAAGCATACTTTTCAATTGTCCAGAGGGGTTTATTGGGAACAATAAATGTCTATCATAGTGTCTGTATGTAGCTCATAGCCAATACCAGAGACACCAGATGAAATAAAATGCAATCCAATGTGCAAGGCAGCATGGGTATTCCCAGACTAGTCCCTCCCCATTCTGTATAGACATCGACCATGGACGCCATGCTGCTTTGCAGACCATAATGAAATGGAGTACGCAAAGGGGCAGGGCTACTCTCAGGCAAGGCTACAACAGGCTACAGTTTTGATTACCACAGAGTAGCTTCATATAAATTATCTCTTAAAATGTATATGGGCTGTGATCACAAGCCCAACGCAATACAAGCCCACTAAATCTCGGGCCCAACATGCCCAAAAAGTTTGTACCTTATAGGATGGCGAGACGAGGAGAGGTGCTATATTCTGGATGGCACCATGGTTGAACAGAACAGTCTGATGCTCTGGTGTCTGAAGAGGATACAATGAAATGAAAACACATGCAGTTATTGTAGTCTGAATTTGCATTTATTTTCTGTAGCAATATTATGTGTTTCTAAACTTCTACAACATGACCATAAAACAGTTGTGCCAATTCACAATATACTTGCATCAGACATTGACTTGCATCATATCAAGTCAATGCATTTACATAGCAACTGCAATAAAATGGACCTGTTTGATTACCCTGTACCTCCGTCTCAGTCTTTGAGCGTCTTTGAGCTTTCTACAAATCACTCAGCATTAGACTTGTGCCAGAAGTGGTAATAACCTCTGCCTGTCTAGACATCATCAGTGTTGGGCAACTTACTTTTAAAAAGTAATTTACTACAATTACTAGTTACTAGTTACCCCCAAAAAACAACTCTGTTAGTAACTGAGTTACCCCTTAGTAAAAGTAATGGTAACACTTTATTTTAAGGTTAACATATTAGCCACTAATACATACCTAATTAATGCCTGTATTAGTGACTTATAAGGCATGTGTTAGGCAACATTAAAGCAATGTACCGGAGTAAGTTTAAGCATAGTCCTGCTGCACAAGCCTTCTAACAGCAATATATTTCGCATGAATGAAAGATTTTCGAACAGCACAGACCTAACGTGAATGCGAAACACTTTACATTGAGTCAATGTAACCTCAGATCTTACTTTCGGTTTGCAACAGTCAGGTCCCATTGATTCAGTGTCAAGTCCCTGTTCGCTTCTGCGTTCGGTCTGTGCTGTATCAAATTATTTTGTTCCACTCGCTAACTAGCGCATTTAGCAAGCTCTTTCAACAGGGCTATGCTTGAATTCACTCCGGTACTCTCCTTTAATCATTTGTTAGACGTGTATTCACAAATTTCTTGTTCATGAATAATTAGGCCTTTATTCTGGATATAATCTTAATACTACCCTAATAAGCCTTGATCTCTGCGTACTAAGTAGTAGTACCTACCAAAATAGAATATGTATAAGTAGTATACTGTCTGAATAAATACAGAATAGTGGAAGAACACTTGTAGAATAAGTATAGTTCAACATAATTGTTGTGTTTCACTGCCCAGGTTGCTGTGTCAAACAGCACTTAACAGCTGGGAGATTGGCTCCAATTCTGAAGTGGAAACTAGTTCCTTAGCTGCACATTATCATCAGTAATACCTATGCAGAACTTAATAATTGATTTGTTGACTAGGGGTTATAGTCTCTACCCAAATACAGGACCAACTCCATATCAATACAATGAATATATTTAGAATTGTAGCACGTTCAACTTCCTGTGGATGTAACAGCAGGTGTCCCAGTACTTTGTGTGACCTATACGTAAGGGATAACGTTCTGTGAGGTGGTCATTAGCATGGAATATCTCCCGACAGAGTGATGCAAAGCAGCCCGACACGAAGTGGAGAATGTTATCCTGCTTATTACACGGCTACCTATAGTAGATATTATTAATATGCGATGAAGCATTGTTGAAGCAACTGCTTTAACAGTAACTTTAAAGATTAAGATGGATAATAGAGTCTGCAGAAAATAAGTATTCCATTAACTTACAGATCAGCTGATTGATTAAGACAACATTCTGTTCTGACGTATAAGGCACTTAATGGCTTAGCTCCTGCATATATTACAGATTTACTTGTTCCATACCATCCAGCATGACCTCTGAGATCTCAAAATGCTGGCCTCCTTGAAAAAGTGACCATATCTAAAACTACAATTGGGGGAGGAGCTTTTGCCTATCGAGCACCTCTTCTATGGAATTCTATTCCTCCCTACATTCGCGAGGCGGACACTCTCAATACCTTCAAGTATAGACTTAAAACCTTCCTTTTTGACATTTCCTATAATTAGGAGTGGGCCATGGCATATCACCACTCCTCTTGGGCTTTCCTGGGAGGGCTACCTCTGCTGTTTTTCCATGGCGGCCACTGACCACCCCCTTCTGGGTTGGTGAGATGCCATGTACCATACCTTAGTTATGCTGCGATAGCCTAGTGCTGCCACCTTCTGCACACTTGCCATCCTGTACAACCCTCTTTCTCCTCTCTCTCTCTCCCTCTCCTCACTCTAGCTAGATTATATGACACATATCATGAAGTGATATCCTCCTAGTTTGGCCTAATCCTCTTGTTTCTGTTTCTTTTTGTTTCTCTTGCCTCCTCTCCCCCGACGCTCTGGCTGAGTGATGAACCTCCCGTACCTCCCTGCCACCAACCCTACCCCACTACGGATGCTGACTAACCTCCCCGGAGCCACACACCAGGACCATCCTCCCCTTTTCTCTGAGGCCCGTGATGGAACTGGCCTGATGGCCCCCTGATGACCACTACTTAGATGGCGACCAACACCCAATGAACTCTGATCCCACACTCCAACTACTGACTCCATCCCTTGGCCCTGACTGTCACACAAACTATGTGTATATTATCTCTGACTACATTCAGTACTCATACTGTTTTGTGTTAACCATGGTCAATCTATGCATCAGACTTTACAGATACTTTATTAGGCCCCAGGCAGGTAGGCTCAGTCCATGAGGCGTGGATCTGCCCAAGGTTTGTTCCTACATAACAAATTATTTACAAAGCGAGGGAGTTTTTCCTTGCCCCTGATTCTCATGGATGCTTCCCGTACTGTCTGTAAAGCGGCGCGAGACAATGTACTGTATTTGTGCGCTCTACAAATAAAATTGAATTGTTTCACTTTTGCTTGACAGCGGTCTGTTATACTTAGCAACGGTCTGTTATTAAAAATAATCAGACTGTAGAACATTGGGAAGTCCCATAGAAGTGGATGGAGCATTCTACAGCATTATAAAGAGCAGTGTAATAAAAGAAATGAATTGGCACTGTTAGAGCAGACCTTGCAGCAGTGTGAGATGATCTGTGTGATGTACTCCTGTGTGCGTAGACTGTGGTTCAATAGGGACATGAGATGAGGAATCACTGTCGGGTCCTTGAAGAGATACACGAGCATAAACAAACACAAAAATCACTCATGAATAGACATGAAATTATTTACAGCACATGTTACAACTTAACATATAACAAATGAGTGTAAAAATCTCTTACGGTATACAGTAGCTGCACTGGTGTAACAGGGCTGATGAGCACAGTTCTTAAGCAACGCAGACAAGCCTCTATGAAGACCAGGTCCGAACAGAGCAGGCCTGTAATAGGTGCACAGATATGTCTTGGGTCAGGTTTTTTTTTTTTTTTTTTTTTTTTAACATGTTATTAGAAAATATAAAGATAACCTCTGAATGATTCCAACAGCATTAAATGTTTTAAACATATCTACTTAAAATCACTTAATAATGTGTTTATGTGGGCACCTTGCAACAACGCAGGTATGATATGACAATCCACCAGGGACTTGATGTTGTTCTCTGTGCCCATGGCCAGACTGCCAAGCACTACTGCACACTCGGTCCTCAGTTCTTCACTAGAGGCGTCTTGCTGGAGCAAATAGAGGAGCCTACAGTTCAGAGAGGCATGTTAATTACAAATGAATGAGTACTACACCCTCCTACTTCCTATATTTGTAATACAGTTTATGTTTTAAGCACATGTTAACCAAGGACTACTGACAACATATTAAATATTTGGCAAAACAGTAATATTTATATGAAGTTTAAGTGAGAGAAAGAGAGTAAGTGTGCACCTGGGCACCGCTCCCAAAACTATTAAGTTGGCCTTTTGCTTGTTGTTTCCAATAACTGCATTCTTCATGTCACTTGAAAAGAAAAAAAAAGATGAACAATCATTAAGTTACATTCAGCACATTAGGATTTACATAAATTTCAAGTTCATTTCTACATCTTGTTTTGTGATTAAGTAAATATCGCATTTTATGACGCTTCATGTGCAGTATTCACACATCCAGAAAACCATATTTATACTCATGCACCCTCATGCATTTTCTACTATAACTTATTAAAGGTACAGAATTTAAGGCTAATTTACCAGTTTCTTGGCCTTCTAACTGCACTTCGATAGTGAGTGGAATGAAAGAATTTAGAACAGCATGAACGGAATGTGAACGCAATGGCAAACAAGCAGTCACTGGAGCCTCAGAGCTTACTTTCGGTTTCAAATAATCTCTGATGACTCAGTGTAAAGTGCTTGCTCAATTTGGTGTTTGCCTTCTGTCTCAGTTGTTCCAAATTCTTCCATTATTCCCCACTCTATTTAGTGCTCTATATAAAGTCATTGATCTAGTGCAGGGGTGGCCAACCAGTCAGAGACCAAGAGCCACATATCTGACTCTGTTACAGCAAAGAGCCACATCGGCACTCAGTCACATGAACCTGTTACTACTACTACATTACCCATACTGGTAGAGGTTAGCATGGAGTGAGCTGGAGTGAAGCTGAAGATTTGAAGCCTTGAAATGCACCAATGACGACTCACGTATAGGCAGAATGGCTTACCATTACGTTCAATGAAGAAATATAAAATTTCCCACTCTGTTAGGTTACGTTCTGTTTTCATCTTTATATTTTCTTTTAGCAGTGCATTTTTTCCCTGCCATTAAGATCTGACTGAAGATCGACCCCCTGACCCCCTGCCATGATCTCGCAATACCATTATGAACGCAAGTGACACACACTTAACAAAAACACTGTATTAAACTTAAGGGAAGAGAACACACACACACACAAACACACACAAACACAAACTTGGACATGAGTGTAAGAGCATGACTCCAGGCAAAGAGCCACAGGTTGGCCACCCCTGATCTAGTGCATTTAGCATGCTCGTTCAACAGGGCTATGCTTGAAATCACTTCAGAGCAAAACTTCAAGTCCAAAAAAGCACTTTTGCGGACTTGGGAGAATACCGGTCTTAGTAAATTTACCGTGCTTGCCATGATTGACACCACCCAGCATAATGACAAAACTGAAAGTGAATTGTGTGCCGTTACTTATATACAAAAGCAGAGATTGTTTAATAGGAGGTTACAAGAGTCATCCCATAAAAATGTACTGTGCCCTTTCATTACATAAAGATGGCCAAGTTCAGAAATTGGAAGTGTTGCATACAGTGAAAGTAGCTAATCGCATTGTTGCACATTTGGGATGCACAATATACAACTGTGTGAGATTTTGCATCGGTTGAGGGGGCAAGATTAAAAATGGGATTCAGCTATAGAATAATTATTTGGATTTGGATATCGAGAGGGAAAAAAATACTAATTACATAAGGTGTTTGCTCAGGACACCATAGAGCAGGGGTTCTCAACCCATCGATCGTGATCGACCTGTCGATCTTTGATACTTTCCTGGTGGATCCCGGAAATATTTGAGAAAATACAAGGACTATTATTTGCTGTCTGCATTACTTTTGTCTTTGCCCCTACATCCCCTCATACCTGAACCAGCAGCTTAGACACATAGAATTGACAGAACAGAACAAGAGGGAAGATGGGCCTATTTACTTATTAAACATATTTAAACATTATGAAATTGTTTCGCATTCGTTCGTTACTGATGACAATACAATCAAGGTGCGCTTTTTGCTGCATGTGCGCTTGAAATAGCAGTGTGCCGTAAATGTCTACTGATTCTGAGTTTTGAAAGATGTTTTCGTGTTCTGAGTGTTGTGAAATTGATCAAGTCTAAAGAAAAAGTTTTTCATGTTTGTCGATGACGATGACACCTATTCTGCTTGTTGAGACTTCTCCATAGCCTATTGTCAGGTGAGTCGCAAGAAAATGGCAAACCTCTCCCATGATAGCAGCTAGTGAAAAGTTCAGTGTTTGAATGAACCGCCGGTTTAGCATGCTCTCACGACCTAATATAACAGACTATCCAAGTCAAGAATACTTATCACACTGATGAGTACGAGTTCACATGATGTTTAGGCAAGTTAGACATCTGTGAAAATATTTGCATTCCCCTTACGAATGAATGCATCCGAAATATGCCTGTTGCATCTCGTGCAGTAAATGCAGTGTCCATTTTGTGTCAAGTGTGCCCCTACTCCCAAAAGAACGCACGTTCAGATGTGCGCAAAAAAAGAGAAAAAAATAGCCAAAGCATAAGCTTTATCGGCAGCGTAGGTCTTTCTTGATAAATTCCAGCAGATCACTGCATTGTCTCTACAAATTTGGCCTGATATTAGACCTAAAAAAACAAAACAAAAAAAAAAACATAATTCCAACACTTTTAAAGTTGGTCAAGGCATGTACAGAATGAGCCATGGAGGTTACATGTATAAACAGCACTGGTTATTATTTGGTCAGGTCATTTCAATTGTCATAAAGAAATATTGGTTACACTTTACTTGAAGGTACCATCAGAAGGCTAACATGCCACTGTCATTAACTATGACATTGTCAAGTATCTGTCATTAACTTTATATACCTGTCATGAATTCTGTCATTAAGTGTCACCCTGTATTTATCATGGTTAGGGTTAGGGTTAGGGTTAGAGTATGTCAGAAGTCATGACAGGTTTATAAAGTTTATGACAGATTCTTGACAATGTAATGTCATAGTTAATGGCAGTGTCATGTCAGTCTTATGACGGTACCTTGAAATAAAGTGTTACCAAAATATTTCTCGTGTGTGTAGTGATAAATGGTGCTTGATTTCTCCTACATTATTACATTTACAGTAATTTCCTGCATATATATATATGCCGCATTGTGTATAAGCTGCAGGACAGTGTTTTATGCAAGTTAAAAAAACAAAACAAAACCATATTAACACCATATTAACTGGCCCCCTATTTTAACCTCATAGCGGATTTTTTTTTTTTTTTTGCAAAATCAGTGTATAAGCTAATAGTCTGGAAATTACGGTAAAAATGGAACAGAACTACATAGAATGGATCTGATGCCCCTGAATTTGGACACAGCCAGTGTCCCTGATTAAAAAGAATCAGCATCAACTAAGACTGAGCTCATATAAAATCATGATGGCACCCAACACAGGCATGAGATCAGAATTAAACTGAATAAGGAATTTCCACGGGAAGTACTCACATGACGCCTTGCAGAACCTTCTGAGGATCTGGATCAAATAGCCGGTCCACATAATGCCGACTGGTTGCTGTGACTTCCTGCATGGCAAAAAAAACACACACATTTGGGGCTATTCACACCAAGGTAGTCTGTTAGTTCACTTGCTTTGGTCCAGACCAAAATAAAATGTTTCTTTTTTCATTTAGTGCGGTTCACTTTTTTTGCGAGTGGACCAGAATTTCTGCCCAAAACCATGAGTATGGTATGTCACTCCATCATTGGACACAAATATTTCAGATATGGACTCAAAATACGCGTGTCCATCTGCATCAGAGGACAAAACTATAGCCTACTTTGAATATGCACTATCAGAACAGAAGATTTTTAGCCTGTCTATCCCAAGCTTAGAACGGAAGCTAGTTAAGTCCAAAAAACATACATGTCGGCCTACTTTTAACGTTTGGGTCGTATCGAGGTTGGTTCACTTTCACACCGCAAAAGAACCGCACCAGGATTCGTTTGGAACCACTCTGAGACCACCTCATCAGGTGGGTCTCGGTTTGCTTGTTTGGACCGCACCAGAATTTGAATGCTTGTATTCACATATGCCAAAAAGGTAAGAACCAAGGGAGGGAACGAATTTGAGTATGTTTCAAGCAAACTAAACAAGGCAGGTGTGAATACCAGCTTAGACTAAACTGTGTGGTTGCCTAAAACAGGTGCCTGTGTCTTTAAAACTGAGAATAGCAGACTTGATTTTACTTGCCAATGGAGTATGGCTTTTGGACTGAACATACATGCAGCCTATCAGTATTACATTTAGAAGTATATTTAGCATCAAGAAACATTTCTGGGAGGAGCTACCTAAGTTGCTGAGCAGACTTAGCCTAACAAAGATAAAGATTTTTGGAGCACAATTTAACACCCTTACTGTCAAGCAAGTATGTTTTAAATGGTACAAATGGATGTGCCTTTCAGTCTAATTTAATTTAATATATACCTTTATTCTGGGAGCAATTTGCCCTTATAGTCCAGGCAAAATGGTGATTTACGAAAGACTAATTGAAAAATATTTTCAGCTTGGGTCATTTCTATGAGATGTCCAGAACGACATACTAAAAGTTCACAGAAATCCTAGTTGTGGAAATATAAATATAGTTGAGGAAAGTTTCCCATTGAAATAAATGGGATTAGGAAGGATTCTGGAAGAAAACGTACACAACTAGAATATTTTAGCCTGAAGCCTGACCCTGTCAATTTATGTGCGACCCAAATTTATTTTATGAGTTTGGAGAAAAAAAAATGCAAATGAAATATATCCACAAATGGCCTATTTTTTAAGGCTACCAGTTTAAATTGCTTGAGTAAAGTTCAGACGCAACCCGTTTTGCCACTGCTGCTGCTCAAACAGCACAAAAAAGAATGGTATAATGGGAACGTTCTGAAAATGCTGCCATTAGCCGCCATTCTCCAGGCTAACGTTACCGTGGGATGACCTGGCCTACTACGCAACGTTGCCCTTCATGCAGCCAGTCTCTCTCTGGCCAGCCCCCCCCCCCTCTCTCTCTCTCTCTCTCTCTCTCTCTCTCTCTCTCTCTCTCTCTCTCTCTCTCACACACACACACACACACACACTCACACACACACACTCCACCCCCTCACGCAAAATATCGAGAAGCCCCCAGCTGCGGACTTACAGCCTCAAAGTGGGCCTGGCTCAATGTTGGGCGCCACCTTCACCTTTATATGCTGTAGCCTACGGTGAGGCCCATCTACGGTAGGACAGGCTACCAAACAAATGAAACTCACACACCGGTTGCGAAGTTTTATGAGGCATTTATCATATCACAAGTTTTCAATTTTGCAAACTGCAAACTTGTAGGCTATACAATTGATATTCTTCTGTGCAATGCACAATAGTTGGAGAAGGCAATAAAAGATAATACAAGTCTTAAGTGATTGAAAATTTAAGTCAAAGGTCAAGAACTAGCATTGCGACGAGAACAAAGATGATGTAAGATTCACAAGTTGCTGACGTGCATGGCATTATGTGCATCGTATCAATATATTACACACTTCATATAATTAATGAATGAAAAAAGAATTATCACGAATTATCATGAATTATCAGGTGGAATAGTCCACCTCTTTATGAAAATTGGTTATTCACCCCCCTTTCCTAGAGTTACATATGTGGGTAAGAGCATTTTGGTGTCAGTGCATACGTTGTCCTAGTCTGGTAACCCCAATTTTACCTCTAGCTTAGCATCTGCACTAGAAAGTTACCAAAGAATTGCTAACTGGCAACTTTGCATTCCAGTGCCTATGCTAAGCTAAAGCTAAAAAAAATGGGGAAAATTGGTGATGCCATACTAGGAAAACACAAGCACTGAGAGCAAAAAGCTTTTACCCACATATGTAACTCAGAGTAAGGAGACGAATAACATTTCACTCACATTACTCTGCACAGGATTTTCTCTCTTCGATCACTCAGAGGTGTTGCCAGGCAATCTTACTGTACATCATTATCCCTCCAAAATTAGATAAGTTATGCGTAAGAAATAAATGTACACTGGTGGCCACCAACCATATGGTATGGAAAGTCGACATAAGGATTTTTTTTTTTTTTAACCTCAGGAGCTCTTTGTATTTTGAACTGTATTACAAAAATATGAAAGAAAAAAAGTACTTACTTTTTCAGTACATCAGTAAATGTTGTTTTTCTTATAGCCAAGTTATGTCAATATACCAGTCAATTCTGGTCACCATGAAACCACCATGACAGCATGTCATGTGGCCATTGCCACACCAGTTTTTAACTTCCAACTTTTTTCAATCACTTTTTACTTTTCCTATCTTAGAAAATGTTTTCATGTATTTTGTGAACATTTCACAACGTTCTTTTTCATCAGTCATGCATATAAAGTTGACAACAACCTTCATTCAGATTATAGGAGCTAAAACAAAAAACAAACAAACAAAAAAATAGCAGCAGCTTAAACAAGTAGTGTATATGGTTTTGTAGGCCTCTAGACAATGGGCTATTGTGCCCATGGATACATTACAGCCAGGGTTTAAAATTAGCACCCGCCACCGGCCAAATGCGGGTAAAAATTTGATTTGGTTCTGCTACAAAATACATTTTGAATTTGTGTGTGTTATGGCTTTTGTTACAGAGACACCTGAGAGAAAAGCAAAGTTGTAGCACCATAATTTTTTTTCAGTGGCCGGTAGAAATATTTTTGGCCGGTTAAAGATCAGGCCTTACCTGCCATTGGCAGGTGGGTCAGAAAGTTAATTTTATACCCCGATTACAGCCATCCTCACAATTTCGGTTTAAAATAGTTCACAATCCACCATGGTCAGGTGTTTTCTAAACATAAAAAAACGCCTGTGTGAACGCCCCCTAAGTTGTATCAAAGTTTCATTTCCGTAATGTTCTATGAAAAGTTGACTGAATATTTGAAATATTTCAAGGGTGTAGCCTACTTTTGATACCGTGTAAGACCTAAATGCTAATAGGGTTTTTAAAAGACTGTTTTCATGGCAAGAAACGTTCCATTTCAATCGATCAATAGTCTAATATGAGAGAAACAGGTCAACTGCAAAGAGACCGGCACAAAATACTAATAGCCCGATAATTCCTTCTTGCCCTGCGTCTATCTCTCCTAAAGTAGCAAGAGGATTTTCAGGGACTTATTAGCGGAGAAATGATCTTCAGTTTTGAGGTGTTTAGGGTATCTTTGTAGAGTTTATCATATTCTAGCAGAAGATGTACCTTTGAGTCACCATGACAAATATCAGCAGCGCATTTAGTTATCTATAACTGAGGGTTTGAGCATAATTCATGTGAACAGTAATATCCCCCTTCCAAAGACTATACACTCCGCAATTTTTTTCCTAACATACTCTTGTCTTGAGACGTAGGCAAGTTCCCATGTCACAATGTTCTCGTTTTTAGACAGGCCTATCTGAAAAAGAGTAGATTAGATCCAGAGTCCCATCAACTCTACAAAAAAAAATACAGACCATTGGTGTCCTTAATTCATGGTTGAAAATGCACAAGGCACATTCATTCTCTTTAGACTCGGGTTCACCAATGAGATAGGCTCTGTGCTTAAGCAATATAAAGCATATAATTTATCTTCAGGTTCAGTAATACCAGTGTAAAATAGTACCACAGCTCTCAGCCATGCTGTCAAAGCCATAGCTCTTGTAGGAAAAAAGCTAGGGGATGAGAGACCCCCATTTGTCCCCAATACGTCAAAGTAAAAACCAATCAAGAGTATCCAATGGCTCACAGCCATTCTCAGACTTTGCATGTTGAATCTGAGCAGAGTCCGAGCCTTTGTGAAGGCATCCAAACATTTTCAACGCAGCTGAACACATCAAACAGATTTGTTTCTGAACATGTCCGAATCTCCCCACTCAACCGCTGAAGCTGGCCCCGGTACATTTGATATTGATGCATCAAGGCCAAATCCTGCGCCGACAATTCTTTGTGTTTGATTAAATTGACTGTTATTAATGAAAGTTGATTCTGCCTCTAAGAACTCGCTGTAGCCTACATAGCAAAATAATAAAATATATTTTTTTTTTTTGTTATGATGACCAGGCTATAGCATGGCATAACTTTTGATGATGTCGTAATGTTGTTTGTCCCAATTAACGTTAGGCTGCTGAGACATCATGCTAAGCAAACACTTTTCCAGGCAGACACTGATCAAGGACTGGCAAAAATAGCATCAAATAACTTATAAGCTCTCATTTTGAAACAATGTTTAAATAACATGTCGATGCAGTAGCCTAACGTTAGCCTTTAACAGAGAATGGCCCATGATATTTCTTGCTCGATGTAACGGTAATTTAAGGCAGTTTAAAGTTTACATTTTGCCTCTGTCTGAAAGCAACAATGATGTGATGAAACATTAAAAATTATAATAGTAAACATGTAATCATAACTCTGAAAAAAAAGTGTCAACCCGCTCACGCCAAACAACTTGAAAGTATGGCAGCGTGTTTATCATTACGCACCAACTCGCCCAGCCGAAATCTGGCAAGTGGAATTCCTAAAATATGTATATTTTTTTTAAACGAAAATTAACATCCTGATTCAACGCCAAACATGCTATAAGAATCCACAGGCTGAGTTTACTTGGTCTTGCCTAATAAATTCCACGACGGAGACTGATAGAACTCCAAATAATAGTTAAATCGCACCGTTATCAATTAGGTCGGTTCAACTCGCATTTCAACTGGCACGCACGCACCCGCAAGCCCTTGCAATATTGTATTTCACTTGTGAAAATGTCAGCCACATGTAACGAAACTTCTGTTAGATGCCTCACACTTAAAACATTTCCATTTCGATCTCTATCATTATCACGGCTGAAATTGTTTCTAAAATATCACTTCTCTGAACTCACGGACAGCACGCTGATGCGTAAGGGGGTCTCCAACAAGCACGCCATTTCTCCTTGTTCGTCAAACTACACAACAAGAACAGCACTTTCAAGGAGCAAATTTAAAACTGAATGATGCCAGTGGAACAAAAAAAATATTTCTGTCTCATTTGTTATATATACGTCCTGAAAACACATTTTGGGTGACAAAACAATATAATACTGATGTTCTATAAAGACGAATATTAAATGGGTAATTTAACTATCGATTTGATGAATTGCAGTAAAACAAAAAGTTCCAAATCGACTGATTCGACATATCTCTCGCGTGTTTAAAAATGAAAAAAAATATATATGTATATGTGTATTAATGTTTGTACATTAATTAATTACGACGACGTATTCCTAAAGATAACCTGACATGCCCATACAATTTACAGCTCATGTTTGAATTAATAATTCTGTGTGGAAAGTCGTGTTCAACATCATAGGCAAATACATTTACTGAAACGCCAGATGCGTTGACCAATGGTTGACTATGCTTTATAAGTTACGGAGATGAATGTTGTCTGTGCTCATACTTGAAACATCATTTTGGTCACAAGTAAGTGCGCTCATCTCATTCATTTAAAATAACTTATTGCCTCCAATATTAGACGAGAAAAAAACAGCAATGATGAAAGCATTTGGTCACATGGCTAAACGACCGTAGTGTACGTTTCGTTGTTGAATGACTGGAAGATGGCTAACACACGTTTGTTGTAACAGAGTGGTTGTAACTTCAGCTTGCTTTCCCTGTCCATAGCCTTAATTACATAACAACATGTGTGTGGCTGATTAAGAAATTGTATAACAATGTATAGTATAATCCTCTTCACCGGGCAGTAGCCGAACATTACACTAACTGATCGCTGTTTTGTGTCAGACATGAAGATTGCTGTGGAGGGTTGTTGTCATGGCGAATTGGACAAAATCTACGAGACCATTCGTCATTTAGAGGATCGAGAGAGTCTCAAAGTGGACCTACTACTCTGCTGTGGGGATTTTCAAGCTGTGCGCAATGAAGGCGACATGAAGTGCATGGCTGTGCCGGCCAAATATCGACAAATGCAAACCTTCTACAAGTCAGTTTGGTTCAGTTTAGACTTATGGCATTTAGGGTGTCTCTTTAGAGCTTGTCATTAAAGTGTTTACTTTGCCTTGTCTAGATACTACTCTGGTGAAAAGAAAGCCCCAATCCTGACAATTTTTATTGGTGGAAACCATGAAGCGTCTAATCATCTTCAAGAGCTTCCTTATGGAGGCTGGGTAGCTCCTAATATCTACTATATAGGTAATTAAGCATTTAGAACCATCAAAGTAACAATTGTGCAGGGCCGGCTCAAGGCACTTTGCTGACCAAGGATAGATTTGAGGTTTCCCCTCTCTATTATAGAAATATAAATGAGAAAAACTACAGAAACCCTGTAATGATAAAACTACAGAATTGCATTGCAGGTCCATTTGGCACCTTAGGCGATTGACCAAGGTCACATGTGCTAGGAACCGGCCCTGATTTCAAGTATGCTTAAGTTAAAGCACAACTTCATTGTTCAAGCTACTCAAGACTAGATACTGAAGACGCAAGAAATTTTGCTCCAACTCATTTAGATTTCCTAGAACAGAGAATAGTCACTGACGACTAACCCATGGGGGCAGAACAGTAAACTGTGTCCTCAACTTTACAGGAGAATTCCGGTGTGGTGAGGATTCTAAGTATAAGCTAGAGGAATCCGACGAGCGTTTTGTGTTGGTTGCCATCTTGTGGCGACGCCATTGTTGGACTGTAATCAAACCTGTTTGACAATGCACAGTCAATGACAGCTAACAGCAAAGTCCATGGAATACTCTGACAGTATACAAGTAGTAGTAAATCTCGTAGCCTAAATCACGGTATTTTATAGTGTGCTATCACGTTTTCCCAATGGACAGATTGGCGATCTTACAGCTCAAAAATGGCGCCTGCTTACTTTTGTGTATATTGCAACATCATGAAAAGTTGAAAACATTTGCCAGGAGGAAGAATTTTGTGTACATGGGAAGTATATGTTGTGCAGGCTGGAGAAGACCACAGAAAAGCTCAAAATAGCCCCAAACTTACTAATTTATCTTATACTGATGTTCCAACACTTAAAACAAGGCATTAAAAACTTATTAATTGTACAGATGGCTAATTACCACTTAGCTCTGTGACCCCGGAAGCTACAACTAGCGTTCTTTCCCGGCCTGCACGAATGCAACAGAATTCTGCTTCCTGGCAAACGTTACAACTTTTCATGATGTGGCAATATACTTTTGGTCCTCATCACACTGGACCTCTCCTTTGATGGTATCCAGAGTATCCGCAGCCCTTTTGTTTCACCTTGCTAAATGCCGTCACTAGGTGTGTGAATGACTGAATTTTGTGCAACATGGTTTTCCTTTTGATATGCCGGGTTCTGTTAGCATTAGCTACTGTTTCGTCATCTTGGCCTGTGTTGCACGAAATTCGGTCATTCATACAACTATTGACAGCACCAACACCATAATATGGAGGCTATGTAACACCAAGACATTTGACAACAGAGCACTATAATGTGTATGATTACAAATGACTAAAAAAGTGGTTAAAACTGTTTTTATACAAGCAGCCACATATTGTTTGTTTGTCATTTGTAGAGAGCTGTGTTGCAATGTGTCTGATGTTGCATAGCTTTCGGGTGACATTTGGGCATGTTAAAGCCCCCACTTGCAGGATTTAGGTAAAATCGGAGTAAAATGTGTCCCTTTGCGAGCTTATCAGCTCCTCTAAGCCTGGGTCAACTGTCTGGGTATATTCTCTGTTCTTATGTAATTTTGTCTCCCTTCCCCTAAATTACTCTGAAAGGCCAGTTTTAAACAGCATTAAACCTCACACTTGCATCTTTAGCAGTTTTCCATTGGTTTGAAAAATCACTGTGTCAAATTGAGGTAAAACACCCTCCCAATTTTTTTATATTATTTCAACAAGAATTAGATCTTCAAAGGAGAAGTGGGTGGGGATTGTCCTGGCCAAGGTCACGTGGCCAATCAGTGTAATTGGCCGCAGCACTTAAAGGAATATACCGGCGTGAATTAAAGCATAGCCCTGATGAAAGAGCTTGCTAAATGTGCTAGTTAGCGAGTGGAACAAAATCATTTGGTACAGCACAGACCGAACGCGAACGCAGAAGCAAACAGGCACTTTACACTGAATCAATGGGACCTGACTGTTGGAAACCGAAAGTAAGATCTGAGGTTACATTGAGTCAATGTTAAGTGTTTCGCGTTCGGGTTAGGTCTATGCTGCTCGAAATTCTTTCATTTCATGCTAAATATATTGCTGTTAGAAGGCTCGTGCGGCAGGGCTATGCTTAAACTTACTCTGGTATATTCTTTTAAGGATTGCTGTGCAGAGGTCCGGCATTCCTCCTCTCCACCAGCAGCGTGTGCTTTTGGCTTTTGTTTGGCGTTTTCCACTTAACTGATTTACACTACATTTTTGCTTTGTTCCAGCGCATTTATACTGACATTTACTATCATTTCATTGCACCGCATTATTTACTTTCCTACTTTAACTTCATTTACTTTAAAAAATATCTTTTATTTAAAACTTTATATCCACGTCTGGACTCCCCTCTATGTTACGGGCCCAAACGAGCCTTGGTCCATAATACTAGGATGAAATAAAATCTTTAACCCTAAAATTTTGACAACTGGTCCTGTCTCATGTCGGTAATGATGTTCCAAAACAATTATCTTTGAGAAATACACGTTTTACGTGGTATTTTGAACATTCTGGATTTTTTTTTCCCGGCATAGTATTACCAACTAGCACGTACTGTCGTACGTTTGTTTCATAAACGAGGGCCTTTGCCTTTGAAGCCTTTTAAGGCTGTAAGTGAGAGTTTTCCAGATATTGCTGTTTTAAGATGGCCTTTTAGACTAGAGTATGAAGCCAAAAAAAATGCCCAAAAGGACCGAAGTTATTCTTCATGAAATTATTTTAAGAAAACTATTGACAGTAGAGACCTAGAATTTTAGATTCTTCCTATTAAAAACTTAAACTTTTGACTAGATATTTTCAGGAAAATCTGAGATGGTCAGCTGGAAGGCATTGGGTGAAAGGAGATGGAATGACTCATGAGTTCGATCAAAATTTCTCACTGGCAAGTCTCGAGTAGATTGAGCAATAGAGCTCAATTTTAGTGAAGTTGTCCTTTTTAATACAACAAAATCAGACGAAATGTTAAAAATATTTGTTGCGTGCTTGTGTTTACATGGTTTGTCATTTTACTTTTCAGGATATGCTGGTGTGGTGCGTTTTAAAGGGATCCGTATTGGTGGACACTCAGGAATATTCAAATCGCATGATTACAATAAAGGTCAGGGAGTAGTGCAAAAACTTGATGAAATACCTGTGTTTTTTTGTTGGCATATCCATATTAAATACATGGCCTTCATGAATTTTAGGGCACTATGAGTTTCCTCCTTACACTCCAGAGACCCTGCGTAGTGTCTACCATGTCAGAAGTATTGATGTCTTCAAACTCAAGCAGGTGTCCTCTTTATATCAGCTGTTTTTCACACACATTATTGATATCCCAGGTTATGGAAATCATTTAAATAATTAATGAATTTGTCATGACTTATAGATCCAGATGCCCATGGATGTTTTTCTGACTCATGACTGGCCCCAAGGAATCTATCATTATGGTTCCATTGAAGAACTGATCAGGAAGAAGAAATTCCTTCAACAAGAGGTTGAATCCAGTACATTGGGTAGTCCTGCTGCAGCTGAACTTCTGGCTCATTTAAAACCATCCTACTGGTTCTCGGCACACCTTCATGTTAAGTTTGCTGCTTATATGGAGCATGAGGTAAATTTACGTAATTTCAATTGTAGACATTGGCCAGTATTCCAGTATTGGATAGTAGAAAGGAGCTGTATCTTCTCAGACCTCACATGTTTGTGATATGGAGTTTCACTTAAAACAAAGTATATCTTATATGGGTTGATAGTGGGTGCTCGTTGGAAACACTCGTTCCTTGACACTTCACCCACGTAATATCATGAAATGTAACACTATAGCCGTTAGTAGGCAGCCTAACACTGTGTCCTAACTGAAAGCGACTGTCGGCTTGTCATGTAGCATTGACTGTTCACTGTCTACATAGAGTTTGTTAAATATGACGGTTTTGGGGCCACAGTAATGGTACATTTTCAGCATTTTCCAACAAAAAGTTCAAGTTACTTAGGAAATAATATTGTTGTGGTAAAATGCTTTGCAGATATATTTGAAGCCGACATTATAATTATTGTTGGGCAAGTTACTTTTAAAAAATAACCCTTATCATAGGATGTCAAATTAACTGGATTTTCAATCATTTAATATGTCAGTTTATGTCATACTCCCGCTTTAATATCAAGAAAATACAGGTTGGCATATTTTTTGCAGATACCTCACTATTATGCAGCATGCTATAAGGTTAGAAGTATAATTTCATATTTGGGGAAATTATGTGCTCTAATTAACTGAATGATATTAATACCAGGCTATTTTATGCATTGTTTATTAAACAGAGATGAATGGTGAAATAGTGACTTTGTAATAGGACTAGATGTTAAAGTCCCTCCATGTTCATACTAGGTAAACGGTGAAGTGGGATTTGATCCTGATGTCAATGTGGCTCCGCCAGTGTGACACATCATCAGTTGTGTGCCCTGGCGTCCTTGGGTGTTTCGGCCATTTCCTCACAAGACACCCTCTGCCAGGGTTGGCCCACCACAGGCTGATCAGACCTGGGTGTGTGTCGCACCGTGGCACCACATGGTCATCTGGCAGCCCATGTAGTGTCCCTTCGCTTGAGCCACAGCCAGTGACTGCTTTGCTCAGCTGCCGCAGACAGTTCTTTTATTGTCCTCCGTTGGGACTGCCCTCTGATGCCAACTTCCTTCAGAAGCCCTATGGTACTTCTGGCCACAAAGCCTCTGCAGCCCACCTCCACAGGCCACACCTTCACATTCCAGCCACGCCCCTCTGCTTCCGCTGCCAAGTTGGAATACCGCAGTCTCTTCCTCTCATATGCCTCTCCGATCGCTTCCTCCCATGGGACGGTGAGCTCCACGATGAAGACACGCTGGCAGGAATTAGACCATAGCACCAGATCTGGGCGCAAGTTTGTTACAGCAATTTGGGGTGGGAAGCTGAGCCTCTGACTGAGGTCCACCCGCATTTCCCAGTCCCGGGCTGTGGTGAGTGGGCCTGTCTCCGGAAGAGCTGGATTGGTCCCCCTTTTCTCCCCTTCCCGGACAAAGGGTGTCTTCCATGGGACAGCCGGCTGGAAATTTGGAGGCATGGCATTAGTGGATACTCTTTTCTCCTCAAGTTTGGCAGCCAAGCACTTCAGCACCTGATTATGGCGCCAGGTGTACCTTCCTTGAGTCAGGCTGACCTTACAACCCACCAGGATATGCTTGAGGCTTGCAGGGACCGCACACAGGGGACAGGCTGGTTCTTCTCCATACCAAAGGTGTAAATTGGTTGGAGACGGCAGGACATCGTATGTGGCCCTGACGATGAAACTAAGCCTGTTAGCCTCCATACTCCACAGATCGCTCCATGTCATCCTCCTCCTCTCAACACCCTCCCACATCATCCAGCGCCCTTGCCGCGCTTGGGAGACTGCTTTTGCGCACCTAGCCGCTTCCTCCTGAGCACGCACCTCTTCCACTACCAGGTGCCGCTGTTCTTGTGGACCAGCCTTTCGCCATGTGGGTGTTGTTGCTTGCACGCCAAGCCCACTCCTGCCGTGCTGTACATGCCCCACTATGTCCCGGTGCCTGAGGGCGGCCTTTGCCACTGCAACTGCTGCTGATGGTTTCCATTTCCTTCCCGTTGCTAGTGTTGGCGCCACACCTCTGACAAGTGGGTCCCGAGATTCGGTGAGGGTCATTTCCAGCCTTGCTTTGGCGCACTTATACTCCTCCACTAGGCTTGAGACTGGGAGGGAGAGGGCTCCATTGCCATACAGGCCTATGCTGCTTAGGCATTTGGGCAGTCCAAGCCACTTCCTCACCTGCGCATTCACCAGCCTCTCCAGCTGGTTGGCATGGGATAAAGTGACTTCGTAGATGGAGATTGGCCACATGAGACGGGGTAGCAGTCCGAACTGAAAGCACCACAGTTTCAGCTTTCCAGGGAGAGCAGTGCTGTTAATCTGCTTGAGGCCACTGATGGTATCCTGCTTGAGTTGCTCCACCTGCTTCGAGTCTTTGAGCTCTGCACTGTACCAGCGGCCAAGACTTTTGACAGGCTTCTCCAGAACTGTTGGTATTGGCTCGTTGTTAACGTGGAACCTCTCATTAGCAAGCTGGCCTTTGACAATAGAGATGCTGCGGGATTTGCTGGGTTTGATCGCCATCCGTGCCCCTTGAATGTTTGTCTGGAGTTTATCCAGTAGGCGTTTGGTGCATGCAGGTGTTGTTGTTATTGTTGTCATGTCATCCATGTAAGCTCGGATTGGAGGAAGACGCAGCCCGTTCTTCAACCGCTCGCCTCCAACCACCCATCGCGATGCTCGGATGATGAGTTCCATTGCCATGGTAAACGCCAGTGGGGAAATGGTACAGCCCGCCATAATGCCAACCTCAAGGTGCTGCCAGGCAGTTGTGCTAGCCTGCACTGTTACACAAAACTGAAGGTCCTGAAAGTAGGCTTTGACCAGCCTTGTGATGGCCTCTGGGACTTGAAAGAAGTTGAACGCTGTCCACAAAATCTCATGCGGCACAGATCCAAAGGCATTGGCGAGATCTAAGAAGACCACGTGCAAGTCTTTCTTCTCCTTCCTCGCCGTCTGTATCTGGTGCCAGATGACATTTGTGTGTTCTAAGCAGCCTGAAAAACCACTTATCCCTGCTTTCTGCACTGAGGTGTCCACAAAGCTGTTTTTCTGCAGGAAAGCTGAGAGCCTCTGAGCAATAACACTGAAGAATATCTTTCCCTCCACATTCAGAAGACTGATCTGGCGGAATTGATCGATGGTAGAAGAGTTGTTCTCTTTGGGAATCAGGATCCCTCCCGCCCTTCGCCATGCCTTTGGTATGATTCCTTTTTCCCATGCCACTCTCATTAGCTTCCAGAGGTACCTCAAGACTCCCGGCGTGTTCTTATACAGCCTATATGGAACGCCATTGGGCCCAGGTGCTGATGCTGCTCTTGACCGCTTTACTGTGCTCTCAACTTCGCTCCATGTAGGGGGCCTTGTTTCCATCTGGTGTTCAGCTGGTTGGATTGGTGGCATGTCATCTGGAATGCTGGCTGGCACGTGCCTCTGGTTGTCGGAGTAGGTCTTCCTCAGGTGCTCCTCTAATTCACTTATGGGTGCTTTAAGGGTCCCAGATTTCTCCTTGACAAAGAGGGCTTTAACAAACTTGTAGGGATCTCTGTAGAAGGCACTCCTCGCTCTCTCCTTCTTCTTGTGCTGCTTTCTCAGGCATTCCGCTCTTCTCAGCGTTGCCAAGCGCTGTTTGATGTCACCTTGCAGTGCCTCAAGCCCTTTCCTCTCCACTTCCGTTGCCTTCTTCCACTGTTTTTTCAGGCGCCTTCTTTCCTTCACTAGTCTATCGATCTCTCTTTGCCTTCTAGACTTGGAATGAGATGGATCCTTGGGTGCTTTACGCTTGCTTTTCACCCCAAATCTCTCTGTCCCGTAGCTGTAGATGATTTCTCCAATCCTGTCCAGCTTCTTCTCTACACCTCCTTTCAACCCTTCCAGCAGTTGGACTAGGTCTATATTGATGGTTTCCCACTCCTTTTTCTGACAGGATTTGGGCCACAAGATTTGAGGCTTTCGTCCCTCCAGCTTCCTCTCCACTGCAGTCTGTGGCTGGATGGGTTCCGGGCTCACATCCATAGGTGGATCCGTGCTTGGTTGAGCTTCCTCTGGGGTTCTGATACCCTGTGGTCTGTGGTGATTGTCCTGCCGCTGGGCTTCACTCGACTGATTTGCCCTACCTCTGAGGAAGTAGTGGTCAATGCGAGGCCCCTCGCCAAGCTCTCTCAAACATTTTTTCCTACCTTGATGGATCTTGAGGCCCTTCTCTGATGTCAGCTTTTTCCAGCCACAGATGCAGCTTTGTAGCTTGTGTCCTGTCAGAGCTGCTGCTCCGTCACCTGCTGTGATGAACATTGGACTCGTTGTCAATTCCGTTGCAAGGTCCGTTACCGTGTGGTCCGCCGATGAGTCATCTTCCACCCCCACTCTCGCTGACTCCAGGGGTATTCTTCCTTTTGAGCTTTTTGTAGCCATATTTGGGTGGGACCGAGTCACTATCTAGTTACCGGCTCCTGCCAACATAGGTAGCTAACCCATGTAGCCCCGGTGGGGTCTATTCCCTCCTGCCAGCAGTCTCTCCATGCCGTCACCAGGTCTTTCCCAGGTTGTCAACTGCTCTTTCGCAGTGGTCACTGGTTTTGACACCAGTCTTCAGACTTTGTAATAGGACTAGATGTTAAAGTCCCTCCATGTTCATACTAGGTAAACGGTGAAGTGGGATTTGATCCTGATGTCCATGTGGCTCCGCCAGTGTGACACATCATCAGTTGTGTGCCCTGGCGTCCTTGGGTGTTTCGGCCATTTCCTCACAAGACACCCTCTGCCAGGGTTGGCCCACCACAGGCTGATCAGACCTGGGTGTGTGTCGCACCGTGGCACCACATGGTCATCTGGCAGCCCATGTAGTGTCCCTTCGCTTGAGCCACAGCCAGTGACTGCTTTGCTCAGCTGCCGCAGACAGTTCTTTTATTGTCCTCCGTTGGGACTGCCCTCTGATGCCAACTTCCTTCAGAAGCCCTATGGTACTTCTGGCCACAAAGCCTCTGCAGCCCACCTCCACAGGCCACACCTTCACATTCCAGCCACGCCCCTCTGCTTCCGCTGCCAAGTTGGAATACCGCAGTCTCTTCCTCTCATATGCCTCTCCGATCGCTTCCTCCCATGGGACGGTGAGCTCCACGATGAAGACACGCTGGCAGGAATTAGACCATAGCACCAGATCTGGGCGCAAGTTTGTTACAGCAATTTGGGGTGGGAAGCTGAGCCTCTGACTGAGGTCCACCCGCATTTCCCAGTCCCGGGCTGTGGTGAGTGGGCCTGTCTCCGGAAGAGCTGGATTGGTCCCCCTTTTCTCCCCTTCCCGGACAAAGGGTGTCTTCCATGGGACAGCCGGCTGGAAATTTGGAGGCATGGCATTAGTGGATACTCTTTTGAGTGAAATAGTCTCAAACTTCCAGTGCATTGTTGTCTGGGCTGGCCATAGTGCTGATGCAGTAGGGACAAGTTTGACATATTAGGCTAGCAAAGTTACAAATGGCAGGTGAACACCTTGGGGAGCTTGGAGACATTAATAGAAGTCTGGAGGTATCACGTTTGGAATCGATAGGATCTCACTCTGTTGTAATTTGCATATTGTTTGAGTTTGTCAGGCTTGGCCCTTCAAGTGACTGAGGAGGAGCTGTATCATATTATTTTTGATGTTAAGTCACCAAACTATTTGTTGAAACCTATGTCTTTGTAAAGTGCAAAAGGCAAGGTCTTGCCTTTTTTCCCCAATCATTTTGGAGGGTCATAGAAAAATGTGTTGCTGGCTAGAGAGGGTCATGTCTAATATGTGTAAAGATTGCAAAACGTCTCTGGTGGCCCATAAATAAATAGATAATGACCAGTCACAACGCTTTGCTATTTAAGGTAGCCTACTTTTGCTCAGTGAGCAGAACAGGTCAACACATCAGTCCAGGAATGTTCCGACACAAACATAAACAAATGACTATGGGGAAACCCTATTTGAAGGGCACAATGATACCACGTTGTAACTTAAAAAGTTTAGCTATGCCTACAGCCAAAGTCCTCAGAACTTGCATTGGAATGAAGTGCATTTTGCCAGTAAGGGAAAAATATCATGCACTATGGATTGCAAAATCAACAAACAAACAAAAAAACAACAACATTTTGGTTAATATAGCCTACTATGTATACCATTAATTGTATTTTATATACAACCTATTTGCCACCCGGTAATTCTGTGTGATTCTCATGTGAGGAAACCATTTCTAACGGGTACTCACTGTAAAGTGTGGTTATATAAGGCATTTGACGTACTTGTGAGTTGTGGGAACACATTAGCTTCATTAACTCCTGAACTCCTCACACAAAGTACCTGCCTACTAGGAAGCTTTTTTGATGCGCAAACCTAAGGCTTTGGATAAACCTAACTAGTACTGTAGAGAAGTTAAGCAGAAGCACTAGTTTGACAAACACGACACACTCATTAACACAACACTATCATTAGCAGTTAAGAATTAAGGTCTCTTAAGCGGTATCACCAAACACTTCAGTCCTGCTCCTTGATTTGTGCATCTCTCAACTTCTTGCCTCACCACAGTGGCGATTTTAGCCCATTTTTAGGGGGGCTCCAGCCCCCCTGAAGTTTAGCTCAGCCCCCCTAAAAATCCGGACACATTTTTTTTTTTTTCGCGCACGCGAGCGCCAAAAAATTAAATTGCGGGGAGACACGATTTTGCTTCATTGTCTTTTGGAAGCTTTGGTATGGGTATATCTGGTCCTACAATGGGAGTATTTGGTATCAAATTAAACTAGACAACCAGGTGAATTCACTGGTACCACTTGTGATGTACTTGCTAGGGTTCGATTTCAGACAGTTTAAAGATCGTCCACATTTTGACAGGGAAATATATTTATCTGGTGGATTAATTGGCTGCTGAACTTCCATCTAGTAACTCAGGAAGAGCTCAAGAAATAAAACAAAACCCCCCAAAATACTGGATATTATGATAGACCTACAATTTGAACAGATGAATTTTCTATTACCCAAATATTTTATTACCAAGGAAGCACCAATAATCACTTCACCTCTTGTTCTATAGGCCATGCCTGTGCAATGGGGGACAGATAAGGTGCCTGTTCACCTAAGACATCAGAGTTTAGGACTACCCCTGATAGAAAGGAATATGATGCAGCCTTATGTGCAATATATGTGCAGCCTTATGTGCATTCCTCTTTGCGCAATAAACTAGGAATAAAATATTAAAATATTAAAATACATGCTTTCAACTTTTTATTTTTTTTCTTCTAAAGCAATTGGAAGTCATAGGCTATAGCACAGGTAATAACTGAAATTAGAGCTTAAAAGTATGATAATTACCCTGAAATGCTAAGGGCCTACCTTGGTCAAGATATTGGCATGGATAGTGAACTCATACACGGGAAAGAATCTTGATTGATTTTTCTATAATTCCATTTCAACAATGAAGCCTATGTTTGTTACAGGGAGCCAATGACGGCTACAGTAGCAAAGAGCCTAATGCTCCTAGAGTGAAGTATTCCCATATCATTCACATTTCACCAGAGCATAAATGCTCCAAAATAGACAATGTTTTCTCATACAGTAGGCCTTGTATTATCCTTACTTAGTAACTATTATCATGGAGCTGGTTACTATCATTCAAGCAGGGCTGCCATCCTCAGTATTGCCCCGGCAATACTACTTTTCAATCTATTATTGCCTGGCTGTACTACTTTTTAGTGCAACATCAAACTTCAAATCTCACATGAAGTGCTAATAGGATAATTAAAATATATATATAATAACATGTTAAAATCCACCAGAATGCAGGAAAAAACTTCTAACTATTCCAAAATTTTCTGGGGGAGTACCCCCAGACCCCCGGCAGGCTTAAGGGCTCCGCACACCGCTTCCGACACAGTGCGGAGCACTTGGCTTCCAACATTCGATTCCATTGTTTTCAATGCAACCCCGCACACCAGCGCCGAACCCTTCCGCCGTCGGTTGTGAATTACGATTCAAGTCTATTTTGTCGGAGCCGCCCATTGACATCCAATGTTAATTTCACAGGCTACTGTGCTAGGTGCTAGGAAAAATTGGCGGATCCGAAAGTGCTCCGCAATGCTGTCGGAACCGGTGTGCGGCCGGCTTTAGCCTACCCTACTTTATCAAATAGTATACCATCTTCGATTCACAACTGCTGGATAGACCTATTCTGTGACATTAACAATATGATGAAAAGCCTGACTACTCCTCCACCAGTATGACCAGCATTTACAGTATAATGAACCTACTGTACTCTTAAAAGATTTTAGGCTAATCACCAAGAAAATGTATCAAATGACAATATTACGGGGGCTGCATGTCAGTGCTTATGATTGGATCGATTTCGTAGCAGGTTGTTTTGATTAAAAATGCGTAAATCTAAGCATTGGAAAGCATGCCGTTCAAACCAGGAGCCACTATCAGCTTCAGAAGCTAGAATCGCCCCTGCCTCACCATATATTTTTGCTATGCTGACTTAACATTTTTAACCCTTTGCGATCAGTTTAAATTGTTACGATGCAAGTGGATACCTTACTCTTGCTTTCACTGTAAAAAAAGAATTTGTAATGGTTAGGCTACTTGAAAAATGTGTGGAAAGTTAAGTAAATATGACTTTTCTTTTTGGTAAATGGTAAAGAAATTTGAACTTGAAAAAGAAAAGTAATATTCACTTAACTCATTTGAGGCAACGAGTTTCCACACATTTTTCAAGTAACCATTACAAATTTCTTTTTCTCTTAGAGTGTTGGAGTGACAGAGCTCACCATTTTGTGCATCTCTGTGGAACATGGCGTTCCAAGATTTTGGTGTTGCATTCTCATGGAATTTTCCGGTTTGTTTGTTTGATTGTCTGTTTGTTTGTTTGACAAAATGCCAAGTAGTTGCTGGGAGCACTATAGCACATGGGATTGGAAACTTCATAACAAATGTCTAGAAATAATGAACCTGTTATACCCCTAACTCTTACTTTAACAAATTGTTGTCCTTGTTAGGCTAAAGGTCACAGTTCTCCTCGTACTACAAAGTTCCTGTCTCTGGATAAATGCCTGCCTCACAGGGATTTTCTACAGGTGAGTATTTTGTCTGCACAACAGAATACTGAAATGTAGGGATGTATTAGGTCATGATATTCTATTGTACAGAGAGATAAGACTTCCACATGTGGTGAATTATGGTACAATAACCTGTTGATACTGACAACCGCAACGTTTGAGCTTTGGACCACCGTAGCAATATGGCAGTAGCTTGATTGCCATTGACTTTCAAAGCTCTGTGAAACTTTGGTCTGACCAAGAGCCCGTATTACAAACTTTCTCAAAGCGCATGGTTGACCCGCCTCCCTGAAATGCCTTGGTTTGCTAATGGTCGATGTTAGAAAATGCTGTGCCGAAGCAACCAATCACACCACTCTTTCCTCTGACGTATGTGATGCGAAGGGAATTGCTAGTTGCATTGCTAGTAATTACCAATTAATTACTTATAAATTACACAGAATGAGGGCTGTAAAGGGCTGTAAAATGCATTTTTGCCTGTTTTCAATTTCATTACAGTATAATCTTCACTCAAAAATTACAATGACAAAATTACAAAAAATTACATTGGATCTTGAATGGGTTCCCATTACTGTGATAGGAACATGATAAGACCACGATAAACCAAACATGCAATTTTGACATTAATAAAGTAAATATCTTGTTTACAGGATAATGGTAATTAACATAGCCAACCTTCTGAAACCCCATATCTATAAACAAGCAGCTGAAAATAGAAATAAAGCTACCCTGAAAACGGCAATTTAATCAGTCATTCTCTGACTTCTGTCATGTCCATAAGCTACACAGCAATTCTAACCTAGCCATTATCTGTTTTGTACAGGCAGAACAGGGAAAGTGGAGCTGAAAAGGGAAAGGTGTCAAAATGATTGTAATGTGTCTTTAGTTATTACTTTTTGAATCAAAAGTACAAGTTTATGATTTAACACATTACAGTCTTGATAATCTAAACAACCTTAATCTTTTTCACTGCTATAGTTATCACCATGCATTACTATTAGCACTATGCTATAGATCTTTTATTTTGATACCCACTTCTGTTTCCTTGTACGCACTTAAGAAGTAGCCAGAAGCTAATCTTATGCCATGCCTCACACCACATGTCTGGTTAAATTATATTGACACCTGTTAACGAGAGTGCTCACAAAATGTGTAGCAACTTTATTTTGCTGAGTAATTAGTGTACTGTAGGTACTTCTACATGTTATCTGTATGTTGAAGTACAGTAATGTTTTGAGTGTTTTAGCAGGGAGTAGTAAATGTGGGCTAACTAGCAGTTCTCCACACTATGCCATTTTATTATCTACAGTTAATTTCTGTTAAATTAATCTGTGAAATTAATAATTACTGTTGTATTTTCATGATTTGTGTTTGGTTTGGCATGGTCTTGTCATACAGTACAGACCAAAACTTTGGACACACTTTCCCATTAAATTATTTACTTTATTTTCATGACTGTTGCCTTCAGTAACAATCTACAAAATAAACAAACTTATGAATGAACACGTGGCATTATGTAGTAGATAAAAAAGTGTAAAATAACTGAAAACATGTTTTATATTCTTGTTTCATCAAAGTATCCTTCTTTTGCTCTGATAACTGCTTTGTACTCTTTTTACTTTTTTGATGGGCGTCAAGAGGTAATCACCTGCAATGGTTTTCCAACTGTCTTGGAACAGTTATTCATTCCCAGAGATGCTAAGAACTTGTCTGCACTTTTGTCTTCACTCTGTGGTCCAGCTCACCCCAAACCATCTTGATTGGGTTCAGGTCCAAAAGTTTGTCATAACCTCACACTTTTTTGTTAAGTACAAAATTTCATATGTGTTCATTCATAGTTTTGATGCCTTTAGTGAGAATCTACAATTTAAATTGTCCTGGAAATAAAGGAATCGCATTGAATGAGGGGGTGTGTCCAAACTTTTGGTTTGTACTGTATTTCCATCACAATAAAACAGGCAATAATGCATTGTATAGCCCTGATTCTATGTAATTTCTATATAAGTACACTTGTAATTACTAGAAATTAACATAGGATTTTACCATAGGATTTTACCATATCATTAGTCACTAATTGAGCACATTGGCTTCTGTCAAAATGTACAAACCGAATACCATCAAATCTCATCATGATGAAAGTAATTTCTTATTATTAGCATTTTGTTACTGACTTATTACCCTCAAGAAATAGTGTTTATGGTTTAGAAATAACATGGAAATTATTCAGTAATTACTCCGTGATCAGTCAATAAGTTATTACCAAAAAAAAAACAACCCACTTATTACCGATCTGTAATGTAAAGTGTTACCCAACATTGTATAGGACTAGCCCTAATGTGCCCCTGTACATGTTGTTGTTTTGTTATCCAGGTCCTTGAGATAGCAGAGCGACCAGGATCTTCTGAACAACTAGAATATGACCCAGAATGGCTGGCAATCATGAAAGCCACTGACAACTTACAAAAGGTTTCCCCCAATACCTGGTTGCCTCCTGAAGACAACGGATTACATGCAAAGTTAGTAACCTAAATAACTGCTTTTCTGTTCTGTTCCAATGCATTTTAACTCTGAATTACACTAATGTCTTTCCTAAAGTAGAAGTATGCTGTCCGTACTAAAAAAATGTTTGTGAACGTTTTCTCCAGTTGCCTTCTAGAGCACTGCACTTGCATGAATTTGTAAGTGAATGAATTTCATATTGAGTAATTTAACTGAATATGAGCTATACCTTAATGTACTGGGATTTTACATGACTTGCTGTATATTATAGTGAGATCTAGGTCCTAAAGTGTCTTTGTACTGCATCTGTGTATGTCTGCATTCAATATCTTGCTTACCTTTCAATACTCCTGCCTCTCCTTCCAATACTGGCAGGAAGGAGACATTCCACAAAGACCCAATTTAACTTGAATCAAAACCAATTATTTTACTAAGTTAAAGAGGAATTGGTGGGTCAAGCCTCTTGAAGAGTCCAATGTATTAATAGGTCTTCCTAGTTAGTATCTGGTGGGTTACTTAAATGGCTTGGACTAAAATGTGAGCTATAATGGTTAAAAATTAAGGAACTCTATGCCATTGAGGTGTTTAGGGAAGACATGTAGGCAATATGCGGAGTTCAAACTGCATTTTGTAACTAACACTTGTGTTGGTGTCTAAACTTGTTATTTGCATTTAGGTGGGACTTCACTGTTTCAGAAGCTGATATGATGGAAGTTGTGAATGACCTTGGGGGTGACCTCTGCATTCCCGAGAATTTTTCTCTCACCGTCCCTTCTTATGACCCTGTCCACCCTCAGCCCAATACACGACCATCTTATCAAGTTAACCCACAGACCACAGAATTTTGTGCCACGTTTGGACTGACTGATATATATGCCAAAGCTGGGCAGAGCATCCAGTTTAGACAAAGTCCATGGAGAGAGGATGAGGAAAACTCTGGCAGTTGTGAGGAATTTCTTCCAAACCCAGCTGACCCATCAGAGCTGTCAAGCTCCTATAACCCAGATGAAATAACCATTGAAGATGAATGGGATGAGGACAAAGGAGAGGATGAAGGAATAACAGGGGAAAATGTAACAGATGAGATGCTTCCGGAGAGGGCAGCAGGAGTTGAGGAAATTGACCGTGAATACAGTTCTATGCTCTCAGGCTCACATACTGAACTGGTCCTCCCATCCCAGCTTTCCACCAAGGATGAAGGAGTAGTCCAGTCCCAAGGCTCCCTTTCACTGCAACTTCCTCCGCCAACACAGTCCACTTGTGATTCTCAGAGCCTGCCTCATGAGGACTTGGAGGGAAAGTGGGATGTACAACCTCCCAAAGTACACAAACGTTTCTCTGATGAAGAGGATAAAGGCAAGAACATACCCAATAAAATAAAGAGGAGAAACCAGGCAATCTATATAGCAAATGAGGACCAAGAAGATTAAAAAAATGTCAATACTTAGATCTTTATACAGTTAGTTGATTCAAGATGTTGATTAGTTGATTGTGAAAATGCTGAATTGCATAGATTTTTATACATTATGGACATTCATTTTAGTAATTTCTTATGCTTTTTCTTCTATTTTTAATTGGTATTCGTGATTATGTAAAAAGTGGAATTTGCTGAAGTACACTTCACTTGAGACTTGGCTGGAGGTCTCAATCTCTACTGCATTTAATGCAATGCATAGTAAGTTATAAAGTTATAAAAAGAAAGGCTGATAAAAATGGAAACATTTTTGCTATTGTTGAACTTTTCTTTTTTTTGGGGGGGGGGGGGGCAGTAGCAGACTACAATTGCTAATTTCTTATAACATTCGCATAGCAAGCTAACCCCGTACAGAGATTCTGTACTGGGATCTAGTGAGACTAGGTTGGCGTGTGGGCGGGCGAAGCAGTCATCTGTCAAGTCACCTCTGTATACGCCAAGTATCTTTCGTTACAGCGAACATAATTTTTTTTTTTATCTTAATACATTTGAAAATAATATTAAATCAATTCCTTGTGTCATAATATTGTCTGTAATCATTCATGATGCCAACAAATGCAATTTTGGGGCACTACAGGTGCTGGTCAACGAATTAGAATAATTTGAAATAGTGCAATCATTAAATTCTTTGAATGCATTTTTTGTGCAGAAAGCAAATCAGGTGTTCACCGCACCTGTCCTACTCGTTAGACTAATCACAGAACTCGTTACCTGTAAAAAATTTGCTCAGCTGAGCTTTCCAAAAGGCCCATTTAGGCCATTTAACTGTGACACTGTTGTTTTATTGAATTAGAATAATGGAGAAACCGTTTCATTGAATTAGAATAAATGCTCGAATTTTTGTTTTCTGTGAAGAGTGTTCACTGTGCAGTATAAAGTCAGGGTTGAGTAGAATTTCTAAGTTGTAAAATCAATCATGGGTAAGCAGCGCGACCTCTCAACCGGAATAGTGGCTCAAATTCAAGCCCTTCGCCAACAAGGCTTGACCCAAACTAAAATTGCTGAGCAGCTCGGCATCAGCCAGTCTTCCGTCTGCAAAGCTCTCAAGAAAAACTGAAAACAAGAAAATATGATTTCAGGGAGCTCTGAGCAGGCCGGCACTTACATGACCACCCAGTAGCTACTGTAGCTACATTCAGACTCCCCTGTCTCTGCCCCATCTCTTCCCAAGTGCTGGAAAGATGTGCTGTGGCCCATGATTTATGGGGTTTGTTCTTTTCCACCCCACACTCTCAATGAGGAGAGCTAGTCACCATTATTTTTCAACATGTTCCATTATCAGAACTGTCAATACGTGAATTACAGCATTCAAACAGCCTCGTATTTGTTATTGCCTAGACTTGAAATAGATGATTAATTCTCAAAAGGCATTCACACATCAGGATATAGAAAGTGGATTCAGCAAGGAATGTGTCAAATCAAAACACCTGGCATCTGTGCCATGTTTAGTCCAGATATGTAGGCTACATAATGGCACCACATAATAGATATATTACATGCAACAGATAATAGCAAATAGCAATAATAAAAATTATTCTAATTCAATGAAACGGTTTCTCCATTATTCTAATTCAATAAAACAACAGTGTCACAGTTAAATGGCCTAAATGGGCCTTTTGGAAAGCTCAGCTGAGCAAATTTTTTACAGGTAACGAGTTCTGTGATTAGTCTAACGAGTAGGACAGGTGCGGTGAACACCTGATTTGCTTTCTGCACAAAAAATGCATTCAAAGAATTTAATGATTGCACTATTTCAAATTATTCTAATTCGTTGACCAGCACCTGTACAGCAGTTCAGTATGTCCGAGTTAGCGTGCTATTACAGCAGAGTCTGCAACTTCTCAATTTAATGCTGTTTTTGCTTGATAGAAATATGTACAAAACATTTCATTTCCTTGCTTTTTTTAAAGACAGCTGATGAGAGTTTAACAGTTCAGAATATTTCGACTTTTGATTTGATTTATTTGACCAACTCGGATTTAAAATGAAAGAACATAATACAGATCATAGACCGCACCATCTCAGTCGACAATCAGGATTACACAAAAAAGCCCTGAGGCTTATTTCCATTGTGGTCCCACAAAAGAGCAAGAGAGATAGACCCCCCACCAAAAAAGAAAATGATAATAATAATTAGATCAAGTAAAACACCATGAATAAAAATAGACATATACTGGCAAATAGCAGACAAATATTGACAATAGCAGGTCCTAAGACCTAGTCTGATTTATTTTCTTACTGTACATTTAAAACTCCAAAATTCGTATTGATTTAATATTACTTGGCAATCTATTCCACAGACTAGAAGCTACACACAAAAAAAGCTTTCCCTATGTTACTTTTTACTCTTGGAAGTACAAAATCTGTGGACCTGCCCCTAGTGGAGTAGTGATGCACATCTCTCACTCTATTAAAATAGTTTTAATTAAATATAGGGACATCTCCAAAGACAATCCTATGGACCACACTCAGCTCAATCTGAGAAACTGTTATCTACTCTCAGCCATCCTACATTTCTAAAGTGTGAAAAGTCAAGATGTGTTCTTGGATGTAGATTCAATATAATTCTTATAATTTTGTTCTGAGAGGTTTGCAGCCTATGCTTGAAGTTAGCCTGACACGCCAGACTATATCATAAGAATGTATAGTCTGGAGACTACTGATAGACTGTGTCTCAATGGAGGGGTGGGTGCTTGCATTGTCTTTCAAACTGCCTCTCCACGTAATAAGTTAGCGTTCCGGCCAGTGGTACCAGCTGGTACATCAAACTTTTCCCGTAGGCCGTCAGTAACACAGCTAAGACATTTTTTCAGAACGAAAGACTTCAGTGCACTTTCTTGTTCCACTTTCAAAGAAAATGACAAGTGCAATTCCTCCAAAACTAAAGCCAAAGACGATTCAAACGACTGCGGTTCCTTCACTGAAGCCAGACTTCCTGTTGAGCCTCTGCTGTCTATGGTTTGAGCAGGACTGTCGTCATCGTACTAAGCCCGCCTTGCGATTTCCTGTACACATACCACGCTGTGATTGATTATACGGCGCCAGAGTCAGGATACAACGGTTTTCTATGGGGGGTCTCTAGACGTATCCGCTGTGCAAATTCAAATTTGCTACCGCTAGGGGTACGTCTAGAGTTCTAGGCTAACTTGGAGTACTTAGTAAGCCCATTATACCAACAACAGCAGGCATAATCAAAGTGGGGCTGAATTATAGCTCCTGCCAGAGTCACCAAGGTTTTTTTTATCAAGAAACTTGGCAATCCTTGCCAAGAAACGCGTTCTTTGATTTACTTTAGAATTTACTTTTTGAGCTTGACCACCTCCAGATAAACAACTATCAAAAACACAACCAAAATAGCTGACTGATTCCTTAGCAGTGAATACAGTGTCCCATACTTACACCTGTTTTTATCCTTGACCCAAACAAGATGGATTCTGTTATGTTTACACTAACATGTTAAACACTTATCAGGATTAAACCTTACTGTAAGTTTACCGAATTAAATCAACAGGAGACCGTTTCAAAGCGTGTCGTTTACTTTCTTCTCAACTCATAACTGAACATTACACATCCGGTGTCCCATCAATAATAACCCGGAGTGCATCACTTAATACAGTGTCATTCCTGTGAACCCAGTACATGACAGATTCAGTTTTACCTAAATGAAGAGACAATCTATTGAGTGACAGCCACTTGCTGACATTCAAAAGTTCTGTACTTGGAGTTGATTCAACAGTGTGTTTGTCTTAACGAGAGTACAGCAAAGCAGAATCAACAGCAAATAAAAACAGCTCAGAGGAACACACACTCTTCAGATCATTTATATATAAAAGAAACAAAAGTGGACTCAAAACGCTCCCTTGAGGAACCCCGCATGTAATTGTTTGTGATTGGAACATAGTAGCCCCCACATCCACCACTTGTTTCCTATCTTTCAAATATGAAGCAAACCATTTTCACGCTAAACTGTTAAATCCAATAGCTCTCAATTTTTTTTAGTCATATAAAACAATCAACTGTGTCAAAAAGCCTTTTGCAAATCCAACACGAACATACCACAGAGATTACCCCCATCAACCTCCTTTCTAATGAAATCTGTTAAGTAAAATAGCCTTGTGTCGGTTGAATGGGATGAATGATTGAGTGGGATTTACGAAATCCAGATTAGAATTCATATAAGAAATTGTGAGATTTCAAGTAATTATCAACCTGTTCAAAAATAAGGTTTTTAATAATCTTAGATAACGTACACAAGGTAGAGACCGGTCTATAGTTACTATGGTCCAGTTTATTCCCTTTTTTTATAAAGTGGAATTACTCTTGCCATCTTCTTTGATCCTTGTTCAATAGACATATTAATAATTCAATAAAATTTTATTTGTAGAGTGCTTAAATACAGTGCATTGTCTCACGGCGCTTTACAGACAGTACAGGAAGCATCCATGAGTAAAAGGGGCAAAAACTCCCTTAGCTTTACAGATAATTCATTTTTAGGAAGAAATCTTGGGCAGATCCTCGCCTCATGGAGTACTGAATGTAGTCTGAGTTAACATACAGTTTGTGTGACAGTCAGTAGGGTAGAAGAGTCGGGATGGAGTCAGTAGTTGGGGTGGCATTAGAATTCATTGGCTGGAGGTCTCCATTAGGTACTTAGTGAGTAGAGATGAAGGCTTATTAGGGCATTATTAAGATTATATCAAGAATAAAGGCCTAATTAGTCATGAACAAGACATTTGTGAATACACGCCTAACATATGATTAATATTGCTTAACACATGCCTTACAATGCACTAACAGAGGCATTAATTAGGTATGTATAATTAGTGGCTAATATGTGAACCTTAAAATAAAGTGTCACCAAACTTTCTAACCTTAGGTGAAAAAAGCATGTTTTAGAGATGTGCTTTACATTATTCAGAGAGAGATATTGATCAATAGTTACCCCTAGATTTTTTACTTGTTTTAAGTTTTAGTTTTAGTTAATATCACATTTTTTTTTTTTTTTGTAAATAACACGTTTTTGGAATGCAGCATTATCCCTATGTTATTCATCCGAGAGGAACACTGGTCTTTCATCACTCCATGAGGCTTATGGTTGACGCTTAATTTTTAACAAGACTTTGTTTTGTTGACGAATCTCTATGGCAACATTCAACTCTACTTGGAGGCAGAATCTAAAGACAGTGAGTAATTTCACTTCTCGTAACTGATCAAAATGATTGTACTGACAATAAAACAAATTTAGCATGAGAAATATAAAAGCCTAATTTATTATTATTTATTTAAATTTTCCTAATAGTTTTTTTTATATACATATGTAGCCGCAACCTTTAATTCTACATAGGTACATTATGTGAAAATGCCCCAAAAAGCACAAGAGGTAAGTCTAAGATATATTTCTATTATGTATTAATACATGTAAATGAATCTAGCTCCATAGATAGTACAATATAACACCTATTATATAGATTATTATGTAGAATAGGTAAAATATCCTCGATCATTACTTTTGTGGGACATGCCATAAATAATCTACATTTTCTTTTAGGATGCTGTTACTAATATGAAAACAGTACAACAAATTTCCAAGCAGCTGGGCTATGAATGGACAATTCTAGCTTATGAGTTGGGATTTACTCGAGAGGAGGTCAGGGGGTTTCATGTCAAGGTACAGCAAAAGGGAGCCCAAGCTAAAACCATGCTGGAGTGCTGGTAAGAGTACTTTTCCTTTTTGGTAAGACTTTATCTGCTAGCCACTAATAAATGTAGCCTCTGCATGCATGCTGTCAAAACAAGTGATGATCTTGACTCTCAGAAATGTCAAATTAGAACTTAAATTTATATTATGATTCCTAATTTGAAAACAAGCCGTTGTTACACCACTCCCTACTGGATTCAAACTTGGACCAACAAAACAGGGAGGCCCAACTCTTGTCAGCCACAAAGTGATAGCCTTAGCTATATGTGCCACTTGCTGGTTATTTAATCTTGTCGAAAGAATAGGTATAATCATACATGAACACGTACGTTGTTTATTAACAATAATCTTGAGCAGTTGCTCATGAAATAATACAGTTATGGCCAAATAGCCCATGTTTAAATTTCTTAAATAAATGTAAAGCTTGCATTGGCATTATATTATTATCTTGGCAAATAGAACATCCTCCCCCAAGTCAATGCTTTGTTTGTGAACCTTTTCAACCCAAACTCATTGATATTGCTCCTGTTTTTTAAAACTCCATGCAAATATCACAGACAGCAGTGACGGTGAACATCATCAACTGTTAATGACAACATATACAGTATAGTTTAATGCGATATCCCAGGATGCCTGTTAGGATGGACGGCGGTGGAGGCAGCAAGAAGGGTTGCAGACGAGGAGATGAGAGGGCCCAAATTGTGTTTTTTTTATTCAGCAAGCCATGTGCCAATATTTACAGTGAAAAAATAATATTAACTAATATAAGAGAAAAAAAGAAGAAAAAAAAACTTTTCAAAAGATAAACAAAATCCTAAGTGCCAATATGCACAACAAGCAAATTCAATTCAACATTGGCTACACCAAAATCAATTGGCCCAATACAGACATGTTCACTCTCTCAAAGCCTGACCAGCATTAACCTGTTAGACTACGGCAGATCTTAGAAATAGGCCTCCGGCTATACCATTAACAATTGCAATCAATTAAGCATTACAAAAGTACAATACTATTAATTCAAACATCATATTAAAACATTCTTATTCAAATGCATATCCCCACCATCCCGGCATCAAAAGACATACAGAGATCATACTATTAAACAAACATTCCCGCAGTTCATTATTTCCCCCCTGTGGCTCAATGACGTAATGGTAGCCAACCAGCGACAGCTATGTGAAATAGGGGTGCAACTGCACCTCTTCCTGTTTGCCAGTGGGACAGCGCGAACCCCCTCCCCAGGTTTGTAACTCAATCGCTAAGCATTGCTCTAAAATGTTTTTAAAGTTTTACACATTATAACCACATTGCCTCATATTACATAACATTAAAGAAAAGTAGCGCTTCCCCCTTAACATGATTAAATCTCCCATTGCCCACAGAATCCCCGACATTTAAACACAGGTAGCAAACAATGGAGGGCACGACAAACAAAACTTCAAACACTCAAGGACAAACACTGCATACAATTTTCATTCGACAGTTCCACAAACAAGTTGTTATTTTTGCCGGCATGTGTGTGAAACGCTGTAATTGATTATTGCTAACATTGCAAAGTCCGTGTGTATCAGTAATGTTGCGTGTATGCGTTATCAGTAATGTACTCCGGCACGGCGTTGCGCCGTGACATTTCCTCCTCCCTCTCCAGACGCCTTTTGAGGCGTCCTAGAAAGGAAGTCGGCTGCACAGTTCTGTGCCCCTGATCGGTAAAGAATTTCAAAGTCAAAAGGTTGGATTCAGGGGCGCCGCTAGGGGGGGAAAAGTTAGGATGATTCTAAGGGCCCAGCACTGACAGGGGGGCCCAGAGAAAATTTTAATATTAAAATCAATATTTGAGGGGCCCAAAAAACATTTTTGTCATAGGGCCCAAGATTGCTAGCAGCGCCCCTGGTTGGATGGCCAAAAACCAACTCGTAATCCTTGCATTGGTGTCTCTCATCCTCCCCAGCCAGGAGAGGGCCCTATGATCTGTCTCTAAAACAAACCTCCGCCCAAGCAAGTAATAGCGGAATGAGTCCAGTGCCCACTTTATGGCCAGGCACTCTTTTTCCACTGTTGAGTACCTGGTCTCTCGTGGCAAAAGCTTGCGGCTGATATAGGCCGCCTTCTCAGAGAAGCTCTGAATGAACCGGCGGTACCAGCCCACCAATCCCAAGAAGGACCTTACCTCCTTTTTGGTTCTTGGTCGCTCCGCTGTCTTGATGGCCTCTATCTTTCCAACCTGAGGCCGGATCACACCATGACCCAGGACAAACCCCAGGTACTGCGTCTCCGCCGTAGCCAAGCTGCACTTGTCTGGCCGGATGGTTAAGCCAGCAGCCTTTATCCTGGAGAGCACATCATGAAGGTGGTTCAAATGCTCCTCCCAGGATTGGCTATATATTTTGATGTCATCTAAATATGCAGCAGCAAACATCTCTGTCCCCTTGAGGACATAGTCCATTAACCTTTGGAAACTGGCCGGGGCCCCATGGAGCCCAAATGGGAGGACCTTAAAGTGATATTGTCCAAAGGGCGTTTTAAAGGCTGTAAGCTCCCAGCTTGCTGTTGTCAGTGGGACCTGCCAGTATCCTTTGCACAAGTCGAGGGTATTAAGGAACTTGGCCTTCCCCAGCTTCTCGATGAGGTCATCCACCCATGGCATTGGAAAGGGGTCAAACCTGCTGACACTGTTAAGCTTCCTAAAGTCCAGACAGAAGCAGAGGCTTCCATCTTTTTTGGGACCAGGATTACAGGGCTACTCCACTCACTTGTTGAAGGCTCAATCACTCCCATGTCGTCCATGGTCTCCAGCTCCTCCCTCAGCACTGGCAGCAGGCGCTCCGGGACTCTGTACACTGCCTGCCGAATAGGCCTCTGGTCATTCAGTGTGATGTGATGCTGGATAATGTCTGTCCTTCCTGGCCTGTCCATGAAGAGTTGCTCTGGCAAAACTTTCAACAGCTGCTCTCTCTCCCTCTCGGCAAGGTGGCTCAGGTCCAGCCCATTCCCCTCTCCTGTGCCAGGGAAGAACTGCTCGTCAACATCCTCCTCTTCCTCAACAGCTCTCACCAAACAGGATTTCCCAGCAGGTAAGGCTGGTGTAGCAGACTCTTGCAGTGATGTTGGCTCTGGACGGGCGTGCCACCTTTTCAGCATGTTGATGTGAAACGTCTGTAGAGGTCGCCTCCTTGCAGGCATGCAGATTTCATATGTTACAGGCCCCATCTTTCGGTTGACTTTGAAGGGTCCCTGCCACTTTGCCATCAGCTTATTTTCTGACGTTGGCAGCAGCAGCAGGACCTCATCACCAGGCTCAAATCCTCGGGACCTTGCTGTCTGGTCATACCATCGTTTCTGTTTGTCTTGGGACATGCGCAGATTCTCCCGGGCCAAAACTGTGGTCTTCTCCAGCTGCTGACACATTTTCATCACATACACCACCACATTCAGTCCCTCTTGTCCGCCTTTGGCCTCCCAGCTCTCTCTCAGCACATCAAGTGGCCCATGAACTTGATGGGCGTAAAGCAGCTCGAATGGAGAGAACCCCGTCGACGCTTGTGGCACTTCTCTGTATGCGAAAAGCAGAAATGGCAGCCACTTGTCCCAGTCTTTGCCTGTTTCAGGGGCAAACTTGCACAGCATAGACTTCAACGTTTGTTTGAAACGCTCAACCAAACCGTCGGTCTGTGGGTGGTATGGGGTGGTTCTCACACGTTTAATACCTAGTAGTGTGTAAACATTCTTAAGTGTGCGGCTCATGAAGTTTGGCCCCCTTCCAGTTAGAACTTCCCTAGGTATGCCTACTTGGGAGAAGAACCTAAGGAGGGCTGTGGCTATGTGTTTGGCTTTAACATCTCTCATAGGATAGGCCTCAGGGTACCTAGTAGCATAGTCACATATCACTAGGATAAACCTATTTCCTGACTGGCTTTTCTCAAGGGGTCCCACAATATCAACACCAATTCTTTCAAAAGGGGTTTCTATGACAGGTAGAGGAATAAGGGGTGCTGGTGCAGTGCCTCTGCCTGCTGTGAGCTGACACTCTTCACATGACCTACAGTACTCCTTCACATCCGTGTACAACTTTGGCCAGTAAAATCTTTTAGCAATGCGTGCCAATGTTTTCATAAAAGCAAGATGTCCTGCCCATGGGATAGAATGCACTTTTCTGGCAATAACAGCTGGCTCCCATCCTGACTTTTTCTGTACAGCAGTTGATTTTCAATAACATACACTTCACCTGCCACATTTCCATTATCTCCATCCTACGCTTTTCACACCTTTCATCCTTTGTGGGGGAACGCTCAATCTCAATGTCTTCAATATCTGGGAAAGGCAATGTATCCAACTCTGTCTGTGTGTGTGTTCAGCTTGTGCGAGTTTTTGTGCTCTTGACCTAGTCACTACCCCACACCATGCTGACTGCTGCACTAGATCTGGTAAAATGGGCATGTCAGTCCCTAACAGCACAGGAAAAGGTAGCTCCTTGGCAACACCCACCCTCATGAGAAAAGACTGGTTATTCACCTCAATATACACCTCAGCGGTTGGGAGATCTGACTTATCACCATGCACACAGTAAACTACCACTGTCTCATGTTTAGTCCAAGACTCAACTGGAATGAATTTAGCCTCTACTAGGGTCTGTGAACAGCCAGTATCAACTAGTGCAGATAAAGGTCTCCCATTTAACAGTACAGTAATAACTGGCTCACCCTGTTCCCACTTAGTTGTACTTGTATTGGGGACATAACATACTCCGGCACGGCATTGCGCCGTGACAATGCCAATCGCAGCGAATGCTTAATGCTTAAAGGAGAGTACCGGAGTGAATTCAAGCATAGCCCTGTTGAAAGAGCTTGCTAAATGCGCTAGTTAGCGAGTGGAACAAAATAATTTGGTACAGCTGTAATAGGATCAGATACACATATACCCAAGACACCGGGTTTTCTTAATTTCTATACCACAGCGATGGCTAATAATGCTATGCACAGGCTATTCAAATAAATGGAAAGAGAGGGAGGGGCTGTCTCAGAAAAAATATATAATTTATTGTTACATCAACTGTAATTCATCACTGAATGCAATGTTAGGGATGGTCAAGGTGCGTCACGTACAACAATCACACATTAGAAAATAAAGACAAAACAAAATAGAAACCAAAAGGTTCACAAGGCCAATATGTCTCCTACATCCACCCACTAAGCAACTGTTGGTCCCTACTCACAATTATACCCAGTAAAATATTACCAATTTTGTTTCTGTAATGTCTTACATTACCAAGTTACCACAAAAAGCAATGCATTACAGTAATTAGTTACTTTTGTAACTCGTTACTCCCAACACTGTTATCCAATAAAAATCCTTTGCCAGATTTTCTGCACCAATTTAGCCTGATTACCATCGACTTTCAAAGCTCTGCAAGACTTTGGTCTGACCAGGGCATGTACAATAAAGGTTTCCCAAAGCGCATGGTTGACCCGCCTCTCTCAAATGCATTGGTTTGCTACTGGTCGATGTCAGAAAATTCTGTGCTGAAGCAAAACCATCACACCACTCTTTCCTCTGACGTATGTGACGCGAAGGGAACAACTTGCTAACAGGACTGAGAGCCGTTGGAGCTGCTCAAAGTTGATTGGTTTCCGACCAAGTGGGTGGAGTTCCAGATTTTTGTGGAACTCAGGAACGCTGTTTAGATCAGTAGCTGGCCAGACCTGTCAGCAATCCCGAAGGTGTTACGTCACTGGGAGGGCGTGCCATGCTAGCACCAACTGTCACTTTTTAAACTTCTACAACTACTTCTAACTGACTATAATCAGGTCTCTTAAGACTACAGATCCTGGTCCTGTTTCCTCTGCCTACAACTCTTTCAAAATTAAAGTCTTCATTAAGCATTAGACTTTATTAACTAATTTGTTCATACATTTTAAACTGTCTGTTATCATCAACTATGCATCCAGGCAACTATTACAATCTATACCCCACCTAGCAACCACCAAACCTACCTTAGCATAAAGTGACGTGACGAGATGTCTTTGAGAAAAATCGGGGACATTTTGATGTTCAGCGAAAAAGTAAAAAAAAAAAAAAAATACAAAAAAAAAAAAAAAAAAACTTTTAATGTTGTCACCACATTTGACATTTTTGTAGCTTATCGATGGCCTAGGAGACATTCTTTTACCCTCTTAGTTGGGTATATTATAATTAATGTTGGCACATATCTCTGGCCCTAGGGTATGAATAAAAGACAGGAACTGTCCCACAAATTTTCAGACAGACTGAAGCATTATCATTTTTTGATAATGCATTCTAGGGTCTGTCAAGAGTTACATTCTAGGGTCTGTCAAGAGTTAGGAAGTGGTAGACCTTTAAGCATTTTAAATGTGGGACCCACCTGTCTGCATATACAGTAGCCCAGTGGTTCTCAAACTTTTTCTGTCATTCCCCACTTTGGAAGGCAGAGAAATTTCATGCCCCACCTGGAAGGCTCAATTTGCGCACAATACATGTATCTCCGTGAGGAATACATTGCAAGTAGCCAACATGATGTTTGTCAATGTTAGAATTTTCATGTTACTAATTCAAAGCCAAATTTCTCTTGAACCCCTCATCACAGCAACTACCAAATAACACCATTGGAAAACTCAATTTACTGTCAAATGTGCATATGTGACAAATAGCTGTGAAATTCGGGGGGCATGGTGTGACCGTTGGTTGATGCCAAAGAGATGTCTCGTGCCCCACCTGTTATGTGTCTGCGCCCCACTAGTGGTGCCCGCCCCACAGTTTGAGAAACACTGCAGTAGCCTATCTGTATGCCTGTTCCAAAAATGGGAAATAACCCAAGAGAGATAATTGCAATAATGTATCTACTGCTGCAATTACGGACAGAAGTCATATACCTACCATCTTTGATACAGTATCAACAGAATAACAAATATGCTTTTTTTTAATGTTGTTGCCTTTTTAAGAAAAATAAAATAGCCAACTCTCCTGTCTCTCGCCTGTTCTCGTTGGAGAGAGAGAAGATAGATCCTACTCATTAGATCCTACCTATTTACTGAAAATACCTTTGACACCTGAACTGCTTGAGAAAGATAGCGCTGAAATGAAATACAAGGCCTGACTTAAGTTGCGTTTGCTAAACCGGCACATCGCGGTTCCATCAAGTGCGTAAAATGCGCAATATGTATTGGTGAGGAGAAAATAGTCCGTTAAAAATGTTGATGTAGAGGGAGAATTTGTAAGTGTTCCTGGTCAGACAACCAAAAAGAAGGAAGATCCAATCAAAAATTGGACAGTTGGCAACTGTAGACATGGATTAAAACTGTAACTTAGCTGCAACTGGCTGGGCATTCTATTTTTTCCCCCTCTTGGACGGGAGGAGTCGTACTCTGCCAAAATCGGGGACATTTTCGGGGAAAAGTCATCAAAATCGGGGTCTGTCCCCGGAAATCGGGGACGTCTGGTCACCCTACCTTAGCAACAACCTAGCAACCACCTCAAGTACCCTAGTAACAGCCTAGCAACCACCGCACCTACTAAAAGGCTGCTGCACGCCGGGTCTTCAACCAGCCAAAGAGAGCACGTCTCTCCACTATTCATGGAGCTCCACTGGCTGCCCCTGGCTGCTCGCATCAAATTCAAGTCACTAATGTTGGCTTACAGAGCACTGGATGGAACTGCTCCAGTCTACCTGAAAGCCATCATCAAACCATATGCTAACCTCCAATCACTCCGCTCAACCAAGGATCGCTGCTTAGAACGACTAACACCCCGCACAGGTCAATCAAGGCTCTTCTCATCCATTGTTCCTAACTGGTGGAATAATCTTCCCAAGACTATTAAAACAACAGGCACTCTATCTACTTTCAAGAGACTCTTGAAGACCCTGCTCTTTCTAGAGTATCTCTTGTCCTAGTTCCTTAAATTACTTGGAATGCACTGATCAAGCACTTCTGAACTCTTGCACTTGCTCTCATATTAGCAAATGGCACTCCCAGTAGGCTTTTACTTGTATTGTGTTGCAGCTTGATTGTTATCCCTCTTTTGTAAATCGCTTTGGATAAAAGTGTCTGCTAAATGCATACATGTACTCGAGCAACAACCTAGCAACCACCTCAAGTACCTTAGTGATGACCTAACAACCACTTCCACAGTCGCAACCTAGCAACTAACATAGTAACCGACATGACTAATCTAGCAACCACCGCACCTACCCTAGTAACAACCTAGCAACCACTTCAAGTACCCTAGCCACGACCTGGCAACCACCCCAGCAACCACCTCAACTACCCTAGCAAATGGCCTAACAACCACTTCCAGTTCCAACATAGCAACCGACATGATTAACCTAGCAACCACCCTCGGAACCACTGCACCTATCCTAGCGACAACCTAGCAACCACCTCAAGTACCCTAGCAGCAGCCTAGCAACCACTTACACAGTTGCAACATTGCAACCAACATAGCAACCGACATGAATAACCTAGCAACCACTATACCTACCCGAGCAACAACCTAGCAACCATTTCAACAGTTGGAAAATATCAACCAAGACAATGAATTTTACATTTTCTAGTTATTATTATTCAGCTCGAACCACTCTACTTAGAAACATCATTCAAACTACATCGCGAAGGTCCTACTTTGAGGTTTGTTGCTATGTCTTTTGTTCTTAGTAACTTTCATACTTTTTAAACTATGGCTTAAACTTTTACCCATAGACTCAACATAGAACAGCACTAACAACAACATAGCAACCAGCTAAAATACCCAAACAACTGCCTAGAAACCACCTAACAACCACTTCCACAGTTAAAACTTAGCAACCATCATACATCATACCTACCCTAGCAACAGCCTAGCAACCACTTGCACGGTTGCAAACTACCAACCAACATAGCAACCGACATGACTAACCTAGCAACCACACTAGCAACCAACATACCTACCCTAGCAACGGTCTAGTAACCACTTCCACATTTGCAACCCAGCAACTAACATAGCAACCGACATGATCAACCCAGCAACCACCACACCTACCCTAGCAACAACCTAGCAACCACCTTAGGTATGCCAGCAATGGCCTATCAACCAGTTCCACAGTTGCAACTTAGCTAGCAACCACCCTATCAACCACCACACCTACCATAGCAACAACCTAGCAACCATTTCATCAGTTCCAATGTATCAACCAAGATAGCAACTTGCATTTTCATGCATTCGTAATTTCCCTGAAATTACATTCTCTAGTTGTGTATGTTATCTTTTTTTGAAATCACAACAATGTCAGAAACCTTTACTAATAAATGAGGTGAGGTGAGATGATTTATTTGCAAATCAAAGAACAGAAACCAGTGAGTGATGTTGACTTCTGTAGTTACACATAGTTTCATCTTTATTCAACACTGGTTTTAAAGTAGCTCGAGAACCTACAAGTAGTATACTCAGACCCTTCTAGCGATTCTTTGTTTGCACAGAGAGCCTCCATTCACCCTGTATTAAAGACATTTAACTAAAGCAACTTTTATGTTTAAGAGGACAGCACAAATGATGCCTGATGTGCCTTAAAATGTGGCTCATTGATGACATCTAATCTGTTTTATTTCTTCATGTTCTCATTTCCATACATTATTCTAAGGTATGAAAGATCCTGGGATAAGAACAATAAGACAAAGTTACTGCAGGATGGATTAGAGCGGGCCGGCCGCCGTGACCTGGCAGAGCATCTGCGCTGCCTCCACTGGGGACACCAGAAACTAAGCCACAAAGTGGAACTTCCTTCTGCATTTCCTTATATCATTACTGTGTATAAGACCATAAAGAATGAAGAGGGTTTGCGCCGAATTAATGAGCTAAACCAGAATTAACTTTAAATACAGCTACTTAAAAGATGGTTCCTGCAGGCTTAAGTATTTTTCTGGCATTTAAAATGTATTTATCATTTTCCAACCTGTAAAGCATTTAAAGGGATATTCCAGCTTTTTATGAAAATTGGTTATTCACCCTCTTAGTGCATGCATTTTCCTAGTCTGGCAACCCCAATTTCAGCTTTAGCTTAGCATAGGTGCTGGAATGTAAAAAAAAGCCAGACAGCAACTCTTTGGCTACTTGACTTTCCAAAGCCTGTGCTAAATTAAAGCTAAAAGTGGGGTTGCCAGACCAGGAAAACGCACTGAGACCAAAATTCGGTAGCACTTTATAATAACCGTCCTCTATAAATGGTTATTAAATATCTTATTAACATCAGTAAGTAATTATTTAACTAGGCCTATTAATAGATACCAGTTAACAGTTAGGTAACAGTAATTAACAGAAAGTTTACAGCATAGTTATTTAGTTGGTAAGTTAACAGTTAGTTTACAGTTTGTTATGGCTAAATGATAAAATGGAAAAACCTGATGGAATTAAATCATCTGACTGGTTGAAACTAGAAACTTTCCAATTAACTTTTAATTTAATAACCATTTATAGAAGACGGCCATTATAAAGTGGTACCCAAAATTCTTTTACCCACATATGTAACTCAGGTAAGAGGGTGAATAACCTTTCATAAAAAGGTAGAATATCTCTTTGAAGGAAAAATCTGGTGAAACAATCCATCCATTTGTTTGAGACTACCAAGAGCTGTCTGTGGAGAAAGAAGGAATAGGAAATAAGATAATTCAACTGAAAAATAGTTTTTATGCTTTATTCAATTTAGTTACTTGTACAGTGCAAAATACACTGCAATTGTCTTGCTGCTTTTTACAGACTTTACAAGGAGAACCCAAGTATAACTGGAGCTCCCTTCTTGTTGAAATTTAAAGGAAAATACCGGAGTGAATTCAAGCATAGCCCTGTTGAAAGAGCTTGCTAAATGCGCTAGTTACCAAGTGGAACAAAATAATTTGGTACAGCACAACCTGAACGGAAACGTAGAAGCGAAAAGACACTTTACACTGAATCAATGGGCCCTGACTGTTGGAAACCAAAAGTAAGATCTCATGTTACGTTGACTAAATGTAAAGTGATTCGCGTTCGAGTTAGGTCTATGCTGTTCGAAATTCTTTCATATCATGTGAAATATATTGCTGTTAGAAGGCTCGTGCAGCAGGGCTATGCTTGAATTCATTTCGGTATTTTCCTTTAAGGAAGAAACCTTGGGCAGATCCACAGGCTCAACCCAACATTCAGTTGTTAGTTGGCAGTTCAATTTTCTGTATCAAATTTAATCATTCTCTTTTCTCCCAACAGCACTCTCGAATAACATGGCTATGGACTGTTTCACATGGAAATCTATGTCCATTTTGTTAATGGTACTTGAGTCACAACTTGAGTCAAAATCTTTACACTGACATGACATTTAAAGTTGTAAATGCTTATGTAATACAATTATAATGCCTAATGCCTTGTAAGAGTTGTGAATTCAGATAGCATTAATTTAACTAGTGCTGTCAAACAATTTAAATAAATAATCTGATTAATTACAGAATTCTGCCATGATTATTAATTAACTACTTTATTGTTAATCATGATTAATCATGTTTAAAGTGTAGCTCCGGAGTAAGTTTAAGCATAGCCCTATTGCACAAGCCTTCTAACAGCAATATATTTCGCATGGAATGAAAGAATTTCAAACTGCATAGACTTCATGCTAACGCGAAACACGTTAAATTGAGTCAACGGCACCTCGAATCTTCGGTTTTGAATAATGAGGTTCTATTGATTCAGTGCTTGTTTGCTTCTGCGTTTGCGTTCGGTCTATACTATACTAAATTATTTTGTTCCACTCGCTAACTGGTGCATTTAGCATGCTCCTTTAAAATGGCTAAGCTTGAATTCACTCTGGACCTGTCTTTTAATAATAAAATAGGAGGGGTCCTGGAAAAACGATTTGAGAATATACACAATTCAGAAGTCCAATCCCCTGTCTTCAGATTTCCCCTGAAGCCACACCTCCAGAGTAGAGGAATGAATGGGGAGGAGGCAGGGACGGCAGTTGGGTTTGCATCACCATGCAGTCAGTTTTATTAGTTGTATTGGCTTAACGTTTATTTGGTGTTTTAACGGTCTGATAATAAAAGTAGTCTTACCATGAAGTTGTTCTTACTTAGACTGGCAATGCCATCCTACATACTGCCACTAAAGGATTTTAGCTCCGTACAGTAGTCTGGCCCAGCCTGCCTACTTCGGTTTGTGTACAGTTTCGCCAATCAGCACACAGTTTAGAGCGATGTCTCTGAACTTGCTTGTAGTTCAGCAGCTTGTAGTTCAGCAGCATAGGAACGGGTTCATTATTTCCCCCCTACTTTCGAATTACCTTTACAAAATTGGTACATGACATTAACATCCATGATTTTGAGGACTTTGCCACTACGATGTCAAAATAAATCGGAATTAGCCAGCGATCTGTTACTACTGAATGCAGAAGTTGGAGGTGTGAGAGCCAGGTGAGAGAATATGTCATATCCAAACGGAAACATGTTTCAATTGCATTGTTCCAGACTCTATGACGGAGTCAACAGTCGGCTTATTAGCCAGGCTAGTTCTCACTAGCCTATATCAATCAAATAGGTTTGTACAGTTTGTCACCAGATGAAAATTATGTTTTCAGCAGTAAATGTTTTTTTTTCCACACTGCTACAGTAAGGAGTTTTGTGATAGTGGTATTTCATGAAAATAGCGTGGAGATGAATGAAGGGCAAGTGGCTAATGGAAGTTCCAAGACAATCGGAGGACAATCGCGGAAGAATGAACAAACAAAAGGGGCAGGGCAGAAATTCTAAGATGAATAACAGGGTCATGACTGTTCACGTGTTAATTTTCACAGCACTAGCTATAAGGCTTGTTAAATGCATTATAATAACCCTTTATGAATGTGTTTATAATGTGTCATGAATACTGCTTTCATAGAAAGTGTTACCCAAATGCTATAAAACTTTGTTATATTAGTGGCCACCAGATGTAGAGAGAAAAAAAGAAATCCTACCATTTAGGTTTTAAGCGCCTTTTTCATGGTTAAAAGAATGAAATATTAAATACATCAAAACTTAATGATGGTCTTCTTGCCTAATGAGAACTTTTTGAATATAAGTTGGGGAAACAATAAAGAATTTGACAATTTGACAATTTCTGACATGTCTGAAAGCTGTTTTCAGTAGGCTATGCATTGTAGCCTAAAAAGTAGCCTAAAATGTTTTTGTTTAAACTTTTAAGGAATCAAAGAAGTTCATTCTTGTTTTCATGAAGCATATTCATTGTTGGGAAAATAATTAGATATAGTTAGTTACTTCTGCAAAAAGTTAGTCCATTAGTAACAGTAACTGCATTGTAAAAGTTACTAGTTATAAGGAAAGAATTCTGTCTTGTGTATTGTGTTAATGATTTAACTGGATTCAACTGGATGCTTTTTTAATTTTTTTTATTTGTTTATTTAGGTGTATTTATTTATTTTATGCCCCCTACCCAGCAGTTGTGAATCAAATATGGTATATTATTTGATAAAGTATGGTCTGGGGAAATTTTGGAATAGTTAGATGTTTTTTCCTGCATTCTGGTGCATTTTAACAGGTATATTATCCTATTAGCACTTCATGTGAGATTTGAAGTAGCCTACTATTTGAAGTACTAAAAATAGTATTGCCGGGGCAATACTGGCAATACTGAGGATGGCAGCCCTGGTCACACCATATGATATTGATTTTCAGGACAAAACGTTTTTGTTATTAGTGGCTTCAAAATATTCCGCCTGAACTTTAAACACCCTTAAAAGTCAACATCTAAATGAATTAATTTTCTTGCTTTACCCTAAATCAAACTTTTTGAAATATGATCGGGACAGTCATGCCATACGAGCTTTTACTGATTTAACTGAAAATTGTGAAACATTTGAAAAGTAATCCCATTAATGCTCCGTATGTTCATTTAAAACAGCACTTTCTGAACAATATTACCACAGTTTTTTGACACACCTTTCTATCATTTATTGATAATTATGACACATTGGACCAAAAAAAGGTTGTGTCATGTCAACCACCCATGTTCCTCCCAGTGAGAATGCAGTGAGAGCGGATTGTGTTAACCAGCAATTGCAAGGTTCGCCAGGTCCCCCCATTTTCATTTTTGGGGAAATAACTCTTCCTGGCTTTGAACAATATGTAACATGTAAAACACGGGATGACAGAGTTTTAGATATAATGGAAATATTAAGAATGCTTATATCGCCAAATCTACTCCTCCCCTGTCTAATTCTGATCACAAAACTATACAGCTTATTCCCATCTATAAGACTGTCTTGAAAAAGGAACAAGCCAAAGTGGATCACAGACAATATAGAAACACTTAAAGCATCCCTGCTCTGCACCGACTGGGATTTATTCCATAACCTGGAGTTGGATGTGGCTGTGGACACAATAACAGACAGTTTTGTGTTGACTGTGCTGTTACTAAAAAAGGACATTGTAGCTTACCCTAATAACAAGCCATATAACAAAGCATATGAAGAACTACATAAATAAGAAAAAAATAGCTTTCATGAACAATGATAAGGTACGGGTGGAAGGCAGTGCAAAGGGAGCTGAACCAGATGCTCAGGGGTGCTAGAAGGCATCATAAAGACATTTTTTTATGTGAATGGATTCAAGAAAGATGTGGCAATCAGCAAAGGCTATAACTAATATGAACACTACCAGGAAATGTATTTCTGAATGTATATGTCTGATAATGATCTGGACAAAGCAAATTAACTAAATGGGTTTTTCTCTTGGTTTGAAAACCACAATCTTTTAGAGGAGAGTGAAAAACGAATACATAATATTTCTACTGACCCTGGGTGTAGGATTGTAGTTAACCCTCAGCGGATTCAGTCAATTTTTAAACATAGTTAAACGTAGTAAGAAAGCCACAGGCCCAGATGGCATCTCTGCCATGCTTTTAAAGGCATGTGCAGAGGAGCTCATTCCAGCGTGGTGTCCCATTATTCTGTGAAAAATCTGTGAACTTACACACTGTCCCTACCCTCTGGAAAAAAAATCAACCCCAGTGCCAATAGTCAAAAAGAACTGCCCAATTGAAAATAATGACTATAGACCGGTGGCATTGACCTCTAATGAAATGTTTTGAAAAGTATATGGTGTGGGTGCTCGTGCTCAAGTGGGGGGTGAATCCTGTTCTTGATCCATATCAGTTTGCATATAGACATAGTAGTGCAACAGACGATGCCATAGCCAGCATCACTCACCTTGCAATCAAACACTTAGAGAATCATATCAAAGCATATGTACGTATTTTATTTTTATTTGTACGATTTCAGCTCAGCCTTCAATACACTGCAGCCTCATCTGCTTATCTGGGATTAGCTATTCATATAGCCTATACATACACATAAGACACACATAGTCAACAGACAGACACATTGAGTAGCAAAATGCATATAAAAGAAAGATAGATACTGTAATAGAGAGACAATACATTGGAACCAAGAAATATGAACATATCTCCCCCATTTTTGCATCGCTACACTGGCTTCCTGTCAAAAGCCGAATCGACTTCAAAATCCTCCTTATGACCTGTAAGGCACTTAATGGCCTAGCTCCTGCATATGTTACAGATCTACCCCATACTGTCCTGGAAGACCTCTGAGATCTCAAAATGCTGGTCTCTTTGAAAAAGCGACTATATCCAAGTCTACAATCGGGGGAAGAGCTTTCCTAGCCTGACATAGCCCGCCCATAATACGAATGTTCATCCGTATCCATGGTCTGGGAACGGTCCTCTGGGGCGTGTTTACATCGGTAGAGAGTCTACCGGCCAGTAAGCGAAGCTGATTAGACGAGCTGTCCAATCGTTTCAAACCAGAAGTGAATGCCCTCCCCTCCGCAGTATAATCGCGTCAGGTTAAAGAACCTCCAGACCATGAATACGGATGAACAGCAGTAGCCTATTATGGTCGGGCTATGTCAGGCTAGAGCTTTCCTCTATCTCTTGTGGAATTCTATCCCGCCGCGAGACAATGTATTGTATTTGAGCGCTCTACAATTTTTTTAAAATTTTATTTAATAAAACATTTTAAATACTTGCATGTCATACATTAGCCATCAAGGAAAACTATTTTTTGTCTAGCCCATCTCTCACCCTAGGCAGCATGCCATTAGTCTAGTCTCTGTTCATGTTAGGGGAACTGAGTGCTGTGGAGTAAGAGCTGAAATGTACTGATAAATATTTTAAGTGGGATAATGTATTGTCCGCCGGTCATTATAGAAACATATTTCCCGAGAGGAAGAACCGGAGACCGAAGCGCAGCGGAGGGAAATCCCGCTTATTATACGGGTCCTTGCCAACATGACGATATAATATTTTACAGAAACGTCTTTTACATTTAATTTGTTAACGTTTCATGGCTTCTGCGGAGAAACAAATAGTTCGCAAAGAAACTTCAACTTGAAACATTCTATAGAACGCAGCTGATCTCCTTTCACTTTCATAGACTTGTTTCACACCTCAACATTCCGAGGTTCTAAAAGCATTCCATGGTAGTAAACTGAACATTCTATCATTGAAATGCATTGGATTTATGCCTCTTTCTGACTTGAAAAAAATGGGTAATAACATTTAAAATAAGTCTAAATTCACTTTCTTTCAAATAATACATATTTGAAGCACCCAAATTTGGAGGTCCCGAGTAGATAAAAGTGGTTTTAAATTTATGTGCATGAAGCTTCAAACTATTCGGGACCTCCCAATTTGTGTGCTTCAAATGTGTATTATTTGAAGGAAAGTGAATTTAAACATGTTTGAAATGTTATTACCCATTTTTTTCAAGTCAGAAAGAGGCATAAATCCAATGCATTTCAATGATAGAATGTTCAGTTTACTACCATGGAATGTCGGAATGTTCAGGTGTGAAACAAGTCTATTGTTGATCTCTATGCGCGGAATGATACGGAGACGTGAATCTCAAGCAAAAAACCTGTTGCCATTGACAGCGGTCGTTATAGTTTTTCAGCGGTCAAATATAACTGACCTGCGAACGTTGAGGAGGCCCATTGAAAGTGAATGGAGCCTCCCTCAACATTCTAGAGACCCAATTAATGCACAATTAAAATATTTGTATCTGTACATTTCAGCTCTTACTAAGCCACAGCACTAAGTGCGCGTCGGTCTCCGGTTCTTCCTCTCGGGAAATATTTTTCTATAATGACCGGCGGACAATACATTATCCCTTACTTAGCCTATTTACTGCACAGAGAGGAATGGGTGTGAAATGGTCACAGACCACACTGTTGTCTGGGCTGGCCATATAGCCTAGTGCTAAATTTCAGGAGGGATAAGTTTGACATAGGATATGGCCAAGATTGGAGACAATATTAGAAATTTGAAGATTTCAACATCACCAGTGGAATCTGTTGGATTGCTTTCTAAAAAAAAAAAAAAAAATCAACGCTGTAGCACTGTTTACGAACTGTAGGCTAATGTGAAAATATATAATGTTGGAGTCTATCCTTTCACGTTTCAACATCCCCTTCCCCCATAAAAACAGACATTATGCACCTAAAGTGTCTGGCGCAACAGTCTATATTAGTGCGTCTGGTCTGTGCCAACCAATATTAGCTCCACTTTTGCACTCTGAATGCTGATCACTGACCACAGAAAATGCAGTTTTCAATAGTCTACCACTAAGTATTAATGTTTTTTATTACGTGATGAAAGTGTCAGAACTGTCTATTTAGTGATTCAAATAGTGGGTTGGAAAACTGGACTGTCTGACAAAATGATAAAATAGGCTAAAGTGAGCAGGAGTGTGGTTTTATTAGATGTTAAACATTTGTCTGATATAATGGTCCCATGCCGTGATCCAACAAGACATGAAAGTGTGTTGAGAAAGGAGCCTAACTACAGTAGTGTGTCTGCTACTGGGCTATGGTTGGGTGTCTTTTTCCCAGACCTGTGGTCCACAGTGGCGGAGCTCTACTATTGATCTGATGAATGTTGTTATGCAGGCTATGATCAAGGTTAACCATTCATTCTTTAATTGTCTGGTGAAGCATTTGGCTAGCAACCAGTAACATTGCAGGTTCTACAAGTTCAGATTGTGTGCCTTCACATATTCTACAGCCTAGAATATACAAATGCTGTGCAGTTGATCAGAGAAAAGGGTTTTTACGGAAGTAATGCAATATACTCAATAGTTAAATGTAACTAATTTAAAAGTTGATTTTCTAACGAACTATTTACCACTATTAACCACTTGAAATGCACTTTATTTTGATGTGCATATTGTGCATGTTTGACAAATGCTGTGAGAGCAGTTTAATGGAGAAAAAGTTGATGTTTTAGATGCAGAATAGCACACAGCAACTAAATTGCCTTAAGCATTCATTTACTTGTGTGCTGCTGTCAAGCCACTGGCAAATCACCCCATGTGAAAATTCAGATTATGTAGGCAACTTTTATTTGATAGCCTACAATAGATGTAGATGTTGCCTATAATGAATAGTCTCTATAGACTATAGTGCAAAGCAATTCATCGATCAGAAATTTCGGTTTTGGATGTAAGAAGCACACAATTTTAGCACGCTAGTTTGAGACAACATTGATACCTTAATTGATTTCAAATAGCTATTTAACGTCACTGATAGCTTGCACCTTATACTGCGCCTTATATTACAGTAAGCTGTATCTTGCAGAGGCACAATGTATCCATGTAAATGTTGATGGTCACATATCTGCATGACTGAGGGTATCTTCTTGATGCACAGCAGGATTGGGAACAGATAGCCAGTCTTTTACCTGGTGACCTGTTCTTTAAAACTTACATCATAGTGATATTTTCACAGGCTGACTCAAGTGCTGCATGAGCTCTGACTATTGCTCTCAGGCTCAAAAAAGGCACTTCTTACAGACATGCGCTGAACTGAACTGTCAATCATCAGTAGCAAATGAAATTCGGGGAGCAGGTGGGGGGGCACCTGGGGTGGCCAATCACGTTCCAGGGGTGGCTAGTGCTACCCTGGCCACCCCTCTGGCTGACACCTGGTGGTCCATATGAACAAAAGGACACAACCATGCGGTGAAACAGAAACCCTCATTTATTATCATTCAGTTCCACCCACCACAATTACTGTACCACATAGCAAATTCACAATGATTTTAGTTAGAGAGAAGCATCTCTTGCATTTTTGTAGCCTCTTCAGAAAAGCATTTTATTTGTGTACTTACTACATCCCCCCATTTATTCCAGCAATCAATCTGCAGTCAACAGCCTAGTTACTTGTAATCATATATGTTGTCAAAACACAGAAAAGACAACAACAAAGAAAACAAAATAATGTTATCAGAATATTTTAAGTTTCACATAAGTCTTCAAAGGTGGCAAATATTAGGGTAATTTACTGTGTACAGAATAGTTCTGAGGAGTGGGGATGGGCTTGCTGCTTTATTTACCATACAAAAATGTACTTCATTGATCATATAACATCATAGACATACATTCCATATGTCTACAGCTGCAAGAGGAGGCACACCCAGTATTGCACATCATGAAAAGGTCTTGCTGAAAACATCTCAGAATACCGAACAAAAGTCTAGAGTAGCAACTTTGGAATACACCCATTATACCAATACTATTATTATATACAAGGTAATTAACTCGAGACACCAAAACTTAACATTCCTTTTTTGCCCATTTGGTTACAAGAATGTACCCTTTTCCTGTCAAACCATGATGCACTAAACACAGAATAATACTGTACAGGATTATGAAAAAGTCTGTTTACATACAACAATAGTTTTAAATCATAGTAATAATTCTGGCCCATCTTTTTTCATCCATCTTTTCTGACTCATTTATACAGTTCATCTTAAGTGACCGGGAGCCATTTAAGTAATCCTTGCTCAGTGGTCAGGGAATGTGCAATGTTTATGGGAGCCCTGTGTTACAACAGCCACATGCACACACTTCACAAAGTTGATCAAACTTCTACCTCTCTTTTCTTCACACAGACATCCTCTCAATCCCTGATCATATTCTGACCCTCTACTGCAGGTTTTCAAAACAGGTTGTAATTGTTACACTCAACCACTATGCTAATAAGTGGTAAGCAAGAATTCAGATAAGGAAGTCAACAAAGTCATTGAACAGCGTCCCAGGGTTAGAAGGTGTGCGCATTTCTGCAAACTCCACAACCCAGGGCAAACTCCTCACCAGTTGGTGGATGAACCACATGCAAGGGACATTCACTACCCTCCAGCTGTTTACCTTTCGGTCCTAGAACAGGCAGTGGGAGAGGAAGAGAGACAGAGAAAAAAGTAGTCTATATTAAAAATGGTGTACTCTGAGATTTATCATTTATTTTCACGTTGTGAGAAGCAAACAAGTGCAACCTATGTAAGAGAATACAAGAGAAGCGGCAAGGTACAGACAACAATAAAACTATAGCATAGTGGTTGAGTGATTTAGTTAAAGGCAAGAAAATCAATCACTCAATCAATCAATCAATCAATCAATCAATCAATCAGAATGAGAGCATACCAGCAGGACAATGAGGCAGCTCCTCTTTTGGGACACTAGTCATCCTCTGAAAATCATCATGACAAGCATTGCAAAAGTGTGTGGTCCCAAAACAGAAGAAAACTGCCACTGAGCAGCAGTAGCGGCATTTGTACTCCAGGAAGTCTGTCCCATGTTTGGAGCACATCTGAGAAACAAAGATACACAAACTAAAGTAACCTATAGTACAGTTAACGTTCATTTTCAGAAGAGCATGATCATTTAAATAATGAATTTGTGCAATTTTAATAAAATAAGGACAACTAGAATCCCAGAAGAGATGATACATTTTCTGAGACAGACAGTAAAAAAAAACCAACAACAAAAACAATCGTAGAAAAAAGCCGGACATGTGGAGATGCCTGCTCAAGATGCCTGCTGTACTGTGTGGATGCCCTGCATAGGCCATACTATATAATTAGTTACGGTAACACTTTATATTAAGACACACATATTCACTATTAATTAGCTGTTTACTAACATGTATATTAGTAGCAAACTAGCTATTTATTACTCATTATAAAACACTAATTAATACTTTATTATGCAAGACTTCTTCTACCCATAATAGACCATTAACTAAGAATTTCCCCTGTATAAGCTCCTAATTACCCCTTATTAATAGCTGGTAAGTAATTTGTTGCATATGAATTATGATCTAAATAAGCATGGGTCAGTACAGAGCTTGTAAAGGGGTGGTAACACAAGAGCAGTTATTCACCCCTATGATACTGGTCTACTCATATGGAATTATGTACAAAACCACAAAGTCTAATACTGCACAAATTACTCATAATTAAGTCTTTATAATGCAGAATATGTTCTCTATTCTAAAGTTATGTCTGTTCACATTTAATTCACAATTAATTTGGTGTTTGTTTTAGTTTAGTTGAGATTTTATTTTTCCAAGAGCCAAGAAAGATTTGCTATGTCATATTCACCAATAAAAAGTGATATTTGTAGCATATTTGTGCTAAATTGGATGTGTGTTTACTGTGTACTCTGTGCTGTAATGCACTTATTAAGTGTGAATAGGAGGTAACTTTAGATTAGGGAACACATGAGGCTTATTAAGTGCCAAATTGATTGTGAATTAAATTTGAACAGACACAACTTTAGAATAGGGGACATATTCTGCATTACAAAGACTTAATTACGAGTAATTTGTGCAGTATTATACTTTTATGGTTTTGTATATAATTCCATATGAGTAGACCAGTATCATAGGGGTGAATAACTGCTCTTGTGTTACCACCCCTTTACAAGCTCTGTACTGACCCATGCTTATTTAGATCATAATTCATATGCAATAACTTACTTATTAGCTATTAATAAGGGGTAATTAGGAGCTTATACAGGGGAAATTCTTAGTTAATGGTCTAGTATGGGTAGAAGAAGTCTTGCATAATAAAGTATTAATTAGTGTTTTATAATGAGTAATAAATAGCTAGTTTGCTACTAATATACATGTTAGTAAACAGCTAATTAATGGTGAATATGTGTGTCTTAATATAAAGTGTTACCTTAGTTACACTTTTTACCCGTGACCAGCAAAGGATGACCGATCAATAACATTTTTTGGAATCTCACAATTATTTATATGGGTGGAATAGCACTTTATCAAATGAACATGGAAACAAGTGCAAGTTTGAGTGCAGGAATCCTCCAACAACGTTCATGTGAGATCTATAGTGTTCGTATTGCTCAAATATCTGCATAAATAAAGAACAGGTATTGGTGAATGCGACGGCAGAAAACAGTATAATTTTAATTAGTACTGTCAAGCGATTAAAATATTTTATCGTGATTAATCGCATTAATGCAGTAGTTAACTCATAATTAATCGCAATTAATCACAATTATTTTCTGTTCTAAATGTCTCTTGATTTCTTTTTCAACATGGATGGATGACGGGTGAAAACCAACTCAAAATAAAAGAAAACCTAGTTACAGCATGATATTGCTACTATTTTTGCTATCAGAAACCTTGACAAAGGCCATGGCCGAAATGTGGGTGAAAATAAACTAAAGAAAAAGAAGACATGAGTGTGCGCTAAATTCTGTATATCAGAAATCATTAACATGTTCTAATGTATGTGTGTAGAAAGGTTTGTATGTATTTTTACAATAAAAAAACGGCATGGTGTCCCTTTAAATTATACTACAGTAAACCTACAATGCATGAGCATAGGCCTATACTTTAGGGTGGAAATGTATTTTGCTATATTGCAAGAAGACTGCAAGAAGCTCTTATGTTAATAATGAGGTGATGTGATGATAACAGAGAGACAGAGATACGTTCAGGTATGTGTCTGCATACTCAGTTGTGACTCTTTTTTAACACATCCATTACTGTCATTAATGGGGTCCTACATAGAAAAAGCACTCTTCACTGATTGGTCACTGACCTGTGCCCTCGACACATCTGAGCATGCTCCACAGATGAGTTCACTAGGGTCATAGTCATCTCCCTGCCCTGCTTCAGCATCACAACGGGCCTCCCCACCAAAGTATGCCTGTTCAGGAAAAATGAGTCAACATGGAACAGTGCATAGATCCACTAACTTTATCAGCATCATTTTGTGTTGCAACTTCTGTTGAACTGTGTTTTAATTCAGTCATTGGTAATATAATTTAGCTTTGATTCTCAAATACATACATTGATTTAATGAAACTAAATTATTTATTTGTCATTTATAAGGTGATTCAAGTAATTACACATACAGTATAAGTACATGAAAAGGTAGTGAAAGATGTAAGATTTCCATGCACATAGACTTTTCAAGATTTTTCGGTAGAATATGGGCAATTCCATATCAACTCAACCATGTTCTAGATTTCAACACTATGCTCCTCATCTTTTTCTTTCTTTCTTTTTTTTGGTTCAAACATTCCCCTCCATGTAGTTAATCGTGAATAATCACAAAATTCATCTCTTCTCAAATTTCCTAGCATATATGCCCTGCATAAACCATCCTTCCTTACCTTTTTGCACTTATAGCAGACATAGTAGGCATATCTATTCATGGCAAAGCTGGCTGGGTCATCATAAAAACGTGCCCCTGGAGTGGTAATGGCTTCACTTTTATGTAGGCCCTCGTACTCCAGCCTCATTAGTGCTTTACGCCGGACATCCTCATACAATTCCTTAATGGGATCCAGGAGGTCTTTGATCACTAAATGATGAATTTTGTTCTGGAAATACAAAAGCACAGAAAGTTATGATTTCACCATCTGTCAGTTGTGAATCACTGAATTCTTTGAAATTCAGAAGTGCCAACCTAAAACAGAGGACAACCAGGCACTTGGCATAGCCAGATAAAGACTTATCATGACACTTTAACAATAACTATATGACATTAATCTATATCATCAGAAACTGAAGACTTGTTGATGCTTTACCATATGACATACATATGACTAATTGTCATTCTGCAGGCAGATTTTCCTTCCTTTTGTGATCTTTTGGATTGACAGACAAATGAATCAGATTTTTATGACCAGGCGTAGAGGAGCAATGAAAAACCGCATTTGTAATAGTATTAATTTTAGCTTTATGGTTTTAACATCCTCAACAATGCCACTGAATTAGCCTATCTATTTGCCAGTGCTAGAGTACGTCTAGATTTCTAGGCTACCACTGAAAACCAATAGCCTACGAAACAAGAGAAATTATGTGGTTGCATCGAGTTTGTTACCGAAGTATTGTGAAAGCATCAATACAAGTAGCTACCACTATAATTAATGAAACTGGCCACACCAGATGCAACAGCGCAGGCTTCACACAATAGTTTGCTGAATTTTTGGCCTATTGGTCTTGACAGAACTGGTGTAACTTCGTCAGGTATCTAGGCCTACGTGTATGCATACGCCTTTTTTAGTGCTGCACACTAATTAATAGTGGATTGGGTGTTAATCTATTGGTGTGCATCGGCGACGACAAACACTTGATAAAACTGGCTCATTCAGAGCATTTGAGTATTGGGCTGCTAATGTTTTTTCCCCTGTTATGACAACCTAACACTTTACAAATATATTTCTGGGACTTGAAGCACATGAAACATGAGCTTTACCACTTGGTTGAAACGAAAGTTTGATAATTATAGGAGTTACAATACCTTACATATTGGACAGGACATAAAACCAAATGTTATCCTTGGCCCAAGCCACCGGTTTTCCAAGACTCTGCGGGTGCACTGGAGGTGGAATACATGACTGCAATCCAGCTAAACAAAAGTTCAGAGACAAAGAAACATTAACCATTACTAAAACGGACAAACTTCAAAGATTCAGCTGGCCATGTCAAGCAAACAGTCATTACACCATTGACATTTACATTCATTTACATTTATGCATTTAGCAGATGCTTTTATCCAAAGCGACTTAAAAAGAGAGGAATAACAATCAACTTACAACACAATACAAGAGTTGGGAAGTGCAAAAGTGATTTCATTAAGTGCTTGACCAGTGCATTCCATGTAGTTTAACAGGTACAGAAGAAAAACTGGGTCTTCAAGAGTTTCTTGAAAGTAGAGAGAGTGCCTGCTGTTCTAATAGTCTTACATTATTATATTATTATATTATAGAAGAGCCTGGATTGACCTGTGAACATAGAACGGTGGGAGAAACTAAAGTTCTTAATTTTGAGTCGTTCTTTTTCAACATCTTCCCTCAGACTTTAGCGAGATTGCCTGCCCTCGTATATGCTTGTCTACATTGTTTCTGGGCTACTATCTGTCGGTCTGTGTCCCCAGACCTGCAGGTGGAGCCGTACCCTGGCCGTGCTGTTACTGTGGGCCGATTCAGGAGGCATTCCTGGCAGCTCAAACTCTCTCTCTGCAGCTGATCTGGCCGTCAGTCTGCACGGCTGGCTTTTCTTACACCACACCACCTCTTATACTGACACACACTACGCATTTCGTTAGCAGCTCCATTTACTGATATGTCTTTATTTCCTTTCTTGGTCTTTGTCTGTAATTGGCATGTGGCTAATTGGCCACTAATTGGTGATACCTGATGAACCCTGTAAAAGATGGTTTCAATGTCACACCCGGTTTGCACTGAGGAAAGTCCAGGGGGACTGAAACGTTTGCACTTTTCTTTTCTTTACACCCTTCTGAGCTCCACAAAGTAAAAAATATGATCTAAAAAAACTCTGAGTTTGTCATTCTGTGTGCGACTCCCCCCTGCAAACAGTTTATTTCCTTTAATAAATATTTATTGTTAATTAGTAAAATCTCCCCTTTCATGTCATTGTCGCTGAATGAGCCCTGTGGCAAACAATACACTGTAGGAGATTATTTATGAGGTGCTTTAGGAGAAACAGCTGAGATCAGATTACAAATTTACTTGAAGAGGTTATCACCATTTCTACAGTACAATGGGGTCTTCACCTGTTTATCACCTGTGTCCTATACCACAAAAGGTATGCTACTGTAAATTCTGTGAAATAAGATCTAAACGATACCTGAACTGCAGGGGCAGCAGAGAGTGCTTCAGTGAAGCAGATCATGCACATGTCATCTGCATCCTGTTTCAAGCAGCTAGTGCCTTTGTCACAGCCATGCAGACAAGGCAGGCACAACTCCTCGTTCTTCACACCACCGCAGGGATGACCACATGGATGTGTCTTACTGCATGCCATCTTAGCATACTCCTTCCAGATTGAGGAAAGACAAGCACATGAACATTTAAGTACTGCTCCGTGAATAGTGATCCCAGTATATCTATTTGCTTATTCAGTGTGTTATAATGTTTTTGTCTTTTTCTAAATATACCTGACAGTCTGGATCAGCGCACACACTGCCTACGGAGGAAAGCTCTGTACCATTCCTTGTCCCACAAAAACGGCATGCATCAGAGCTTGACGCTGGTTTACCTAAATAATACAAAGTAAGTTACACAAGGTTTTGACTTACACAAAACCACTTTGATTTGATTGATTTTTGACAATGTATGAAGGTGAGAAGAGGACACCAAAACAACCTGTGTGTTCTCGAAATTCTACCATGGCTTTCATAGTTTTTGAGTCTGCTAATGCCATCAGCCAGAAAAGCTTAGTCCGTCCACACCCTTCATGGAGGTCCACTTTAATGGCTTCTTCTTCTTCCTTAAACACCTTTGTGAGGCAGAAAGGAAAGTAATTGTCAAGGTTTTAGTTTGTCATTCAGTCATTGGAAAACATTAACATAGCTGACATAATGAGTTTTATGGGTAATGTTTTGAACTGTGTAACAAAAAGTTGTACAAATTCTTACAGTTTACTGTGAAGGAAGCTGGAATAACAAACGATATGGAAGTTATCTGCGTAATCTGTCCAACATCACCTTCCTACAATGCAGGCATTAATTTGACCCCTGAGTCTGCTATGCTACTTACACCCTACCTATAACTTGAGTTTATGCCTTGGATTTATACCTCTGCAAAGGTTTGTTTTCACCGTCTGTTTGTGTGCAAGATAACTGGAAAATGTACATGGTGTTTTAGAAACTAAAGTTCAGGAGGAGTGTGGAGAGGACCATAAATCAAGCTTAAAGCTTGTCGCCTTGTCACCACCTCCATGTCCAGGCACACCCCTCCTCTCTGGATTCGGCGTCGTCCCCTGGCTTCCCTCCATCACACATGTTAATTCTAACTACTTGTAAGCCTACTTCATCAACTACCCCCGGCAGTCCGGCTGAGCTCATGGGTCGCGGATCTGCCCAAGGTTTCTTCCTATTTTACTTATAGAAGGGAGTCTTCCCCTAGTCCATGTTGCTTTTGGGTCCTCCAGCCGTCAGATTTTGCATCATATTCAGCGCCATATAGATATAATTCCATTGAACCCAATAATGACTCTTACTTTCCATATAGGCCCTGAGCATCTACCCTTAAAGTTTATTTGCTAATGTCCATTTGCTAAATTAGCGACGTTATTAGGGCTTTATTACGTTATTATCACGTTATTATTATCATTATTATTATTACGTTATTGTCATGAGTAATATAGTCAACACAAATGACTTAAGAATCAGCTATGAAGATAAAACATTTGTATTTGAATAAAAATATAATTTTATATAATCAGTTTCAATAGAAACACTTATTAGCACCTCACGTTTCCTTGATATGTTTATTTTAATTGATCTTGTCATTATCATGACCTAAAATACTGACCTGTCTTTGATGAGATCGTGTGCGACGGTGAAGGTGAAGGAAGCGGTCACAGTCTGTGCACAGGTTGCCACACATATTACATAATATTATGGCAGCAGTCTCACCATCATCGTGGTTATCACACATAGGCTGTAAAAAAAAAATAAGAGAAAATTGAGAACATTAAAAATTGAAGACAGAGCAACTTTAAATTTCGGAGAATAACAGTAACACAAATGTGAATACCATTTGCTTCTGCTGCCCATCCTTGCCCATCCATCGGCCAGAAGACAATCGATCAACATGGTCCTGGTCTAGCACACACAAAGACGCAAGGGCCAGCCACAGCTTGGGGAAAGAGAAGAGCGTGCAATTTGGGTAAAACATGTTGAACACTAATATTGTTCTAAACTCTAATAGTCAAATTACCTAAAGCATTCTATCCAGTTTTATCCATTTTATCCATTAAGGGCGCATGGGCACCCTCCCAAAAATTTTGAGAAAAGAAACATACGAAGACAAAGACTATACCAGGGCTGGGCAATTATTTTGGCTGAAGAACCACATTGGGTTTTAAATATTGACTGAAGGGTCGGGTTTCAACCTGCTGATGGGGGTTGATGCTGGTAAATTGGCAAGTCTCAAACCAGTAGCCCCAGTTTCTTGAGAGGATATGTTAACATGCAGGGTTAGGAAGAGGGGATTTGTATTTCATGAATACAACAAAATTGACAAATCAGGCCCATAATCTTATTCACTTTGGCTTAATGAGAAATCATTGTTGATGGGCTGCTAAAACCATGAAAAGTTTGGAGCTGTATATCGATAAAGAAGTATATCGATAAAGTTACTGATTTTGCTATTGCCGTTCTGCACTGGAATTATAATGGATAACATTTAATTAAAGCAGGTAAATAGACTTGGAGTTATTTGACATTATTCCAAATTTCTATGTTGCTTGCGTGCTAAGTGACAAAAGAACACAAATTCAGTTACCCAATATACCACTCAGTGGCAACAACAGAGAGCAAAGCAGTTTTAAAGCTGCATATTTAAAATTTATTTTCTCGCATCTTGTGTTAGTGCAACCCTCCAATTTTTTTTTTCTGACAAGCCGCCACTCTGATAGTACTCGGATATACTATCTACATTTAATTTATGTATTGTTTTGTCTAAAAGTGTGCGTATCTGTCATGTTGAACTTAGTCGCTACTTGGGCATGTTTTTTTGGACTGTTTTTGTCGTGTAGTTTTTATGTTTTGGCGTCTTCACTTTTTTCCATCGGTTGCGTTACCTGCCCCAGCCAATAGCAGTGACCCCAAAGCTAGCCTGCTATGTTGCGCAGCTCGACTCATACGAGCTGAGAGATCGTGGTCATCATCCACCACTTCAGGTCAGCTGATCTTTTTAATGAATGAGCGCTGAACTGAACACTGAATGAGTGCTGAAGGAACTGAACACAATTGGCATGAGACATCTGTGGAGGATCAACGATGCGTCCACCTTGCCGTCTGCATTGAAAATTGCAGCTTAGAACTGTGTGCTCTCTGCATGGCCAGATGTTTCGATGTTGAGCGGCTGACCTACTGGATGGTCGAACATACAGTGCCTCCATCTACATGCCCATGCTGGTACAGATGAGCAATTTCTGCGCACACTGAAGTAGCCAGTGAGCTTTGCTGACGTTACCGATGGACTGAGTGACTGTTTTGTATTTTGTCTGTCTGTGTTTGTCTTCGTTAGAAACGCTTTGAGTGGCCTTGGTGCCAAAAAATGCGCTATATAAATAAAACTTAGTTACTTACTTACTATCTCTGATAGTTGCTGTAACTGTTTAAATTTATCCAAATGAATATTAATGGGTATTCCTTCCTAATACTTTTAATATAGTTACATGATTTGATTATTTAGACTTCTACTACATTATATGGCAACATTGGACAATTTATACAATATTAGAATAAAGGGACAGAGGCAACTGTATGGTCTGCTAAATGATGTAGCTTAGCGCATACTCGGGTTGTGGCTATGCAGCGTGCTGGGGAGCGCTGTTCCTCCTCCATCTTGGTGAGTGCAATGATGGCTTCAGCTATGGCATTCTTTGTCACTCTAGACCAAGCATCTGAGAGATGCCCCTGAAGAGAGCAAACACAAATAAATAATCAATGAATAATGACAATGATGAGTGCAAACAGGTTGGCTGGGTGCAAACAGGTAACTGTGCTCGCTTGTGTAAACACACACTGAAAACATGCTACTCACAGCTGCCATGTCTTTGACCAGCTTAATGATAATCTCAGCAATCTGGGGAGGTGTGGAGCCTTTCATCCACCAGTGACTCTCTCCTTTCCGGTATGTATAGCTGAGAGAGTGAATGAAATATTAGAAATAATAACAAATCATTTGAAATGTCCAAGGGCAATACAGAATTTTTCAGTGGTGCATTATTCATTACTATAGCAATGCATTGGCAATGCAGAATGCAGATACCTGGAGTTGAAGACCATAGGTAGGGTGAGCGTAGTTATGCCTTTTCCGGCAGTGGTGCCAGCTGTACCCACAACAGTGCTACCCTTGGCTTTGAGCTGCACAGTCAGTGCTTTTGCAATGCAGCCAAGAAACATGTCTAGGATTCCAAACTTGTTCCAGTCACTCTTTTCAGTAGAGTGAATGATATCACTAATGTCGGCTGGTGGCAAGGCCTTCACACCAATGATGCTAGCAAGACGAACAGGTGTTACTTCTGGAAGAACACGTCTCAGTAAGGAGGTCACCTTGAACAGGAAAATCATTGTCCATTACAGTATGTCCATTGTCCATCATATATGAGCAAAAGTGAAAGACGAGGCTAAAAATGTGCTGTGGTTGATGGGAGTTGAAGAAGTAGAAACCTATGCTGATATTGATTAGACTTTGTCAGATCAGCTCAAAATAACACTCTACCTATTTTTCTAAAAAGATTTGTTTTTAATCACTTACAAGTAAACATTTTTACCCAGCTCAAAAAGTTTTTTTTTTTAAATAACAGATTTTTTTAAACACCATGCTAAGTGGAGGTATTTCAAAATGCTGAATTCAGTGAATATGTGTAAATGCATAAAAAAGCACCAAGAATACCAAAAATACCAAGATATGTGTAGACAAGCCCTAAGATATAGGCAGGACACCACACACATGTGCACATACCTGTCTCTGGACACGGGGTGAAGCCGTGTGCAACAATGAGAAAAGGTCCTGCAAAAGGGTGAGCTGTTGAGCCAAGTACTGCCGGCCTACGTTTGACCCACTCAACGCCAAGACCATTGACAGCAGCTCAAAGCAGTATGCATCTGATGATGCATCATCATCACTTGGCTGGGAGTTGGCATTTTCCTTGCTCGAGATGGCATGTTCCCATTCTTCTCGTACCCTCGTTGCCTCCATACGGATAGCCTGAACTATGTGAGCGCAAACCTGGGAACATGAACGTTACCAATGAGTTTATCGCCATGTAAGAGATGCAACACCCTTTTTTAAAACATGAATTAGTCAAAATATGATATGGACAACATTTTTCAAAGTAAATCCACTTGAATCACCAGTAGTGTAGTGTCTGTAAACTTTTACTGAAATCACAGCTTTCCTCCACATTAAACTTCTTGGTCTATCACTGAAGTCAATGACTTGACATCATGATATCGTAATAGTAATTGTTCTATAATTACTGCCCAGACCAAAACTTACATACCTGTTTCTGTAAATTTGTCAGCTTACTCCTACTGAAAATAATGCCCACCATGTGTTCCTTTAAGTCTGCATCTGATGGAGCCTAAAAAACAGATTCAAAGGGGATATAGAATGAATAAACTGAGTATTGTACCTTGTTCTCCGAAGTTAAAATACAACATATTCAATTGTAATTTGTAAAAAATAAGATCAAGTGATATTTTACAAGCCTAATTATCAACTCATATTTATTAGGAGGTGTATTGAAATGTAGCCTAGAACTGTAAACGCACTCTTGTGGTAGCAAATTGAATTTGCTCATCGAGTATGTCTAGGGACGAGCCATAGCTCAGACCTCGAATGCGTCTCAGTTGTTTACGCTCTTGGTTGTATTCAGACATTGTGGTGTTTAGCTAATCATAACGTTATATCTGGACAGGGATTTATTGGGCGGGCTTAGCGTTGTTTGAATAGCTTGTTAGTTGCTAGTCGCACTGACTAGTTTTAGCAGTTTTACCCGGGGGGTCTATCACTGGTCTCCAGACTATAGACCCCTTCTGTGTTTGTAAACATTCCATCTTCCAACATTCTATAAACTGCAACTGGAGGCAGAAAGTGGTGTATAACCGGTTGGCACCACGTACATATTGTGTATCAAAAAAAGACAGGCGTCTTGCTCTGCCACGTTAGCTGTGTTTGGTTGAATTGGCGAATGGGACCATCCACCCTTGTTTGTTTTGGTTAGCAGGCAGAATGGGTCATGTGACTTAGCTGGAAAATCTTTAGAAAATACTACCACAAAACAAACAAAAAAAAAAAACCCTCTTAAATTGCAAAGTCCTGGAGGGACTAGTATGTCGAATTTAGATGGAGAATAATATGAAAACAACAACAACAAAAACATGGCAAAATTTCTCGCTAATTTCTCACAATCGTGACAGAAGTTAGAGCATTCAGTAAAAGCTGACCTTATCTTCTCCTTCCGGGGATGAAAGCAGATTTTTTTCTTCTTGTTCTGGGGTTGGCTCAGAATCTCCACATATAAGCTTTCCAAAAACCTGAAGAATCAATTTTAATCAATTATAATTTCCATATAATAATATTTGTGAAAGGATAATCACAAGGGTGGTGATAAATACATTTACATAGATTTCTATATCTGCATTGAATTATAGAAGAGTAGCTTTTTCAAAAGCTTTAACATTTTTTTTTCCTGTTTTGTACCATGTTGGAAGCAGCGATATCACAGACCATGTGAAAAGGTTACTTGCCTTTCATATTCCATAAACCTTTCTTTTTGTGTATGTAGTGTATTCTATTCAGAGAAGATGCCAATGTAAATATAAACGTTCTGAATTGTCTCACAAATGACACTATTGTCAAATCATACTTCCTGCAAGTATCTAAACCGAACACAAAAAGTAAGGAAACTTGACCTTGGCCCATTATGTCTTCCCTTTAATAATACCAATTGGTAAAGTGTTTTATATCATTTACATCGTTGATTTGTCAACTTTACAAAGCGGTATAGTTTGCAAACATTGGGCAATCATGGCCAAATGTGGTAACAACCAAAAATGTGCCAAAATGGCCTGTTACACTGTTCTGTTGGTATAGCCTTTGTTGCTTGGCGCATTGAAGATTGCACTCTGCCACGGAAATGAGGACAAGAACAAAAAAGAATGTTGGCCATACACTTTACACTCAGTGTCAGGGCCTCAGTAGCGTGTGGAAGATCTATATGTTCCTCACAGTCTGTAGTGAGAGCCAATTTTGGTACAGTTGAGCAAATCTTGTAAGTCTCTGACAGTAGCAGCAAAAGTGAGGAACCGGTTCTTCTTCTCTTCTCGTCTGTCTTTGACTTCCGCAGTATCATGGAACTTGGTCCTAAGTTTTGAAATGGTACCAGGACTGACACCAGTGTTACTGCTCGAAGAAAACACAAACTTAACATGTTTCAGAACCCATGCTCAGGTGCCAATTTAGGCACACATGTGGCTGACACTCTGGCAGCACTTGATGCCCAAAATGAGATGACTGGCAGCAGAAAACTATCACTGGCCATTTTGGCACATTTTTCATTGGCACTACTCACACGTTTAGCTGTGTTGCTCATTCCATGATTGCCCGATGCCTACAAGCTATACCTGTATTCATTGTAAGCTACACCTGTATTCATTGTAAAGGTGACAAATCAATGATGAAAAAGGTATAAAACACTTTAATCAATTGTATTAGGAGATATGATGGGCCAAAGTCAAGTTTCCTTACTTTTTGTGCTCGGTTTATATATAAAAGTCACCAGGCTACTTTTTTGTCTACCAAGCAATATCAAATCTGTTAAACAGATATCCACATAGCTGGACAGAAATATAGTTTCTCTGGAATGTACTTTTAAAATTACTTATATGTGTATTATTTCAATTCCTCAAGCAAGCGATGGAATACATTTTACATCATATCTTCTGTAACTGACATGAACAAAAGGGTATACTCTAAAATACAGACCTGTGAGGTAATGAGGCGGAACACACGAAGGGTCTCAGCCTCACAGTTCTTCTGCTGAGCTATGCTGGCAGAGATTTGTCCAGCTATTTTGATGCTTTCGCCATCCTTCCAACCAAGCACTTTCACCTGCCGCACACGAAGTGTATTCTCTGGGCCTTTGAATTCAATCCTGATCACGTGGTGGTCTCCTCCTGGAAGTTCACTGCTCACCCAGCCTATGTGACGTGAGTCTAAGTCCATCTGTAACAAAACAGGCAACATTATACAGAAAAGGGTTAAGATTATGGAAGCCAATATCAATGATGTGCACATCCATAAACATGATTCATGCTATTGTTGACCTACCTGCTTGATTCTGCACAGGTCCTCAATGGTCTTCCCACACAAAAATGTAATTGATGTGACCTTGTTCTAAAAATTTGAAAAGACAACAAAACAATACCTTTCAATGTCCTTCACAAAAACAAACAAACAAAAATAGCCTGTGCTCCTTACACTATAAACACTTGTTGAAATTCAATTATTTGTTGGGATTGTTTTTTATGTCACAGGGAAGTACTGCTGCCACATTGGTGTAGAACCGACAATTTACCTGGTTTTGTGTTTAGTGTAGTGAAAATCAGGATAAATCCAGAATAATCCATAAATCCAGAATAATCGCGCGCTTCTAACCAACCTCACCAATATTTGTTTTGGTACCATGTCCAAATTAAATTTTCATAATTTCAAATGAATGTCAATCCCACCAGCCATTAAGGATGTACACTGTGCAGTTCTGGGTGGAGGGTACGTAACAACCACAAAACAAAACCTTCACAGCATGACATTATTGACTGTAATACCATGGGTGTAATGCCAAATTAACCAATGGCAGATCAGTTTCTCATTGCATTCAAGAGCACAGAGCTTAGTGATTTGGTATTACACCAGCAGATCTTCTCGGTGTGCATTTAAGGAAATGAAAACATTGAATAGTTCACATCGGGTCTATTAAATCAGAGCCGCAATGGCTCTGGTAATATTAAATGGATGTCTATAGGCTGCATAAGACACAGATGAAGCTGATTTAGTTCTGTTTAGCCTAGATATCTTGCAATATCCATTGAATTCCAGCAATAGAAAACGAAAGTAAACTTGATTCAAGACATCTCCCTCTCTATTGTAGGCTAATAAATTGTGTTTAAGCACATCTTCCTGGACATAAATATGTGCTTTTAAGACAAATATATATTTCTTTTTGATGCATTGCTTCATTGATGCATTGTTTTCTCTAGATTAATTGCTTTATCTTGATTATTCTCCATCAATTTCATTTTGAGACAAAAAAAAAAAAAAAAAAAAAAAAAAAAGAAGAGATCATTTTTTTTTATTCCACTGTATAGTCATCTTTAGCAGGGGTGCCAATAATTATGAAGGGCGCTGTATATTATACAATATAATATAATATTATATATTATATGATATCATATAATTACCTGTATAATAATTGGGGATGCACCGATACCACTTTTTAAAAAACCGATACGAGTACTTTTGCATGTGTACTTGCCGATACCGAGTACCGATACCAATATTTCTGAGATTGGGTTTTCCTTGAAAGTGTGAAGCAGAAATTGGGCCTAATTTAATACATTTATAAATGTATTAGTTTGTTTAAGTCTGAAAACAATCTCAAAAAACTGTAACAAAAAAACTTTCATCAAATTAAGAGGAAAATATAACGTGCAGCACACAGTAGGCCTAGTTGAAAAGCAAAGACAGAATGTAGTCAAGGAAAACAGAATGTATGTCATCATGGTTGAAGTCATTGAATTTTATGAAGCAGCTCAAAATATTTACAGCAAGTTTTTTTGTGTTATCTAGCCTAGATAATTGTATGTGGGTGTTAAAACAAAAATAGACTGCAATTCACATGAAATAGTGGTAATAGTGTCTGCTGTAATAACATGGTACAGTCCACCCCTCTGGCTCAAAGAGTAATGGCGCAACCTGCCAAGCTTTGATCGTGACTAGCTAGGCCTACATGTGCTCAGAACGGGCACCGTAAAATTTACGCACTTTTACACAATTGGGTTTGGCTCATTTGTGCTCGGGAGACATTGAGATGTTGTTTTTAATTCGCAAGGAAAGTTTATGTTTGGCTAACCACTGCTGATCATGGCATCTCAGTAGCCTGCAACGATATGCAACAAAGCTGTTGATTGTAGCCTAATAGCCACCTTACTTAATCACCAGCTCGTAGCAGTACAGATTTTACAATGTGCCTTACTCCTGTCGTCCTTTATCTTAAAGAATTCCAAAATTGTTGACATTGCTGATTGGTCTCACTGGAAAATGTGTTCCGTAGTCTAATGCTTTCAGTTTCTCACTCGAGACTAGCCGCCAGGGACGCTAACAGATCACCGAAGCCAAATGTTCAGGTCGTATGTCTCCCCCTAGAGGCTGAAGTCGTTTAGGACAATTCCACACACCTAGTGTGTTCATTTTTGATGCGGTGAAAATGGTCCATTCATTGTTGAGTGGTATCGGCAGTGTATGTACGAATACGACTATGAGTATTTTAACAAAGTATCGGCCTGATACCTGATACTGGTATCGGTATCGGTGCATCCCTAATAATAATTAAAGACGAAGTATGTCAAAATAATAATATTTTAAAAGTTACTCAATCAAAGAAATAGTCCTCACAAATCACTCAATGCAAATATGAATATCGCTAAATGTGAAAGTGGTGCAAAACATTTGGTGGTGCTCTCTATTCACGGACACCCCAAGCGCATTGACTGAAAGTGCAACAACAAAAAAACCCTGATCTGTATGAGTTTATGAGAATTATTTTCAGATACAGAAAAGTATGGAAAGCCGGATGAGAATGATAATTATTTTCAAATACAAAAAAGTACGGAAAGCTGGATAAAGTTGAAAATGTAGAATGAAAAAGGAATGACCTCCCATGCAACTGTACGACATCTATTAACCTCATAAATGATGAAACTTGGTTAAATCAATGTACTGACCTCTGCTCATTATGGGGAAATAACAATACTCTGAACACATAAATTGTAGAGAAACATTTTTTTCTTACTCCAATGTCACGAGAATTGTCTATGTGAACACAGACATAGGCTGCACTGATGCCTTTGACACTATTCATGGTGATGTTCTTGGTTTTGTTCTTATCTTCATCTCCTGACTCCCAGAAAGTTTCTGTTGAACCATCGGTCAGGCTGCCGATCATAGCAGGCCGTGAAGATGTCTTCATGTCCACTACATTGGTCAAGTCCTTCAAACAGGTCACTACACAAATATCCTGCAGATACAAACAGTAGTAAATAATAGCCTTCACAAATGACCATGATTCAAGATTCAAGTACACAAAGCTCACTCTTACCTGACTAATTGCTTCGTATCCTGATTGTACACTGATGTTGAAACTCTCTTCACTGTCTCCATCATCAGATTTGGACAATATATTGTTAATGTGGTGAAAGACGTTGCTTTGGTGCAGGAACTGGTGATCAGACTGCTTAAACTTCAGACTCCAGCACCTTTGAAGACAAATTAGTGTTGACATTTCTATTCCTCTCATTTACTATCGATGCTTGTTGGCATGCTGAAGCACAAGTTAAACCTTTACAGAATAACTTTAAAATGTAATGGTGATATTTTTAATAACCAAGGCCTACAACAACAGCTAGGTTGATGTATGTTTGCTTAGGATATATGATTGTTAACTGAGAGCAGACAACAGTAAATTGTGCCCATTTGGCCAGGTTATGGTTTTGGAAAGGCAATTTTGGGTGTAAACAGTTTTTTTCTGCTGATGGGTTGAGGACCTTCTATAGCCCTGTCCAGCTCTCCTATAGTGGCTGCCTGTCTCCTGAAACGTCCTCCATGTTCTTGAGATTGAGTTTGGAGACACATATGTGCCATCCTGGAGGAGGAGTTGAGGATGCTGCAAATATTGATAACAACTCTAGCCAAGATTAGCGCTAGTGGAAAATACATATATACATATGATGTGGTGGGATCTGACAAGATTTCATTAATATTGATGCCATTGGCAATTCTATTTATTGATCCAATTCACACAGATATGAACACAGACAATAATTTGTTTTGATACTTCACTATAGGCTAATGGTACATTATATCCATTGATGACAACAGTTTTGCATCTTATGGAAAAAAAGCATGTGTCATACCTGAGGGCCATTTGTTGCAATGAGCTGCCACTAGGTAATGACATCATCAGATCAGAGATGGTTTGCAGTAGACGATGAAAGGTATGAGGAAGAGGGTGAGCTGCCTCTCCAGCAATAACAATATCTGAGAGAGGATGTTCGCACACTCCTAGGTCCTTCTCCTGCTGAAAATACAGTAATAAATGCATAGAATTTGATACATTTAGTATTCAGCTGTCCTCAATATTATGTAACTCATTTTGCATTTCTTTCCCAACTGGCTACAGTTACACCACCAAAATAGTTGTACTTTGTTTTTTCTACCCTTCTATTAAATGATTTGGATGTAATGGAATATGCTACCTAATGATTAAGAAGAAACTATTCAAGGGATTCTGTATTCTGAACTCGTCTAATGTAATGATATACAGGAAATATATTGTTGGCCCCGTAGGATAATTGCCCAAGTCATTTTTCAGTGTATTCGGGATACAAGGAAAACACACACACGCACGCACGCACGCACAGAGTTGAGTTTGAGGGTGAATCCCTTCGCCCTTGAAAGAGAGTATGTTTCCTGTAGATGTCAATTTATGGTTAAGGTTTAAGTTAGCAATGGTTACGGTCATGTGATATTGGGTTAGCACTTTGTCCTTGGGTTAGTAGTTAGTGCTTATTCTCTGTTCAAGGAAACATATGGTTGGACCAAAATGTCTTGCGTCTTCAGTATTGGCTAGTCTCAAGTAGCTTAAGCAATAGAGCTGATGTTGAAATGAACTTAAGTTGGCAATTAATATAGAGCTGGGCGATATGGCAAAAAAAGTTATCACGATTTATTTTCCCATATTGAACGATCTCGATTTTTAATCACGATCATGAATGATATGATGTACCCCCCCCCTAATTAAATTAAATTAAATTAAATTAATTAATTAATTAATTAATTAATTTAACACTGATATAGGCTTTTCTACTGATCTTGTCATTACACTGGCTCATAGGCCTATGTAATTGCAAAGGGCCTACAGATACTGCAATTTATTGATCTAATTTATTGCAATTGTGGTATCCCAAAATGCATAAACTGTCTTTCAAATAAGTATAGCAGAAACATGATACAAAAAATTTCTACCAGGCAAGGTGAAATATGGTGTGATGCATGCCTACAATGCATGATGAGCATACTTATTCAGGGTGAAATGCATTTACTGTTTCCATTCGCTTTTAGACAAAGATAGTCTTTGAGTCTGCATAACTACTATAGAGGACGGATGTCCAACACTCCTGAAGTTGAAGATGGGAACCGTAGATAAACCTTGCAACAGCTAAATGTGCCCCACTATTTCTCCCTTCCTCGCCTGTTATACCGTCAAAAACACTCTACTTGCTCACTCGCAATTTAATGATTTTTTTAACGATCGTGCAAGACTTTCATTCGTGGTTGTCCGTGTGCCAACATCTAACTATGGAATGCTCCCAGAATTTCCTGACGACGATAGAAATGCGTGTGTCTTCATAAATACCCGAAACGACAGCTAAGTTCTCTCTGGTAAAGTTAGGCTTTCTCACAGCGGTGAACCTTACCGTGGGCTACAGCGAGGGTTGTGCTCAACATTGAGCCGCGCCAACATTGAGGCTGCAAGTCCGCAGCTGGGGGTACTTGGAGAAGTCGGATTGTTAGCAGCAGTAGGCGCGCACCTTTCCAACTGCATGTAACGCACGTGATCGAGAAAATATGCCCTCAGCTGATCACCGTGATCGAACTTAATTTGATCGCGATCCCTAATCGGGATCGCATAATCGCCCAGCCCTAAATTAATATAAACCTCACCTGTTCCATAACATCCTTGTTGCCTTTACTGTCCTCATCTTCCTCTTCTTCTGGCTCAAAGGGAGAAGGGGTCAAAGATGCCACAAAATGCCACAGAATGTCATGGAGGGAGGTAGTCTGTATTACATTACACAGCAGCCAGTTGAATGCCTGCAAAGGTACGTACAGAATCCATCATCAAAAAGTATATAGTCAATAGCAGATGTATAAAAGGAGAGAGAACACCCAATGTTTATACTGCTAATGACAATAAGGCTTGAAAACTACCTCCATGGCAAACACTCGGCAAGCTGATTTGCGCAGTGCATGTTTCATTGCAATCTCCAGTCCTTCCAAGTCATGGTGTTGGATCACAAAGGCTAGCACTGGCCACTGGAAATTACGTTCACCCTTACTAAGGGAGCCGTGGGCTGAGATCAGACGAGAGAGCTCAGGGGAAGGGTGACGTAAAAGAGAGGAACCCACTTCTTCAGAGGAGGGGAAACAAACAGAACATGAAAAGAGGATAAAACTACCTGCACCACAATTGTATGAGATAAGAAAAACACTGGGTGTAAAAAAGAATATTCTTATGGTTGACTAATTAACTTTCCCTGCCCCTCCTAGAGTTCCTTTTTGGAAAAACCGCCATGCAATATTTGAAAAGTAGCTTGCCTTTTGTTTAAGACAGTATCTTGTTGCGTTCTTTCTCTACGGATGACCCACTACAGATTTTGGGCGCATAATGCAACAACAGTGCAAAAAAGAAAACTAACTTGCTGAGTACTTATCTAACTGTTAAATGCAATTCAATAGCATGTTTTGTGCAAAATTTTTGTTCAAACAGTAAGCCTTGTCGAATTCACATCTTGAGTATGTTGTTATTGTAAGCTGTTAAACAGACTATAATGCACCCTACTGGCTTTAAACATTTTCCGATGAGAGGACCCAACAGTTTGGTCAATGCATATAAGCAACAACAAATGATAGTATAAGATTTTTATGAGGCACCCTCCTTAAAAAGTGAGATGAATGCACCCTCCTAACCAATTTTCAACTGCAACTGCTAGCTGGGATAGCTGAAAAACATACAGATCTCGAACTCAAGTAAAATTGTGAGTAAAATATACATAAGCATTATACAAGCACTGTTTTATAAAGGGATATTCTGGTACATTTCAGTTAGTGTTAGATGCCAGTAGTTTGCTATTAGTTGGGGCTATGAGTTAAAATGTGCCAAAATATACCTGCAAGCAAGTGAGAAATAGCTCTGCAGGCTTGCACAGCCACAAGGCCATTGCAGCCCATTCTTGAATAATCAAAAACTCAGGAAACAATCAAAATTGTTTATCCAGCAGGGAGTGGGCTATATATGATTCACAACAAAGGCATCTGAATTACTGTCTACTGAATTGTCTATTGAATTGAAGTGGCAATGGGTGCAAAATAGAGCAGCTGGGCTTGCCCTTGAGCCAGTGTAAATAACATGCATGACCAACTCTCCTGGATGAATGTTGATGCAAGACTCAGAGCACCGCTTATTTTGTTCATAAAAAACATTAATACACCGAACAACCCTAAATGTTTGAGTAGATAGCTCACACTTAGCTCTAATGTACATAATTATCCCACTAGACATGCAACTAGTGGCAATTATACTATACCAACAATCAAGAATAGCTCAAAACAACGCACAGTGCTATGGTTGAATGGAACTTGCTCCCTGATTGAATTTCAAATATCTATAATAAAGTTAGGTTTAAAAAGCAAGTGAAAGCAATATCTCATGGATAACACCAATGAATCATAAGGCTGCGATCACATCGGGGGCGGATTTCCGTGTTTAATCCGCAAGGTGGTGAAGACGAAAGTTGAAAATAAAAGGAGCTGATTTTTTTCAGGAGCGGATTTTGTTTGCCGTTGCTAAGACAGCCACATGTTCACTCCGCTTAGTATAGCCCTCATTTCGCTAAGCAAACTGAGTAACTAAAGATTCTATTGACTGAATTAACACAGATTATAAAAGTAGATATATAATTCTCACAAGAAATGTCATACAAACTTTTATTCATGACGAAGGTTTTGAATATATTGCGTTTTCTATGTTGAGAACGAAAGGAATCTAGCCAATACGGGACTGACATGTCCGGATTTTCCGCACTGAGTTGAATTTTGAGTTGAAATCCGCGTTCAGTGAAAAAATCAGCGTGGAATACGCTCCCTGCCATTAAGAAACAATAGAAAAAATCCGCCTCCAGCTGAAAATCCGATGCACTGCATCATCAAGCGTTTTTGCGTTTTTTTTGAGTCTTGCAAAAAATATAATTTTTCTAATTTAATTTTGCAAACAAGCTAATTTTTCCATAAAATTTGCTCTATTGCCTTAATGAGAAAGACCTAAAAGTAAACTATATTTACTGGAAATGGATTAATTACTTGGAAACACTGTTTAAGCAAGAGGCACTTGTTTACCTGCATCCCCACTGTGGACTCTACGTCTTGGAACAGCTTTTACTCTTGCTGGGGAAGAGTGTTGTTTATCGTACTCAGAAGCAACCACAGAGTAGGAGCGCTGGAACACTGTCCTCTTGGCTGTGTCACTGTCTGTGATGGGACTGGTCTCTAAGCTATAGGTATAATGACAGTTATAGTCTTAGTGTACTTGCAAAGGGTTAAAGGAGTTAAGAATACATGCAGAACATCATATCTAGATGTCTTAATAACTTGATAATGATGAAGGGAGTTTATCCTTGCCCGTTACTCATGGGTGCTCCCCGTACTGTCTGTAAAGCGCCACTGGACAATGTATTGTATTTGAGCGCTATACAAAATAAATTAAATTGAATTGAATTGCTTCTGAGGGGGCATGAAAAGTTCCATTACCTAGGGGGCATTGACTTCATGTTGGTCTCTGGCTCCTCAAACACATTTGGGCAGGCATCAGGTGTGACAGAAATATAAGGTGCAGGGACTGAGGTTGATCTCAGGTAGCGTAACTCATCTTGAAACAAGCTGTCATCCTGGTAGGACCCAAAGTTTTCAGTATGTTGCCTGTAGAGATAAGCAAGACAGTGTAAATATTATTTATTTGAATACATTTGTAAGAACATGACACCGTCTAGTACAGGGTGTCAAACTCATACACAGTGGGCCGAAACAATGATCTTTTTGTTTACTCTCACTTCATAAATCAGCGTTGATATTTTTCACAATCAACAAATGGTGCAGTAGTGAAAGTTTTCATTCACTCTAACAGAATCATACTGGTTGGCTGTCAACGGCTGCTAGACATTTGTGCCATGTAAACATAGACTTAGTTAACATGAATATTGTACCGTGCCAGGGTCTGCAAGTAGAGACAGCCAATTTTGTTGGGCATATCCTCAGAAATGCCCTCCTTAAGGCTGGGTAACTGTCCATGGAAGGGTTTGGGTGGATGATGGCACAGCAGGCTGGGTTCTGCTGCACTGCTCAGAGATAGTAGAAATAGTGCATTCGCTCGTATCACTTGGTGAGCTTCCATGGTGGGTAGAGCCCGTGGAGTCTTCACCTGCAGTGTTTTTTTCCTGGTCTGCTTCACCTAGTATTGACATTATTATTATAATTATTACATTATTGTGAAATTATTACATTATCAGGTTCTACAAGGCACAGCTCAACCATTAACTGAAAACCTTTTGGTGAAAAATCAATTACTCAAAAAAAAAAAAAAAAAAAAAAAACCTTTCCTTATCACATATGTAGGTCTACACAACAAAAACAGCAAATTCATAATGGTCATCATCCCTATCTCTCATACTGTAGGCTAAGAGAGGCCCAGGTGCTGACCCCAATTACATCAGACATGCCTGCTCCTCCAGCCAAAGAAGTTTTCGTATGGTAAAAAAGACCAAAAAAACAAAAAATAATACAAAAAATAAAAAACAACAACAAAAAACAACAGAATTTAGGAAAAACTCATTCTTGATTAATTGAGTAATTCTTGAAGACCCACATCTACCTTTTGCCCTAACTACCTGGATTGCACTGACAAAAAATATCACACTCTTGCACTTTCAACAACTGTCAATTTCCTGTCAGCAAATTAGAATATTAATCCTATTTTTGTAAGTTGCTTTGGATAAATGCATAAATGCAAATGTAACATTTGAGGTACTTGAATGCTGCTTTACCATATTTAATAGTAACTTGATCATTAGCAGTTCGCTTAAATTATTATAAAATTACTGGTCCACTGGTTCTTTTTCATGTGCAAAAGGCTGTATTTGGACAAGTTGATACCTTTTCTCTGGCAGCTGTTTGTTTCTCTCTCAGATACTTTTCTCTGCAGCGATCACACACTAGGTACCAGGTGCTTCCACCAATGCCTCCGTCTCCACAATTGCCAGCCCAACCCCCACAGAAATGACCAATGCTGTTATAGCCTTGGCCTCCAGCATAACGACCACAACCTAAGAGGAAATTGAAAATAAGTTTTCAGTATACAGCCTAAACTTTATTCCCATATTAAAGGAGACATTGAATGGAAAATCATTATTGCCTTGCTTTTAGATAAATTAGTAGAGACTATGCATGGCCATTGAACTACCATGAACATATGGCATGGTCGTGCCCCCTTTCATTTGAAAACTTTAAACGTAAACAAATATATTAAAGTATGTGCGATTTTATAACGAGAACAGGATACAAAACTTAATTTACCCATTCTACGTCCCCTTTAAATACCATAATTTCCATCCACATTTTCATCCAAGTGAAACAAACCACAAAATGTAATGTTCCTACCTGGATGGGTTTGTCTCATGTGATAGGTAACTGGATAGGGATGAGATTCTCCACACAGTTCACAAATGGTGTCCTTCTCTGGGCCTCCCATGGCAAGTTGAGCCATCTCTCCAAATAAGTTCCCCCTGGGACGCACTTCAACCTTCTCTTTCTTTTTCTTTTCCTTTTTGGACTTCCTGCTGTCCTTTTCATTCTCCTTTTTCTTCAGAATAGCACTTGAGCCTGGACTGGGAAAGATCATGTTCTGGGTGGCAGCTTTAATGGTGGCCATGGAGATGTCCTCCCAGAATGCCACAAGATGCTGCAGGGTGAGAGGCAAGATGGACTTTGATCTCATGGAAGTGTGACGGGTAATATCATAGGATACATGCTCCCCCTTACCGTCTTCACACTTCTCAGGCAGTGGTGGCTCTTTAAGCATGGAAAGCACCTTATTCTTATTGATGCTTCCCATTTTAGAGATGTCTGGTCCATGAGGGGAGATATTGAACATATTGAGGGCAGAGGAGATTTCCAGAGAGTGTCTATTCTTAAGTTTGCTTTCCTTTATTTCTACACCTTTTTGGACAGTAAGAGAATTACGAATGGGAGCATGTTCCTTATTCAAGTCTGGGTTAAACTTTAGAAAGGAAGAACAGGCCATGGCATCATGGACAATACCTTCATGCCACAAGAAGGCAGCAAAAACAGCACGAGCACATTCTGCCACAGAGGGCGACATGGCCTGCTTCACAGGCTCTTGCCGCAAGGTCTCCCCCCTAAAGAGAGGTCCTGATTTGTCCTTTTTAGGCCGCAAATGTCGGCTTGAAGTCTTACGGCTAACTTTAGGTGAAGATCGGGTCTCTAAATCTTCTTTTACAGGAGCCTTCCCAATGCTGAAATGCACCTTGCAGGAGCCTTCCTCAGCACTTCGCAGCTCAGCGTTTTCATCATTTGTTTCATCGCTGGACAGCAAGGTACCAGAGGTGCAAACCTCAACCACTTCACTATGGAGGTTCTCCTGGACAACATGGGGTGATGGAGTCCGGTTTTCCACAGAGCTCCTATTTTTGCTACCGTCTTTGGGGGATATTTTTGACTTGGGCGAGGTAGACCTTCCCCTTAGAGGCTCTGTCAATGGAACTTTTTTCTTTCTAAGGGTATCAGGATCTAAAGTGTAAGAGTCAGACTTAGATCTCTCACGAGGTGGGTCAAGCCGAGCCTTTGAACATGGACTACCTTTCAAAGGAAGGTTCTTGTCTTGGGGAGAAATGGAGCGAGGAGAGTTAGCACATGAGGGGCTTGATCGACCTGAGTTGAAGCTCTTCTGTTTAGGAGAGGATGACCGGGAACTTTGATTGGGTGAATCAGACCGGTGAATTAAAGTCCTTTCATCAGCCTTGAGGGCTTGCAGAGTGTTATGGTTTGGTGAGTGTGAACGGCTATGACAGTCCGACTTCAGCTTGGCAGCATCTGACTTCAATATAAGAGCCTCACTGGCTGACATGCTGTCATTCTTGATTTTTGTGTGGTTGGCCAAATTCCGTCCATGGCTATCGGATTTAGTGGAGCATGTCTCTTGACGCAGTTTCCCAGACGGTAGAATTGGGCAGACACTTAGGTTGCCACGGTCACCTGCACATTACAGCATTAAGGGATTAACAAACAAACATTACAAATTTAGGGATTAATGAATGCATCTTAATTCTACTAATTTAAAACAGAAAAATACAGAAATACAATTCAAAACAACTGAACCAAGCATGAAAAAAAAAATAGAATGAGATCTCCTCACAACATAAAGTTTGAAAATAAGTAATGGAAAAGTTCAGGTTTTAGCACTTTTAGCCCCTTTTTCTGGGGTGTCTAGGCTGAAATACAACGATCAATAATTTTTTTTGATGATGTCCTGTCTCTGTTATTTGGCTCATTTAGAATCCCCCCATCAGCTTCAGAATGGCTTGCTTTGTCCATGTCCGATAATATCCTTAAAACAACCTTAAAACTTTATTTTGAAAGCATGTGCAACTCACTGTGTGGTTAATGGTGTCCACTGATGTTCCCAAAATACGTATCGTAGCAAAATACAGTTCCTATACAGTTTTATTTGCCATTATGTTGAGCTAGTTGATATACCACATAAAACGCCACCTGCATTTCCCTACAATACTTATTTTGGAACATCGTTTGACAGCACTGACCACTGTGAGTAGCACATTTTAAAAACTTAGGACATTATCAGACAAACACAAAGCAAGCCATTCTGAAGCAGACCAGGCGGGATTCTAAATTAGCCAAATAGCTGAGACTGGATCAATCGTAAAGATGTTGGTGTATTTTAAATCAATGGTAGATTTTGGTATTGCATCCTAAAAACTTTTTTTTATCATCATTGATTTTTAAAATCTAAATTTAGAATTAGAATTTACAGCAGGTATGAATTTAGTACTATCTTAACTCTATATCCAATAAGTTCCTTGACGAGTACGTGCACAAAAAATTGAACTTTTTCATCAATATTACAATAAGGTGACATTATTCAAAGTGTCTAAAATCATGCGAAACATATTTCTTGTGGAATTTTAAAATGCGCTGCATTCACTACATACATGTGTTTCCAAGTTTTAGCAAATTATTTCATGGCAACTGCATAGGCTACAGGGCACAAATGTTTTCTTGTTCATATTTCAGAGATACAATCATGATTTGGTGTAAAAATAATCTGTAAATTGTATTTTATGTAGTTTTTAATGGAATACAAATTGAGAAAGTTGCGCAATATACAACGGTATCATATACCTTTGTATACCCTGGTATTTCACTTGATAATGAGCTTTCTCATGTAAAACATAATATGCGCTCACAAATAAGGTGAAAATTAAGCTGGGTGCTCTATACTATACAGCATCTCAGAACTGAGTACAATACTCACATGTTTGATAATATTTTATTACCTCTGAGATGATATTATATATATACCCAACTTAAAACATCTGAAAGTAGTTAGTGTACAGCTTGTATAGTACTTGGGAGTTATGTGTGTGATCCAGTTCTTTGCCCACCATAACTACAGGTTAGTTTACACCCTTGCCATTGAGAATACATTAAAAACTATATTTTGTGGGACTACCACTACTATGCACCACCTTAACCCCTATGGTCTTGAAATTTGCCAGAGCTGCACAGGCACTGGAATTGTCTCCCATTCCTGGATGTTTGGAGTCCTTGCTCTCCTCAATTTTCCGCTTGAGGATGCATCCCAAGTGCTTTAAAGGGTTTAAGTATTTGGCCAGTAGAGGGTAACAATTTTTAGGGACTCCAATGGGTCACAGGATTAACGGCTGGTTATAGGATCGGAATGGGATTGAAGGCGAGAGGAACGGGAATCAATATGAAGTGATTGCATAAAGGTAGACTGCAATATGTGCGTCTGATCTTTAAAGAACACTCAGATCAGAACATATTTGATGATGGTGAAGGCTACTGTTGTAGGCCTTTTCCTCCTTTAAATAGAATCCTTCCCTTTCCATATGAGGCATCAGGCAGTGCCCATCTCTGTTTCCCAAACCAGAGGCCACATGTTTGCACATGGCTGTATGCCTACAGTGGGGGATAGTCCTCTAATACTCCCATGTGTTAACTTTATGCACTCCGTCTAGATATCCTAGTCCCACGCAGAGGCAGTAGTATCATTTTTATGATGGTCTTTGGTATGACCCGACCGTGAGTTGAGCTCAAGATCTTCCAATCGAGAGGCGGATGCTGCAGCTAGGGCAACTCGGCGGGAATGCTGTGAGCAGTTTGGGGTTCAGTATCTTGCTAAAGGACACTTTGATGGGGTCAAGCAGAGCGGGGCTTAAGCCTGCAACCTTCTGGTTGCCGAATAGCACCTCTACCATCTGTGCCACCATCATCCCATCCTGTAATATTAAGTAGACTAAAATAATTACAATGCTATCTAAATCATGGGCGGACCTGACATTAGCTTCATATCAGAGCAAATAGATTACTAACAACCAAAGTTCGACATTAATGCAAGGAGAATTTCACAACCTTATAATTCAAATAAGGTAAAAAAAAATATATAAGAGGCAACAAATAAACTTTTTAAAGGTATAACCTCATTCAAAAGCGAGCAGCTGATACAAGAAAACCCCCTTGTGCACAATATTATCACTGTCCCAAAGTCAAAATTTATGGCAACACAGTTTGATCATCAAAAACAAGAGAGAAATCTCATGCGAAACAGAAGTATGTGCTGCTAGTCGCCACTTCCAAGAAACTCAACAAGAAAGTGCAACCTCACAAATATATCCATAGCTTGCCATATGCATACTACCAAAGTTTAAAAAGGTAATACCCACAAGAACATATAGCCTACAGTGAATCCAAGCAAGGACATGGAAATAATCTCAACCTATTTTATACCACAACAAACAGCCCAGCCCCAAACAAATAAAATGTCAGGCTAGCAACATGTTACATTGGCAGCCAACAGTGGACTCACTCAGTCATTGGCTTCTAAGCATCACAATTTCATTGAAGACCTCAAACTTTGTTGATATAAATCCCTTATATTGATACGATTTTATTAAACAAGCAACATACAGATCCTTTTAGAGGCAGAGCCAATGCAAAAAAATGGTAAATGTGTTCAAGGTGCATGATGCAGCATTTGCACAAGACAAGAGCAAGAGTCAATATTTGGCATTTGGAGAGGGCAGGATTTTTTAGCATTCGGAGAGGGCAGGATTTCTTTTTTTAAAGCTCCACAACGGGAGCGAGACTGGACGCAAGAATATTTCTGAGAATGGGAAGGAGTGAAAGTGAAAGTCTGAAAGTGAGAAAAAAAAAAAACTGCCATGCTATACACCTGCCCCAGTTTCTAAAGGGTGGGGATTATGCTCTGCTTGGAGTTCATGTTCCCCTATGAACCACAGTTGTCTAGGTGGTCCTCAGCAGGGTTCCGCCACACATGCTGGACACCATCCGAGCCAAAAAGTTTATGTTAGGCATATATTTGGCCTAATTACCTAACTTGAAATGAGGAAACTCAATACTAGATTCATTTCACTATGCACAGTTCAGTTAATGTTGTATCAGTGTTTTTGGTTCTTCATCTGACAGACAGCACTTGGTGACCTGAAACAACAGGGCTATTGATTGGGTCATACCAGATCTAAAAACAGTTACCGTATATCCAGGCATGGATTTCTTAAATAAAGACACAGAAGTGTGACTTGTAGCAAAAATTAAGCAGATGAGATATGTCTGACTATGACTATGTTTCTTCTGAATTGTAACATATAATCGGATCAAAGTTGCAAAGATGTGTGACGTACAAAAACAGCCTTGCAGGACAAAAAGGGTAGTTCTCTAAAGAGCTTACCTTAACCTTTAAGGTGATGTAGTTTAAAGTTAGTCCTAAAGTTTCAAGTTATTTTTTTTTTGACATAAAGGGAGATGAAGCAAAATAATAGTGAAAAAATTTTCTTTTCATGCAACAGAACAATATTTATTACAGTTATTTTTGCAACTGAATTTATGAACTTTCTAAACACAGTGATGATGTCAACATGGAGTCCAGCAAAACTGAGCATACAGGAACGTGGGCTTTAATTGATCTAATCTAATCTGATCGGATCTAATCTAATCTAGCCTAATCTAATCTAATCTAAATGACTTGGACAGAATTAGAAAATATAGGTATCAAGATTTAGGTCAATCATTCATATTATTTTTAACTATATCCATCACATTTTAAAATCAAAAATGGTTGGCAGTAAGGAAAAGAAATGTATCAGGACATTTTGAAGTCATGATAACACACTGGAATGAAGTCATATTTTTGGCCTCACCACTGTAAAATACTGTATGATCCCTCCCCAGGGGTGAAAGTAGTTTAAAATTCTTACCAGTATTTAAGTGTGACATGGGTAAGTAGCAATGCTTGAAAATGATAATTGTGTCAGTTGCCATCACATACAGGCTATCATAGCAAGCACACCTGACTATAGAACTCAGTGTAAATAGGAAGTCTTCCAATCAGGATTTAGAGCTAATCACAGCACTGAAACAGCCTTAGTTAAAGTCTTCAATGACCTCCTCCTTTCCATGGACAATGGCAATATATCCATTTTAATTTTACTAGATCTAGGTGCAGCTTTTGACACCATTGACCATGATATCCTACTACACAGACTCGAACATACGATAGGCATTAGAAATTCAGCATTAGCTTGATTCAAATCCTACCTCACTGACCGTTCCTCAAGGCTCAGTACTGGGCCCCCTGCTGTTCTCTCTCTATATGCTACCTCTGGGTGAAATCATTAGGAAACATGGCATTGCATTTCACTCATATGCAGATGATACACAGCTTTATCTCTCTATGAGGCCTAGCGACTGCACTCCGACAACCACACTCAATGCCTGTCTTGAAGACATTAAAGCTTGGATGTCAAAATATTTCTTATGCTTGAACTCGGATAAAACTGAAGTTATGATGATTGCCTCTAAACACCTGAAGGACACCTCACTTCACCATCATAGCTCACTTAGCAGTCCTACACTCTCATTTAGCTCACAAGTGAAAAATCTGGGGGTAATTATTGATCAAGACCTCTCTCTGAATTAGCCTAGACTCTAGACGTACCCCTAGTGGTAGCAAATTTGAATTTGCACAGAGGTACGTCTAGAGGCCACTGATAGAAACCCGTTTTAGCCTTCCTCTGGAGGCGGATAACCAATCACAGCGCGGTATGTGTACAGGAAATCGTAAGGCGGGCTTTGTACGATGGCGACAGCCCTGCTCAAACCAGAGCGGAATCGTCTTTGGCTTTAGTTTTGGACGAATTGCACTTGTCATTTTCTTTGAAAGTGAAACAAGAAAGTGCACTGAAGTTTTTCGTTCTGAAAAAGATGTCTTTGCCGTGTTACCGACGGGCTACAGGAAAAGTTTGATATACCAGCTGGTACCACTGGCCGGAACGCTAGCCTATTACGTGGAGAGGCAGTTTGAGAGACAACGCAATGACCCGCCCCTCCATTGAGGTACAGTCTATCAGTGGTCTTCAGACTATACATTCTTATGATATAGTCTGACGTGTCAGGCTATCTCTGAATAACCATGTAAAGCAAATTTCTAAAACATCATTCTTTCACCTTAGAAACACTGCTAAGGTTAGGAAGTTCCTGTCCTTTGAGGATGCTGAAAAACTTATACATGCATTTGTTACTTCCAGACTCGACTACTGCAATGCTCTGTTCTCAGGGTGCAGTAACACCTGCATTAAAAGTCTACAGCTAATCCAAAATGCAGCAGATAGAACACTCACTAGAACTAAGAAATATGAACATATTTCTCCCATTCTAGCATCTCTACACTGGCTTCCTGTCAAAAGTCGAGTTGACTTCAAAATCCTTCTCATGACGTATAAGGCTAATGTCTTAGCTCCTGCATATATTACAGATTTACTTGTTCCATACCATCCAGCAAGACCTCGGAGATCTCAAAATGCTGGTCTCCTTGAAAAAGTGACCATATCTAAAACTACAATTGGGGGAAGAGTTTTTGCCTATTGAGCACCTCTCCTATGGAATTCTATTCCTCCCTACATTCGCGAAGCAGACACTCTCAATACCTTTAAGTCTAGACTAAAAACCTTCCCTTTTGACATTTCCTATAATTAGGAGTGGGCTTTGGCATATAACCACCCCTCTCGGGCTTTCCTGGGAGGGCTACCTCTGCTGTTTTTCCAAGGCGGCTACTAACCACCCCCTTCTGGGTTGGTGAGATGCCATGTACCATACCTTAGTTATGCTGCGATAGCCTAGTGCTGCCACTTTCTGCACACCTGCCATCCTGTACAACCCTCTTTCTCCTCTCTCTCTCTCCCTCTAGCTAGATTATATGACACACTCATATCATGAAGTGATATCCTCCTAGACTGGCCTAATCCTGTTGTTTCTGTTTTCTCTTTGTCTCTCTTGCCTCCTCTGCCCGACGCACTGGCTGAGTGATGAACCTTCCGTACCTTCCTGCCATCAACCCTACCCCACTACGGATGCCGACCAACCTCTCCGGAGTCACACACCAGGACCATCCTCCCTTTTTCTCTGAGGCCCGTGATGGAACTGGCCTGATGGCCCCCTGATGACCACTACCTAAATGGCGACCAACACCCAATGAACTCTAATCCCACTACTGACTCCATCCCTTGGCCCTGACTGTCACACAAACTATGTGTATATCATCTCTGACTACATTCAGTACTCATGCTGTTTTGTGTAAACCATGGTCAATCTATGCATCAGACTTTACGGATACTTTATTAAGCCCTAGGCAGGTAGGCTGAGTCCATGAGGCGCGGATCTGCCCAAGGCTTCTTCCTACAAAACAAATGATTTGCAAAGCGAAGGGAGTTTTTCCATGCCCCTGATTCTCATGGATGCTTCCCGTACTGTCTGTAAAGCGCCGCGAGACAATGTACTGTATTTGAGCGCTCTACAAATAAAATTGAATTGAATCCATCTGCTTATCAACGAATGTTAGCTATAGACAGACTATTAATTTGTTTACCGATTATTACCAAATTACCAAATGTGATCTGATCCTACTCACACCCCAAATTTGTTTCTCACTGATGGCTATGATTTACCGAAATCTTGATGCCTACTTCTTCTAATTTTGTCCAAGCCAGCCTGGCTCATGCTTATGAACTACTGTTATGGCAAACAGGACATTTATTGGCCTTATCAATGTAAAAGAAAATGCAGTTAAAGCCCACGCTCCTGTATGCTCAGCTTTGTTGGACTCCCTGTTGTGACATCATCACTGTGAAGTCACTATAATTTTTCACCAGGCCTTCTATGTTGCTGCTCCCAGACTCTGGAATGACCAACCCTTCCATCTGAAGTCTGCTCTGACTTCAGATGAGTTCAAATCTGATCTGTTCAATCTTTCACCTGTATGCCGATGACTCCCAGTTGTACCTCCCTTTAAAAACTGGTGATTCCATTCAACCACTTATTAACTGCCTACACGACATCAAGTCTTGGATGTCAGATAACTTCTTACAGCTAAACAGCGATAAAACAGAAGTTATCATTTTTGGCCAACAGAAATCCTTAACCCACTTGACTGATAGCTTAGATCACCTCTCTCCATATGTCAAGTCCCACGCTAGGAATCTGGGTGTCATCCTTGACTCTGAGCTTCGCCTTGACAAACAAATCAGCTCCGTCGTCAAAAACAGCTACTACCAGTTAAGAATCATTGCCAAACTCAAACCTTTTCTGTCCTATCACGACCTGGAGAAAGTCATCCATGCCTTCATCACTTCACGTCTAGACTACTGTAATTCCTTATACCTTGGCCTCCCTCAGTCTTCCTTGTCACGTCTTCAGCTAGTCCAAAACTCAGCTGCGAGATTGTTGACAGGCACCAAGAAGCGGGAGCACATTACCCCAACTCTTGCCTCTCTGCACTGGCTCCCCATACAGTTTAGAATAAAATTCAAGGTTTTACTGCTAGTCTTCAAGGCATTACATGGCCAAGCTCCATCTTATCTCTGTGACCTCATTACAACACAAACCACATCCAGATCCCTTAGATCTGCAAACAAGGACTTGCTATTTGTGCCGAGAACACGCCTGAAAACAAAAGGTGATAGGGCATTCTCTGTAGCAGCTCCTTGTCTATGGAATCAGTTACCATCTAATCTCAAATCTGCCCCCTCTATCTCAGCCTTCAAATCTCAACTCAAAACTCACCTTTATACCCTAGCTTTCACCTAATTTTAACCCCTCCCCCTTTTTATTTATCTTTTCTCGCTGCTATCTTTCTCAAAAGACTGTGTACGTATTTGTGGTATTGTTTACTCTGTGTCTTATCCCCTTTTTGTGATTATTATTCTTTTTGTTTTATGCACTCTGTACAGCACTTTGGTCAGCCTAATCACTGTTTTTAAATGTGCTTTATAAATAAATATTACTTACTTACTTACTTACAAATCTAAATTAAAGAGTCATCTTTTTCCTCTAGCTTTTAATACTCCCTAAACTCCATAAAATCATGCCAATCTTCTTGGTATGGTGAAGGCTATGTCATGAAGTGGGGCTACTTTAATTCCAAAGGCCAAGGGAACTTTATCAGGATGCATTAAAAGGAAACAGCCTTAACATGTCAAATCTCAGTTTCTGAGTTTTCGAACGTGAAGGTTTATAGAACGGCTCGTCGTGGATCTTTGAATTTTTTGCCTAAAGGTGCCTACAGACCAAAGTCATACAACTCTCTGGTCCCTCCCCCAGTCTCTTACTACTGTATGCAGTTGCCATTTGTATCAGCCAAATGTGTGCTAGGTCATCAATATTGCATTACCTAATGATGGCAATGGCTGATCAGGAATGAAAAGTACTGTTAAAAGCAAACTATGTTATTAACTTCAGCCTAAATGGTCGGAAATGGCATATATACACAAAACCAAACCATTTCTATGGGATTTTAGAAAAGGTTTCTAAACCTCTGCAGTAGCTGCATGACTGATGTTTCCATTGCTCCGTTAAAAACAATGCCGTTCTAAATTTCTTTGGTCACTGCTCCTTGCACACGCCCAATGAGCGCCAGTCTTTAGTGAGGACTGAGCAACATTTGCATCCATCCAATGTCTTTCAATGAAAAGAATATTTGAATATTTCAGGACACAATGCCAAACCACATTTTGCTCCACAGCAGAAGTCTCACAGTACTAAAATGATGTAGTAATGATGTGAATGGACGCCTACCGACCAGACCCACTCACACTGGGTGCATCATGGAACAGACATGATAAACAAGAACAGCTGATATCCTATATATACTTTATATGAGAAAGAGGACAATTCTCTAGCAACTCTAGCAATTGATTTCCCAAACATGTACAGACTGGTTAAAACATCACAGTGGTGAACATGCTCCTGTCACAACTTACTGACTTTCTGACGCAATATGTCGTTAACAAAACAAAACAAAGACAACACAAAGAAGAATCAATTACATTTCTGTTCCAAGAACTGACAAGTTGTCACAAGTTACAATATTCATGAATAAAATAAGTCCCTTTGATATTTTACACAATTTCTCAGCATTTGGAGAATTGCCTTTGTTTTTGGGGAGGGGGAAGGGATTTGGTAAATCAGCAATAAATAAGTAAAATACATGTTTTTAAGAATTTGGGATCAAACAAGCAGCCCACAGTCAAGGGAGCACACTTACTCAGAATCTGTGGTTGTGGCTGAGGCAGCTGGGTAAGGGACTGTCCAAACACAAATGGACTGGTGACAAGGGAAGAGGAGGAAGGTTTAGCAGCTTGTTCAAGTGCAGAGGGATCTGGGAGGAAAGGTCCAGACTGAATAGAATTCAAAATGGCACTCAGGCGGTAACCTGCAATATGGAAGACAATGGGAACACTGGAGCTTTTTCCTTCACCATCCTCCTATGGAAAGCACAGCACACAGACACCAGTCTGTCCCACTCCTCTATGTGCAGATGTTTAACAGTTGCACAGAAAGAAGGGAAAGATGGAAGGTATTTGTGTGAGACAGTGAATACATAACACTGAGTGCATGCAAGGGAAAGGGGTACGGGTGATGCCGTTCTCAATCTTATGCGATTTGACAACAAAAACTAATGCCAACCTAGTTTTTGAAGATACTGACTCTGCAATGCCAACCCATCAATGCCTTCTTCCACCCAACCCAGTGCAAGTGCAAATAAAGTGCCCAAATAACCAATATGATTCTGAAATGGGAATATTTTACACACAACACTGCACACAGCATGAAACCTATGTTGACATTGAAGTCACATACACACACACTCATAAAACCTGGCCTATAGCCTGACCGCATAAAAAAGCCATCCAATTTGGAATAGGCAAATAATAAATCTAGACTATGTTTATGTTATTCAGGCTGAATGGTGCAGCTTCAAATGTGTTATGACTTTGGAAAATGGGCAAATTGCAGGCACAAGTACACACAAAGAAATGAGTAACGTTTGACAAACGGATATTATTTTGACCCTAATTAAAGCAAACAGGTCTACCTTCTACAATGCAGTGTGTTCAAGTTGATGAACGTCATCATGTCTCTCAACCTCTAGTAACTAATAAAAGGTTTATTTAAGCATTGCGTAAAATGCATCTGCAAGTTTCTTCATTTATTTTATTAGACTAGAAAAGTTATATCCTGGAAAACCTGACGACTATCACAAGGAGTCATTCTGTGTTCTACAAAATATCTGAAAAAATAAGTAATTCCATTATAAAAGAAGTGCAGAGGAGCTTTTTAATCTTAACTCTGTGCCACCTTTTCGCACAACAAAGTGGCTAAATTGTATAGTCCGCCTTCGGACCGCTGGCGTGCAACATAAGTAAAACCCGCTATATTGTGAGATAAACTGACCCGGATTCGCACACAAACATAATAATGTGAACACAGACCAAATGTGGTCCGGGACATAGGGAGTAACCGGACTCTGGCAACTCGAGCAACCTCACTCTCAATGCCTGAGAAGAGAGCCCCACAGCACACACACAAACAAACACACACACACACAAACACACACAAAAAAGCCCTTCGCACTCCCTATAAGAAAAATCAGTCTTCATTCCGCAAACACCTTGGCTACTTCTTACCAAGCTGACAGTAGCTATTCTGACCTCCTCAATCCGTTGGTCACATATCTCTCTCCACCTCCTCCGAATTCACTTGGATTGCTACTGCGACTAGACCAATGTCCTTCGTAATTCTACCAATGGTCGCATTTCGTGTTTCAAATACAGGGCAATAATAGAAAAGCTTAATATACTTTTTTTATAAAATTATGACAACATCGCCCAAAAATATGCGTCAGCCCAGCAGGCATTGCCTGGTCCTGGAGATGTCCACACAAAACTTTTTCAGTTAATTATTTACAGTAAGGCAATAGGTTTTTTTGTATTGCAAGTTTTCTAAAATACCTTGAACATATATGGATGAGCCATTATCCTCTGAAATAAAAACTGGAAATGGAAAAAAGATCACATACTGTACTGTATGTATGATACAGTACATTGCCCAAATAAAGGGGAATCGAGGAACATGCACTTGAAAATCTCTTAAATTCCCTCATTTGTAGGACTGGTGTACGGACCCATGGCAGCATTGCATTTTCAATTATTGGTTGACAAATTAAACCTTTTGAGGACCATGCATGTGTTTTCCTAACCTGGCAACCCCAATTTTAGTTTTAGCTTAGCATAGGTACTTCAAAGTAAAGTAGCAAGAGAGGTGCTATCTGCTACTTTACATTCCAGCACCTATGCTAATGCTGCATTCCAGTAAGCTAGGAGGTAGGAGGTTTCAGACCTCCAACTACAAAAAGGGCTCTGGAACGCCACTTGAAGTGGGAGATTCTAGTTATGAAGTAGGAGTACTTTGATCACACAACAATGGCGGCGCCCACAGACAGAAAACTGTGTCACAAACTAGAATATAAAATTATCAGCATTTAGTTGTACTAGGTAATATAATTTAGCATAATATGTTCCACAAGAGCAATCACATGTTGCTATATTATCTCTCCATGAAGTATATGGTAGGACAAAATGAGCAAGGCACATTGCTGATAGTAGACCCGGCCTCTAGGCAAATAATAGCCTATTACAATTGTTAGCCACTTTGCCTGGATCACTTTGTGGTTGGACCTCGTAGACTTCAAGTGGGATACGTCCAAAATCCCATGCTTCTGGAATGCAGCATGAGCTAAAGCTTAAAAAAGAGCTAAAATTGGAGTTGCCGGATTAGGAAAATGCATGTACTGAGACCAAAATGCTTTTACCCACATATGTAATTCCAGGCAAGAGGGTAAATAACCCATTTTACTAAAACGGTGAAATATTCCTTTAAAGGTACAATGTGTAGCGTTTTTACTGTTCAATATCAAAATATGCTTTACCTGTCGACAAGCTTGTCCTTTCTCATAAATATTAACCACCACTATTAATTCCATATGTCCGTATTGGCTTGAAATTTCGCATATCCACGAGAATTAACTTGGGTAGACTCTCCATGTATTGCCGCCATCTTGGAATACGGAAGCTGAAAGCGGTCATATCGTTTGCGTTTTTGCTATAGACTGACAATAGACCGACATCCGCATGCAGGCTTCCGTAGCTGTAATACGTAATTTGCGTTGCGTTACGCTTAATTTCTCTTGAAGGCTACACATTGGGGCTTTAACAATTCTACCCTCTAATTGGCCCAAAGGACGTTAAATGTTGTAATCTTTCTCATGTCAAACCCACATAGACATGACATGAACGTGCCTGGCCCCGTATTTCATTGTGTTATTTTGCAGAATAAAGATAACAAATGTGACTCTCCAGGGCAAAATCAGTCGCATTGATAATTTGTAAAATAAGCCCATAGACTCAGTTTGGACAAATAGAGGATCTAAAAGCATATAGATCCCTTCTGTGTTTGTAAATATTCTGTGTTCCAACATTCCATAAACTAGAACAGGAGGCAGGATGCCCCCAGGAGCTATCAGAACCAAGACAAAAGTGACCGTTTTCAGCACTCTCTTTTCATGCTTTATCAACAGTTAATCTTACATTTTATAATTTTGGCGTAATCTATCAGATCACTAAATAATATCCAAGTACAGTAGTGATCATGTGTGCCTTTCAGCGTTTATAAATTATGAGTTAACAATGCACTTCAACTTGTATCCTATGGGAAACCGGCTAGTAAGATCACCTAACAAGATAGTAACGTCAGTTAACAAGCTAGAGGGTTATTCAGTGGTATAGCTAGGCTTTTAGGCATAGTTTTGATATCAAACAAAAACCCTGTGTTCAGCTAGATACGTGGAGACTGTCGATGAGATCGCTACAATGACATCACTTCATTATCCAGCAGCCTAGAGAGGCAGAGCCACCTGTGCTAAATTCTATCTCTGACTTTGGCTACACATTTGATCATGTTGGTGGACACATATTATGTAGTTTATGAACACATCATGTAAAAAAATAATTCTGGCATTATAGAATGATGAATAAGCCATTTTCTAAGATGGGGAAAGTTGTTAAATTTACTTTCATGTCCATTAGAACAATCAATTTTCTGCCTCCAAAACATAATTCATTGAATTGTGACGTAGCTTCAAAAGGGGTCTACAGACAATATTTCCCACACATAGATTAAACTATGGTGGGCCGCTATAGTCTCGTCAGAGCTGCCATAGTTAATGTGGGAAATAAAAAAATAAAAAAATCCACCATTCCAAAGCATATAGTCTACCGCCCCTTCAGTTTGTGTCTTTTGGTTTGTATTGCTTTTACTTAGACCTATCTCTTATTCAGGCCTCCTTTGAGGTGGAAAAAATATCATAAAGCTTTTTTCAAATACAGCACTGCACTTCTCCAGTCTCCAGTCACACACACCCACACACACGTTGAAAGATGTGTCCGATGCACAATTAGACTTGTGCTGCTCCGAAGCTCAAAGTAGCCATAAATAAGTTACAAAATGAAAAAGATGTCACCTATGAGTGGCTGTTATGGTCAGTTGAAGACTGTCAAAAATATCTTTTATCAATTCATCAAAAAAATCCGATTTCAAGTAAAACCTTTGGCGTGAATAATTCCGAAATCAGTGAAAACATTCCACCAAGAACCTACAAACTGCGTTATTTCTTTGATAGTGATGGCGGAAACAAGCTTGGCGGGCATAAATAGCAGCTAGCGTCGGAACATTTAATCAAAGATACTATAAATGGTCTCCGATTTAATATTTGGTAAAGAGAACAACATGTACGATCGCAGCCTACCATAACTACTACTGCTCGACCTGTGCAGAAAGCATCCGCCCGTTAAGGCAGTTCACCAAGCGAAAAGTGTAAATTAGTGTTAGTTACGTTATTTGCAATTTGTAGCCAGTTATGGGTAATGTAGGCCTATGATATTTAGAATAAAGAGAGCAAATGCACAGTCATCCATTTCTCACTCCCGCTCATACGCACACATGGTGCACACTGCTGACAAACGCATTCTCCCTCCCTGCCTCTGTCTTGTAGACTACTGTGAATGCATTTAGGCGTATTCTGTATTCCTAGGTGATCTGTTTCTTTAGATAGGCATGTAATCCTTTTTGAAAGCTAAAACTAAGGATAGCCAGCTTTTATTTGTAAACTTTCATTTTATGCATGACATATGTTTTACAATAAGTTAACGTTATGCCATGTGTCTGGTTATACATAGCTTAATGCTATGTGATAATGTTGCACTGATTCCTAATATAGCCTAACGTTACAAAGATTACTTAATTAGTTTATATATATATATATATATATATATATATATATATATATATATATAGAGAGAGAGAGAGAGAGAGAGAGAGAGAGAGAGAGAGAGAGAGAGAGAGAGAGAGGACCTTTTTGTCAGGAATAATAGCCAATGGCTGGGCCATTTTTAGAGTCATTTAAAGGGCAACTTCGGTCATTTTTAACTGAATCTCTATTGCACAAGCTACCCAAGATAGGTCAATCCCGAAGACGCGACAAATTCTGGTCAAACCGTACAGCTGTTCTCCAGCTAACCCATTGGGGCAGACTTATAAACTGTATTTTTTAACACCATTACATGCTCCAAATCTCACCCCAAAAGCTCTGCAACATCAGTGAACACCTTACAACACAGAACTGTAGTGCTTATGGCCTCAAATGACTAAAAAAAAGTGGTCAAAGCAGTGTGTTTGTCAAAGCAGCAACGTACCTAGTTTGTTTACATATCCTTGCTTCCGCTAATCCAAGTCAGTTTCACTTTACTCCCTCAATGGCAGAGACGAAAACTTGAGTTTTGTAGACGTGAATAATATTCCAAAATCTTCCGTTTTGTGTTCAAACATTACTGACCATGTTACAATAGCCTGTCATGACACATGAACCTTACAATACCCATAATGAGCCTGTACAAGAAAGCTATCTTGTCTGCTCACGATAAGTTGCTGGATTGCCATATCTGAGTTTCTGATACCTTGTGCAAGCACCATGCAACAATTATAGGTTTATTCAAAAGTGAAACTAATAGAAGGGCATTTTCATTGAATTTACTGTCCCTTTTTTCATTGAAAATGCACTTCTATTAAGAAATATAAATTAATTTCACTTTTGAATAAATCTGTAATTTCGCTAGGTGCATGCTGCAAGATCTGGCAACCTCTTTTGTGCTGGCTCATTACTGCTATTGTAAGCCTCATAGCTCAAGACCTGTTTTTTTACTGTCAATGCTCAAGACAGGCTGTTGTAACATGGTCAGTAATGTTTGAACACAAAACAGAAGATTTTGGAATATTATTCACGTCTACAAAACTCAAGTTTTCATCTCTGTAATTGAGGGAGTAAAGTGAAACTGACTTGGATTAGCGGAAGCAAGGATATGTAAACAAACTAGGTACGTTGCTGCTTTGACAAACACACTGCTTTGACCACTTTTTTAGTCATTTGAGGCCATAAACACTACAGTTCTGTGTTGTAAGGTGTTCACTGATGTTGCAGAGCTTTTGGGGTGAGATTTGGAGCATGTAATGATGTTAAAAATACAGTTTATAAGTCTGCCCCAATGGGTTAGCTGTCTGGGCTAACTTTCCGCTCGAGAACAGCTGTACGGTTTGATCAAAATTTGTCGCGTCTTCGGGATTGACCTGTCTTGGGTAGCTTGTGCAATAGATATTCAGTTAAAAATGACCGAAGTTGCCCTTTAATATATAGGCAATAGGCGATTTTGCAGTTTTATCTGATTACTTGATTAACCAAAAAATATATGATCGTTGCAGCCCTAGATTTTTTTTTTTTTTACAAACATCACCACACAGAAGAATTAATGGTAAAATATGGTCTGGTAGGACAAAAAGCAATTTCATGCCATTTATAAATATCTTTGGAGAAAAAAGATACAAGTATATTTTAGTATGGATCCATTTTGTGTTTTCCGAAGGCATTTGCATTATTAGCCTTACCTCACTCACGTCAGATGTAGCGCTAACGCGCGAACATCTGATGGTCACCGATAGACGAGTTATTTCAGGAGCCAGAAATCCTTGAATCTAACTGGACAAACGGCTTGTCCATCAATTTAATTGACGTACACTTCAGCCAATCACATCGAAACCAACCGATGACGCTGGTTATGTTTGTTGGATTGGTTGGATTCAAAACAGTTGCTTCTTCGCTACGTCACACCCTCTACAGCAGCCAGCAGCCCTGATTGTTTCGGTTAGAAAATATTGGGCTTGAAATCGCTCTGAAGGGCTTCAACATCAGATCGATGTGCGGAAGTGCCTTACGAAAGTTACGAAGCGCATCATCTGACGTGAGTGAGGTAATTATTAGCCTATGAATGGTAGAAATATTAATTTTGTTCGACACCCCATACAACTAAATAATAAAAAAAAATCGATGCTTACAACATTGACCCCTTGTTTGAGTGTTGCCCAAACTGTCTCTATATGCATCTCTGACGCTGAGTGACCAGCGAAGCGATCTGCTGTACATGGAGCTCAGTGGCAGCTGAAGTAAGTTTATTATCATTTGGCTGGCTATTACCATAACCTAATTGTTGCATAAACCTCATAAGCCTGGAAAGAACATAAATCAGCCGCATTGTTACATGAGCCGCAATGCTCAAAGTTTGTAGATATCATATGTTAAATAATAATAATAAATAAATAAAAATGCAGAATAAGGGATAATGTGATACATAAAATACTTTTTAGGAAGTAATTGAGTTTTTTCCCTTGATGCCAGAAAAGACTCGATTGATGATTAGATACATCCTAGAGGGTGTATGTACGAATTTTGGTACTTCTATCCACCGTGTTATGTTTTGACCCTTTTGAGAGGATAAATTCTTGTACTATAGAGGAAGCTGATGTGTTAGATGGCTAGTGTAGTATGTTACATATAAGCTCCTTGCTCCTGTATGCCTTTAGTAAAGACCAAAGTATGAGTGGATCAGAAAAGAACATGCTCCTCTCACCTTTGTTGCTGGAAAGACCATAGTCAAAACCCTGTGCTCCACTATATCCTGATGATCTATTAAAAGCTTGGACTGAGAAGGGACTAGGTGGAGGTGTTTGTGTTCCATGTTCAAGCATGACTTGCTCTGCTGTACAAAAACAAAGGACTTTATTACTCCATGTGACATGGAGTGTATCTTTGGTTAAATATGCCATTTCTGATGTGTCTCACCTTCTTCATTACGTAGGTACTGGTTGCCACCTCTATCTTGAGCCAGCGACCATGCTTCCCCCTCATCATTCTCACAGAATTCAACAACGCTGTTCTTATCAAGCTGAACCCATGTCCCCTCAGGATTAACCACCTGCCACACAGAGAGTTACATTTGGTCAGCATTCCAACACAGAGCAAGAGCACCTCTACACTATTGTATACATACCAGCACACCAGAACTATGTGAGATCTACAAAATTCTACCTACACAATTTACTGATAAACCAAAACATTTTAACGGTGTGTTCAATTGCGACAAAATAAAATGAGCATGTATATATCCAGCAACTTAACATATACCCAAAACATCCCATTCCATGTACACTGTTAAAAGCCTTAGATGGAAAACTACGAACTGATGCTTACATTCCTGAATAGATGTTTTGAATATTTACATTGTACTTTTTGTTCCAGATTTGATAACTTTAACTGATATTATGCTTGTATTGCTTACTACTCACATTTCCACAATGGTACATATTCAACTTTAGCATCCCATTCAATTGCACTACTTCCATTATGCTTGCATCGTATCTCTGTTAACTCTACAATTGCCTTCTATGAGTGTTTTGTCAAATGCATTTCTATGCAAATGTGTGTTAAACAAGCTACCAGATAGCTTACCTGCGTTTGTGATCAATACAGCAAATATTCATTGACGCATGTATGTAGGTATATACGGTATATATGTGATGGATTCGTGTTGTGTTGATGTAAGTATACTGTATATGCATGTATCTCTATCAAGATATTCTTTTACGATGGAGGGAGATTTTGACATCAGATTTAGATCAACAGCTGAACTCTAGAAAGGTGTCACTATAGCTGCAACACATAACATCATAGATGCCATGCAAGAGGTAAAATGAGAGAAAAAATCCATTCACCCAAGTAATTGCTGAGAGAATAAGCTGCATAAGCCAGGGTTCTTGAGAGGCAAGAGAGGTATCACAAAGTGAAGCTTTTCAGAGAAATTTACTTGTTTTGCTTTCTTTTCGCAAGAGAGGAAATTGAAAGAGAGTGATACTACAGTGACTTAGGAAAGACCAAGAAGGGTAAGAAAATGAAATAATTATATGTTGTTTAGTGAAGATTATAGTTTTTATTTTGCAGCCACAAAATATATTTTGTTTTCTGGAGTCCATACCTCGCCTACCGCCTTGACTTTGTTCCCCAGAACTAACATTCCAATGGGGATACCCCTAAGGTTTGGGCAGCTTCTGATGTTGTGACCTGATGGTCCCGTCTTCACTACCTTATAAAAGCCAGGTCCACCACCCAGGCCCACCCTGTTCTGCTCTTGAATTGTGGCCTCCAGGCAGGGATGGCCACTAGCCTCCTGTACAAATTCTTCTGAATGCATTCTGGCCTCCTGAAACACAAAAGTGCAGAGTTGGTTATCTTTTTGGAGAAGGAGCTGAAATTTCATGTATGAAGTCATAAAAAACACTGGTACTTGGTAGCATAATTCATTGATGATTCTTGAACTTTAAAGTTCTACGAACTTTAGCGACTGTGAATAATTATGTTCTGGGCATTTGTATGTAGTCACTAGCTTCTGTGATGAACGGTTCGGGAGGGAATTAACACATAAATTCTGCGTTAATTGTCTCCCGAACCGTTCATCACAAAAGCATATATATACATATATCATTGACCACAACCACATTGACTTTTATCACAAAGGGAGGGGGTAAAATTCCATGACTTTTCCAGGATGCTTATGTTTCAAAGACTTCTTCCAGGCCACGGACATTTTCAAATTCCATAACTTTTCCAGGTTTTTCAAAACGCATGAACCCTGAGATAATTTGGCATTGGCATGTTGTGTTACATCAAAAACTAAAGGAAACACAAAATAAATAGTAGAATGCACCCATCAAGTAGGCCTATTGTTTCACATTAATCTCATTATAGCAGTAGATTTAAAAACAAAAGTCATAATTAAATAAAAAACGTACTACATGGCTGTTGATGTAAAACTGGTGCTAGCTATCTAAATTGCACAAAACACATCCAAACATTTCTAATGTGTCACCTGGCTTGAGAAACCCACCCTTAAAGACTTACTTTTAGTCATTATTTAAGTAGCACATAATATCATGAATGCCTTCGGCAGGATTTAAATGAGCCATTTTAATCTAGATGAATTCCAAATTTATAGTGAGATTAATTAGATTAAAAAAAAAAAAAAAAAAAACTATGCCCACCACTAATATATATATGCCGCGTTAACACCAGACTCTTAATGAGCGACAAATAAATTAATGTTGTTAATCTATTCTCAAAGTTGTTTCTAATGCATTGCGAAAGAATCCATTCCACTTGATGGAGCAGTGAATACATATATGTGACTCTGCACAGCAAAATCAGTCGCATTGGCATTTTTTTCAAAATTAAGTTATTGCATTCACGTGAAAGGAAAATAACCTTACAAATGATACCACTATCGATACTATTGGCCAACAAATGACATAGATAGGAGCGTTCAAAGTGTTACAATGTTGCAAGTCAGAAAAATTGAAAAGCGGAGAAAAACAACGCTGAAGTTTATTAGCTTGTTGCAAGGGAGTTATTAGGCTAGCTATTTTGAACATTATGCTATCAGTGAACTCAGCTGATTGAATAGTAGTCCAACCAAACCAGTTAAATGATATCAAGCCTACTTATCTAACATGCAACCAAGACAGGAATACCCCTATTTGTGGACTTTACACGAAATATGGATATAACATGGATATAACTTGAAGTTCACCGTAAAGGTAAGAGCCAGTGGATGGTTTGGTATTTTGCTATGAAGTAGGCTAGGCTACGCAACGATGCAATGTGTGGATGCAGCTGTTAGTATGGGATTTATGGTTGTCATATCCCTCATCTGAGTGATATCCTTGAAGCAGAAAAATCAGCAGACAGTTAATACTTGGCTTGTGCCGTTTATAGCACTACTGAACGCGTAACAGCTTATTAAACTTCCAGTTATGCCAACTAGCTGCGCCAACTTTAGAACCCGTCTGACTAGCCAGCTTCCAACTCAGTCAGATTCTCCACCCGACGTTAGCTCCATCTAGAGGAATTTTATGGACCCCAACACAATCTGCAAGTTACTTCTAGCCGAGTTTATGAAAATGAAAAAGCCCTTTACATTCAGATAATTATTTTTTTCTTATAATCTATGACGAATGTTCACATGCCCTGCTGTAGTTTACTGTACAAACCAATTAGCACTAGAAATCTATGACCGCTAAGTTAGTACAATGCAAAATGGATACACCTTCTCAACAAACACATATTTAACCCATTTAAGGTATGAATTTCGGCATAAGTTAACAACAATCTGACAATTCTGTCAAATTATGCTGAAATGTGAAATTCGACTTTTTTGGTGCAAGCATTCCATTTTTAGAATTTTCTCAGAAACGAAGCTTGCGCCAAGCGACTGATTTCGCTGTGCAGTCTCACATATAGCTGAAAATACGCTCCATTGCATTACCAACAACAACTCACCGCATGTAGGCTAAAAAAAGGTGATGAGCACCGTCAGTGTAAGCAGTAAACGTGCAGGCTACCCAAAACTGGAGGAGTGAACACCACCTCCATTGCCACCTCACAAAGTAGCTTTTGCTAAAACCTTATCCTTTTATTGAATGTCCTCAAAATTAACTCAGGCCATATCAAATTAATGTTCAGTTAAACAATGAAGTAGTTGTATACACTGTATATAGTAGCCTATGCTGAGTTATGCAAGAAATCCATCCCAGAAAAGTATATTGTTTAATTGTATTATTGTGAAACGTAGCCTACTTTAAAAGTACACATTTAAACTGTATAAGTCAGTATTTATTTTTATGTTGCAAGGTGCCATGTCATGCTTGCTCATTGTGTTGAATTATTTCTTATAGGGAAAGTTCACTTTTTAGCATGTTTAGCCCTTTTTCTGGAGTGTCTAGGATGACATAGAATCATTGACACCAAAATGTTGACGATGGCTCCGGTCTCTGATATTTGGCTCATTTAAAATCCCCCCTTTTCTGCTTCAGAATAGCTTGTTTGTGGATGTCTGATATTGTCTTTAAAACAACCTTAAACCTTTATTTTAAAACTTGCACTGCTCACCAAGTGGTTAGTGGTGTCAATTGAACCCAAAACAATTATAGTAGCTAAATGCTGTTTCTGTCACGTTGTATGTGATATTCGGTGTAGTAATACCAACTAACACAACAAAAAGACAAATAAAGCTGGATAGGAACTGTATTTGGTTAAGATAATTGTTTTGGAACATCAACGGACACCACTTAACACTTGGTGAGCTGCACATGTTTTAAAGCAAATTTCAATCCAGAAAAGGGGCTAAACATGCTAAAAAGTGAACTTCCCCTTTAATACAGCTGCTAATTGCTGTTGGCACACTGCATGTTGTGCTCCATCTTAAACTAAATGAAACAAAATAAAAAGTAGAATGTACCACCTGGCTTGAAAAGACTTACTCAAAGACTTACTTTTAGTCATTTTTCAAGTAGCACATGCATATTATGAATGCCTTTGTCAGAATTCAAATGAGCCATTTTAATCTAGATTAATCTAGATTAAATCCAAATTTACAGTAAGATTAATGTAGATTAAAAGAAGTATTTGTATGCCCACCACTAGGAGGTAAACATTGCATACAAAGTTGCATAGGAAAGCATACTCGTTTTTCAGAATGTGACGTGTTGTGTGTCGTCTTTGACATACTGTAGGGAACAACACATATTTGCTTCAAACATTTTTTTTTACATGCAGGTTAATGGGGTCTGGGTTCAGGGTTGACAGTGGATTTTGTCAAATAGATTGTCTTCAGCCTTACCCTGCATTTCCTGCCTTTTGTTGGCTCCGAAACAACAATTTTGAGATGTACAGTAACACTGGCCACAGCGGATATCGCTTCACAAAAAGTACAGCAGGATGGGCTTTTACTTACGTTCACAGACACAAGAAGGCTCCGGCCCAAATGCTGGTTAAAAGACAGACACCAGGCTTCAGAGTACCCATTCATGTTGGGGACATACTTCTTCACTGTCTCCTCATTCAGTCGGAGCCATACACCATCATCATTGTGGATCTAAAAGAAATAAATAAAAAAAGAAGGCTATCAATTTCTAATAAAACAAGTTTTATAATTTTTTAAAACAATAGCACAATACCTCTCAATCCTGTGTGAATAACTGCATTACTGTATAAGAATTAAAAGATGTTCCATCTATAGCCATCTACAAACAAATAGATACATTTGCTGGAAAAACCCTTTGTCAGAACAAAGTGTGGTGAAGCCGCTTTCTCCTACTATGCAGTGCAACTTTGGAACCAACTTCCAGAAGAAATAAAAAATGCCCCTACTGTTGACAGTTTCAAATCTAGGCTAAAGACCAAACTGTTCTCAGATGATTTCTCCTAAAGTCTCATTTATTTTATATACTTAAACTTTTAATTCCTTTTTTTTTCCATTTTATTCTTGCCCTGTTTTTTACTTTTCACATTATTAACTTATGTCTTTACTATGCTTTTACTTTCTACCAATTACTGTACTTGCTTTTATTTTTGTACAGCACATTGAATTGCCTTTGTGTATGAAATGCACTATATAAATAAACTTGCCTTGCCTATAGTATAGTATAGTAAAGTTAAGTATAGTATCTGTAGTTCTACAAAAAATCTTAAACTGGAAGCTTCATGAAACATATATCCAATATCCAATATTCCACTAGGCAGTTAGCCAAGGCAATATGGTCACTGACGCAATAGAATTCCAGATGGCGTTCTGGATCATCAATCCCTACCAAAATGAGTAGGGACAGTCGTTACTTGTCCCAACACACGTTGTCAAAAATGTCATCCAAATCCGTGCTGTACTTCTACAGTTATTTTGTACACAGACAGACAAAGGCAGGTGAAAACATAACCTCCTTGGCAGAGGTAATAAAAAAACTAATGGCTGCGTATGGAGCATGGCAAGGGGGCAGGTTTAGTACCAAACTATCAACAAATCTGTTTTAATTAATCAAAGCCAAGGCAAAAATGTTTTACCATTCTGTTTCCTTTAAGGTATGAATTTCAGCAAAACTTTGTTCCAATGTGCAAGTGTAGGCTTTATACAGTCAAATTACGCCAAGATGTGGCATTAGCATCTTCCTAAAACTTTACCTCATCAATGAAAGTGATGGTGCCATTGACCTGGACTAGGCCTATCTGTTCACTCTGCAGAGATGGGTGGCTACGCACACGTAGGCCTGAGCTGTCCTTGGCTACGAATTTGCGGATCTGAGAAGAGAGAGGAACACCGAAAATGAGACACATTACAATTGTTAAGTGTCCATAGCTTTGACCAACAATGACAAAGTGCAATTTAAACCTGTTTTGCTAAATTATTAATTTCTTTAACAATTGCATGTGACTTCAATATGTTCATAAGCATAGCTATCATTAGATAGACCACAGACAAGGAGCTTGCCACCTGTTTACAGTAGCTTCAAAGGGAAATGTATATAAATCTCACAGAAGGTAGTAAACCTGTTAAAATAATTATGAAATCCAATTCAAACATGTTTGGTACAAATTATGAAGTTGGCTGTGTACAGAAGATTTGCCACGGTTATTTGCACTGCAATGTTGCTTGCAGCCATGTGGATTTTGCAGCTCACTGAAGAAAAAAAGGTTGGAGACCCCTGCCATAGACAGTCCAGACCCAATAATGCCTGCCTAAAGTACAGAACATTTGTAAGAAAAGGATACAAATGACAACATATGGTATGGATGGTAACCTTGCTTGGTTGTGGCTCTATCTTCGGTTTCACCATTTGTATCCCTGGGGGAATCATGCCTTTGGGCGGGTCCTTCACCTCTACTTCAAGCCCTGCATCTAGACAAGTAGAAAAGTCAATGGTAAATAAGTACCAACATCATACATAAAACACATACAAACATCTTTCTGGCACTTAAAGAACATGTTAATGATTTCTGATAGCAAAAATAGTAGCAATATCATGCTGTAACTAGGTTTTCTTTTATTTTGATTTGGCTTTCACCCTCATCCATCCATGTTGATAACCGCATTAAAATGAAAAATAAAAAAGGGACATTTAGAATTAATCACGATTAATTATGAGTTAACTATGGCATAGATAACTACAGCATATAGAAGCATCAGGGACCCAAATGGAAAGGCAAAATCACGTTAAAAAGGTATTATACGGGTCTCTAGAATGTTGAGGGAGGCTCCATTCACACTCAATGGGACTCCTCAACGTTCGCAGGTCAGTTATTTTTGTGTAATGACCGCTGAAAAACTATAATGACCGCTGTCAATGGCAACAGGTTTTTTGCTTGAGATTCACATCTCTTTATCATTCCGCACATAGAGAGCAACAATGGCACATCATTGAAAGTGAACGGACATCTGCTGCGTTCTATAGAATATTTCAAGTTGAAGTTTCTTTGCAAACTATTTATTTCTCCACAGAAGCCATGAAACGTTAACAAATTAAATGTAGAAGACGTTTCGGTAACACTTTATTTTAAGGATCACATGTTAGCCCCTAATACATGCCTAATTAAAGGCTGTATTAGTGACTTGTAAGGCATGTGTTAAGCAACACAAATCATTTGTTAGGCATGAAAGGATTTATTGAGAGAGTATACTAGGAGTTTATACATACACTCCTCTGGTAGTTACAACTCATTAGTAAGTAGATATCAAGGCCTACTAAGTTCTATTAAGGTTACAGTGTATATAAAGAATAAAGGCCTAATTCATCATGAATAAGATACTGTATTTGGGAATACATGCCTAACAAATGGCTGATGTTTAGGGCTGCAACTAACAACTATTTTGGTAGTCGACTAATCTTTAGATAACTTTTTCGATTAGTCAATGATTATCGATTATTCTTTTAGTTTTTAGTAGAGTTAATATTCTTAATATAATAATATTACATTGTTTGGATTTTATTTTAAATCACCCTAAACAGTACTTGAATCAGGGGGGAAAGCCAAAACCAAGTATAATTATCATCATCGTCATCATCATCATCATCATCATCATCATCATCATCATCATCTTTACAAATTGAGCAGTGTGTTTACTTGCAACCACTATCACCTGCAGTGTTTCCAGTAGCCTGACTGTGAAAGCCTATCTAAAGTATCATTTTTACTGACTGGCTTACCATATTTTGGTGCTAAAATGGCTTGCCATAGGCACCCATGTCTTGTTTTGGGGAGCAAAAAACGGTAAAATGATATGTTTCTCTTTCAAGGTTGTCAGTGTGTCCCCAAATGCTTCATCATGAAATAGGACTTATTCCTCATTCCACACAAGTTTACACGCCTAAAATATTACATTCCTTGGTTTTGGAAGACTACAAGACTAAGAATGAAAATCAACTTTTAACATGCAAGTTATATTAGCCTAATAAAATATGACGACTAGGCGATTACGTTTTATAGTCGACTTCGTAGACTATTTCAACTAATTGTTGCAACCCTACTGATGTTGTTTAATACATGCTTTACAAGTCACTAATACAGACATTAATTAGGCATGCATTAGTGCCTAACGTGATCCTTAAAATAAAGTGTTACCGACGTTTTTGTAATATATTATATCGTCGTGTTGGCAAGGCAATTTGGCAAGGCAAGGCAATTTTATTTATAAAGCGCATTTCAGACACAATGGCATTTCAATGTGCTTCACACAAGAAAAAAACAAGTAAATGATAGTTGCAGAATTGATTTTCTTAAAAAATAGAACATAAATAGAAGCAATATCATTAGTAAAAACATACAACATTCATGTAAAGAACAGATAAAAGAAGCATAAAAAGAAAACATCAAGAATAAAATAAGTGAAAACTATGGGTAGTTAAAAGTTGAAGTTAAGATGTGGAAAAAGCATCTGAAAAAAGCTTTGTCTTTAATCTATTTTTGAAGCTGGCAATTGAAGGTGCATTTTTTATGGCATCTGGAAGTAAGTTCCAGAGCCGCACTGCGTAGTGGCAGAAAGCAGCTACTCCACAAGGACCCGTATAATAAGCGGGATAGTGTATTGTCAGACGGTCATTATAAATTAGTGCTGGCAAAATTAACTGATTAATCACGTGATTAATCCAAAAAATTTAACTCGGATTAAAAAAATTAACTCAGATTAATCTTGATGGATATGGTTCCACTTTCATGGCATGTATTGTTTTCAATTTCAGATAGAAAATGGCGCAGCTATCAAGTCATACTATACAAAGACAATGGCCTAGCTCCTGACTGTCCAACAACATGTTTGGGGAAAACTTGGGGGTAGGGGACAGGTGTGAATTGTCCCATTTGAGACGAACAAAGCCAACTATTTAGTGTCAGGGCCTTTACGGGGCAAAATAAGGATCCAACATACCCTGGCATCAAAATTCTTACTGGAGGAAATGAGTTGCGATTAAAAGTGATTAATCACGATTAATCATTGCAAAATTTTGTGATTAATCAGATTCAATTTTTTAATCGTTTGACAGCACTAATAAAAATATTTCCCGAGAGGAAGAACCAGAGACCGGCACGCAGCAGAGATGTCTGATTCGTCCTCAAGAGAAATATTTTAACATAATGACCGGCGGACAATACATTATCCCTTACATAACATGTCCCCCTTAAGTGATGCAGATGGTGACGGAAATTCAGTGAGTAATATGTGACCGCACGTGAAAGGCATTTAAAATAACCTTTCAAATGATACCACTATCGATACTATTGGCCAACAAATGACGTAGATAGGAGCGTTCAAAGTGTTACAATGTTGCAAGTCATAAAAATTGAAAAGCGGAGAAAAACAACGCTGAAGTTTATTAGCTTGTTGCAAGGGAGTTATTAGGCTAGCTATTTTGAACATTATGCTATCAATGAACTCAGCTGAATAAATTCTGCTACTAGTCCAACCAAACCAGTTAACTGATATCAAGCCTACAGGAATACCGCTATTTGTGGACTTTATATGAAATATGGATATAACATGGATATAACTTGAAGTTCACCATAAAGGTAAGAGCCAGTGGGTGGTTTGGTATTTTGCTATGGAGTAGGCTAGGCTACGCAACGATGCAATGTGAGGATGCACCTGTTATGGGTTGTATGGGATTTATGATTGTCATGTCCCTCATCTGAGTGATATCCTTGAAGCAGAAAAATCAGCAGACAGTTAATATTTGGCTTGTGCCGTTTATAGCACTACTTAACGCTTAACAGCTTATTAAACTTCCAGTTATGCAAAATAGCTGCGCCAACTTTAGAACCTGTCTGACTAGCCAGCTTCCAACTCAGTCAGATTCTTCACCCGATGTTAGCTCCATCTAGAGGAATTTTATGGACCCCAACACAATCTGCAAGTTACTTATAGCCAAGTTTATAAAAATGGAAAAGCCCTTTACATTCAGATAATAATTGTTTCTTATAATCTATGACGAATGTTCACCTGCCCTGCTGTAATTTACTGTACAAACCAATTAGCACTAGAAATCTATGACAGCTAAGTTAGTAAAATGCTAAATGGATACAACTTCTCAACAAACACATATTTCTAAAACTGATAGTTCCGGTCCTCGACTGTGATTGGTTGAAAACGCGTTCGATGCCATTGTAAATTTGGCATTTAGCACGGCTCCAACCGCATTTCGTTCTAAACTGCTGCGCCATAAGAAAGTGAATGGAGAAGCGCATATGCGTTACTTGGCAACCATTCAGTAAGAGGAAGTATGTTTTTTGGCGGAGGAATTGCTATCAAGGAATAACTTGCTATATTTCTCGTGGTTGTGTTTTCCGTTAATGAAACCATTGCCGGTTAACGTGGTAACAGTTTTAGAAGCGCAATAAACCCCTCGAGTCCGGTATAAATGCTGGTTTTAGCACGGATGTCTAACGGCACTCGGCTGCGCCTCGTGCCTAACAACACCCGTGCTAAAACCAGCATTTACACCGGCCTCTCGGGATTTATTGCTTACATTTACACCGGCCTCTCGGGATTTATTGCTTACTTAACCCATTTAAGGTATGAATTTCGGCATAATTTAATTACAATTTGAAAGGGTAGACTTTATACTGTCAAATTATGCTGAAATGTGAAATTCGACTTTTTTGGTGCAAGCACTCCATTTTTTTAGAATTTTCTCAGAAACGAAGCTTGCGCCAAACGACTGATTTCATGCCGCAGTCACATATAATCGAGAAGCATTAATTTTCAAGCGCTTAAATAAATCGGTCCATGCGCGTCGCTTGGTGCACATTAAGTGCACAATGCAATATGCGTAAAGTATACCACAGACGTGGAGATTTTTTTTGTTATGTTATATATTCTGAGGTTTGACAGAAACCAAACCTCGTAAAGCCCACAATTTGTATGATCTCTTAAGGTGCATCCTTACTTGAAAAACATATACAGTTTACCATTTTCAAAATCAAGTGTCTGATTACGGGGTAATTACCAGTCTCTATGCCATCTATGGTCACGTGAATAGTGTAAAGACCAATGGCTCCAGGGGTCCAGTTCGCACTGTACGTCCCATCTGTGTTGGCTCTGATCAGCATGTTCTCACTTGGTCTTGAAAATATATAATGGGATAAAAATATTAGAGATTAGGGAAGTTGCAACACTATCAATATTAACTCACATGTTGTGTTACCTTATTTGTTATGGGTTACCTCTTAGGTGTAGGTGAGGCAAAGCGAAGCTCCTCAAATGAGTAGTTTTCATAAGCCTGAATGAAAAGAAAGCACATACAAGAACGAGCACAGATTACATGATGCTTCCTTTACAGTTTAGTAAGTATAGTATAGTAGTTTATTATAGTCTTGCTGCACTACTGTCCAATCACTACCACTTCACAGCATGCGGAGATCATTCACTTGTTGCTCCAACACAAAAAGACTCCAAAATCAAATTTCAATGCATATGGTACTTAAGTCAGGTCATATGACTTTGGATTAACTATGTTGTATGTTGTGCTGTATAAACAAAAGTGCAACAAACATACAACAAGACCATTTTGGACCATCATGTGGTATGACCTCAAAAATACACAGAAAATACACCTTTGTATTTTTTGATTATAAAGTAAATGGTGTCCTTTGAGAGGGACCAATATTGTTTGGTGTAGGTTGCCTGCTCTCTGGCAGTAATTTTTAATTGAAGTTGAAAATATCATGTGGTGCGACCAAACATCATGTGATTTTACATATAATTTTTTCCAGACTTATAAGCATTTCTAATTAATTTTAGTTTGACATACAATAGGTTAGTACACAATTTGAGACTTCTTTGCAAACATTTCAGAAAAACTGGGTCCCATATCAGGGGGGAATAAATAGTCTCCATATAATTTTATAAAACTTTATTATATCTTTAAATTAATTGTTTGATTATAAAATGTATGGTGTCCATTCGGAGGGACCAATATAGTTTGGTGTAGGTTGATGTTCACTGGTAGTAATTTTCCATTGAACTTGAAAATGTCATGTGGTGCGACCTCTACGGACAGCATTGTGCTTTTATTATTGATTGATTTAAAAGGATTACTCCAATTTGGTATTACTAGATCATTGCCGGTGTAAAAAACATGTTGTCCATTTTAGCCTACATATGTGCAGGCTAATCAGAGAGGGTGACATGTTTCCAGGCTCGTACAGTACGTGGAGACCTTTTTGGTAGGGCAAAGCTGCCCAAAGTAGCAAGAGCTGAAGTAGAAGTTGGGGTTGAAACCATTTGGAAGAGGCATTGCTTGTTTTGTTGTTGGAATCCAAAATGCTCGCTAATCACATGAGGTAGCCTACCGCTGTTTAGACTTCAGGTCATTTTTGAAGAAATGTTATCTGTCAGTTATATCCAGACACAACAGATAAAAAATAGGCCTGCATTGCTCCAACATGGATTTGTGTGTGTGTGGCATGTTTGCTAACCGTGTGTTTTGCTGTGTGTGTGTCTGCGTACAAAATAACTCAAAATGTACTGCATGGATTTGGATGAAATTTTCAGACAACGTGTGTATTGGGACAAGTAAGAACTGATTCGATTTTGGTGGCGATCAGTGACCCAAAACACCATCTGTGACCACATTGTCTTGGCGGAGGTCTGCGCTCTCTGAGCACTTTTCTAGTTATTTAGAGTAATATAATAACTTCATTTAAAAAAGGTGAGATACGATTCAAACCAGGTGTGCACTTTGCCATCAATGCCCATGGGCCATGGCTGTGAGTCTGCTGAGTAGGATACTATTGTTGACAATAACAAATGAAGCTGATAGCTGAGAACTGAGGATTGATCAATGCACCATATAACATTAATTTTGTCTACTTTCAGCTCTTGTTGCATGTACTCGTGTACACATCTCAGATGCTCAATATTTATGGGGATCTTCAACTGATTTCTGATAGCTGCAAGCAACGATACAGGGGTCTAGAACAACACCAGAAACCAAATATTCAGCAAATTTGTGTATGTCCTAAGAATGGAGTACCTAATCCATCTACCAAGTTCATATGCGAAACATGACTGAGATATGAGATAATTTAGCAAACTACAGAACCCTCCACATGTCTTCATAGGTGCTGTGGGTATTGTGACATTTACTGTCACATATCACATTTGAAAGTGATGTTGCACAGGGTTCCTGAGATATGACTTCATTTAGTGTGACACAATTAGTGGAAGGAGGAAAACACAATAAAGAAAAAACTTAATCTCACCTTCATCATTGTGATGGCAATATAACGTGCCTCTTTAATTATCACTGGTTCATAGGTAGCCTCCAGCTTTGGGAGAGGGAGCCCTCCAAAGGTAAGGTCTGTTCCAGACCTGGAAGAGGAAGGGGGGGAGGAGGAAATGGAAGGTGCAGGGGTCGAACCAGGCACTCGTTGAAACTTGCTCAGGTTTTCCTGCTGACAAGATTTTTTCTGTGACACAGGAACTGCCTTTACCTCCACCTATGTGGCAGAAAAAATAATAATGAGATGGCACCATTTTTTATGATAGATATGAACAGAACAACAAAGTCAGAAACACATTTTCAACAAATTCATTCAGCTTTTAATTTCAAATTCAAAACATTATCATGAAAGAGTAATATTTCCTGAACACAAACACATACAATCATATAAATGTAAGATGTGACAGATAGAAGCTAAAGTGTAGTCGTAGGCCTGTAACCATAATCAATAGATCAATTAACTGCAAAATAACTTTTATTGAGCTCAATAGCTTTTCAACATGTGATCTTTTCTCTTTGTCTGAATCTTATTGCATGGATCTGAACAGAGGACTTCAGACTCAGTTCCTGTATTAAATGTTCTTTAGAAAGTAAAGTTTATTTATCTTCAGAAGTCTGTATTTACATTATTATTCCATTATCATGATATTATTTGAAAATAGTCTCAAAATGTCTGTATTATGTCTGTATTATCACAATACTTAGGTCAATTAATATTAATCATCCTGCAAAATCTGTTATCTTTACCCTTTGTAGTAGGTGTTTTAAAGAGACAACAGAAAAGCTTGATTTTTGGTAACACTTTATTTTATGGTTCACATATTAGCCACTAATACATACCTAATTAATGCCTGTATTATTGACTTGTAAGGCATGTGTTTAATCATTTGTTAAGCGTGTATTCACAAATGTCTTGTTCATGACTAATAAGGCCTTTATTCTTTTATATGGTCGTAATAATGCCCTAATAGAGCTCCTGAGGATGATGTCGTGAAACGGTGAACGTAGCCATTTTGGCAGCAATCATTGGCAGTAATCGCATCGGTAGATCGGTAGATGTCAATGTGAAGGAGGGATGGTAGATAACTAGCCTAGACTCTAGACGTACCCCTAGTGGTAGCAAATTTGAATTTGCACAGAGGTACGTCTAGAGGCCACTGATAGAAACCCGTTTTAGCCTTCCTCTGGAGGCAGATAACCAATCACAGCGCGGTATGTGTACAGGAAATCGTAAGGCAGGCTTTGTACGATGACGACAGCCCTGCTCAAACCAGAGCGGAATCGTCTTTGGCTTTAGTTTTGGACGAATTGCACTTGTCATTTTCTTTGAAAGTGGAACAAGAAAGTGCACTGAAGTTTTTCGTTCTGAAAAAGATGTCTTTGCCGTGTTACCGACGGGCTACGGGAAAAGTTTGATATACCAGCTGGTACCACTGGCCGGAACGCTAGCCTATTACGTGGAGAGGCAGTTTGAAAGACAACGCAATCACCCGCCCCTCCATTGAGGTACAGTCTATTAGTGGTCTTCAGACTATACATTCTTATGATATAGTCTGACGTGTCAGGCTAGTAGATAACTGTCGTGCAATAAAAAGTGAAGAAATATCCGCACACCTCGCCTGACAAAAAGTTTGCACTTCGAGTAAAAAAAACTTGTTTGCAACGACTTTAGTGTGCGGATTCTTCACTTTTTATTGAGCTACTTCCATCCTGCATGTCAACAGATGCGCGGTGCTCTCTCTTTTTTGACATTATTAGATAACTGTTGTACACCAGGTTACAGAAAGGTGAGGGAAGAAGAAATATAAGGTCTATTATAGAGGAGAGAAAGGGTGATCAGCGCGATTAAAAGAGCCAGGAGCAGTCAGAACCAGTCAGAAAGATGGGACCCCCTTGCCATTGAATTTCGCAGTGGTCCGTCATATCAAGTGGGCGAAGGAATACAAAGTACGATGCTACAAAAAGTTTTTGGTCTATTTAATTTTACAGAAGTAGTACCGTTTTTATAGTTAACGAAACTGTGATGTCCTTTTTTAAAAACTCAACAAGTGTGGCTCTCACATAGCCTAGCAAGTTAGCAAGCGTCTAGCAAGCATTGGTAGCTAGCTAGTGGTAAACAAATTTTGTAGGGAGTAAGAGTGATAACCTGTTGAGTCCAGTGAGTCGCTAACATTTAATCTGTGCAATTTATTAGTATAAAGTCAAATTTCACTGAAATTGAAATTACATGCTCGGTAGGAACTCGCTGGCGCCGGTTGTCAAGTTTACTGCCAAAAAGGCGGCTGACAACCAAGTCACATGACGTCCGGAGCTCTATAAGCCTTCATCTCTACTTACTAAGTATTAGAACCTACCAAAACAGAACATGTATAACCCACTGAATAAATCCCGAATAGTGGAAGAATTCCTGACTAGTAAGTACTGCATAGGTATTACTAATGATGATGTGCTTCCAGCAACCTGGGCAGTGACATACAGCAATGACGTTGAGCTACAGTACATACTTGCTTATTCTACAAGTGGTCTTCCACTATTCTGGATTTATTCAGACAGTATACTAGCGGGTTATACATGTTCTATTTTGGTAGGTACTACTACTTAGTCATGCCTAATTAGTCATGAACAAGACATTTGTGAATACACGCTTAACAAATGATTAATATTGCCTAACACATGCCTTACAAGTCACTAATACAGGCATTAATTAGGTGTATTAGTGGCTAATATGTGAACCTTAAAATAAAGTGTTACCTAATTTTCTTTCCTGCATTTCTCACTAAACATTTCTCACTGGGTGTATTATACTAGAATAGCTGGCTTTCACCTTACGTCACTAACGTATTTTTCTAAGCATTCTTCTGAGCATGTGAACCTCAACTGGTGGGATACTGGAGCTGGAGCCATTGAAAGCACTGTGTTTTGGCTGCAACTTTTTTGTACAAAAAGCCTCAGTTTTGTGCCGTTTTTGGATGTTATAAACTGTCTAACCGAGAGAAGGGAAAGGGTCAATATTGAGTACCTAAGGAAATCGCCCGCAATGGTGAGAAATGAAAAAAAACCTCACAGAACAACGCCGTAGTTCGTAATGCCCACAACCTCGATTGTCAGACATTTTCATCAAGTACGGATCACGTCCGATGTATTTCCCTACTAATTCCTTGTATTCTTCCCTACATACCGGCTCCAAAGCACTACAATATGCACTTTTCTCCGTGCCGTCCATTGGTGTTATTATGCTTGCCTCCACCTCTTGCCCATCAGTTCGAATTGTTCGCGCTCCTGTTATCACGTCACTGAAAGCCTGCTATTGTTATTCCGCTGACTGGAATCAGCTGTGGTGACCCGTCTTGGGATTCAAATTATATGATCAAAATCAATCAATTTGAATCTCAGATGCAACCTTTCAGAATTGGGAATTGTGATGGGCAGTCAGCAATGGGCAAGGGCAAGCCTAGGCAGTCTCAGCCAGGTACAATCAACAGCCAACTGCATTCAATTCATTAGTGTCATAAGAAGTGGGGATTACACTGAAGCGTCTGCAGAAGTGCCGGCCTTGGTGCCTTGTTTGGCAGCTCTCACTTGTGATGTCTTCAATCTGTTCAATGTGCCCTTACCCTATTCCTGTCATCTCCACTTCCAGACGGTTTCACTTCTACAGACAAAACTGTAACCATGCAAACCTCCACTCTATACAATATGCCTCAGCCACCAATAACTTACTTTCAATTGGTTTATGGAACAGTCATCAGATGAAAAGGCGGCACAGGGATATTAGCAACAACTGGAAACACACTAAACTGCCATCAGTTACATACAACTACTTAGAGTTGTAATATCACCGGTAAAAATATATGTGGTTGTTAAAATATACTGTCCACCAGGGGAAAATGGGGGACGAGCTGGACACTCTGCTCTCTTCCATTACTGAATACGACTGTCCCATGCTTGTCCTTGGCGATACAATCGTCTACTTAGACAAATCAGCCTGACTTCCTATGTCTGATCCACTCCAGTCCTCCAACACACAAAGCAGGTAAGGAACTTGATCTGATTTTTACAAGTCGTAAATGTAAAATGTAAATATCATGTACAAACCTTCATGCTGGGCACATGCACCACATCTCCATACTGGTCTTTGGTCTGCACTACCACTGTAGTAGGCCAGCCACAACGGATGTCATCCTTATTTAAGATGAGAGAGGTTTTCTGTGGATCTGCATACGAGTCTGGCTGAAGCCATCTATGTCAGGTAAGGTATATAGAAAAGTCATGTGAGCAAAGGCCGGACAATATAATATAATACATGGAAAATGTGTGTATTTATATTCTATTTACTGCTTTTTAATCTTCAATTTCTATATTATATCAATGTTTCCTGACATTACACTGTGCTACAAATTTCCCAGTTTATATTAACCAGCTTATCCATAAGAAATAAGGTTCACCTGGCCAATCGACATCCACTAGAATTTGGGACGCATGTAATGAAGTCTTCCAAGAAAGAGTGCTCATTGGTTTGCAGGTGTAAAGGCAAATTTCCCTCTAAAGCTTCCAGAATGGTAGGGGAGTGGGTAAGAGCCAATCCCTTTCCTAGGATTCCAGAGTGTGCCTTACACACCTAACAAAAACAAAACACCGATACACACATAAAATAACATTATTGTTATATATATACATTAAACCGGTTTAATATAGAACCGAACGATACATTCATGAGCTCTGGTCTCTGCACCTTTCAACCAATCGGCACGTGTTATGCTAATAAGCCCCGCCTGGATGGTGTGTGAAACCCAGTGAGACAGAGAGATGGGCTAAAACCTTCAGCAATGACCAAGGATGCACTCGGAAAGACATTATTAGCCAACAAGAATGGCTGCTGTGGTAGATTTTCATGCAAACTGATGACCGTTTTAAAACACTTAATGAAGTAAAATGCGTCTAATACGAACGGTGCTTCCCAACTCGTCTAAATTCGCCTATGAGTAGGCCTAGCCTAATCTGAAATGTTACACAGAGAAAACCGGAGAAAACCACTTGCTAGTTGTAGCTTCTGGGGGCACCCAGCTAGGGGTAAGTAGCTATGTTACTAAGTCAATGCCTATTTTTAAATGTTGGAACTGTCATTATACTATAACAAAGTGTGGGGCTATTTTGAGCCTTTCTATGGTTTAAAACAGCGATTTGGCCACTAACACCTAGCTGGGTTAGCCTGACATAGCCCGCACATAATACGAATGTTCATCCATATCCATGGTCTGGGAACGGCCCTCTGGGGCGTGTTTACATCGGTAGAGTCTCTACGGGCCAATAAGCGAAGCTGATTAGACGAGCTGTCCAATTGTTTCAAACCAGAAGTGAATGCCCTCCCCTCCGCAGTATAATCGCGTCAGGTTAAAGAACCTCCAGACCATGAATACGGATGAACAGCAGTATTATGGTCGGGCTATGTCAGGCTATAGCTGGGTGCCCCTGGAAGTTACAACTAGCAAGTGATTTTCTCCGGCCTGCACGAACATATCAAAATCCTGCTCCCAGCAAATGTTCCCACTTTTTATGATGTTACAATGTACTTTGGGTCCTTATCACACCGAACTTCTCCTTCAAACTATCTACCTAACTGCGCTGGGGAAGCAGTGAGGGTAGAAATTAGAGACAGTTTTTTTTTTTCCCTGCTTAACTACCATTAGACTTCGCTGCTTCAATTTCTAATTAGGTGACTCACCTGAAGAGAGGCCTCTTCAAGAATCTCCAGATCATCCTCAAGATCATTCCCTAAAGGTAAACACATCGCAATGTTAAATGTGGAACCAGAGTATAAATTGACATATAGCTGACTAGAGGCATCATCATACATGTTTTAGTGCTCAGTTCATAAGGCAGCATGCATGATTGTAGGAGGGTGCATTAGTGCATAACAAAACGGAAAACATGACAAAGACAATACCAATAGTTGAGCTGTTTACATGTCTTGGACAAGGAAGAATGCTCTTTTCATACAAAATCATCTAGGTAAGTTAACCTATTTAACTGAAGTCTCATTAGTTCAGTCAATCTACAGTGGGAACCAGTGGACAATTTACTCACGCAAAATGCAACTGTAGCGTGAAATGGAAGTACTGCTGCAGCCGCTAGGGCCAGCTTAAGTCTACTGTGGAATAAGGCCAACTCTGTTATTCTCTGTAATTGTTATTGGAGGCAGGGGCGCCGACAGGATCTGATTCAATAGTTCAGTATGTGCAATAACAAATCTGTGTTTAGGCACTTCAATTATTGACCCTATATGATATTTGGGTGCTGAATCCTTCCTGCTATATATCAAGCTGTAAAAGTCACTGTTTAGCCATAAACAATAAAAAAAACAACATGGCTGCTAAAAACGTTTACAACTCTCAGTGCAGCCAGCTGAATTTATGGTAGAGCCTTGTAGGCTTTATTCTTGGGCTAGGATTAGGCTACCTTGAAACTAATCAATTAATTGGCAACATTCGCAGGTTTCTAAACATAATAATAATAAACATTGTATTTAACATCTGGAATATCGACCAAATAAAATTGGTAGACGTAAATTGCAGCCCTTGATCTATTTTTTTCAACCCATACCATTTGTGATAACCATACCACAAGCACTGAGCACTGAGCCATAACTCTGAGACAGCCCTGTTAAAAGTAACAAATGATCTGCTGCTCACTCTCGACTCAGGTGACAATGCTATCCTTATCTTGTTGGATTTGAGTGCAGCATTTGACACTGTAGACCACACAGTTTTTTGAACAGTAGGTTGGGATAAAGGGCTCTGCACTAAAATGGTTCCACTCATACCTCCAGCAAAGAACCTTTTCTGTGGCCATAGGCCAATACTCCTCACCCCCTGCCCCTGTGTCTTATGGGGTCCCTCAGGGGTCCATCCTGGGTTCTGTTATTTTCTGTTTACATATGCATCCACTGGGGAACATAATCAGAAAATGTGATATTTCATTTCACTTTTATGCAGACGACTCTCAGTTATATCTCCCTCTCAAATCTGGTAACTCTTTGCAGCCTCTCCTGGAATGCCTGAAAGAAATTAAAACCTGGATGGCCAATAACTTCCTCCAGTTAAACAAGGATAAAACCGAGGTCTTAATCTTTGGCCCCCCAAAATCTATCAACTCCATCTCCAGCAACGTTGGCTCCCTTTTGCCATTTGTCAAAACCCATGCAAGAAACCTGGGCGTAATCCTAGACTCCCAACTCAGTCTTGACAAACAAATCTCTTCTGTTGTTAAAACTAGCTTCTATCAGTTAAGGATTATTGCAAAACTTAAACCTGTTCTGTGCTACAGCGACCTGGAAAAAGTCATCCATGCATTTATAACCTCACGTCTAGACTATTGTAACTCTCTGTACTTTGGTCTCCTTCAAACACTTCTGTCACGGCTTCAACTGGTCCAAAATGCGGCTGCTAGGTTGTTTACTAACAGGAAAAAGCATGAACACATCACTCCTGTCCTAGCCTCATTTCACTGCCTTTCTGTCCAGTACAGGGTCCAATTTAAATTACTTTTAATGGTTTTTAAAGCGCTTCATGGCCTGGCCCCTAGCTACATAGCTACTGCCATTCATCCCACTATTGCTACCAGGTCCCTGAGATCTTCCAGTAAAGGTCTCCGTCATGTCCCCCGAACCCGCCTTAAGCTAAAAGGGGATAGAGCTTTTGCAGTCGCTGGCCCCCGACTGTGGAACCATCTGCCTCCTGACATCAGAGATGCCCCGTCTATTACTGTTTTTAAATCCAAACTCAAAACACACCTTACTGCTAACTGGATATGCCATGTCTTGTCTTATCAATAAGTATTGTGTTTTGTATGTTGCTGCTGATGATGTAATCAGTTTTCTTTTTTATGTTTATTTCCTGCATATTTACTATTTTTACCTATGTATAGCCCTTTGGTGTATAGCCCACAGTGTAAACTGTGTTTAAATGTGCTTTAGAAATAAATTTTACTTACTTACAAGTGATGCAAGCAACAAATCATAGTCTGCAAGGACAGCCTACGTGAGTTACATGTGCATTGTCTTTGCCCGGTCGGCTCTCCAGTTTGACTGGAGATGGTTGATGAAGTAGCCTACTAGCTTATTTGGTAACATTCTGTGTCAGCTAATGTTTTGACCTTGCTACTATAGACAAATCTGACGAGTGTTTTGTGTAGGCTGCCATCTTATGGCGGTGCCATTGTTGGACTGTCAACAAACCTCTTTGGCAATGCGCAGTCAATGACCGCTAACAGCAAAGACCATGGAATACTCTGACATTATACAAGTAGTAGTGAATCTCGTAAATCATGTTATTTTATGGTGTGCTATCACATTATCCCTATGGACAGATTGGTGATCTGGGTAGCTCAATAATGGCGCCTGCTTACTTCCGGTAGTTTCGTTGGATTTGTGTATAACAGTCAGACTACTTGAAACCTGAAGAGAATAAGAAATTACAAAGTCTGAAAAGACATCAATGTGATCACGCATAGCTTTCAGCCTACAGTAGGTCTAGATGACAGCAGCGAGAGCAGCTGAAACTTATTACCCAAATTGCTAGCACTATCTAAATTATTTCAAATGGATAACAATATGATCGACCAGACAGGGTTGTCTACCCCTGTCATTCGGTAGTCTATATGAGGCAGTGTTACAATTGGGACAAAAAGTATTTGGTCAGCAGTTTCCCATTCTCATGGACCACGTTCTCTAAAATGGGACACATGTTGTTGATGCATGTTGTTAAAGATGTGATAGTCTTTTTGCATAGTGGTGGCAGCATAACACAACTCGCATAGGCCTACATAACACATAGGCATAGTACCTACACAAAACATTCACCCAGGAATCGTTGAAAAGAGGCGGCGCATCATAGGTAAACATTCGGCACTCTAGAATTCTGCATGAAGCTGAAGATTTGGTGCTAATGAAACTTTACTTACTTAGAAATAAGGGGGAGGATATAGAATTCGGTAGACACTGATTAGAGCCAATGAAATTATTTTTTTCCCCATGAAAAAAATAAATGAAAAAAAAAACCTCTATTAAGAACTACATAGAAATTATAGTGAAAAATAAATGACTGGAGTCATTGCATATGCATAGTCCATGGAAAGGAGAGAGTTGGGAGATGTCTTGATGCATGTTACAGAAACACCAGACAACTTTTGGCCACTATTTCAGGTATCAACAAAACAAACAAAACACCAAAATTAAGTTGGTTGACATTTAGTCACAAGAAGGGTGAATTAGGATGTTTTCACATTTGGTCCCTTTCAGCCCTCTAAACGAACTGAGATTGATGACTCAGCATTTTTTCAAACGTGAACACAAATACCGTATTCAGACCCTATGAAAACACCCTGGTGGACAAGAAGGTTTTATTCTCACCAGCCTTCCAGGATATGCACTGTATATATCTAATGAGAGTAAGTCAATAATCTTCTAGGTGTTATTTATCATGCATTGACACATGCTTCTTCCAAAGCATCAATATTCTTTCACATACAAGACATGCATTGCATGCATCTTGGAATAAATCTAGATTAATCTAGATTAAAATTGCTCATTTAAATTCTGCCGAAGGCATTCATATATGTGTGTGCTACCTAAATAATGACTAAAATTAAGTCTTTGAGAGTGGGTTTCGAAATGTTTAGATGGTTTTCAGCAGTATGTGTATTCACTCAATCAAGTGGAATGGATTCTTCCGCGATGCAATAGACAACTTTGAGAATAGATGAACAACAATATATATTTTTAAATAGTCTCCGCACGTTAACGCCAATAACGGCCCACCACTAATTGAAATGCATCAATTTTCATTAAAAGATTTTTGTAGGGCTGAAATAGTGAGAGCATCCCAACGTTTTCAGTGTTAACTCATTGACTGCCAATGACGTCTTTAGACGTCAACTGAAATACTGCCGTTCACTGCCAATGACGTCTTTAGACGTCAACTGCGTTTTTTAATGGGGAGGGCTGCAGAAAGACCTAGGAAACCTTGTCTGTAAATATCAGAATTCTCTGTCGAAAATTGTTGTTCCAAATTGATCCTGAGGGTGGCAGTGTGTCACTTTGGATGTGAGATGAGCATAGATTCATAGGTATGGCCAAGGGAGAAGTAGAGAAAGCTAATGACATGGCTAAATATGCCGCTAGCAAAGTGCAGACGTAAATCGGAGAAATTTAGGCAGTTCACACTCGATCAGAGTATGTGTCACTGCCATAGTAGTTCGAGTAGTGTTCCGATCGTGGGAGATGAAGGAGATCAACCTTGGGCAAACGGAAATAGCAGTTGTGACTTGTTTCAGTGCCCAGCTAGCTCACAGTTCCGGGTCAGGTAAGAATTTGCGAGCCGGATGTTGATCACTGAGTTATCGCTGTCACAGCCTGTAATAGCATATATTTACCTTGTTACAACAATGTCTATTTTATTACCAAAAGCCCCCTGTTACTGTTGTTTTTGTGGTCTTATCAAAGGAAGACATTTTCCCCGATGTTTGACGTGCTAATAGACCGAAAAAAACGCGCATCCAAGACACTAACGTTGTCAAACAAAACGCAAATTTTCTCCCTTTTTTGATAAAAAACGGGAGTGTTTGGAGAAAGTAGCTTATGTTCGCCTGCTGATTTCTAAGCAATGGAAAGGGGTAGAAACAAACTTTTTTTTTTCTGGTGAAAGAAGAGAGTCTGCTCTTTCATTGTTTATGTAGTCATAACACATAATATTCTGTGGCTCTTTAAAAAACAGTCAAAATTCCCCAAAACCTCTGGCAGTATGGAACTCTCTATTCTGAAAACGGCTGGCAGTCAATGAGTTAAGTACAGACCTTTCAAAAACAGTTTTAAAAGTTGGTTTCACTAGGACCACCCCCACCTCCATCACCTCCAACAAACTTTTCTAGACAAACACCCTGTGCTATATTACATTTTTAAAATACCTGCAAACCATCCAAAATGCTGTGTGCAAAAAGTAAGTGAAATTAAACCACACACCAAACCTTCCTAGGCAAAAGTTGTGGGCTCTTGATGACTGTGATAAAGATCTGCATTACGTTTAGGAGGTATTTTAGCCTATAGACCAGGCTCAGTCCTAGGGGGAGAATCAGTGGTTGTCTTTCTGACTGTCCCCACATGCAATATTGCTATGACAATTCAGAGCAACAAACAAGGTGATGTTTTAAGAGCCAAGAGTTGTTTTACACCGTCGCAGCCCTGTCATCACCATGATAAGACTGACCAGTGACAAACATAATTGACAAACATCTCTACAAACATAGAGTATTATGATTGGTCAATCACATGAGCTACTGAAGCTCTTTGGCCTGAAGCTAGATGTACTGGCTGAGCCAAACCATTTGGTGTGTTTATATTTCTAGGCCATGATCATGATACTGCCACAAATATAGGCTACTTCAGAATAGAGATGATGCTTCGTGTTATAGATTATTTAGGCCTATATGAATGCCATACAGTGCTCAGCATTCTTATGCATGTTATGTTTCACCAGTCCACAAATAACTCTCGGTGTAACAATGTATAATGCCAAGGTTGGGAAATTGTCAGTGTGCTTTTTTGGAGAATCCACTGGTACATCCTGCCATCAGAACACTCAGAGCACCATTAAAACACAATCTCAAGCAATTAAGCACCGATTGTGATGTATGTGCCTAGCACTGATTCCATGTATGTATGCCACCCATACCACTAGTTGGCACTGCGCTGCCACTGTTGCATTTATTGACAGTAAACAGTAAACTAATTGAGTTCTCACCGTAAGGACGTGTCTGAGTATATATTATAAGGTTAATCTAAAGTAACCCACGAGACATAACATTATTGGAGACGAGGATAACTTTAGATTTCCCGAAGTGTTTCCGCCACGGTATTGACTGTGAGTGGAGGAAGAAAAAGTTTAGTAGCGGTGGAAAGTTGGCTAAGACCTACATGCCTAGCAAAAGGGGGGTGAATGCTAACTGAATGCTAAATGGCTGGCTACGGATTCATTGGACACTTAAGCGAGTTCGACGAGAACGTGGAGCAATGGACAACCTACGTGGAGAGGTTTGAGCACTTTGTATCAGCAAATGAGATTGAGGAAAATAAAAAAGTAGCCGCTTTACTCAGTGTAATGTAATGAAGTTTACAATTGGCATGCATCAAAAAATGTGGTCCTGATGAAAGGAATGAAATGTTTGTATCACAAGAAATGGGTAAAATCATGTACCAGCTGCTGGATTTTCATTGGCCAATGACAACAAAATTTTATCAAATACACGTTTCAACTACAGTGGCTACTTTACCTGTGGATAGAGCCAGGTCTTTCTTCATGAGAGCTGCAGCACACACACTACCCAAGTATGCGAGCTCCTTCTCCAGTTGAATAATGCCCTGGAAGCAGACAGACTTGGTTATACTATTCTGACAACAAAATGTATTTGTCAGGAACACTGCTAAAGAAGTTGAGATGTTAAGAGGATTTAAAGAAATGTGAGTAACACTTTATTTTAGACACTGTTACAGTACATTAGGTACAATAGAACAACCAGTGTTGGGTAAGTTACTTTTAAAAAGTAAATTACAATTACTAGTTACCAAAAGGTAACTCTGTTACTCCATTGTTAGGGTAATTAATTACCAGGGAAAGAAATTTAATGAATTACTGCATGACATTTAAAATACGTTCAAATAGGCATACTGTACAGCACAGGGCTAGGCTATATCAAGAATTTGCCCCCTCCCTTTATTGTAGGACATCAAATCAACTGGATTTGCAATTTTCTAATGGATGTGAAATTGTCTCAAACTTTCAGTGAATTTTTGTCTGCGATGACAATAGAGTTGATGCAGGAGGGACAAGTTTGACATAAACAAAGTCACAAATGGACAGTGAACACCTTGGGGAGATTGGAGACATTAATAGAATAGAAGTTTGGAGACATTAACAGAAGTTTGAAGGAATCACGTTCAGAATCGGTAGGATCTCTGTTCTAGTTTGGAATACTGTTTGAGCTTGTCAGGCTTGTCCCTTTGAATGACGGAGGAGCTGTATCATATTATTTTTGATGTAAAGTCACCGAAAATATTTAACACACCGAAATATGAGCATCAGCGTTGAAAACATTTGATATTGCCGTTTCAATTGATGTGCCCGAAAGACCTATGTGTGATGAGAACTCAGCAAGTAAAAGAAAAGAATATGTGGGACACAAGCTCTTGTGAAAGTAAAGTGCGATCTGCTTTTACTTGCTGAGCGTGACTAATGCGCTCATGTTGGGCCCATATGAATAGTAACGTGAAGCACTACATTGACGGTAACAGTAATGACGTGATGACGATGGAATCAGTAATTTATTTGATTACTCGTAAATGAAATAAAAATTAATGCTGTTAACCTGAGCCATGTAACAATTTGTAATACCATCTACTATTGCTGGACTTACATAATGTATTTTTGGGTGCATACATACAGCTGTTGCAGTGTAATATGAAGTGTTTATAATATTTATAGATTTGCACTTAAAGAATTTTAAATGTATAATACTTTATAATAGTCAAAGTGCAAAAATGTCTCTCTCTCTCTCTCTCTCTTTCTTTGGTGTGGGGAGCTGTGAATTTGACAGTGGCGAAAGAAGGCTGTTGCAATTTTACAAGCCTAATTACCACGTTATTAACGTAACGTAATTAACATGTTTATGTTTTTTTTTTTGTTTGTTTTTTCAGAAACAACGCCCTGCTCTGGCCACTTCAATTGAACTTCAATGACTTGGTGCTATTAGGCTTTGTTCTAATTCGCCCATGTTTTAGGGCGAACCTATTCTGAAAATGATGGGAACAGGTCATGTTAAAATTCTAATTCACACACATTTTACTCCTTTACTTCTGCTATTTTAACATGTCTTGTCACTTTGATCTGTGCAAAATATTGCTGAAATAATTTTCATCAAATACATCTGACAACTAATACTAACCTCATCAAGGCCTGGGTTGAACTCATAACCCACTGCCATGCACTTAAATCCATAAAAGCAGGCCTTCTCATCTTTCACGTAGTCTGAGGCAGTCTCCAGGGAAAAAAGGACCTCATTTCCTGAAAATAGGAAAAATACAAGCGTTTAGCTTCAGAGCATCTTTTTGACACACATGTGACAACTGTGTTGATGTGCTGATACCTGGTAGAACCAACACCGAGGTTGGCCAGCCAGTAGAGCCAAAAAACTTTTTAAGCTCAGTCCATGAGTTGATGGAGTCATGGGCAAATGATTTTGAGGGAGGACTAGACAGCTGAAGTGACCGGCAAGGGATGAACAACCGGAGCACATCCTCTGGCTGAGCTGTACCACACTGAGAGTCAAACTCAATTGTTGTCCACCGCACACAGTCTGGGAAGGACACCTGTGGGAAGATGAGTTTAAAAATTAAATGTTTTAAATTAATGAGGATGTACCCAATTATGATGATGTATGGTACATTGTACATGAACCATGCAGAATAAGTGTGTTTGCATCTTTTGTGTTTGCCAGATGTGATTTTATGAAAACTGAATCTCTCATTTTGAATGAACAGAACGTTCACATCTGTTAACTCAATGGATATTGCAGATTGATTATTAGTTGTGTAGAGTCACCCATCGAGGGATATTCTCCCACTCATTGTGACGTGTTGAGTGCGCTTCGTCCAATTAGAAAAATTACTATATAGGTTGACTTAAAAGAACATTTGTTAATAATAATTATTGTTAGCAATATTCTTTTTCTAATTGCATAAGACTTTTGTTAATATAAAATAGGTGAGAATGCATTATCACACGATTGCCATGTTTAGTTCGAGAGCCCTAATCATATATACTTTGTTAAATGCATAGCTAGTGAAAACGTTTGAAAGAAAACGTATAATGATTATTTTTTTTAAATGGTGATACATATTTTACCTTGTACTGAGTCACACTGGCTTGCTTGTAGGGATGATCACTCTCGATGACAGCATAGTGACTGGACGTAGTACATGCCGACAGGCCCTGATCTGGCTGATTGCCTGTGGTGCTGTCTGTTGACTGGTTAGGGTTGAATGTAGGTGGGGCATACTTCTGGTTCAAAGCAGAAACTGATGGAAGCAATTCTTGAACCATTCCAAAGACTTCCACAGCAGCCTGACAGGGCATGAGTAGAGAATTTTAATTGCACTGATATGTAGAACAGATACTTAAAGTAGGTTTTTTTTTTTAGTCTTCAAATGACTAACACTGGTGTTAGTCATTTGAAGACTAAAAAAAAAAAACCTACTTTAAACCTACTTTAAATTTTGCAAATTGGCACTATATTTTAGCTTTATATAAAAGCTATATATCTCTGGAGTATATTTTCACATGATCGCAAGTTGGATTTGGCAGCTTTGTGATTTTACAGTCCCTTAAGTAGTTTTCCCATCGAAATGAATGGGAAAATCAGTATTTTCAAGTAATTTCCTGCTCTTTGTACGATCTCCAGAACCCTTTGAAGGATCTCCACAACACTTGGCACAGATAAATCACCATAAATGTCAGATAAATGCTGAAAAATTAAGAATGTGTAATTTTGTTTCTAATGTAATTGCGTTGCCATGTTAAGCGTGTATGTCATTGCAATTTTCAATGTATGACACAGGATTTTAGGATAATATGCACTTTCCGTGGGGCACGGGGTTGGAAATTGTTACATTTGGTGTGAGTTCACCGGAGGAGGCCAGCCGGCAGCTGAGCAAGCGACAGAGTTTCCAGATTGGATTACCATTCTGTTCTCGTGGGAATTATTTTATTTTTATAGCCTACCTACGAACATTGTGGAATGCGGCAAGAACTGGAACTTTTACTCTGGACGCGCTACCTACCTGGACTACGCGTCTTTTCATTATTGGAAGCGGCTAGTCGACAGACTACTCACCATCCATTGCGTACATGTTTTCTTTTTTATTTGGGATCTAAACATCGATGGAGCTGGATCACTATAAACGTAGACTTTGGCACTAATGGGGAATTGAACTCTTGGGACTTTTTAGTGGTTTTCGTACTGTTTTAAAGTGATCTCCGCCGCTTCCTGTTCTAAATGGCCTGTGCGGCTTTCATTTTGTCTTTGAATATAACTTCACAGAGTGTACTTGCTGTGTTCAGTATATTATTTCGTTAAGATGTTGACCTTGTTTGATTTTAGTGTGTTGAAACCTGGGCATTAATGTAAAAGTTATGTAATAAAAGTCTAATTTTGTTTGATTTATGTACTTATGTATTCACAAATGCAGACTATACGGAAAACATATGTTTTCACGCATACTGTAGGTTAGGCACGACAGAAAGGGATCCTTATAACTGTACGCCTAATCCAAAGGCTAAAACAGATAATGCACCGTGATCAATCATAAAGGGATGAATTTTAAGCTAATTGAGTGGGTGAAATATATAACAAAAAAATACTTCAGCTCAGATAAAATAATTTGGCAGACCCCCTGTAGTACCTCCGTGAACCCCATAGGGGTCCCGACCCCCCTGTTGAAGACCTCTGCACTAGGCCAACTGTTACCGCAGCCTGCCTTAGATCCGTCCATAACCTTAAATAGCGTGTGACTATTTTCTCTTTAAGAATTAGGGGCGAATTGTTACACATCATATGACTTTTTTTTTCTTCTTCTGATACATCAGCAATTGAGATAAAATTGAGATAAAATAGAGATAGATAGCCTACATCTATTATCATTAAGAGTCAAAATCAAGTTGTTTAATGATGATTCACACATAAAGATAATTTACACATTACACAAAATCGCTCAAATTCCAATGTTTAAGGCGAAAATGTTTGCAGCAAGCAGTTCGCTCACTGTATCTGAACACACTTCTTAATTTCAATAAACATCTTATCTCTGAATCACTTTTCTATTCCTATGTAATTTTCCCTATTTTTATTTTTACCGACTCGCGGAGTGAGTCAATATCGGCCATTATCGAGGGAAAGTGGCAATAACGGGACAGGGCATAATATTCTTTCAAATATACTTTATGTAACAACATTGTTAATAACGTTTGATTTATTTTTCAACAATCCATTTAGCCATCAGACTAGTTTGAGTAATATCTAACTTCGTCTTCAGCTGCAGAATCAACCCGCCAGGCTTGATTTCACTTATCTGGAGGCTGTGGACGAATTTAATATGTGGCTGCTCATCTGTTAAATGACGGTGATATTTTGCAAATCAGATGCCATATTACAAAATATTGGCAAACTTGACTAATCATCTGTAGAAGTTCTCTAAAAAAGTTATTCAGAATATGTGAAGATGATGGCTGTATGAGATCCATGCTCTCACCAATCTCTTCAGCAGTGCGAAGTGCCTCATGAGTATGCATTTCATAACACTTGAATACACTTCCTTGTCACATTACAATAACGTTCGCCTAACCAGAAATGCAAACCAGCAGCTAACGCTCTCGTTCCGTTTAAAAAACTTTCCTGGTGCCCCTTCAGACAACCAAAACTACTTTCAGGGAACGTTCTCATACCCGACAGAAAACCTTCCCAGAACGTTCCCGGAACCAATTTTTTTTACCTGGGTAGTGCCTAGTGTAGGTCTAACGATGCCGCTCCGTTCAGTCAACCTAGAGTACACTGGATTTTCAGGAAACGTTCCTATATCAGTTTTGGATAATAATTTGATAATAATTTTCAACAACCGATATTATCGCCAGGTAAGGCAAGGAAGACCTAATTTGAGCAGAGGATTGAGAGTTGTATTTGCATAGGAATTGCGTTAACGGAAAGCAATTCAATGCCAATACAGAGGACTACATCATCTCGGAGAGCACTAAGAATTCAGATTGCTATTTAGGATGTTTGCGTAGGAATCACTTTTACTTTGCTTCTTCGCAATTCCAAACACAAGCACAACCCCACAATGTTTGCAGAGTATGACTTAACAGATCACCTCATGTCTCATCCCTTCACCGCTCGTTTCACGCGAACGGTATTCTCGATGGCAGCGCGCACGCAAAGTATCATGGAATATTCTAGTAGCATGACATGCATCATGATCACTGGAGACGAGGCGAAGTCAGAGGGGGAGAGAGAAAAAGTACTGTAGGCTACATAGCCGTTTTCCCATATTGCTTTTCTATGGAAGAGCATAACTCACATAATTTTTAAACACCGAAAGGCACACTAATTGTAGGCTACGAGGTGCATGTGTCAGTGTGAGTTAAAAAAAAAAAAAAAAAAAAAAAAATCCCAAAAGTTCAGAGTGTAGGCTACTGAGCAAAAAAGAAAAAAGAAAATGTCACCGATGTCAAGGCTTACACTAAATAGCCACAGAATACAAATGAATGTCATATTGGCAACAGAGACAAATCTTGTGGGGTTGCTGTGACACTCGTTAAGCTCCTATTCAGGAGCAAAATTTGTTCAAATTGACTGACTACATCTCGTGAATGGCAATCTTTTCATTATTAACGACGCCTGGAACACGGATATTTATTTCGGGGAGTGAACAAAGTCAGCTTTAATCCTCAGACAGCAAAAACACTGTCATGGGCTGAGGTTGAAGTGGGCTGGAACGCACAGTACCGGCACCTCACTTCATATATATATTAAAAAAAAAAAGAAGAAGAAAATCAGTATAGGCCTATCTGTGTCAATGATCACTGATGACAACACATTAACTTGCGACTATGCAACATTGCAAATACAATGTGTAGTGAACGTGGCGGTGGTGTGTTTTCCTCGTTCATGAAGCTGATTTTCCTTCTCTCGCTTCATTTAGTTACACCAAATCAAAACCGTTATCTCCTGACCCCGCCTTGACAAACACGCAGTCAGTCACTTTGACAGAAGTCCTGAAGTCACATGCAGGATAACATTTGTCAACTTGATCTCTCGTGACAGTAATTTATGCGTTCAAGGAACACCTATTGAAAACTATTAAATAAAAAAAAGTAGACCCTGCTTTCCCTGAAAAGCGTGCATGACAGCTCCTACTTTGACTTCGCTGCGCACACTGTACACTGTATGGTGTAGAAGAGCAAAATTAAAACCATTAATGTCAAACAATGTCTCGGTATTTGTTTGTTTTTTTCTTGCGCCACAAAAAATGAGGCTGCCCCCACCTGGCAAATCGGACTAAACCACTGCCTCTTATTAAATATCAGGAGCAAAATTTGTTCAAAATGAATGACTACTACAACCCCTTTTCTTCAACATGTCGTGGATTACAATCTTTACAATAATACGACCCCTATAAGGTTTAATATTAATAACATAATATTAAATATCTCGTGGATGACAGTTTTTAAAGCCTATTGCTTACGATGTCTATAACGCAGAACAGACACAATATGCTGGTGAAAGCATTACGCACATTTAAATGAGATAGTGAAGAATTGAGCAGGCACAGAAAGACGAGACTAGTAAAAACAAAAACACGAAGGATTGGTTATGTTATGCTAAAGTTGTGTTTGAGACAGACGGTGGGAGATTTTTTTCTGCAGCAGGCTTGAGACATGGCAAAGGTCTACCAAGTACACCGCTCTCTGCTCTTTGAAAACCAAACCAAAAAGATGGCTCTGACCACAGTGGACTTATACTCCTCCTAGTGGCTGTAGTTGTAATTACATCAAACTTCATTTAACGCTCGAACATGAGCTACCAGAAGCGTGAACAAATCCCCAATTATCAGAGTGTACCAACTGTATATTCCAGAGATGCCGGTAGTCCATGAGCCAGAGGGGGTTACCGGTATCACTGGGGGGGGGGGCAAATTGGCACTATATCTTTCTGAAAGCTATGCATCTCTGGAGTATGTTTTGACATGATAGCAAGTTGGATTTGGCAGCTTTGTTATTTTACAGCCCCTTAAGTAGTTTTCCCATTGAAATGAATGGGAAAATCGGTATTTTCAGGTAATTTCCTGCTTTTTGTACGATATCTCCAGAACCCTTTGACGGATCTTCACAAAACTTGCCACAGATAATCACAATAAAGGTCAGATATGATCAGACATGAAATATGCTATATATCACCTTCCTCAACACCTTGTACAAGCCATCATACTGTAGGCCTACATAATAAACCAAGCACAAAAAGTAAGGAAATTTGACTTTAACCCATTATATCTCCCCTTTAGTATTACCAATCTGTAAAGTGATTTACATCATTTTCATCGTGGTTTTCTCACCTTTACAATGAGGTATAGCTTGTAAGCATCAGGCAATCATGGAATGAGCAATGCAGCCAAACATGTGAGTAGTGCCAACCAAAAATGTGCCAAAATGGCCTGTTATGCTATTCTGTTGGTATAGCCTTTATTGCTTGGAGCATTGAAGATTGCCCACAGAAACTTCTTGGTCTGTATTTGACTTCCACAGTCTCATGGAACTTGGTCCAAGGTTTGTTAATGGTACCAGGACTGACGCCAAATGATGCTACCGCTCTATATGCTGGGATACCAGCCTCGGTTTGCCATATTGTACAGGCCATCTCAGGTCATCCTAAAGGAACAAATTTGGCATCTTTCCACCACTGTTGCTGCTTGGAGAAACCACAAACCCAACAAGTTGCAGAACCCATACTCAGGGCACACCAATGACTGGCACTCACCTGGCAGCACTTGAAGCCCAAAACGAGATGACTGGCAGCAGAACACTAATACTGCCCATTTTGGCACATTATTGATTGGCACTACTCACACGTTTGGCTGTGTTGGTCATTCCATGATTGCCCCATGCCTGCATACTGCATACATTGTAAAGGTAACAAATCAAAGATGAAAATGATAAAAAAAACATCTTACTGATTGGCATTACTAAAGTGGAGATAACGGGTCAAAGTCAAGTTTCCTTACTTTCTGTGCTCGCTTTGGTTATAGCTAAATCAGTTGTATGTTTTTTTGGCATTCAGACATTTTGGTCTGCAATTTTAAAGGTAACCCTAACCAACCCCCCAAAAATTCTATCCATTCTCCTCTCTACATTCCCATCAAGTGATTGTATGCAGTTGTAACATCATCTTCATACCATAGCAGTAGCTGTAAGTTGCCCAGGTCTATGGATGGAACATTTTCACATGTACCATTAAACGAAAACTAATAACCAGTAACAACCAGTCTAATGATAGTCAGAATTTTGTATATTCTGAATGCATAGTCTTTAGATGTGATGTAACAGGAGTTGTGTTTTCTCTTCAGACTGCCTATCAAGGAAGAATATAGGAAGAGATTAAAGCTTAAAAATTCAAAAGGGCAGAATTTGGTTGTCTTGTCACGATTTGAGCCTTCAAAATTCCTCCAGTCGATCAATTTAACTACTGTCCATCAGAATCCGCAAAGAATATACTTAATAAAATAGATTGACTAAACTAGGTGCTAAGCTTAGTTATTCCCTGCTGTATAATTGAAATGTAAGAAAGCCCAACAACAGTCTAAGACTAGGTTAATGCCAGCCATTGGGCACAATTACACTAGACACATCTCATTACTAGTGTATAAGTGATAAACCACAGGATCACCTTTTCAACCATTTCAGACATAGGGCCCTATATTGATGACGCAATGCCAAATATTCTCAGGCGAAAGATTCATCTTATGAATCTATTTTGCTATATTCATAGCGCAGAAAACTAGCGCAAAGTTCTAAAAGGTTGGACTTACGCCGTCCTTGACCTTTACAATATGACCTCTAACCAAGTTCATTATCAACATGGCACATTGAAGAAAATAAATGTGGAATCTGGAGTGAGGAAGTCAGGAGAAATAGCAGATACAGCTCAATAGAGCAATACGGTTGAACAATAATTTGTGTTAGACCCCATGCAATCTTGACCTTTGACCTTGTAACAAGGATCACCTATTGAGATAAGTTACCCCTGATGGGGATTTTCTGTTTTAGGGTTGTAGAAAGTTCTTCAATGTGTTGAAATGGTGTACAAACAATTTGCTGTAGCTATATTTAAAGAATGACCTCATTTGACCTTGACCTCATCACCTTGAATGTTTGACCATCCTATTATGCCTTAGTGGTGATGAAATCTACCAAGTTTGGTAAAGATCCCTCAAAGTATTGAGTAGATATTGCACAAACACTATGGAGGGGATTGGAATTTCAATGTATTTCAATGGGAGAAGCACTAGGACATAAGGGGCTGTAAAATCACAAAGCTGCCAAATCCAACTTGCTATCATGTCAAAATATACTCCAGAGATACATAGCTTTCAAAAAAATATAGTGCCAATTTGCCCCCCCCAGTGATACCAACAACCCCATTTTTGGCCCCTTGGCTCATGGACTAATAGCTTTTAAAAAATATATAGTGCCAATTTGCCCCCAAGTGATAAACAACAACCCCATCTTTGGGCCCTTGTCTCATGGACTAAGTAGTGTTAAAGGAATTTGCTACCTTTTGCAATACAACAGTGAAATACACTCTCATTCTACCACAATAATCAAATAGTCCTAGTAATTCAAGCTGGTTCATGCCATAAATCAAGTAGTCCAAGCCACTGTTCCTTGATCATTACACCTGAAGAGATCAGAATGTCACCACATTTAATTTTCTGAAGAGTCAATATTTAAATAGGAAAATAGGCATATATAGTCTAATAATTGTAAACTGGTGCAAACTTTACTTCTATAACCCAACATTTCACATGGACTAATGTAAAGAGTCTTCTCACAAAACAAAAGTGTTTGTGGTTGTCAAACATGCCAACAAGCCCTGGGAGCCAGCAAGCCCTGGGAGATTCTCCCGTATTTAGGTGGTGGCTCCTGAATGACCATGAGTTGGCCAATGTAAAACGTCACGCAAGCCACACAAACTTTCTTTTCTGAGTGAGAGAACCTGATAGCATGTGTGACACGCAGTGGGTGAGTGACGGTGAGACTGGGAACGAAGTGGAGAGTGAAAGGGTGAGTAGTAGTCTGTGTAGTGTATTGTAGTCTGTGTAGGCTATTCTTTGCAGATAAACCTTAAAAAACGACGTCCGTCTCTGTAATTAGGCTATTCTTTCATTAACAACATAATAATGATAGCTTATGCAGTGCAGTGTTTTAAAGGAAGGTGTGAGATAGTCTGAAATGGTTTTCTACAGCAAGCCAGATTGAATTCGTGTCAAAAAGAGGCTGATCTTGTGATCCAAGTAGGCTAATAGGGGCAATTTGTAACACTGTGATTACTTCAGAACGCTTGCGATCAGTGATGACTATTACCTTTGGAACAGAAGCAGCAACTGGACCAATATAGGCTAAAATGAGGGGAAGAAGCATGGAGAACAAACTGGAAGAGCTCAAGAGGTCTGGGATGTCTTCTGCTGTAGAAAAAAACAAAAGGCAACATTTTTAAAAATGAATTAGCTAATACATGAAACTTATTGCAACAGAATGTAAGCTTAAGAATGTACAAATAACACAAATTGCCAATGAGGTTAAATAAAAGAAAAAAAAGTCTTACCATCTACTGCAAAAGCTCTGTGAAGAAGGTCTTTTGCAGCTCTGACGACAGCACTAACGACGGACAAAGCTCGACTGCAATTCTTATCCTCTTCATTGGCTTTACTCAACATTTGAGACTGTAAGTCACCATCATATTCACTTCTGTGAGCAAAATACAGAAAATACATTTTGTTTTTGATTTTGTTCATAACACATCCCACTAGAAAAACACTCGGAGAGTCCATGCAGTACTTTTTGAGTTATTTTGTACACACACAGACAGACGTCAGTGAAAACATAACCTCTTTAGTGGAGGTAATAAACCTTTGGATCACAAAAGTTCAGCAGTGCGTACTGCAGAGCCGGTGAGCAAAAATATTATTACGAAATGAGCAAAAATAAAATAAATAAATAATAATAAAAATAACATTCAGCCAAGTTCTTTTAACTTTAGCATACAGTATAGCCAACATGCTCAACATGCGTGTTTTAACCACGTGTTCATAGCAGCATAGAACAAGAAAAAAATCGCCTAGCTGTCCTCTGCCTGAAGTCCACGTAAGTCAGGAGCACTAAATAGAATATTGATATTCTACCCCTGTGTCTTCTCTTGTGACAAATGGTGATGAGTTTCTCTATGGCCTACCGATATTCCTTTCGAACAATTAACACCCGCTTGTGGGAAAGGCCGAATACAGGCTGTCAATGGGTTATTTTATATGTGTTTTAAACAAACTGTAGCAAAATGTTTCAAAACATTGAATAGCACATAGCATCCTCTAGAGAGGAAATGATTGGCAATTGGAGGCTTGGAGTGAAACGATGTGAAAGCGTATGATCATATCAGGCTAGCAGTGGATTGCGAGGACAGCTGAAAAGGTCATTGGGGCCTCTCCCCTCCCTCTCTGACATCTAAAAGACTCACTGCCTGCACAAAGCCACAAGCATTGTGAATGACAACACATCCATCCCACTCACTCCTCTCCGTCCTGCCATGAGGTAGAAGGTGCTGCACCATAACTGCACCTCCAGAATGGGGGTCAACCTCACCTTAGAAATTTAAGTCTCATCTACATGGACGTACAAATGACTTCAGAAAACTTGCAGTACAAAAAACTATTGAGCTATGACTATGACTATTGACTATTCAACCATAATGTAAGCTATAATGGCTTGCATAATTGCTTAATGGCTCCCATAAAAGCTTGTCCATATTTTTCATGTACATAATGCAAATTGAAAGGCTCATATTCTGATGATGTAAATCATATGATTTTTTTTGTGTTTGCCTGTAGTCAGCCATAGAGTAATGAAACAAAATTGTGAAATACTCCATGGCTTGTGGAGGTCATGTGGCATTTTGTTCATCAATAATGCATACAAATGGCACGTCCATAACGCAGGAATTGCCCTATACGCACGCACGCACGCACGCACACACACACACACACACACACACACACACACACACACACACACACACACACACACACACACACACACACACACACACACAAAATTAAGTTCGGGGAAAGAAGAAGAACATAATATCTACATGCAATGTTCAGCCCACTACAGAAAATCATTGCACCCCTATCATACAAGCCTATACTATGTAATCAAAATAAATTTTAATTTCACCTGTAGTAGAGGATCTGAGGGATTTGTCCACGTGTTTGGTTGGTGCCATTACTACTCAAGCTGCATGTGCTGAAGGTGAAAGCAACGCCATCAGAACACTGCACTGTGGTCATCCCACCATCACCATTGGCAGTGCGACTACCATAGTTTCGCAGGCGGACAGCATATTTCACACCCTCCTATAAGATTAGAGAATGCATTGTTGCACACAAGAAAAGACAATTTAGCCAGAGGACAAACACTTCAATTCAATTTAATTTGATTTGTAGAGCGTCAAATACAATGCAATTGCCTTGCTGGTGTAGAACCTGATAATGTAATAATTTCTCAATAATGTAATAAGTCTTGATAATGTAAGGAATCTACTCTCATAAGTCTGAAAAAAAAACTTGTAATAAAACATGATGATGGAATAACTCCCCAATAATGTAATAAAGCCTTAAATTTGCAAAACCTGACAATGTGATAACTTTGTTGTTGTAGCTAGCCACCAATATCCAGGATTCAAACAGTGAGGCCATGAAAACACTACTACTTTGCCACTAAAGGAGAACTCTGGTGTGAATCAATCAATAGCCCTGTCGCTCTTACAGACAGCCAAGTGCTGTCTGTAAGAAACAGAACTAGAAAAATTGATGTAATGTAGACTGAATGATTAACATAGAACTAGGGCTGTAACAATATTGTATCGAATCATGGTGAAATGAAACTGACAGTGAGCCCAATTCAGTTAGTGTTCACTATTCAGAGTATGTTGTATCAAATGTTATCATCATTTTCCCTACAGACAGAATTCAGTGATTTCTAAATTTAAAATTTAAAAACATTTAAAATTTTATTAGCTTTTTTTCCCCAGGTTTGACAACCCCAAATTGAAGACAATAGGCCCGCGGGGAATCTATTTTTGGCCCCCGAGCAGTTTCAAACTCAAGAGGAGGCGTGGGGATTGCCTCCATGGCAACGTTAAACAGATAGCAGTAACAGGTTTCTAACCATCTCTAGGCTAATGCCCCCGCGAACTCCAGTCAGCAACACGTTCACCGATCTGAGTCAAAATGGTATGCTCGAAATATCCACCCAGAAGAAAACTGGACAGCGAAAACAGCCAGTTCCACACAGAGATAGGTTCGCGTTCGTCCTACCACCATCCACACTCGCCCTCTGTGCTTAATATCATACCTGCAAACTCATAAGGGTTGAAAAAGGTGACAAACTACCATTGCACGCGTGCGTGGGGGGGGGGGGGGGTATTTTAACATGTTAATTAATTGCAGTACATTTCATGGAGTAGTGTTGGCTATAAATTTATAAATATATTTTCAATGTTTTTCCATATCAATGAAATAGCAATAGACCAAACATTATGTTCTACAATAGCATTTTCTCTACACAACAATTAAAGGCCTCATAGTAGCCTATTTGATTCAGATTTTTTTTAAAAAAAAAAGTGGCGGAAATGGGCTTCCATATTGAGCTCCTCCTCCTTCTAACATGTTAATTCATTGCGGTACATTTCATGGAGTAGTGTTGGCTATACATTTAATATAAATATAAATATTTTCATATAATATATATATAAATCTATTTATATAATATATTTATAAATATATTTTCAATGTTTTTCCATATCAATGAAATAGCAATAGGCCTAACATTAATTTGTACAATAGCATTTTCTCTATACAACAATTAAAGGCCTCATACTAGCCTATTTGATTCAGATTTTTTTTTTAAGTGGTGGAAATGGGCTTCCATATTGAGCTCCTCCTCCGTCTCAAATAATAGCCCGACAATCACATGTACATGTACAGAGAAGCCTACGTCTAGGTTTCTAAGCTAATAAAATAAATCCATTCAGGCTAAGCGACCAAGCCAGCCAGGGAAGGTACACGAACCATTTGAAGAGTGAAAATTGTGTGAGGCTGGCGCGCAGGTTTTAGAAAAAAGTTGTCTAACCCTCTGTAACGGAGTCCACAAGAAACAGCTGCGCAGCTGCAGAGGTTAAAGCAATTAGGAGAAAACAATTTCGAAAACCTGCGCAGCAAGCCCATAGAAATTGCTCGCTTTACTAACAAGTTTGTTGTGTATATGAAAGTTTCGATTATTCAGATTGAAGTTAATAGGCCTGCCGTTTGCTTTAAACTGCGCTTTTCTTTCAGCAGTCGTTGCCGATTTAAAAGTAGCCTAACAATACCGATGACCTAGCTCATATTTGGCTGATTAAAACGGCAATTTAACTGTACAGCGACGTTCACAAAGCCATCGTCTATCATAATAGCATCAAAACGATGTGTTTCCGTCTTTGTTTCTCTCTTAAAATAGCGCTAAATTGTGTCATTTTGCTATGTTTTGATGGCAGCACTGAGAATGAAAAGTTAGATGATTCCATGGCTGCTGGCGCGTTGTTACCGGTGCGCCTGTCTGCCTCCAGACTGGACCAATGCGGTGGAAAAAAAGATAGCTCCCTGTCATATTGATTATGATGGTGTCTATGCTCCTCGCTCATTCTACAGCGATAGTCCATAGACAGTCCATAGTTGGTTGATTGACTGCTTGGTTGGTTGGTTGGTCTCCCCCCCCCCTTAAAAAAAAAACTCTTCGGATTTGCACAATTCACGTAAATGACCTTTTTTGAGTTCAAAACGGCGAATTTCGCTGAAAGGTGACAAGTTTGCAGGTATGTAATATGCCAAGAAACTGTCACGGCAATAAAAATGAATAATGTAAAACGATACTATGAATCAAAACATAAGAACTTTGAAGTAACATTTCCGCAAAAGTCCGTGATCAGAACAACAAAGTTAAATACGCTTAAAGCCTCAAATCAAACATGTGCATCAGTGTGTCTGCCTGGCCATCACACCATCGTTTTGGATAGGGTGCGCAGTGCGCACATCCAAAGTCACTTGTTGCAGGTGCCAGACAAAGTGTCAGACTGTTCAAGACGGTAGGTCTGCACACTGTGGAATAAGCTCCAAAAAATAAAGTTCACTGAATTAAACAACTATTCCGCAGTTTTTTTTTTAGCTTATTCCACAGTGTGCAGACCTACCTTCTTGAACAAAAAATGTTATGTTAAAATATGTTATAAATAGTCAAGTGCTGTCAGTTTAACGCGTTTAAATAACGCGTTAACGCAAACCCATTTTAACGCCATCAATTTTTTTAACGCACGATTAACACATGACCTGGCATTGTCTAATATGGAATGTGAAAAAATATTTCCCCCATTCCAACACATACCGACGTTTCAGTATGTCCTGTGTTTGCATTACTTGAAATAGGCCTACTGCTACACGGACTCACACGGGTGAAGACGCGCCTGATCTGGTGTCTCTCTCTGCTACTCCGAAGCCTGGAGGTTATTATCTAATTACGATCTCAGTGAAAACAAATTGTTTGAATGTTTTTTTGGTAATCTTGTGAACTAGCACAAATCTCTCTGCCACTATTCGAACATGTTACATATCTGATAGCAAAAATTGTTGAAACATCATGCTGTAACTAGGTTTTCTTTTATTTTGAGTTGGTATTAACCCCACCCATCCATGTTGATAACAGCATTAAAATGAAAATAAAGAAATAAATATGGGACAAAAATAAAATCAAGGGACATTTAGAATATATATAAAAAATGCTATTAATCACGATTAAATATTTTAAAGGTGCCCCGCCACACAAAGCCGTTTTTACCTGTTGCTTTTGGTATAGAATAGGTCTATATGACCTCGAGTTACACCGTGCATGTGAAAATGTAATACTGTCTTCGCTATCGGCAATAGCCCATTAAAAGAAATATGCAGAGAAATTAGGTCAATTTCAATCCATGGTCTGTACTACGTAGTATAGACCACGTTACAGCCATTGGCTGACTGAGGAGAATTATCACCCAATCCATGCTCTCCTGTATTTGACTAAAGCCCGCCCCTTGAAATACTCGCGAAAAAGAAGGAATATCCATGAAATGGTAACAGGCAACTATTTTTAGTTTTAACTGAATATCAAGACGTTAGTGAGTTTAGCTTTGGCTATGAATTTAGCAAACTGCTAACTCATCTAGCTGCTAGTCCATCATTTATTCAGTGTCCTGTATATTTTGGGAAGAACTTGTCAACTTGGCGAATTCAACAGTCTTGGTAAGTGTAACGTTAATCTGACTGTGGATATAGGCAAACAGTTGGTTACTCTTGCAATAAGTAGGCTATCTGATTATGTTGGCTACTGTGACATCCTGACTATGTAGTAAGCTTACCTTTGCAAAGTGGCCGTTTACAATCTGCAAGCTAGGTTGGTGCAGATATCCTCTTTCTCGGTTTCATGATAATATTCCAAGGTTTTATTTTTTTGTACCTCGCAATTCGCAATTAGAACTAATGTAAATATTCGGCCCATGTGCTTTACAGCGTCGAGCTTCAGCAGCGAATCAGAGCGCAGCCCATTGTGACAGTGGAAAAAAAAAAAAAAACGGAAGAACCGCATGAAATTTTCGAAGGCTATTCCTACACTCTGCAAACGATCTCATTACGTCTCCTTGGACCGTTCTCAGTCCAAGTGAAGTCGCATACCCTATTTGTAGACCTCAAAGAACAATTTAAATACCCTGTAGTGGTGTGGCATGGCACCTTTAATCGCTTGACAGCACTAAAATAGACCTACGTTATGATATCTATCATTCACAACCTCAATAAATGGCCCCTCGAGTCATTGAAAAAAAAGTTTGTGGCCCCTCATCATTTCTATTTGAGTACCCTGACCTAGAGTTTAACATGGACGGCCCAACAGCTTTAAACCACATCACTACTGATGTGTGGCCTCTAAGGTAAGGTCAAGTAATTAATATCAGATATTCATATACAAACCGGATTCCAGAAAAAAACTGCTGTTTATATGTTATCGGCCACTTTATGCCCAAGTGGGAAGCACAGCAAGTTGGTTTTTATCTTTGTTTTTCATTTAATGTTTAGCAACCTGCTCGATTTGTGGGTTAAGAATAAAGTGGCCCACAATAGGTGGCTCACTTACAAGAGGTGGTGAAGGAAACGGAAGAGAAAGACAGAGGCCATCTCCGTAATGGCATACTGCTATGCTACATGTGCTACATACTGCTTGTGCCCCACACTAGGCCCACTGCTTCACACACACACTAGGCCCACTGCTTCACACAATGAATTAATTAGCTGCAGGTGCTCTATCTGACTGGCTGAGCTCCATACACTACTTCCTAGTATGCAGCATGGTAGGCATTTTAACGTTCTGTTTTTTTTCTCTCTCTCTTTTCATGTATTATGCCAGCTACTGTGGAGTTAATAGGGCAATGCCATGGCAAGTTAACTAAGAGTGTGGCCACACAGGGATGGTAATGTGATTATGGTATGCTATTGATCATTGTTTAATTATTAGGCTGAGCTATGTAGTTTTTGTTGTGTTTTTTTTTGTTAGGGACAGAGTGTTGTTTGTGAAAGGGTGAGGGCCCCCTTTGAGTAAAAGATATATATTAGTGGTGGGCCGTTAACAGCGTTAACGTACTGCGTAAATGACAGACTCATATCGGGCGATAAATAAATTAACGGCATTAATCTATTCTCAAAGTTGTCTCTATTGCATCGCGAATGAATCCATTCCATTTTATTAATAGCGAATGCACACCACTGGGAATCCGGGTTTTGCATTACCAACAAGATTAATTTAATCTAGATTAATTTCAAATTTACAGTGAGATTAATCTAGATTTAAAAAAAAAAAAATATATATGACCACCACTAATGAAATTATTAAGTTCACATTTAGGCTATGCAGACGGCAGTGATGCAGCTTGTAAAGCAGCGGCCTAGTGTTTTATTATGTTTGTTGTTGACCAATGGACAATATTGTGACTATTAATACCCAATTTGAAAACATACATGTTTTATTTCCCACAGCTGACATGGAATGATATTAACCGGTTCAGGAACTATATTTTTTTGTTCCAACTGGTTCAGAACAAACCAATTGGCAAAAAATTCTGGTTCAAAGCCCTGGTTAGTAGTACAGGTTATTGAACCCAATCATTGTACACATGATAGGAAGGGCCAAAATTAGGGCAAAAAATTGTTTGTCGTCTATAGTTGTGGTTGGGCAGCAAAGAGCTGTCAACCAGAGTCAGGGGTTGACGTTTTTTTTTTTTTTTAAGTTACCTTGAGAGGGATGGCTTTATCAAGCTTGATTTCAGCAATGTCGCTAGGAGAATCATCTGTGCTGTAAGTGCCTTTGACCAGCTCGAGTGATGTCCATCTATGGGAGTGGGCAGAATCTCCTGGGTGCTCTGTCTGGGCCTGATTAAAGAGAAGAAAGAATGTAGGAGATTGTTTGGCTCTTCACCGAAGTAACCACACAATGAGAGCAATCATCCCTCTAAGGCAATGATTTACATAAGTTTACACAATTTTAATTGAGGAATTCAAAATATTTAGTCTCTTACATCATCTGCAAGCACCTCCAGCTCGTACTCATGAATACCGCCTCCACCGTAGACACAAAATCCCACCAGTACCACACCTTGCTTGTCAACACTAAAGCAGATGGCATCCGGTGAGCCGTTGCCAGTATTCCAGCTGCGGCCCTGGCTCGTTTTAGTGAAGCGGCTGGGTGAGGACTTCACAGAATGCAAAGAGTTTAGCCCGTCCATCTGAAAGAGTCAAATGCTATTGGCTTTAACAGGAGTAAATAGTACTGTGTTTTTTTCTTTCTGTGACTGTGAACTTGTAGACTCTGTGTGAGTAAACTTGTGGAGAATGTGAATGCTGAGGGATGTTCCATTAACTTTCCAATGTTTGGAGGTTAATTATGTTTGTATAATGACCTCTGCAAAAGTCGCTAATACAGTCATAAATTAGGTATGTATTAATGGCTAATGTGTTACGAAAAATGGTCTTGGTGCATAATGATTAAGATACTAAGCATGCAAAATAAGAGAGATGCCATTTACTTGATTTAATACAGGATGTCTTAAGGGAATAAGCCAACTGTTAGTGGCTGAATCAAATCCCACTCCACAAAAAAAAATCCTCACCTCAGAGCCAAGAGCTGAGGCGGTAAGTTCACTGACAATGCTGGCCAGTAATCCACAGGTATTAGACACCAAGTGAGGGGAGAAAAGCTCAACCTCTTTCCTCAGGCTCTTCCTCACTGGTAGTACAACAATCACCAGCATCTTCTCAAGAACCTCACGAAAACTGGTCATACCCATTAAATTCTCTTCATTCTGTACAGTAAAAAGAAAAGCCCAAAAAATGTTCATCAATCATTTGGAACAGCAGGAAAAACAACCAAAAAAAATAGAATTCCTGGTAAATTACAGGTGCATGACAATACAAAATGTAGAATCTAGAGGTGTAAATTGTGGCTGCATTGTTCTTGTTGATAATCATGGTAGTAGCTTAGGTAACTGAAGGAGTTTGCACTCGTCGAGTGCATGTTTGATGCAAGTCATACTTCAAAGTTCCTGTTATGATATTAAAAGAATTAATTATTCGAATGCACTATTCGAAATCCAATGCTAGATCGAATATTTGAATATTTGAAAATCGTGTCCCATCCCTACTGTAATTAATGACAATCAATCACCTTTTGATGATTCCGGATGTCATAGAAAGCTGCATGTTCTGGGTGTATGCTGAAACGATCTCCTTCACAGTAGTTTCTTTGTTGTATGAAATAAAATTGCACTTAATATTATTACCTCCGTCAAGGAGGTTATGTTTTCAGTCGCGTTGGTTTGTCTGTCTGTTTGTTTGTCTGTTTGTCAGCAGAATAACTCAAATACTGCACGGATTTTGATGAAATTTTCAGACAATATGTATTCTGGGACAAGCAAGAGCTGATTCAATTTTGGTGCCGATCGGTGATCCAGAACATGATCTGGAATTTATATTGTGCCTGTGACCACATTGCCTTGGCGGAGGTCTGCGCTCTCTGTGCGCTTTTTCTAGTTACCTCCGGAGGAGGTATTGTTTTGCTCGGCGTGTGTGTGTCCATGTGTGAGTGTGTGTGTGTGTGTCTGTCTGTCTGTGTACAAAATAACTCGAAAAGTACTGCATGGATTTGGATGAAATTTTTGCACAACGGCTGTATTGGTACCAGTAAGAACTGATAAAATTTTGGTGATTGGTTGACTGGAACACTATCTGGAATTTATTTTGCGAATTGTTCATTTTCACATGGGCTACACTTCACATTACACTGCCCCGCCATCTAGTGTTTGTGCAGCGAAAATATTCCAGTAGGCACCGCGTCGGTTCATAGCTAGTTATATTACCGGTAGTGTTCATTTCATTCTATCATCGCCAATCCGCGCCGGTTTTTTCATCAGGGATAGTATTAGCCGTGCCGGTTCATTGTTGGATAGTAGCCATCATTGCCGAGCCAGTGTGGGTAGACGTGAGCAGTGGAAGCCCCCTAGCAGGACTGGGAATAGTTCGGCAATGGATTTTGCAGTTTACAACGAGCGTGAGACACACAATTAGCACTGTTTACACACGCTCTCACCCCACACTTGCCCCCTCACACGCATATTTTTTTAGGCTAGACCCCAGTCAGACACGCAGCAAACAAAGTAGAGCGCAGAGGAGCGCACAGGCGGTGACACACACCAGCCACTGTCGATCACCTTGGACGCACTTACAGCAGTTGCTGTCTGTGCTACATGTCATTTAATAGGCTACTATTTGATCACCATCTGGTGGCAAAAGTTTTCAAACTTTCTCTGCTCCAATAGAGCAATCCCAAAATAAAATGTGAATGTGAAATCTCAGTGTGAATGTAAAAATTGAGAGCGATATCTGTTCTATTTGAGTGATACGTGACTCTATAGTCCTGCCTATTCTTGGTTAAATTGATGGAATTTCCATACTGATCTGGAATCAGAGATTTATTCCCGATCATGGCGAACTGAGAGGATCCTTGTCAGTCCGATCAAACACTACAGAAAGCGCATACCGGCTCATTTGCGCTAGAGCAATAAAAGTTTACCTCGTCCACTGATGCATCGCGCAAAAATTGCGGTAAACATAGGCAGTAAGGTTAATGCAAAGGTAAATGTGGGCTACAATAATCCACAATAAATTTTTGATAGCCTTCATTCTGCAAGATATTTCATCTGATATGAGGTCCACCTTTTTTCCTCCATTTGGCTACTTTGACAAAATCAAACGTGGCCATAAGATGCTCTACTTTATTATTTTATTGATGTCCTGTTACATCCTTTACCATGTCACACAGATTGCTCTTCTGCTACTGTATCTAGATTTGTGGGGAAAAAATATTTCCCCTTTAGGACTAGGCTACTTTCTCTCTTAAAGTGAAATCTGGGGTAGGCCTATTCACATAAACTCTCATCAGAGAACAGTAAATCTGGGAGAGAATGCGGTACCAGACAGGGGAGGATGTCTTTCAGTTTGTTGTAATAGACATTTCACAGGTTTCCCATTTTGGTATTTTGATAGGCCTATTTCCTTAGACCCTTTAAAAAGCTTCTGTTAGGTAGCGATCTGCTCTTGCTCCTGAGCTATCTGTAGGGGACCCCTGAACTACAGTATAGCCAGACAAAATAGCACCAGAGAATACCACATCCTGATCAATTTAAGATGGCCTACAATTACTGTATGTAGCCTAATCCAACAAGAAATTAGACCATGTCATGTCTGCATTCAAGCCAAATAAAATAACTCATATAGGCTGTTATAATTTGTTTTAAGTGAATGCTCTGCAATAATAATAATATTATAATAATAATAATCATAATAATAGTATTAATAATAATAATGTAGCTAGGGATGCACCGATACCACTTTTTTAAAAAACGATACGAGTACGAGTACTTTTGCATGTGTACTTGCCGATACCCAGTACCGATACCGATATTTCTGACATTGGGTTTTCCTTGAAAGTGAGGTAAATTGAGTGGAAATTATTTTATTTAATACATTTATAAATGTATTAATTTGTTCAAGTCTGAAAACAATCTAAAAAAACTAACAAAAAACTTTCATCAAACTAATAAAATATAATGTGCAGCATGCAGTAGGCCTAGTTGACAAAAGCAAAGACAGAATGTAGTCAAGAAAAACAGAATGTACTGTATGTCATCGTGGTTTAAGTCACTGAATTTTATTAAGCAGCTCAAAATATTTACAGCAAGTTTTTTGTTTTGTTTTTCTTTTTAACATTATGAAATGTTATGTAGCCTAAATAATTGTATGTGGGTGTTAAAACAAAAATAGACTGGAATATTCACATGAAACAGTGGCAATAGTGTCTGCTGTAATAACATGGTACAATCCACCCCTCTGGCTCAAAGAGTAATGGCGCAACCTGCCCAGCTTTGATTGTGACTAGCTGGCTACATGTGCTCAGAACGGCACCATAAAATTTACGCACACAGAGAAAACTGAACATGTAACTTTTTTGTAATATACAAATGGTTTATTTATATGATCCAATTGGGTTTGGCTCATTTGTGCTCGGGAGACATTGACATGTTGTTTTTAATTCGCAACTAAAGTTTATGTTTGGCTAACCACTGTTGATCATGGCATATCTCAGTAGCCTGCAATGAAATGCAACAAAGCTGTTGATTGTAGCCTTATAGCCACCTTACTTAATCACCAGCTCGTAGCAGTACAGATTTTACAATGTGCCTTATTCATGTCGTCGTCATTTATCTCAAAGAATTCCCACATTGCTGACATTGCTGATTGGTCTCACTGGAAAATGTGTTCCATCGTCTAATGCTTTCAGTTTCTCACTCGCTACTAGCCGCCAGAGACGCTAACAGATCACCGAGGCCAAATTTTCAGGTCGTCAGTCTCCCCCTAGAGGCTGAAGTCGTTTAGGACAATTCCACACAGCTAGTGTGTTCATTTTTGATGCGGTGAAAATAGTCCATTCATTGTTGAATGGTATCGGTGCGTGGTATCGGCAGTGTATGTACGAATACGAGTATGAGTATTTTAACGAAGTATTGGCCGATACCCGATACTGGTATCGGTATCGGTGCATCCCTAAATGTAGCCTTACTGGAAGTAGCAGAACCTTGCCAGGCACTAAGTTTGCATTCCCACCTAATGGTCAAGCCTCAACTTTTGTGTTGTCCAAACTATGTTTCTTGAATGTACAGATGATTACAGTAATTTATTTGTATTATTTTCATGAGCATATTGTGTCTTGCTCAGTAGAGGGATGTCAGGATAATTCTAGGGGCCTGGCACAAACAGGAACATATTTTAATACTCTATTCTAATTATGAGAGCATTTTCAATACTGTATTGTTTAAGCACCCTTATTTGTTGATCACAAGCTGGATGCTCAGCTTTACTGATTTACTTGTGAAGGCCTAACAAAACAGGACACAGAAATTATGAATATTAATCACATGTAATTTAGGTAATGCATATCACCAGCAAGCCACCTCAAAATCCACCACATTGCAGGAAATCACATCAACGAATGGAAAATTTACGGGGGGCAGCCAGCCCCCCCCCCCCTCCCCCTCCCCCTCCCCATTTGATTGTATTGTGCATCCCCCGCAGGATGGTCCCAAAAACACCACAATGACGGGATCATTAAAAATTAGCTACAGATTTCTCACACAGGCCTACCACTGCTCCCTCCTCCTTTGGTTTAGCGTGTGCCGGGAAAATGGTGGCCCTTAATAACTTTATCAGAGTGTCACGTCTCATTTCATGCTTGCAAGCGGTTTCATGTTTGGATGAATATCATGCCTAGCTTCCATGAGCCAAAATTCAAGTTAGTTTTACTTTAGACAATCGGCAGATATTGCAACGGTGCAATGCATATTCGCGTATCCATTGAATGTCGAATTTGAACCCATCTTTGCTGCAGTTACTTTCTCCGTTATAGCCGCTACATGAATTAAACATACACAAACTCTTACAGAAATAAGGGTTACACCTACCTACTTTTGAAAGACAATAATCAAATAACAATGTTGAACAATTTATTGTGAGTAAATAATTTGGACTTTTGTATGGATATCTATGGCTTGGCGCACTTTACTGCCAGTGGAATTTCAAATGTTGAGTGCTGAATCTGTACAGGACGACTAGTCTCTAAAAAATGTTGGTAAATGCACAGAGGCTTATTACCTCCGCCAAGGAGGCAATGTTTTCGGTCGCGTTGGTTTGTCTGTCTGTCTGTCTGTCAACAGGATAACTCGAAAAGTACTGCACGGATTTGGATGACATTTTCTGATAATATGTGTATATTCGGACAAGCAAGAAGTGATACGGTTTTGGTGCCTATCTGTGATCCAGAACATGATCTGGAATTTATATTGTGTCTGTGACCACATTGCCTTGGCGGAGGTCTGCGCTCTCTGAGCGCTTTTCTAGTTACTATTTTTTTGGTGGTTTAGTGTTTTGGCAATAGGTCAGCTGCTATTTTTGGCTTGCTGTTGTGGTTAAACTGTTGTATGAAAGGTAAAAGTCATGTTAACAATAGATATTCTGTATGTTAGTTGTGGTCAACTTTAACATTAAAAGCAATATCAGTAGACTGCCATTTATCTTTTTTTTTTTTTTATAAAGATTCATTCAGGGTATCTGCACATTTTCAATCAACAAATTTAATGACTTTTAAGACCTTTTTAAGACCTCCAAAAATAAAATTTAAGACCATTCCCAAGGCAAAAATATAACCGCCTGTCAGTCTTAGACCGGCACATAGTATAGGTGCGTACCGGCTTAATTTCACCTCTGATTACAAGTTGACGGCAAGTTGTCTGACAGTCCAGAATGCAAGAAGGATTTTAGGACTAAATAAGTATAGCCTACAGTGTAGTGTACTATAGCATGGAAATAATACACAGCACAGTATGGCACCATAAAAGCAAAGACAGAATAGTCAGGAAAAACAGACTATGTTATCTGCAATTGTTTCCATGGTTGAAATAATTGAACTTAATTGCTGACTGATGAGAGCATGAAAGGCTATCCCATTATTAGCATTCGATAGCCTGTAACTAGCCTATGATTTGGACATAAGCTTTTTGTATTTTAACAGCCTGCTTTGATATTTTATGGAGAGCTTTATAAGGATAAGAATCTTAAATAATAGCCTAGGCTACACCAAACCAAACTTCCTCAGCTCAAAATATTTACAGCAAGTTTTTTTTTTTTTTTTTAAATTATGAAATGTTGTTATGTAGCCCTGTAACTTAAGCATAAAATAACCTGAGTAATTGTATGTGGGTGTTAAAACAAAAATAAATACCACCAACTGCAATATTCACATGAAACAATGGTAATACCAAGTGTCTGCTGTAATAACATGATACAGTCCACCCCTCCCCTCTGGCTGAAGGTGTAATAGCGGAACCTGCCAAACTTTGATTGAGACGTAGAGCCATCATGTGCACAGAACGGTGGAATGGAGCCCGCACAAAAAAATTACGTACACAGAGAAAACGGAAATATAACTTTTCCCTAATATACAATTGGTTTATCACCAACATGCGGTCCAACGTACGGTCTAAAAGCAATCACACGAGTGCCTTGTAATATGTAGAAAAGGTTACAAACCACTAGCAAAGTTGGCATCGGTTATATCGTGTAGATTAAGCAGAAGGTAGTGAAACGCGAAAGAGTGACTTTACTAGGCCCTAGGCCTACTTGATCTTTCAAAGAGCATTGACAGGTAGCTAGTGGGAGTGATACTTGCCCTAGTGGAGAAACTGGGCGGTTTGCTGCCTGCATCACGCTGTCGGATTTATCACCACATGCAACAGCGATGCAAACAGGAGAACACAACCAATAGTATTTAGCGCTATTTTACCAATTTCTCTGGACAGAACCTCTCGTGAATGAATGAATGCAAGAATTTTAAGACTTGACTAAATAACATTTAAGACATTTAAGAGATTTGGTTGAAAATGTGGATGTTTTTAAGACATTTTTAGGCCTTAAATTCACCTTTTCCAATTCAAGACTTTTTAAGACTTTTTAAGGATCCGCGGGGACCCTGTCATTGAGCATCCAATAATTGGAAGACATAGATCAGATTCCTGAACCCCAATTTTTAAGTCTGTAATTAGTATTTGGTGTACCATTCAGAACACAAGAAACATCTGTCTTTCGATGACACTGAAAAATTAATATATGCACTTGTCACCAGGCTTCCTGCAATGCTCTGTTCTCTGTTGGAGTGATACTTGTATGATACCCCTACAGCTAATTCAACATGCAGCTGCTTGAGCACTCACTAGAACTAAGAAATATGAACACACCTCTCCATTCTTGCTTCCTGTCAAAAGCCGAATTGGCTTCAAAATTCTCCTTATGACCTATAAAGCACTTAACGGTTTAGTCCCTGCATATATTACAGACCTATTTATTCTTTACTTCCCGGAGATCTCAACATGGCAATCTCCTTGAAAAAGTGACTATAGGCCTATATAAATCTACGATAGGGGAAGAGCTTTCTGCTACCAGGTGCATCCCTCCCTCTCGCTCTCCTTCTCTCCCTCTGTACATTCGCAAAGTGTACACTCGCAATACCTTTAAGTCTAGACTTAAAGTGATATACCACCATATGGGGAAATACCCTTTTTTCCATCTCTCCACAAGTTAAACAATTGAGTTGCTACGTTTCTTCAGTTCATTCAGCCATTCTGAGTATGGTGGTAGGACTTTTAGCTCCAGATTAGCATAGGTCATTAAATCAAATTAGATATTAACATTTAATTAAATTGAATTGAATTGAGTACTTAATTAATGGATCTATTGGATTGAGCCCATTTGGTTTAATGCTCTCCCTATGGTACTTACATGGCTGAGCTTCTCCATGTGTGACACCAGCAGTGGAAAACGATGAGCAAGGGCTGAATCATTCTCGGTGCTCACCTGCTTGACCAGTGAGCGAAGTAGTACCTCGCCGTCATAAGCAATTGGAAGAATAGAGGTCAGCTTTACTGAAGAATTGCACAAAGCTGACATCACTGCAGCAAGCAAACGGCTACTTGATGTGCGGAAATTTGCCTCTTGGATGTCCTAGAATGAGAGAACATGTGTCAGAAATGCTTAGATTCAAAAGTTTGTCTGTTTATTATTTAATAAGAAAGGTAACTTGTTCAACTGTGTCTTTTCAGCCATTACCATATGCATTCAGTCATTATTCATCATTGTTGCCTGTGATACTGTGGCATTTTATTAGGGTTGTGAGAATGCTACTTTACACTCTTTTGTGGGACAGACTTCCAGTTTACATTTAGCAGCAACACATCCACAAGTTTCTGCAGTCGCATACAATAAGGTCAAACACTGTTGAAGAAGAGCCTTTGCTCTGGACTTGATCAATTTGACAACTAGTGTAATATAACGAAATAGATCATTGTGCCCTTTTTATTTACATGATTATATATTATCCGGAGTGAATCAACACGTAGCCCAGCTGTTTTATGGTGCCAAGCATTATTGATAGATAATGAGACTGAGATAGCGAAATTGATTAGGTTTCGTTTTGACATGCCTCATTTGGTTAGTGTGAGCTGCCGTTTCGCAAACTCGGTCTACACTGCACGAAATACGATCATATAGGTGGCTATCAATGTTGCTTAGCACTATAAAACAGCAGGGCTACGTGTTGATTCACTCTGGATAATTCCTTTAATGAAGTTTAAACACATTTAAAATAAGTAAATAAACCTATCCTTTCTAGTGTTTTCTACTTTATGCATGAACTGCTGGTTTGCAAAGCTGAAAGTTTGACAGGAATAATATGATTTGTACACATGATAATATGGTTTGTCCACATAGCAATCCTTGTGTTCGTGTATCGGATCAATAAATATTAATGTACAGAGGATAACAAGAACACTGGATGATAATGATGTAATACACATGCCTAGACAAATGGTGGCGTGTTCACCAAGTAGAAGTCAAAGTGAAAGGACAGTGCCTGACCACAACTCCGGCGTTGTGACATTTTTCCCCTCTGGAGCACGTTTTCAAAAAATATTGTTTCAGGGACACCTAAAAAACTTTGCTCTGCGGACATTAGGCAAACATCCAAAACGATAAAATAATTTATTTTGTGATAAAATAATTTATTTTGTTATAAAATAGCCTACTTTATTTTACAATAAAATATTTTCATTTTTAATATCGTCTGTCAGCCTCTGAATTAGATACTTTCAGGATCTACCAGGATGCAAAGATCAAAGATTGACTGAGTTATTGCGATCAACTGGATGAAAACCCCCTGTTCTAAATGTTTTCATTCTCATTAAGTGTCCTTGGAGAGCACAACCATAATGAAAGAGATAGTACCAATGACAAACAATGAGGTTGGAGAGTAAGTCCTGTTCCCAATCCACCGAAAAAACACATAAACACAAAAAATTGTAGGAATAACACGCTTTATCTCCAGAAAAATACCTGATCCAAACAGTTGAGCAGGTCACACAGGCAGGCCCACTGGAGGGCAGGGGTCGGGTAGAAAGAATGAAAGCAGGCAGTGAAGGTGTTGTGACACTCCTGCAGAACAGCTTCCAGTAGTATGAGAGGCTGGCTGAGGTAGCCCTGGGGGTCATTATCTAGCTTAGTTAAGCAGTTGTCCATGCCCTCCGATAGGATCTTCTTCAGTAAGCTGCGTGTCTTGCCCACACATTCTGCCAGCTTGCTTGACTCTTCTACCACGGCCTTTGAAGTGGCTGAATAAAGTGAATAATAAGAGATTTTAATTTATTAATTTAGGAAAGACAGAAAGCGTACAAAATATTCTGATACAACACTCTCTGGCTGTTTTGAGGGCAATTTTACTACTTATCTACACATGTTATAGTTTTTATTTTTAAGGCACTCTAAGCTACTCATATCTGGCATTGTTTCATGTACTGCTACTTGCACACTTAATATCAAAAAGTTTGCATAAATTTCACTACAGGGAGTGTGTCAGGAGACAGAGAATCTTCACATATTGTGATTGAAGGGATTCTCTAGAATCTGGCAGTATCAGACTCATGATGGCGGGATACTGTATGATTGAGCAATTTTACAAAATGTACAAATATTCTTTTCATTTTAACATTTTATCCATTTAAACAGCACAGAGAAGAAATGGTTTGAAATAGACACAGAACTTCAGTGCACTGCTCTCTTATGCTGTCTGACTTTGACAGACAGCTGACGTGATTGTTACAGCGACAAACTGAGTTTGTTGGACATTGAGTGTTTGCATTGTGTGTGTTTGTGTGCTTATTATGACCGCCGCAGCGTAGTGGTCATATAATGATGACATTCTGAATTTTGGGTCAACGATTCCCGGGACACCGTAACATGTAGCCCCAGTAGACTTTTATGGCAAAATTTTGTTTTGACACCGTAGCATGTAGCCCCAGTAGACTTTTACGGCAAAATTTTGTTTGGTCCCCGGGGGCCACTCAATCTTTGCGCTGCCCCCCCGCGAAAACCGAAAAATGCTGTTTTTCCAAAAGAACTACCTGACCCGTGACATTGAGGATGATGAAATGTTTATGGAATGTTGGTCTCAAGAGCCCACATCAACTTGGCTTATAACCAGTCATTTGTGATTTGCACCCCCATGGTAAAAAATTCAAATGCAATATTATACTGCTTTAATTGCCCCTATCTTTAGATCAGATGTAATGAACTGCACCAAATTTAACGTGTATGATGAACCTGACATCTTGTGGGAATGTGTCAAGTTTTGTGGAATTTCATTCATGGGGGGCTATAAAATAAATGAATTTATATGTACATTTAATGGCTGTACAACCATCAACTTGTAGGTGGTGCTATTAAGCAAAGGGTTATTGTTTGGGGATAATAGGCCTACTGTCTCTCTCTCTCTCTCACACACACACACACACACACACACACACACACACACACACACAGGGCAGAGAATGTGTAGAACTGAGCGGCGGTCATATTTTGTACCGCCATGCGGTACATCTAGTTATATTCTGTTTTGGGTGTGTGAAATATATCTAGAAACTCCATATTCCATTAATGTAATTAATTTTAATTTTGACTGCCCTAATAAAAATCAACTTCACATGTAATATGCTATTGGTAAGGACACAGTAGGTGGAGATACTGTACATACCTGATATGGGAAATATCTCACAAATGTATACCCGCAGCAGGCGGAGACAACAGGTCCCCACAAAGCGTAGGCGCTCTAGGTCCAGTAGGGTGGCTGTGTATTGAAAGCCCTTTAGTCCACGGAGTTCTTCCACACCCAGCACAAGTGTCGTCCAACTCCAGTGCAAGATACTCAGTAAGGACTCAAAACACTCCTGAAAAAAAAGAAAGAAAAAAAACACCAAATACAGTGTGCATTACAGCATTGCTTTTAGGAAACATACAGAACAACCCAATATGAAATCTCCTGAGTGAATAGCAAGCAAATGAACCCAAGTGTTAAAGAAACCACACACCCATCACAAAATAAATGTAAACCCATGAAGCTCCAGACTCTTAGCATGAATTGAAAGAAACAAGTCCACCAGATTAGTTTACCACTGCTAATGTAGAGGAACAAGGAAGATTAGATATTTAGACAAGGAACAGACTATTGATTTTTAGTGGTGATCTGGAACACCACCTTGAATTTGTTGTATCAGGGGTCCTGCCAGGCGAAAATCTGCATTCATCTAGTGATTTTTTATTTATTTTAATGTTCTCACACTCTCATGCACGCAGTGATCCCAATCTCACCAATATCCTCCTACCGCCTCTTACTCAAGTCACATACATTATTTTTTTTTAGTTGAGTTGAAATCCCATCAAAAGTAATTTCAGCAATAGACCTCTTGTGTGGCAAATAATGCAATCCCACACCAAAAAGGATTGTTGAAAAATTGGTAGTTGGTAGTGACATTGGTAGTTTTAAAATGCTAGTTATGGCCCTGAGTCTATCCATTGCTCAATAGTCATGCCTCCTCTCACACTGAGCTCAATTGCAAACTACACTAGCATGTTGATTTCCCTAAGGGATAAACATTTTGAAACAGGTCTACACTACTCTCAAAGGAGCATACAGAGCCACTGTTAGTGCCATTTTCCATATCTTAATTTATACTGACATAGTTTTGACATATTATTTAGAATTATATTTAGTAATTGCTTATCATAGCATGACTATAATTTTTATGACTGAATTATGAATAGTAATAGATGTTTGTGTACATGCACAGTATTTAGAATTTAAGTTAACTCATTGACTGCCAGCCGTTTTCAGAATAGAGAGTTCCATACTGCCAGAGGTTTTGGGGAATTCTGACTGTTTTTTAAAGAGCCACAGAATATTATGTGTTACGACTACATAAACAATGAAACTACCACAAGAAAGAGCAGACTCTCTTCTTTCACCAGAAAAAAAAGTTCGTTTCTACCCCTTTCCATTGCTTAGAAATCAGCAGGCGAACATAAGCTACTTTCTCCAAACACACCCGTTTTTTATCAAAAAAGGGAGAAAATTAGCGTTTTGTTTGACAACGTTAGTGTCTTGGATGCACGTTTTTTTCGGTCTATTAGCACGTCAAACATCGGGAAAATGTCTTCCTTTGATAAGACCACAAAAACAACAGTAACAGGGGGCTTTTGGTAATAAAATAGACATTGTTGTAACAAGGTAAATATATGCTATTTACAGGCTGTGACAGCGAAAACTCAGTGATCAACAACTGGCTCGCAAATTCTTACCTGACCCGGAACTGTGAGCTAGCTGGGCACTGAAACAAGTCACAACTGCCATTTCCGTTTGCCCAAGGTTGATCTCCTTCATCTCCCACGATCGGAACACTACTCGAACTACTATGGCAGTGACACATACTCTGATCGAGTGTGAACTGCCTAAATGTCTCCGATTTACGTCTGCACTTTGCTAGCGGCATATTTAGCCATGTCATTAGCTTTCTCTACTTCTCCCTTGGCCATACCTATGAATCTATGCTCATCTCACATCCAAAGTGACACACTGCCACCCTCAGGATCAATTTGGAACAACAATTTTCGACGGAGAATTCTGATATTTACAGACAAGGTTCCCTAGGTCTTTCTGCAGCCCTCCCCATTAAAAAACGCAGTTGACGTCTAAAGACGTCATTGGCAGTGAACGGCAGTATTTCAGTTGACGTCTAAAGACGTCATTGGCAGTCAATGAGTTAATCAGAGATGTCTACGAAATAGGTCCATGGTGAGCTATGAAGTCTGTGCTTGCGCAGATGGAGAAAGTAAACACTGCGTGATTAGTATTTTTTGTAAGAATTCAGGAAAGGATGGTGTGAATAAACCATTTTCTACCGTCGTTCAACCTCAAACATAGAGACTCGTTCTTTGTCTAAGAGTGGATAAGTGGATGAATAGGTTGAGAAAAACTTGCTGAGCACAGGAGGGAAAATTTAGCCACTAAAGCCACCCTCTCCGCAACATGGGACTCTGATGACATCACTGCTATGCTAATGCAGACACTGACTTTAAATTTGTAGTGAAAAGTTGACATAAAGTGTCTCTGTCACTACTGGCTCTTCTGAAACTTGCGAACAACGGTGAACTGAGGTTTTAATTTCTGTGGTGAGGAATATTCTGTGGTGAGGTGAATATTTCACTTTTCCAACATTCATGAAATCTTCAATAAAATGTACATCATAGACAGCATTTTCAGAATATTTCAGCAGTGTCTCAGAAAGGGAGGTTTGTCTTTTGATATGGGATCATACTCGTCTTATTTACATCAAAATAAATACCACATCGAGCAATGTAACGGGGTCACACTTATTAAATAGTAAACTGAACTGCCATCATGGCTGAAAGTGTTTGCATCAGATTTAGATTCGGAACCATTGCTGGCCTGTTCATGGATTTGTTCATACAACTTACCACTGAAACAGTCCTTGCAAAAGAGCGCTTCAGGATGTGGACAGGCTCACTGATCTGCTGCTTCCCCTTTGCTGTGTTGCCGTCGTTACATGGCAACCTACAGTAAAAGTGAAATGAGTTTCATGTTAAGAGACCTTGTTGCAAGAAAGAAAATACTAGAACTAGCTAAAGAAATGGCTTGTACTCACCTATATAACAGCTGAGGTATTTGGCCTGCATTCACATCAGTCCCATTATTGGACTTCTTTGAGCTCTTGAACTGAAACATCACGCTGCAATCAAGAAGACATTTTCCATTTTTTAACATTTTTTAAAATATTTTTTGGGCTTTTCCCCTTTAAAGTGATAGAATAGTATAGAGATGGGCAGGAATGGGTGCCCCATCAGGGCGCAAAATACAGGAGAATTAAAAAAAGCTAAAAAAATCTTTAAAGCTGCAGCTTTTAACTCATTACTTTGTTCTAAAGATGCTGCTTAAAAAATGTGCTTCCACAGTGATAATCCACCCTAGTTGAGTTTGTGTGTGTGTGTGAGGTCTATTGTTCATCTAGTGGCCTGTCGTCTATGGATATAGTGGGACATCTGTTTGTGGCAAGAGGGAGAAGGCAAAAAAGTTATCAGGTGGGAGGAGAAAGAAGGAGTAGGTGTGTGAGGGGATGAATCAAAGAATGCTGTACATGAAAGACAGCAGCAGGTAGGAACTCTGATGGAAACAACGTCACTTGTGTTCATCTATATGGATTAGGCTATGAACTTCACAGAAGACTAGATGTTAGTTGGCTAGCTAGATGTTAGGCAAACTGGCTAGATGTAGATGAAAACTGGCTAGGTGTTAGGCAAACTGGAATTGTGTGGCAATATATTACTGAAAGCGTGCATTTGGAACCTATAGTGGAGGTCATATTTGGTAAAAAAAATTAAATATGGTGTTTGTGTGAATTTCTATTTCGACTTACAGGTCTTTCAACCTTCTCCCCCCTTTTTGCATCCCTACATTGGCTTAGCCTGACACGCCAGACTATAACATGAATGTATAGTCTGGAGCCCAGTGATAGACCCCAGGGTAAAACTGCTAAAACTAATCAGCGCGACTAGCAACTAACAAGCGATTTAAACAACGCTAAGTCCGCCCAAAAACTCCCTGTCCAGATAACATTGTGATTAGCTAAACACCATGATGTCTGAATACAACCAAGAGCGTAAACAGCCCAGAAACAGCTCAGACGCAATCAAGGTCTGAGCTATGGCTGGTGCCTAGACCCACTCGCTGAGCAAATTAAATTTGCTACCGCTAGAGTGTGTCTAGAGTTCTAGGCTAACATTGTCTTGCTGTCAAAAGCCAAATTTCAAACTTCAACATAATCCTTCTGACCTATAAAACACTTAACAGCAAAGCTCCTGCATATATGACAAACCTAATTATCCCTTTGGGATACCCCTGAGATCCCAAAATGCAAATCAACTTGAAAATTCTATAAATCCATTAAACATATCTAAATCTATGTGGGAAGAGCTTTCTACTACCGGGCGCCTCTCCTCTGGAATTATCTCTCTTTACATTTGTGAAGTGGACACACTCAATAGCTTGAAGTCTAGACTTAAAGCCTTCCTCTTTAACGCCTCCTATAGATATGGATGGTGCATGTTCTATCATCTCTCCTCATGGGCTGCCTCTGTTGTTGCCTCTATCCTGGGGTAAGACACCTATTGGGGTGTTGAGCGGCTGTGCACCATACCCTAGTTATGCTGCTATAGCCTACCGCTACCACAATCTGCCGCTCTCTCTCCTTTTAGACCGATAGTATTAGCTATGAAGTGCTAACCTCTTAAACTGGCTTAACTCTTTATTTCTTCTGTCCCTATCTACTACAATAATCTCTGCTGAGTGTCAAGTCTGCTTTCTGCCCAGTCTCCCTGTCATCTGTCATATTTCACTGGACCCCAGTCAGTTGGGTTGAGACCAACTGCCAAAGGTTTCTACCAAAAATGTATTGAATTGAATTGAATGACATTGGATCCTCCAGCTGATCAGAACACTTCACTTGATGAGCACAACCTTCCTCTCTTATTTGCATTACACAGTTGATGGAAACTTATGCAGATGTGAATATTCTTGAGCTGCATTTTGTAAATATGAATATGAAATGCAAATAGTTGGATGGCTGCTGATTTTTAGTCATCTGTATTTAGTGAACAGTGGATAATTTGATTGATTTGTTTTCTTCTGACTTGAGGAAACATGTATTTTGTTGAACACTGTTCAACAAGCATAGTGTATTTTCATAAGACTCATGTCCATGTTTCAGAGCACTCATGGACGTGCTGAGCCTCTAGTGGTAAAAAAAGTAACTATAGTGCATGCAAAGCAATGTTATTATTATTCCACTTACCAAATTTGTGTGATTAATTCAGCTTCAACCATTCAACTTCACAACTTCATTTAACTACCAACACATAGTTCTGCAATTGGTGACCTGTACTACATTTAAACTTTTAGTTTTAGTTTTTTGGTCCCGGGAACCACTTCCACAATGACAAAGCACTCAACTTAGCACCCAACATGACAAACATGGCAACCAGCCTGGCAACAGCTTCCACCACCCTTGTTATGTCTTAAGAACCACTCCAACAATGACAATCTTGCAATGAACATGGCAACCAGAATTGCAACCACCGTAACCACCCTAGCATCGGCCTAGCATCAGCTTCCAGCACCCCTGTAATATTTTTGGAACCACTCCAACAACAACTCAACCCATGCCATGTTCCAGGAACCACTTCCACTATGATGACAAAGCACTAGACATAGCAACTTACATGATCAACGTAGCAACCAGCATAGCAACTGACATGTCTGCCCTAGCAACGGCCTTGCAACAACCTCAAGCAGCCCTGCAACGTCCCGGAAACCACTTCCACAATGATGACCAAGCACTCAACTTGGTACCCAACATGACCAACATGGAAACCAGCATAGCAACCATCATATCTACCCTAGCAACAGCCTGGCAACAGCTTCTAGCATCCTTGAAATGTCTTAGGAACCACTCCGAATATGATGATCTAGCAATGAACATAGCAACCAGCATGATCAACGTAGCAACCAGCATAGCAACCACCATATCCACCAGAGCAACTGCCTTGCAACAACCTTAAAGGGGACATAGAATAAATCAATTGAGTATTGTACATTGTTCTCTGATGTTAAAATGCAATGTATTAAAAAGTGTTATCTCCCTTCAGAACGTCATTCTCTTCTCTGATTGGCTGCTAGGTGACCATTATTTCTAGATAACTGCCTACTTTGGAAGTAGTTGCAAAAAATAACTGATTACCGTTCCATATGAATGTCTTTTAGTATGGTAACTATAACAACAATAAGCAGCCTTGTAGATCTACTTTCAACTGAAAGTAGTACCCAAACCGAACAGGTTAACTTCTTTTAAATTGGAGTAGCATGTTTCTTTTACATTCTATACGCTTCTTTAAATATACGAGAGATGAAAACAAACGGGAGATAAACGGGATAACGACCGCCGACGAGGTGACCAGTTCTACATAAATAATTGGCTTCGCGGAGTAACCCGTCTCCACGCTGCGCGCGCGGCAACTGTGTGACTGTGTGACTGTGTGTGGGCATTGGCCCATAAGTGTTATATGTATATATGTTACTGGGTGTGTAACCCCTACCTCTCGACTGCCCAAGACGAATTTCTCTTCTGAGACAATAAAGGCTAATCTAATCTAATCACCGGAGTTCTAAACTCCACGTCGCCAATTATTTATGTAGAACTGGTCGCCTCGTCGGCCGTTATCCCTTACATATTTTACAAGCCTAATTAACACCTCATATTTCAGATGTGTACTGAAATGCATTTTTTTGCTTAAACAACGCCCTGCTCTGGCAACCTCAATTGAACTGCAACGGCTTTGTACTATTTGACATCACTTGTAGGCTTTGTTCTAAATCACCTCTCTTAATTTATCACAGCCAATGTAATAGTGGTTTTCCACTCTAGGTCTCCTTTTAAGCAGCCGTGCCATGCTCCGGGAACAACTTCCACAATGATAACCAAGCACTACACATAGAAACCAACATGATCAACATAGCAACCAGCATAGCAACTGACATATCCGCCTTAGCAACGGCCTAGCGACAACATCAAGCACTCTTGCAACTGGCTAACAACAACTTCCACAATGATGACTTGACAATTTTCAATTCAATTCAATTCAATTCAATTCAACTCAGCAATTCAACTAAACAATCAACATTACTGTAGCAACTAGCATACTGTAGCAACATTAACGTAGCAACTAGCATAGCAACCACCATATCTGCCCTAGAAACGGCCTAGCAGCAACCCCAAGCAGCCCTGCAATGTCCCGAGAGCCACTTCCACGATGATGACCTAGCAATGCACATAGCAACCAATATGATCAGCATGGCAACCAGCGTAGCGATCACCATATCCGCCTTACCAACGGCCTAGCAGCAGCTTCCAGCATCCTTACAACGTCTTAGAACCACTCTCAAAATGATGACCTAGCAATCAACATAGCAACCAACATGATCAACGTAGCAACCAGCGTAGCACCCGCCATATCTACCGCCATTTGCAACGACCTAGCAACAACTTCAATGGCTTAGCAACTATGTCATGTTTTATTGCTATTGTCAGATATTTATGCACAAAAAATTAACTTCGATAAAACTTTTTAAAACTTTCTGCATGCACTATGTAATTTCCCTGGAATTACAATCTCTAATGTATTACAATATTTGCATCTTCTCCCAACATAGTTGCGTAGTTGTAGCAGAGTAGGTCAACATTAAATTCACATTTACCACATGTATGTCTTAATAATTGTGTTTGCAGGGTGCATTTACCTGTCATCAGTAGTTATAGTGGCTTGGCCATGTGAGCCACAGTCACTACTTGGACCAGATACACGAGCCCAGGCAACATACCACCACCCTTGCTGCAGCAGAACTGGCTCATCAAACATCATGGCATATTTCTCCCTGTTGAAACCCAGAGAGAGTCTGCTAATGCTTTGCCAAAAATTAACTGTGCTTAAATTGAGTTAGCATACTACAGCAAAAACCTTAAACTGTATCATCTTTTTTGATTTTATCACTAAAGCAATCAATTACCTGGCAGCACAGTCGTAGGCTAGTACATCAGTTTCAGCTAGTAGTTCACCATCTGTCTCATGATCGCCCCCATCTGGGCCGAGCTCAAACAGCTGCAACATAAAATGATTTTTGTAATCTATACATATACAAACAAAAAGTATGTGGAATGGGCAATGAAGTAAACATTAGGCTATCAAATCTTGTAGAGAAATACTATGCTCAGTGTTTCTCCCTGGAGTGTGTTGTAGTAAGTAAAAACATGTTGGAGGAATCATATGGAGTTTTTTCTGTGTTTTTTCATCTTTGAACATAGCTTTCAAGTCACGAGAACCTGAGATCTTTTAGCCATTTGTCACTAAATTCACATCTGCCCATAGGTTAGTATTTGCTCGTCTTGTCTGAAGGCTACAAGGAATTGTTGGACTTGGCCAAGTGAGAGCAGCACTGAGGTGTTCTCAAGTAAAGTGCGTGTCAAGCAAACGGTAAGCAGACCTACAGTATCCTAGGCCACAAACCTGCGTGCCGTGCACGGTATAATCACCTCAAAGATCATGCTTCAACCCTCTCTGATCACCTCAACAACAACGAATTTCTTTCTCAAAGAGTAAAAATCCTGTTAATGATGACACCAGAATACAATTTCACTGAATTTTTACACTAGTAATGGTATGCATGTAACAAATAAAACTCTCTGTATCCTTGTATCGATACAATGGAACGTCATTGCAAGTCATAGGTAAAGTGGCACGTTTCAATTGTTGAAGCGATTGCTATTGAGTCAAACATGTTTGATATTATTTTAACTGATACAATGAAATTGTAGTACACTCTGTCTATAGGCTAGGCCAAACTTGTTCTAATCATAATACACTGAAACTCAGGATGTCTGTTCCCAACCTTAGCTTTAATGTAATTAGTGGTGGGCATAGATTAATTTTTTTAATCTACATTAATCTCGCTGTAAATGTGAAATGAATCTAGATTAAAATGGCTCATTTGAATTCTTCCGATGTGCTGCTTAAATAATGACTCAAAGTAAGTCTTTGAGAGCGGGTCTCTCAAGCCAGGTGGCACATTAGAAATATTTGGATGGTGTTTGTGCCTCCAGTTTTACAAAAAAAAAAAAACTATTTAGTAGTACTGTTTTGATTCAATTATGACTGTTTTTAAACCTACTACTTCCTGGGATGATGAGATGAATGTGACACAGTAGGCCTACTTTATGGGTGCATTCTACTTTTTATTTTGTGTTTCCTTTAATCTTAGATGGAACACAACATGCAATGTTGCAAACAGTAATTCTCAACTTAAAAATAAGAAATAATTCCACACAATGAGCAAGCATGACATGGCACCTTACAGCCTTCATAACACAAAAATAAATATTGACTTAATACAGTTTAAATTTGTACTTTTAAAGTAGGCTTAGGCTAGGCTGAGCACAAAATTTAACTCTATACTTTTCTGAGATGCGTTTCATTCATGCCCATAACGGCTTATTTTGATTTCTGAAATCTGGCAACCCTAACCAAGAATAGACCTACCAGTAGGGTAAGCTTAGCATAGTATACATGCTACACCTATCCTACTACTTCATTAGTAATTGAACATTAACATGGCATGAGTTAATTTTGAGGACATACAATAATAGGATAAGGTTTAGCAAAAGCTACTTAAATGTGAGGTAGCAATGGGGCTGGTGTTCCCTCCTCCAGTGGCAGTTCGCACATTCACTACTTGCACTGACGACTCTCATCACTTTTAGCTTACATGCGGTGAGTTGTTGTTGGCAATGCAAAACCCGGAGCGGATTCCCAGCGGTATGCATTCACTATTGCATAAAATGGAATGGATCCTTTGGCGATGCAATAGAGACAACTTTGAGAATAGATTAATGGCGTTAATTTATTTATCGCCCGATAAGAGTCTGTCATTAACGCAGCACGTTAACACCGTTAACGACTCACCACTAATTGTAATATTCAGTGACAGTCAGACTTACCAAAAGTGAGTCTAACCAAAAATTTTAAATAAATAATAAATAACACTCTACATTGGCAAACAAAATTATAACCTTCTTTCAATCCTAGACTGACCTTGATTTTAGCAGTGTATTCTCCACGGCCACCAAACAAGCCTAGCCCACCAAGTAGGATATCAGTGTCTGCACAGAATCGGATAGCCTCCACTGAATGAGCTGAATACCCCCAGCCTCCTCCATGACCTGTACAAAGTCATCCATCACATGTTCTGTTAAACTTAAAACTACATAATGATCTACAAGTTTTTGAACAAGTCACAAGCATTAAACACATCATTGAATAAGTTACATTGTATTCTAAACATCCCACACTGCTACTCCACAAAGCTCATGTAATGTTTGAATTATGTGAGAAGTTGTTACACAGAGTATGAAATGTGGTGCATATATGTGGCTTAAAGTTTTTTGAAAATCCTGTGCACCATGCCCAAATCGTCTTCGAATTTAGTTTGGAATTTATCAGCACATAAAGTTGCCATACAAATCATGTGAAAGAAGACATGTTCCGTTTTGTTATTTTAGTACATTAGTTTTCATTTTGATTGGCACTTTCATTTATATGCATCACCGCTCGCAGGTGGATACCAACGGTTTATAACACCATGGACATTACTATACGTTAACACCACAAGCGATAAAATTGCTGTCTTGCTGAGGAATCCCAAAATGCTATGCAGGACAGTCTGTTTTCTCATTTTGCTCTAATTACTTATGATGTGCCCATTGACATTTGTTGCTGAAACACACCATAGCTAATTTACATGAAGCTGGGCATTTTTTAACTTCTCCATCAAGTTTCCCCAATTTATCACTCACGCTTTTGTTGCTTTAGTTGCTCTTGTCTATACAAAGAGAATAACTTCCATCAGTCTTGTTGCCTGTAACGCCCGTGGTGTGAACATACAGTTCGCCTATGTTCAAGTATTGAGCAGTTCATTTTTCTTTGCACGCTAGCATGATTGCCACTGGCCATTTCATTCCCCCCTCAACACACACACACACACACACACACACACACACTGGATCTTTGGATCTATATGATTCATGCAAATTACATATTTTGTAGTGAAAACACTGAATTTCACTGGAAAGCTACTAGTTTGAAGGTATGAATGAACATCAGGCTCTTACTTTCAAAGCGGTTAACAACACTGTAGTCTTCCTTGGAATACACCTTCATGACAGACTGGGTTTCCTCCTCAGAACAAGCCACACCAATCTTTAGCTCTTGCATGGCAGCCAATGTGTCAAGACACCCTGTAAAGTCACATTTTCAGAGGGATAAATAATGGGCTATGATAAACAGAAACTAAAGTGCCAAACATGGACTAGAACAACTCCTTGAGAGAAAATGAAGAGAAGTTTTATCTAGGGCCTGTGTCCACCAAATGCACTCAAAAACAGATTTTCTGAGTGCATCGTTCAGGTACTTACTGTTGCTAGGTTGACAACCATTTGACAAACATTTGCAGAATGTTGCTTCATGCTAATTAATTAGCCAACTAGCTAATTGAAAAGGCAGCATTCATTCAGCATTCAACTGTTCGAATATGACCTCAACAGGCAAAATAAGTTAACGTAATATTTCAGTGAAGTTGTTGATTCCTCTAGGAATTACAGTTTATTCATAATTTCTTTGTGGAAACTTTATACTCTTTATACTTTATACTTTTACTGGGCTGAATAAAATTTTCCCTTGCTCGTCCTGACAGTGTTGACAAGCAGTAAAGCACAGTTGAGCACTGCATTAAAAAAATGTCTCTGCTGAAGGCGCTTGAGGCTCATAGGATTTGTGACTCCTGATTCTTTTAACCACACAAAGTAAGCTCCTCTATTAGCAGGTTTACAACTTCCTCTAGGTTAACCACCTACTTGGAATACCCTACTGGAAACTGACCTTGTAAACTTAATAGATATGTACTACCAACACAAAACCCATATATATATATATATATATATATATATATATATATATATATATATATATATATATATTTATTTATTTATTGTTTTAATTAATTTAAAACTAGTCAGGCCATGGTTTTCCTAAGTAATTCTGCTCCATTTTCATCTCCCTGCAGTACTCGGCCTTGGATACATAATCTCCAATCCAATCAGCAAACTTTCAGAATGCAGCAGGAGAACACAATAGGCTATCAGTCAAGGGCTGATCCAACAGTTTTGAATGTAAAAATCTCCAGCAAGCAATCATTTTTCAATAGCCAAGACCCCAGACCTTCCTACCCTTTGAGCAGAAAAAAGTCAGGGGCTGGTTATGAGCAGGCTACTTTAAGACAAGTCGTACCCAAAATGTGCAGGGCGCCGTGGGAGCGAGTAGTTGTTGCATGTGGCCCAGAGGGCAAAGCTAACTCAGGGCTGAGGATACTACAGCGGCCTTGGATGTCTGATGTTGCAGGCATACGTGCATCAGCAATGACAGCATTGTAGCACCATATCTCACACGTATTAGGCAGGAACCTGAGACAAGAGATGAGAGATGTAAATAGAAGAAATATTAGAAGAATACAGCAACAATACAGAATTGGAGCTGTTAGAGTATTTAGCAATAATACAGTACAACAAAGACAACTATGATCATAAACAAATGCAAACATAAAAGCACTTAATTTACTCTATTGCTTTTGACTTTGACTGACCTCCAGAGGACATCATACACTGGATCTAAGCACAGCCCATATCCCTGCAGGTCTTCTTGTTCTGAATCATTAAAGGTTCTGCAACTGCCATCCACTTTGTTGATCAATAGGCATTTAAAAGGAGGTGGCTCTGATGCTGATGTTGGTACCAGACCTATATAGGATCGGAAGGTAATTTTTCAACATGAACCATTAAGAGTTAGAAACAAACCTTCAGAAAAGAAAAAGGAAAAGTTATAATTTACCATGCATTGCTTTTGTCAATGTCTACCCATGTTTTTCAGTTAAAGGTCCCATATTATGCCCTTTTCACAAAAAGTTTACAAAGCTCTCCAAGGTTCACTGACCATGTTTCTGAGGGAGTTTTTTTGAAAATACCTTTCTGTGCTTTCGTGACTGGCTAAAGGGGTCATTGCTATTCTGCGTGAACTATCTGCATCGTTCGTTTTTATGTCAAGAAATTCACGTTGTCTAAATAGGAGATGACTTTGCGCCCTCGTAGGTGTGGTTAGGCGGAAAGAACTACAGATGCTATTATACAGACACAGAAAAAAAGTCTGCTACTAACCGGGACAAACCTGGTCGTTTGTCAGTCACGCATTTCTGAAATGCTATTTTATGGGCGCACAACGCAATAAGAAATGCAATGCAAATAAGCTGCGACTATTCATGCCCCATTCCAGAACTGGGGGCATGCCCCAGGTTACTAGACGGCTGCAGCCAACACATGAAGTGTTGCCCCTAAACAACTGAAGGACACCTCACTTCACCATCATAGCTCACTTAGCAGTCTTACACTCTCATTTAGCTCACAAGTTTAAAATCTGGGGGTAATTATTGATCAAGATCTCTCTCTGAATAGCCATGTAAAGCACATCTCTAAAACATCCTTTCTTCACCTAAGAAACATTGCTAAGGTTAGAAAGTTCTTGTGCTTTGAGGATGCTGAAAAGCTAATAAATGCATTTGTTACCTCCAGACTCGACTACTGCAATGCTCTGTTCTCTGGGTGCAGTAACACCTGCATTAAAAGTCTACAGCTAATCCAAAATGCAGCAGCTAGAACACTCACTAGAACTAAGAAATATGAACATATCTCCCCCAGTCTAGCATCTCTACACTGGCTTCCTGTCAAAAGTCGAATTGACTTCAAAATCCTTCTCATGACGTATAAGGCACTTAAGGGAATAGTCCACCCTTTAATGAAATTGGGCTTTTGACACCATTTCCTGGTGTTACATATGTGGGTAAAAGCATTTGGGTCTCAATGTCTGCGTTTTCCTAGTATGGCAACCTCAATCTTAGCTCTTTTGTAGCTTTAGCTTAGCATAGGCTCTGGAATGAAAAGTAGCCAGAGAGCAAATATTTGGCAACATTACATTTCAGCACCTATGCTAAGCTAAAGCTAAGGCTAAAATTTGGGTTTCCGGACTAGGAAAACACAAGTATTGAGCCCAAAATGCCTTTACCCATAAATGTAACTCCAGGTAGGACGAAGAATAGCCAAATTTAAAGAAAAGGTGGACTATTCCTTTAATGGCTTAGCTCCTGCATGTATTACAGATTTACTTGTTCCATACCATCCAGGAAGACCTCTCCTTGAAAAAAGTGTCTATATCTAAAACTACATTTGGGAAAAGAGCTTTTGCCTATCGGGCACCTCTCCTATGGAATTCTATTCCTCCCTACATTCGTGAAGCGGACACTCTCAATACCTTTAAGTCTAGACTTAAAACCTTCCTCTTTGACATGTCCTTTAATCAGGAGTGGGGCATGGCATATCACCACTCCTCTTGGGCTTTCCTGGGAGGGCTACCTCTGCTGTTTTTCCAAGGTGAAACTGACCACCCCCTTCTGGGCTGGTGAGATGCCATGCACCATACCTTTGTTATGCTGCGATAGCCTAGTGCTGCCACTTACAGCATACTTGCCATCCTGTACAACCCTCTTTCTCCTCTCTCTCACTCCCTCTCCTCACTCTAGCATACAATATATGACACACTTATATCATGAAGTGATATCCTCTGAGACTGGCCTAATCCTTTTGTTTCTTTCTGTTTCTCTAGCCAAGGTTTCTTCCTAAAAAACAAATTATTTATAAAGCGAGGGGAGTTTTTCCTTGCCCCTGTTTCTCATGGATGCTTCCCATACTGTCTGTAAAGCACCGCGAGACAATGCACTGTATTTGAGCACTCTACGAATAAAATTGAATTGAATTGAATACATTAAGGTATTCCCCTGTATGATAGGCCAACCCGGTTTTGAATCCATCTGCCTACATATCTTCTCTCTGCAGAATGCATACATTCCCAAAGCCGACACAGGGGCACACATAGAATTTTTGTTCTTTATCTTTTAAATCCCTTTTACATCTCGATTTCTCTTTTGCCACCTGCAAACACTTCAACCACACCATAAAGCCTAGCTTGTCGTGTGCTGCTTATGGCCGGTAAAGACTACACAATTTCAGCCACGATTCTCTCGTTGCAGTCAAATTTTCTGGATCGTACGCGATTTTAAAAAAATCTGCGACAAGTGAGATCTTGTAATGTGACATGTTTGCAACCTACGAAAACCCCACGACAAAAAGTTTGGAATGTCATGGCATTTGCAATTTTGAGGAATCGCAATGACTTATGGAATGTTGACATCAAAGATTCTAAAGCGCAGTCCCACTAATGCCCATAGATATTATAAACCTAGCCTACCAGTCTTTTGTTTCTTTTGCCCATCTATACAGTTAATGTTTTTCTAGGTTACAAGTTACGCAGAAGCAGATCCGACAATCTATTTCCGCGACCACATCAAATTTCCATGTGTAATCCGCAAGGTGGTAAAGACGAAAGTTGAAAAATATAGGAGCTCAATTTGTTTACAGTTGCCAAGGCAACCACAGGCAAATGTTAGGCTGACTGAAGATAGTCAAAGTAAAGATGTCATTTCTCGTTAGAAATAAAAACTTTTATCAGCTTTTATTCATGTGGGAGCTTTGTATATTGCGTTTCCAAAGTGAAGTTTCTAGAGCATGGCACGAATGTTTGCTACGATTCTTATCCTTGTAGTGTGGCCAGTCCCCCGACAAAGATAACTCCCAAATTCATAGCTCTGTGATCGCATAGTGTGACATGTTGAATCGTGAGATAATATGTGAGGATTGTGTAGTCTGCACCGGCCATTAAATAATGACTAAAAGTAAGTCTTTAAGAGCGGGTTTTGATGGTTTTTGTGATTTTTAGATTGCAAGCTCCAGTTTTACATCAAAAACTATGTAGTGGCCTAATGTTTTGATTCAATTACAACCGTTTTAAACCTACTGCTGCCTGAGATAATGAGATGAATGCAACGCTAGAAGCCTAAGAGTCTGGCGTTAACACAGCATGTTAACGCTGTTAATGGCCCACCACTAGTTTTTATCAAACCCAAAGTGTGTGTAGAGGCAGTATAGACCTAAGAAACACATTCAAAAGCCATAAAAGGTGATTTTTGTTCATAATATGGGCCCTTTAGTCATTCCTCCCCCGATTATAATCATCAGATATCGCCATGAAACATTTCTGGATAATTATTCAATGTGAGACATAACCTGCAAAATGTGTCAGATAGAGGAATTTTAAGTTATATATAAACATACACATTACCAATAATATGTTTGCTCGCAAAGACCTCAGAGGTGGCAAGTACATGAGAATTGATGAGTGCTTCATCAATTCTGAGGAATGTCTGATCTCCACTGGCACCTATCCATGTTGCTTTACGACCATATTTAGCCCCGATGTTGGGCATAGGGGAAGGCTTAGCATTCCAATATGGCATGTCCAAAATGGGCCGACCAAGCTGCCCTTTCTGTAAAGAGAGAGTATTAAGCTTCTTAGCCAAGCCTATACAGAACATTAAAGTAACAGAATTAGATGAATTGCAAGTAAAGAATTGGATGAGAGGTTGGCAAGACAAAGTGACCTGACAAGGCATACTAACACACTGCAACAATGAGTATATAAAAGATTAACGGACAGTTATGGGATACTTTACCGAGAAGCTTCCAAAAGTGAAGACTTGTCCATCTGTGAGAAGTACAGCTGTGTGATTGCTACCTGCGGTCACCTGTACACTGGTGCCTGGTAGAGCTTGTACTAGCGTGGGAGACCCTCTGAATAAGAAAAACAACCTCAGGATTAGTAATGTAAAGAACATTTGTACAAGTTGTAACATTTAACGTAACGTAAATTACATGTACAAAATCATCTTCACATTCAATGGCTTATACAGACTAAAGTTTTCATGCAAATCATATTATCAATAAACAACTAGCGACATGGGCGATTTACATCATTGTTTATTGCTTTGCTTAGAGCCAGTGTGATTTTTCTACATTAATAATGAGAATATCATATGTTATATGTATGTATTAATTAGTGGTGGGCCGTAACGGGCGTTAACATAGCTAAACTCTTTAGCAGGGGATAAATAAATTAACGCTGTTAATCTATTCTCAAATAATAAGAAAAGCTGTAATGGGCAGATATGAATGAATTAATCTCAGAAAAGTATAGATCTTAATTTTGCACTCAACCTAGCCTATTTTAAAAGTACAACTTTAAACTGTATAAGTCAGTATTTATTTTTGTGTTAAGCAGGCTGTAAGGAGACATTTTATGCTCGCTCATTGTGTGAAATTATTATTTTTTACTATTTTTAAGTTGAGAATTACTGTTGACACACTGCATGATGTGTTACATCTAAAACTAAAGGAAACACAAAATAAAAAGTAGAATGCACCCATAAAATATGCTTATTGTGTCACATATATCTCTTTATCTCAGGCAGCAGTATCTTAAAAACAGCCATAATTGAATCAAAACAGTACTACATAGTTTTTGATGTAAATCTGGAGCCAACTATTTAAAAGGCACATAAACCATCCAAACATTTCTAATGTGCCACCTGGCATGAGAAACCCACTCTCAAAAACTTACTTACTTAATCTAAATGAATCTAGATTAATTCTAAATTTCTAGTGAGATTAATTTAGATTTAAATAAATGATGTATACCTAGTATACCTAGTCCTAGCAGGAGTTAGCCTTGCATAGAACATAGAACTTAACTCTTTACACCAAAATTCATCTATTTCTGAGGGGGGTTATCACATCTGAATATTTAATTTCTCAAAATTTCCCAGAATGTAACAAATCAATAGTTTCTGAGGTACACCAGGTCAAATTCAATAATGGAAGTGTCATTTTAAAGCTAAGAGCAACAGCCATCTGATTATATATACTTTGTACAATTAAACCCATTTTAACTAAATTACATTTTGACCTTTACTTTGAACTTGAATTTGACCTTGTGTATCATGTGACCTTCAAGCGACCCCTGGTCTAAAAGTTAGTCCAACATGTTTTCTAGTCGATGTGAAAAAAATCAGATGTATAATATTTTTTGTTTGTGAGGATAGCTGGAACGTATCCATCCTATGGGCATAATAGGCCAAAAAAAGTTTTCTAAAAAGTAGTGCTGTCAAGCGATTAAAATATTTAATCGTGATTAATCGCATTTTTTCCGTAGTTAACTCATAATTAATCGCGATTAATCGCAAATTTCTTTCTATTCTAAATGTCCCTCGATTTCTTTTTGTCCCATTTTTATTTATTTATTTTCATTTTAATGCTGTTATCAGCATTCATTGGTGGGGGTGAATCCAATTTAAAATAAAAGAAAACCCAGTTACAGCATCAGAAATTATTAACATGTTCAAGTACTGCCAGAGAGATGTTGATGTCTTTTATGTTGCTAGTTCACATGTTTACAAAAAACATGAATGGTGGCCCTTTAAATTATACTAACCTATATTTTAAAGAGGCTCAATGAAAATATGGCATTATGGTCTACATGAGTAAACCTACAGTAGGCCTACATTGCATGAGCATACCTTTAAAATGCATTTTGCCATATTGGCAATTGCCCTGCAAGAAGCTCTCATTTTAGTGACAAGGTCATACGTTCAGAATCAGGTACGCTATAGGCTATGCCTCTCCTTTGCACAAATTCTCTCTCTCAGTTGCGCTCCAACCTGTTTCACCTCTCTCACTCGCGCTGCAATTTTGAAACTTATATTAGCCTATTTGCGGGGTATTCAGTTCAAGAGAAGGGATTTCTAAGTGACAACATTAATCCTCAAGCTAGTTAACAACCTAAATATGCGAACATGCGAGTGAGCGTCAACGATTGTGTCGGTAAAATATTTGTTTTCACTGACATCAAATGACGCTCACAAACATTCTCTCTCTCAGTTGTGCTCCGACCTTCACCTCTCTCACTCGCGCTGCAATTTTGAAACTGATATTAGCCTATTTGCGGGGTATTCAGTTCAAGAGAAAGGATTTCTAAGTGACAACATTAATCCTCTATCTAATTAACAACCTAAATATGCGAACATGCGAGTGAAGGTCAACGATTGTGTCGGTAAAATATTTATTTTCACTGACATCGGAGTGTGGAGTGTGTGTGGAGTGTGTGTGTAGGCTACTGTTGGCATGAGTAGCCTAGGTTCTAGGCTAAGCAGTAGGCCTACTTCAAGCCTAGTACAAACACAGGACATACTGAAACGTCGGGAGGTGTTGGAATGTCGGAGATATTTTTTTTTCACATTCCATTGATAATGGCGGGTCAAATGCGTTAATCGCGCGTTAAAAAAATTGACGGCGTTAAAATGGGTTTGCGTTAACGCTGTTATTAACGCGTTAAACTGACAGCACTACTAAAAAGATAATGTCTTTTTACACGGCTATTCAGTGTGCCTTATAGATCGGAAAATAGAGTACAAAACGAACCAGCTATCGGACTTAACATTCTACTTGTTACTCACAGATGTGGTGTAGTTTTATTCAGCTGAATTTCAGCTTTAGGTCTATGTGTACTGTATGATGCTGACATTTATTGTTCTCTACATATTACCAGATATTACCTTGAGTTCACATCTCCATGTCCAAGCTGTCCATGTTGTCCATAGCCAAATGTGTATACATCCCCATTTTCCATTAGAACCACTGAAACACAATAAATGAAACTTTGAAGCAATGTTTGAAAGATTATGTTGCAGTGGGTTTTATCCCATAGAATAATCTGCAATATTATGAATAATTCAAAATAATTATTAAATATTATTTGTAAATATTAAAAAAGAACCTTATTGAAACAGAAATAAACTATTCACCTTATTTAAATATCTCATACCAAAATAAGCAGTGTTAAAAAGGTAAACGGGAGGTTTTACTGCTTTATTTGCAATGCATTTTTATTGAAAAGACATTCTAAAAGGAAAAAAAAAAAAAAAACACATACAAACCAAGACAAATGATCACAGACAGAACAAGATCTGATTGTTTGATCTTAACACTTTAATTATATTTAGATTGTTATATTTAGAGTTACAAAGTGAACATGTAGCACAGTGATACTAATGGATATTTCCCCTCATTTTGCAATGAAGATCATCTAGCTGCAGCAAAGGTAACTATGGTGTTGTTTACCTAATGCCGAGTTCACATTACACGATTTTAGCCACGACATGACAAAACAAGACACGTCTGTGAGCTCTCGAGTGTTCACACTTAACGACTAGCAGTTTCAGTATCGGGAGTCTCATGGTCGGGCGCGAGGCTGATCTGCGAGCTGTGTTCACACTACAAGACCTGGCCCAGACAGAGCCTAGGGTGCGCTGGTTGTGTCCACATTTGTATAATCAACACCATAACGTTAACGTTAGCATACAGACTATAACAGAGCCAGTTTACGGCTAAAAATGTCTCTGACTATAGGCTACAGGCATGACTGCAACTCATTAGTTTGCCACTGATCTCATGTCGTCTGTAGCTACTGTTTCGTCTTCGTTATTGCCGCAAAAATATTTTAGAATTATTGACGAGGTTATCTGGATGGCCAATTGTGTCCGTTTTTGCATGTAAACTTCACATGACTGTTTTCAAAGAAGGCTATTGCTTGGTGAAGAAGTGCAACTTCAAATATGGTTTTGGAGTTTGGAAATTTTAAAGATGACAACGTGAGTCATGTTTCTTGATTGGCTGTTGCCTGGAAAATCGCTTGCGACTTCTCCAAATATGTAACATGCTAAATGTCCCCCGACAACTTGCGTCGAACCAGCGACTGCCCTAAATCGTGTCGGAGAGCTGTTCACACATGACGACTTGTACTCGCAGATCCACTGCCGAGTTTCCCCACGACCACCTGTGATTTCTAATCGACCCTGCGACCTCAGAATCGGCTCTAAAATCGTGTAATGTGAACTCGCCTTAAGCAACACATTCAAACACTATGCTATAAAGAGGAATTAAGTGGCTGTTTCTTCGCAACAGATTGGGACGTTTTCAATCAAAGGCATGACTGAGATAACACTGTAGATGTGATTACAGACTACATTCATTTTTGTGTCAACACTGTGGTACCGAAAAAGAACATAAAAATGTACCCCAATAATAAGGATTACGTGACCCCCGCCATTAAAAACTGAATCAAACATTAAAAATAGAGCCTTCCGAAATAAAGATACAATGGAATTAAAGAGTGCTAAGGACACAAAAAAGATGTAAGAAGAAAAGCTAAAGCCATGACTTTGGGATATTGATTCATGATCTAACCCTGGATGATCTAATCCTGGATAAGCCTTGATTACTAGAACACTCTTTATTTTGGTGACACTCAGTCCACTCTCTTTAAATACAAATATAGATGTAAATAAATTTCAGATGGTGCAAAATGCAAACTCAGGGTGCTGTCTCTCAAGCATTAAAAACTCTGCAATGGTTACCAGTACAAAATTTCTCTTACTACTTAAGGCTTTAAATGAGCAAGCTTTCCTTCATTAAGGAACTTATACACTTTCACTGCTCTCCCAAAACTCTAAGGTATTTTGCATAACAATGCAAATAATCAGGGAAATCATTCAATTAATCGCAAAAACTTGAAAAACCTTCCATCCATGTCTCATAAAGGTCAAATAACACGGGAACACAGGAAATGTTTGCCTTGCTTGCTTACCGGAGTGATGGAAGCCACAGCTGACCTGTGCAGCCCGCAGCTCACTCTCAAAGCGCACTGCCCCAGGAGGATAAGTAGTGATCTTACTGGCATCTTTGTCTCCTCTCTCACTGCTTCCATCTGCACATGAAACATACAAATGAAAAGAAAAAATTAGCCTTAAAATGTAGATGTACATGTGGATATAATCATCATCAGGCTCAGGGTGCTTGCTCTTATTCCAAATCAAAATTCCAGACTTTTTCCAGACTTTTTCAAAACTGATTCTCCCCCCAAGACCTTGATTTTATATATTTTTACCCTTGTGTGCACATTGCCTATTTTTTTGGTTGACAAACCAGTTGTGTTAAGTTCATTTTAATAAAATTGAATGAAAAGACATAGATAAAACACTAGAGCCTAGATGATAAAACACACAGCCTGGCCAGAAGCTACACAAGCTTCGGATTGGATATTGTTCCAGTAGGCTATACATAGTAAGTATGATATGTATCCTATACGGTACGTGAGTATGACTGAAATCACAATACAGCACCCTGTTTTAGAACTCTATGTCCACCCATGAAAAATGACGTATGATTTACAGTTCTAAAACTGATATTTCCGGTCTTCGATTGCGATTGGTTGAAACGCGTTCTATGCCATTGTAAATCCAACCTTTAGCATGACTCCAGACGCATTTTGTTGTAAAATACTGCGCCATAGGAAAGTGAACGGAGCTGTGCTTGTGCATTACTTGCCAACCATAAGAGGTAACATATTTTTTGGTGGAGGAATTGGTATCAATGAATAACTCGCTAAATTTCTAGTGGTTGTGTCTTCCTTTAATGAAACCATTCCCAGTTAAAGTGGTAACAGTTTTAGAAACGCAATAAATCCCTCAAGTCCGATGGTACCATCAGCCTTTCAGGATTTATTGCTTACCTATGCCACTAATACACTGACAGGCATTACTGTGGTATCTCATTCTAAATCCATAGGTATTACAGGAGAACTTTTCATTGTTTTGCAATATATTTGCAGTCTATCACACCAGCGTTCTCCTGTATTATCAGAGAACACAAGTACATAGAAACAAAAAGTACATAGTGCATAAACTGAACTGGGCAGACAACATAAAGCATCTAGTCAAAAAGACTGTGAAAGACAGAAGACAAAACACAAAAAGATTAAGATCCTTCAACATCTGCAGGAAACTACCAGTCAGTGATTGCCAGTGTGCTGTTCTATGCTGTGGTGTGCTGGGGTGGCAGTTTATCAAAAGAGGACTCTACAAGGTTGGACAAGGAGATCAAACATGCCAACTCTGTGGCAGGCATGGAACTAGACATCCTGGGAACTACAGTACAGACCAAAAGTTTGGACACACCCCCTCATTCAATGTGATTCATTTATTTCCAGGACAATTTATATTGTAGATTCTCACTAAAGGCATCAAAATTATCAATGAACACATATGAAATGATGTGGTTAACAAAAAAAGTGTGAGATTATGACAAACTTTTGGACCTGAACCCAATCAAGATGGTTTGGGGTGAGCTGGACCGCAGAGTGAAGGCAAAAGAGCGGACAAGTTCTTAGCATCTCTGGGAATGAATAACTCTTCAAGACAGTTGGAAAACCATTTCAGGTGACTACCTCTTGAAGATCATCCAAAAAATAAAAAGAGGACAAAGCAGTTATCAAAACAAAAAAATGGATACTTCGATGAAACAAGAATATAAAACATGTTTTCAGTCATCTCACACTTTTGTTTTATTAAGTACATAATGCCACATGTTCATAAGTTTATTTATTTTGTAGATTGTCACTGAAGGCAAGTCATGAAAATAAAGTAAATAATTTAATGGGAAAGTGTGTCCAAACTTTTGGTCTGTACTGTATGTCTGAGAAAAGGACTTTCAACAAGCTGGTGGCCATCTTGGAAGATGCCAGCCATCCGATCCACTCCATAATGATCAGCCAGAGAAGCCTGTTCAGCAGCAGGCTGCCTCTTCCCAACTGTGACACAGACAGATTTTAAAAAAATCCTTCATTTTTGGGGGTGTAGAAAGGCAAGGACCAGGGTATAGGCTAGCCCACCAATGGACTACTTTTAATTGGACTTTTATTTATTTATCTATTTCTTTTTTAAACCAGCAGCTCCATTTTATGTCCATTGACTCTAATATGTGGCTATATGCTTCAATATATTTTAATGTCTTTAATGTCGCTCTATGTGTTGTGGATGTACCAATGCTGAGCTACTGAAGACTTGAATTTCCCTCTGGAAATATGAAAGTTTCTATCTATCTATCTATAGTCATAGGGATCCATTTGTGGTGGATCAAACCTAATGTGCCAAATTCAAAAGGGTAAATTAAATTGCAGCCAGGCATTTAATATCAAACACACTGAAATAAATAAATTGTAAATACCTACTGCGCTGGTGAGCTGCCATGCACCATACCTCAGTTATGCTGTGATGGCCTAATGCTGCCACTTGTTCCACATTTGCCATCCCCTACAACACACTCTACTTTAATGCTGCCCTAATATCGACACTGTCCCCTGACTCTTTCATTTGATTGACAGTCCAACAAACCATCCTGATGATCACTACCTAAATAATGAACTCCACTTGATGAACTCTACCTAAATGCTATCCAACCATTGACTATCCCTTGACTCTTCTACTTAACTGACTATCCTATAAACTATACTATGCCTACCATCTAGCAACTCTCAGACAATATTCTGTATTCTCTCTTACTCTGTGAAAACCATGGACAATCTATGGACCATGACTTGACCACTGACTGCAAAAGCAAAACTTTGAGGATTAAAGGGTAGAGTAAAAGAGATGGAGGGAAGGAACAAGGAGAAGGAGGAAGAAGCCTACAGCTTATAGGGGTCCATGTGTGTAGCATTCAATTACATTAGCATTGACCATCATCAACAGACCCAAAAAAATCTCTGTGAGTGACTTCACACACTTAGGCCATCCTTAAAATTACTATTGTTCAGGGCGCGCCATGGCTCGGCGTACTAGTGTGTCGTACCATAAATCCTGGGACCCGGGTTCGAGTCCGACCAGAGGTCATTTCCCGATCCTTACCCATCTCTCTCTCCCACTCATTTCCTGTCACTCTCTGTCCTATCAAATTAAAGGTAAAAAGCCATAAAAAACAAATTATTCTTCTTTGCCCTAACCACGTCCGACTCACATCAAATTGCACCCTATTATGTTTTTTCATCGCCCTTTAAGTCGACTTGAATGCATAATATGTAAAGCAAACTAGTAAACATTTTTTTCCCTGCAAATCACCCATATAAGTATCCCAATGGATAATTTTCATATTTAGTTAATTTGATGCAAAGTTCACAAGAACCTGCAAATTAACCAAAATTTTGAATAGGTGGATAGCGACAGCAGGTTGTCATGCAGAGCGGTACTGATTAAAGAATTTAATTCTGATTAAAGAACTTCATTCTCACCAACTCCCTATCTGGTGTCAAGGAAACAGGATCGTGCTTCAACAAGTTCAGCTGCTAGTTGACTAGGCTATATTTTACAGACAATAAGAATATAGGCTCAAAACTTCGACTGAAATTGCATTAAGGATAAAGAACTCAACATGTTCATTCATCTAAATGCTGTGACTACATGGTAATTTAAAAGCAGCTATTTTTTGAAGGCCTAGTCTCACCTGAAACCATCCAGGCCTGGTTTCCGGTAGCTTTTCATAACAGAAGAATGTGAATGTTGTGTGTTCATGTACAAGTTTAGAAGCATCTTATTACACCTGAAGGTCATACGGGAGAGAGGGGTGTAGGAGCACTCACCGACCTACCAAAATGTTTTGTTTTTTTTAATGACTGATGACTAATAAAAAGTTTAAAAATATATATACAGGTGCAGGTCATACAATTAGAATATCATGAAGAAGTTGATTTATTTCAGTAAATCCATTTTAAAAATTAAACTTGCATTATGTATGCATCCATCTCACACTAAATCTACAATAGGGGGAGGAGCTTTCTGTTACAGGTCATAGCCCTCTTTGAAGCAGACACTCTCAATTACCTTTAAGTGTAGACTTAAAACCTTCCTCTATGACATTTCCTATAGTTAGGGATGGTACGTGACATATCACTCCCCATGGGCGCCCTCTGAGGGACGGGATCAGTTGCCAGAGATGGATACCCTCTGGACCTACACACTCAACCGTCAAAACCGTCAAATCCATCAACATTGGTTGATAAATTGCCTATACAAATAAAATATACTTTGGACTCCACCTTGGACTTTACGCTGCCTACACAGCCAATAGTGTGCCAGACCGCAATAAAGATTCTTGCTGTACAGGGGTGGCTTGCCAGGCTAAGACTTCTATGTAAATATAATAAAGTATTTTTTTTTAAAAAGGGTCCCCTATTTTGATTTGACTTTCAGTTTTATCAAACACATTTTTTTTTCTCTTTTGGTTGCTATGATAATCATGTCAGTTCCTATGTTGGTTGCTAGGTTGCAACAGTGGAAGTGATTGCGATGATTGCATTAAGTGGTTGCTAGGTTGATGCTATGGTGAATGCTAGGGTGGTTCCTAGGTTAATCGCAGAGGGTGCTATGTTGGTTGCTAGGTTCCAGCTGGGCTGTTGCTAGGGTACTTGCTGATCTTAAATAAGTGTACCTAAGTAATACGTACACATACTGTAATTAGTTAATTAAACTACTCAACAGCATCCACTTCACACAGTACTGTATAAAACAGGAAAGTAATAAATAAGCAGGTTGACTGTATAAAACAAGTGATCAACACCCTCAAGAACGGAATGCTGTATTTTCTCTGTATAGGAATGGGAATGAGAGAAAAGAGGAAGAGAGGGAGAAATTATATAATTAAGCCCCGATGAACAGTGCAAAAGGGAATGTGTAGGGATGAAGTCAATGACTCCTGTTAAGACCATTATGTACCTTTGAGTTTGTCCCGTTTATGCTTTAGAGCCTGAAGGGGTCTTAGTCTGGCTAGGGCCTGCTCACGTTGGTTGATAAATATAGGACCAGGGAAAACAAGGGGGCCTGGAGAAGAAAGAAACTTTCACATGCATGGGCATAGCTAAAAAATGGTGTAGAAACAGCAATTTGGCATACTAACCTAGAAAATATCACTAACTAATAAGAATTATGCACCTCTCTAGCCTAATGCCACAACTAGCCACATCTCATTATGTGGGAATCTGTGAAGTGCGAAGAGAAAGTTGACATGTTCCACCACCCTAAACCAGTTGCAAGATGGTTTTAACTAGCTTTCTCGAAGAATCAAGATTTTTTTTTGTCACATGCATAAATGTAGCGGTACAAAAATCAGTGAAAGTGAATTTTGACTATATTGTTCAAATAAGAATTCTGATAAAATAAATAATGCTCATAAATAAATAAATAAATAAATAAATAAAACTAGGTAATTAAGAAGACCCGTATGGCTTGGGAGAAGAACCTCCTTCCCAGTCTCTCAGTTCTAGCCTTCAAAGAGCAGAAATCTTAACCTATTGTATTTCATCATAAAAGATTAAAATACAAGGCTTCAAATCATTAGGGAGGGGTGTAAATACCAAATACCACAATTGCCCTGCCCTGATTTTCTGATGCTGCTATGTGTTTCCAACACTCCCGTGTAATTTTTTTGAAAATATCTTCCAAAACCCCCCCCCCTACCCCAAAAATTACTTTATCCACCTAGAAAATGGGCATTTTTCGCCTATTATGACAGTTTTCCCACTGTTGTCCCAGGACTACATATGAATATGTTCAATATGGTCCTTTTAATGATCTTACATGTGTCATGTTATATCACAGTAGTACTTTGAACTATATAACTACAATGTCAAGGTCATAGTAAAGGTCAAAAGGTCACAAAATATTGATTTCGAAAGGGAAAATGTGTTTTTCGCCATCTTTAAATGGCTGTTCTAGCACAATGCATGAATTATGTTCATGATGGGGTCATTCAATGATTTTCTGTGTTATGGTGTATAGTAGGATGTGTTTTGTGCTATAAAAGGTCAAACATCAAGGTCATATTTAGTAAAATCAAAAGGTCACAAACGTGACAAATGCCAAATTAAAAAGAAAAAAAATATATAATAATACAACTAAATATTCTCACACTTTTTCAAATAATAAATGTTGTTATTGTGTTATGATACTGTGGTGAGGTTATGTCACTTAAAAGACGAGTTTTTAAAAGTCACCAGATTCGGCAAAAAAAATCAGCAGAGTCGCTTCATAGATGAAGCTTTGTCGTTAAATTGGCAAAGATGTTTGTGAATGGCAACGATTGTGAATCAGATCTTCATATTGATACTTTGCTTTTGGAAAACTGTGATGTGATGGGGTTTATTATTCATTGACAAAACCCTCTTCCATCATAACTGAAGTTTCACATGTGCAGTAAAGACAATAGCTTAACAATGGCATCTGGTGTTTATGGAACGCGGTCAAGGACCAAAAAAGAATTGGAAGGTGTTTCCTATTTGGAAGCTTCTGATCTTCCAAATAGTGTCTTGCCAAGGAAGGAGGACATCATTGAATCGATGATATACCTTCTTCGTCCGGCAAGAGCTGGGAAGGTGCAGCGAACTAGGTCTATGGCGGCCAAGATTCTTGCCTCTGCTCTAAAAGACCACTGGTTGTTCTGCAATGTATACACCATGAGAGAGCAATACATTGACTGCCTATAATTGTGAAGACAGATATTTGCATATCTCCATTAATGAATTTTGGTGAAAATTAACTATGTTATATTCCAAATATAGCTACAGTATTAATTTCAACAACTAGCTTAGTTCAAATCCTAGGGAAATCTGACAATAAGTCAAATATGAAAGTTTTTGTCAAACATTTATTCTGCAAAATGAGCATGCAGGGGGTCAGCTCTATGTTCCCACAGCTCTTTGTTCACACAGCTCTATGTTCCCACAGCCCTATGTTCCCACAGCCCTATGTTCCCACATTTCTTAGGAAATTTGGGAAATTGGACCCTACATTACCACAGCACCATGCTCTCACATTACAATGATTAAAAAAAAATTCGACCCTATTTTCCCACAGCAATATGTTCTGATAAGGGCATGTTTACACCAACACAGGCAATATTTATCCAGTTAGCCCTTCCGTTCACATTAGAATGGAGGATTCTGAAACTGATTCCAAAAATGTTGCTGAGGTAGATTTCAAAAATGATCACTGAGGTGGATGAATATAAAATCGTTGTGAAATGTGGATGCTAAACTAAACCCCACTACCTGGAAGGCACCATTGAGAGCAAATAATACCAAAGATTGAATCTTGCTTGAACTTACATAGGGGGTCTACCAGGCAGGGGTAGAAATGTGGGAATATAGTACCTGACTTTGAAGAAAGAAAGGAAAAACTCTTATAAATGTGAGAATATAGGGCTGTGGGAATATAGGGCTGTGGGAACATAGGGCTGTGGGAACATAGGGCTGTGGGAACAAAGACACGCTCCCGCATGCAACATACAACAGATCCCAAACTTTGTGGCTTGTCTTACCCAGAAATTTGTGGAATCAGACAAGTAGCCTACCTACTTTCAGATAAATCTTTAATCCCTGTGGCCATAACGACACTTTGAAGTACCAACTTAAAGTCCATGATCAGTTCAAGTAGTAACCTTGACCTTGAAAATATTCACATGACATGGCCTACCCCATACAGTAAGTAGACAAACTAATTAACATTTCTACAGTGAAACCGTAAAAATAGCCATTTAAACCATTTCTGTGACCTTTGACCTTTATTAGCACTTACACTACAAATTTTGTTGTTCACTTACAGAATGGTAGGGCTCATAAAATACCTTTGACCTTTTCTGTGACCTTTGACCTTGAATATGACCTTGAAATTTGACCTTTTGTAGCACAAAATACAATTCCAGCACAGCATGCCCCATGGAATGCCATTAAATGATCCAGCATGAACATATTGTTACTTAGTACTTCATAAAACAAGTGGAACCATAGAAAATGGCCAAAAATTGGCATTCCGAGGGTTGAAAAAGTAATTTTATCATATAAACGGAACTTAAACTTTAACACATGTTGTGACACTTTCAAAAAGATTTTCATAAATAATCCTGTAGAAATCACAGGAAACTCTCAACACCTTTAAGTAAGGGATAACGGCCGACGAGGTGACCAGTTATTCATTAATAATTGGCGAGGTGGAATCTAGAACTCCGGCAACGCGCGCAGCCAAGCCAATTATTAATGAATAACTGGTCACCTCGAAGGTCGTTATCCCGCTTGTCTCCCGTATCTATCTATCTCTCGTATATTTGAAGAAGCGTATAAAACGTAAAAGAAATATGCAACTCAAATTTAACAGAAGCTAACCTGTTCGGTTTGAGTACTACTTTCAGTTGAAAGTAGATCTACAAGGCTGCTAATTGTTGTTATAGTTACCATTCTGAAAGGCATTCATATGGAACGGTAATCAGTTATTAGATGAGTTATTTTTTGGAACTACTTCCAAAGTAGCCAGTTATTTGGAAATAATGGTCACCTAGCAGCCAATCAGAGAAGAGAATGGCGTTCTGAAGGGAGATAAGTCTAGATTTAAATTCTTCCTCTTTGACATTTCCTATGGTTAGGGATGGTACAATAATAATAATAATAATAAAAAAATCATTTTATTTATGAGAACCTTTCTAAGCACTGATGGACAATGTACAAAATCAAAAAGTTATAGAAATAAAATAGAAAGATGCACATATATCTAAATACAGAATAAAATACACTAGGGAAAGGGAGCACAAGTAAGAAAGTAAGAGTGCCTTAAAGTGTTGATCCGGAGTGATTTCAAGCATAGTCCTGCTGAACGAGTCAACTAAATGCACTAAATAGCGAGTGGAACAAAATAATTTGGAACAATAGACCGAACGCAAACGCAAAAGCGAACAAGCACTATACTCTGAGTCATCGGAACTTCAGATTATTCGAAACAGAAAGTAGGATCTGAGGTTCTGGTAAATCAATGTTAAGTGCTTGTTTGCCATTGTGTTTGCATTTGGTCTATGCTGTTCCAAATTCTTTCATTACAAACAGACAAGAATGGACTTTTACCAGCTCAAAGTTGAGAACGGGAGTAGCATACTTCCAAGAATATAAGGACACCCTGCACTGAATCTGCAGTATCAGAAGTTAGAAATAGAGGGTTCAAAATAAGTGACATATCTTTGCAGGGGCCTTCTTCTTATCATGTTAGCGGCAAAAGCTACAGGGGAACAAATATCTGTACTTGCCCCAAAACAAGTTGCTACATCGACCATAGGGGACTTTGATTACTTCACTGGAAGTTGCTTACATGCTAACATTGGTATATCCAATGCTATATTGGTATATTTCATTTTACAGATACATTTTGCGGATCCAAAACTCAACATTTCTCATCTGGTTTAACAAAATATCAGGGGCTGTATTCTCAAAGAGTCTTAAAGGAATAGTTCACCTCTTTATAAAAATTTGTTATTCACCCCCTTATCTGGAGTTACATATGTGGGTAAGAGCATTTTGGTCTCAGTGCATGCGTTGTCTTAGTCTGGCAACCCAAATTTTACCTTTAGCTTAGCATAGGTGCTGGAAAGTAAAGTTGCCAAAGTTTTGCGATCTGGCAACATTCCATTCCATTGCCTATGCTAAGCTAAAGCTAATAAATGGGGAAAATTGGGGATGCCATACTAGGAAAACACTAGCACTGAGACCAAAATGCTTTTACCCACATATGTAACTCAAGGTAAGGGGGCGAATAACCAATTTTTATAAAGAGGTGAACTATTCCTTTAAGGGTAAAAGTAGGTCCTAACAAGCTAATTTGGGAGAAACTCCTAAAAAACAATTTAGCGCTAAAAGTAGCACCTAAGTCTGGGACAGCTTAGGGGTAGTCCAGAGGACTTCTAAGTCGCTAAGATCAACTCCTAACACATTGCGATTGCATGTATTACATCCTTAATATTTCGAAATGCATGTGAAATATCATTTATTCGAGCATCTATCAATAAGGAATGATTATGCAGCTTACAAGGAATGCAAAAACACCACCAAAATCCTTGTTAAAATATATATGCACTTTTTTATGGTCAAGTTTAATTTGTGCACTTCCTCTCTTTCTAAATGTGCTCTCAAAAGTGCAGTAAAAACGAAGATTGAAAAGATACTTTATTATTCGACCGCAAATCTCGTTACGTTTCATTTATGGCTTGTGATATGCGCTCTCAGACAGGAGCACGGCAGGCAGCACAGATTACGCCCACCTGTCACTCATCAACCAATCACCAATGTAAATGCAGTCAGGCTCGTGCATGAGAGCTGACGTCAACCAGCTTTTATTTTAGCCTAAGAGTTGCCTTTTATCCTGGCTAAAAGTAAGACTCTGAGGCATTGTGAATTACTTTTAAAAAATAACTCCTACATAAAAACTTAGTGCAGTGTAGGAGTACTCCTAAAGTTAAGATAAGATTCTTTGAGAATACGGCCCCAGTACTAAAGCCCTGAATTTATTAGTTTAGCACACAAGAAATATAAATCGCTGTTAGCCCCGCCATGTTGGATGGTTGATCCAACTTCAGTTTCAAATTAGTGGTCACGCACATGAAGAGAGAGAAAAATTATGAGCGTGTCAAAAAAAAAAAAAAAAAAAAAAAAATCAAGTCTCTAACCCATTCCTTTGCCGAGCTATGATTTTTAAAAGAAATAAACCGAAATGTGCAATTCCGACACTGGGGGCGTAAATTTCATCTGAGTGTGAGGTGTGAATCACTGTCAATTTGACTGTTTTCTCTGTGATAATGACATTATGGCTGACTTACCATACCACACTGAAGTGAGGTGGTTAAGCCGAGGAGCTGTACTATAGCGCTTATTTGAATTATGTGGGGAAATTGGGCAATTCATGGAGAAGGTCAGTAGGAGAATTGGATTTTGAGGAATGGGTGAGGGATCATTGTTGATATTGCACAGCATCTGAGTAATCTTAACAAAACGTTAAGAGTGGTCACGCAGTTTTGTGGTAACATACAGTATGCGCCTTCAAGTTAAAGCTGTCACTGTCGGAGACGCAACTCTCCAACGGCGACTCCTCTCATTTCCCACTTCTCACAACAATGCGCGCAAGCCAAAGCTTATTTGGATACAAAAATAAAATCAGAGCTGCTGCGCGAGTTCGAGCACAGGTTTGAAACCTGATATTGATGCTCTGACAAAAACAAAAAGATTCCAAGTGTCAAAAGCCAGCAGTGGGGGGAGTGCGGGGTGTAAGTAATGAGTTTTCATCCAGGTTTTTTTTTTTTTTTTTTTTTTTAAGAGTTTTATGCACGACTCTATTTGAATTTATCGCCAAACCCCACCCAGTGCTCCATTTGAATAAGAAGACATGGGTGGAGTATTGTCAAATGTTATTACAGTTATTCAACAGTTATTCAGAAGATACAAAAATTGTATTTTGGCACCATAAGTAACTGTTCCAAATAAGTAAATGTTTAAAAATTAAAAATGGGCCATTAGTGTTAATAAGATACTATTTTTCTCTCTTTCAATTGCTTGTTGAATTTAGTGGGCGACAAGCACATAAGCGATCCAAATACAGTTCAGAACAATAAAAATAATTAAAATAAATAAATAAATAAATAAATAAATAAATAAAGTGGTACAGCATGTTTTAACTACTGACTATAACTCCCCAACATTTAACATCCTTCAATTCTTGTGTAGGCCTAAATTAAGGTTTAGGTTATTTTGCCTTTACTAGTCTGGCCAACTTGAGATCATATTTGGTTGTATGTGGCCCCTGAACCAAAATGAGTTTGACACCCCTATGCTAGCGCAAGACAACACCTAAGTTTTTGCTTTTGCTTTTTTAAATGGGTGACGCTATACATGAAATGAGTGGTTATGGGATGGGTTGACATGTGGTCATCCTAGAACTTAAAGTTCTCGAGATATTCACAGAAACCCTGCATGACTGCACAAGAACCTAGGCCTATGGCAGTAACCACATAGTGAAGTTTGCTGACAACACAACTCTGGTGGGTCTCATCACCAAGGAAGACAAGACCCAATACAGGAAGGAGGTCAACCTTTTAACCAAGTGGTGCAGAGACAAAAACCTTCTGCTGAAAGTCAGCAAGACCAAGGAGGTCATTGTGGAGTTACGGAAAGCCAACACCCAACACTGTTCATCAATAGTGCTGCTCTGGAGAGAGTGAAGACTTTTCCTGGACCACCGCATCACTGGCAAATAAAGCCCAGCGGCACCTCTACCTCTTGAGCTTAACCACCCATGACCACATTCTACAGAGGGATCATTGAAACCATCCTCACCAGCTGTATCGCAGTGTAAGACAGGAGCTACACTGACTACAACAGGAAAGCCCTGCAGTGCACAGAGAACACAGCTGGGAGGATCATTGGTGCCCTACTCCCCTCCCTGAAAGATACCTACACCACTCGCCTCACCCGCAAGGCGATCACAATTATGAGCAATGCAAGCCATCCCGCTCACAATTTGTCCTACCTCCTGCCCTCTGGAAAGATGTACAGAGGCCTGTCTTCCCACACCACCAGACTCACAAAATCACAGCTGGGCCTACACAACATCCTGGTCTTAAACACCGAACCCACACAAAGGACAGGCTTGCATTATCATGCTGCAATCACTTGACCACACTTGCACTACTATGCCACTTGCATACAGAAATACCTCAACTGCCATTATGCACTATTTTTAGTATTCAGGTTTTGTCTGTCTGCACTTTTTTCATTCAAGTCCTACTGCCACTTATACACAGTGGACAATTTCATTCTTTTTCATATTCATTGTATGTATGTAGACATATTTTTTGCCTCCACTACCATGAACCTCCTTACTTACTTCACTTTGTTCACCTTCAATGTTGACTTTGACTACCTAAATGTCAGAAATGTCTTGTGTACACTGTGGGGATGGAGAAACTTCTTTTTCGATTCTTTTGTATGTCTGGTAATCGTGAAAGAATTGACGATAAAACTGACTAACTTTGACTTGAAAATAAACAATTGAGAAGTCCAATCCCATCTTCATCTTCAGACTTCCCCTAAAGCCTCACCTCCAGAGTACAGGAACGAATGGGGAGAGGGGAGGGTCAAACTGCAGTGGGTTTGATAAATATATCACCATCCAATCATTTTACCTAGTTGCTTAAAATGATTGGATCTTGTTTTTTTCTGTGCTTTTTGTTCCACAGGTGAATAACAAATTGCATTTTTGCATTGGAGGATTTAATTAATTGTTTGTAGTCGATGTGGGTATGTCATTTTAAGCAATATATTCAAAGGTCCCCCAGGACATCACATACCCCACCTTTAATGCAACACTGAAGTTGAAATAAAATGATTTACACAGAGAATTTCACAATGACTAAGGGATCAACCTGTGGGAACTTTCGTAAATGGAAATTTAAAATCCCACTGACGACATGATTGAGTTAAAAAAATAGCATCTACCAACATATGCCCTGCATTTTATGTATGAAAGACATAGGTTCTGTACCTCGGCCCTCCTCCAAACGATGTCGACGATTAATACGCTGTCTCTTTTCCTCTTGCCTTATCTGAATGTGCTCCTCAATGTTTACACCTGGGGAAGGAAGTTCAGGGACAGCTAAAATCAAAGAAAGATACAGCAACAAGCCAAGCAAAGAAAGAAGAACATGAGGAGAAACCAGAAACAAAAAAAAAAAAAAAAAAGACAATGGGCACTCAGCTCAGAAGCAAAATATATATATACAGTACAGACCAAAAGTTTGGACACACTTTCCCATTAAATTATTTACTTTATTTTCATGACTGTTGCCTTCAGTGACAACCTACAAAATAAACAAACGTATGAATGAACACGTGGCATTATGTACTTTATACAACCGAATTCCAAAAAAATTGGGACACTGCATAAATTGTTAATAAAAATGGGATCCAATAATTTACAAATCTCATAAACCTATATATTGTTCACAGTAGAATATAGATAACATGGCAAATGTTGAAAGTGAGACATTTTGAAATGTTATGCCGAATATTGGCTCATTTTGGATTTTATTAGAGCTACACATCCCAAAATAGTTGGGACGGGTAGCAATAAGAGGCCAGAAAAGTAAAATTTTCAGATAAGGGACAGCTTGAGGACTCATTTGGGTGGATGACAAATAAGCCTGAAAAAAGGATTTTTAAAAAACTTCAAATATCATCCCTAAAAAGTGTTTCTATGTGTTGCTGTGAGTCTAAACTTAACCAATATGTCAATATTTTTATTTTTTTTTAATTAAAATAAGTATTAATATAATAATTTGCCAAGGTAGTGCCTAAAACTGTAATATGGTGTGACACTAAAAGGTATTTTTTTCTTCTTTAATTTACGTCAATGTTCTTTTTAATCATGTTTTATTTGATATGCAACATTCGCTTGTGAATATTTAGGATAAAAACTTAACATTTGACAAGTTATTATGTCAAGGAGGAGAATGGTCTGAAGTCTAACCAGATATTTTAGCGTATTTCTGAGATTCTTTGTCAAAAGTTGCTCAAAATTCTTGAGATTCTTGCAGATGTCATTTCCTTTCTACACTATTGATTTTGTCATGATTTGTCAGTTAGAAAGTCTTTTTTATGACGTTTTCTATGATTATTTGATGTCACACCAAATGACAAGGTGTCACGCCATATGATGAAATGCACCAAACCACAATGTGTCGACAAAAAATAAGGTATTTCATGAAAATTAAATCATTAACAATGAATTTTGTCCACTGACAAGAAATTTAGGAATAACATCTATTTTTAACTGCATATTACATGTGAAACATGGTGACATGGGGAAAAAAATGGGAAAGGGGAATATAAATTGCACAGATCCTATCCTTATCACAGATTTAATATATTTCATATATGATTTTGAAATTGAACTCGTGTTTTTACATATATTTCAATATAAAAATGCAATTTGGTCATAGAGTGTGACAGAAATGTCATAGTGTGACTGAAAAAATAACACATGTACAATGGCACAATGTAACAACAATGTAATAACAATGTCACTCCATATGACATAGTGTCACTCAATATGACATTTTGACAGTTTATCTAATTTATTAGACAACTAAATACAGCTAGATATTATTTAGCATGCAACTGACCACATGGCAGCAATGCTTTCTAAGAATTCATAAAGAAGATTTGTGAAAAATAATTATTTTTATTGCAAATGATGTCACACCATAAGACACCCATTTTTGGCCACTATTGATGATCTCGGCTATGGAGCTTTTTATACAAAAATCTAAAAGGCAGACCTGACCACCTGACCATGCCAATCACTCCTGACATGCTATTGTAACTTCCTGATTAAGCAGGGTCTGTGACATGGCAGTGATGTCCAAATTAATGCCCGTTGAAAATATAAAATATAGTGTCACACCATATGACGTCCATTGTATGGACAAAATATATTTGATTAGAACTTAGTTGGACGTTATGCATGGGCATCGAAACTTTCTGTGGTTATAGAAAACATCCAATTATTTTATTTGCCTGGTAAATTTTTTAAGTATTTATACTTTATATGGATATATACTCTAATTAGGAAAATAACACGCATAGTGGACAGTCACACCATATGACATTTGTTATATTTGGATCATTGTTTTATGTCAACATTTAAATACAACACCAACAATTTTAGTATGCAGGAAGTTGATCCTATCAGACCAACAACATTTCCATATAATTTCTTAACAATTACCATTTTTTATACCTGTGTGACAAAAGGACAGTCTGAATTTTGCTATCCGTCATCCACCCATTTGCAACTTATTTGCTCAATTGGCAACATGATTTGGTATGAAAAGAGCCTCCGAGAGTAGCATTGACTCTCAGAAGTCAAGATGGGCAGAGGATCACCAGTTCCCCAAATGCTGCTGCAAAAAGTAGTGGTCCGAGATCACAAAGGAGTTTCTCAGACAAAAATTGCAAAGAGCTTGAAGGTATAATCATCTACAGTGCATATCATCATCCAAAGACTCAGAGAATCTGAAACAATCTCTGTGCATAAGGTTCAAGGCCGGAAAACCATACTGGATGCCCATGATCATTGGGTCCTTAGATGGCACTGCATCACACACAGGAATGCTAATGTAATGGATATCACAAACTGGCCTTAGGACTACTTCCAAAAAACATTATCAGTGAACACAATCCACTGTCTCATTCGCCATAGCCAGCTAAAGCTCTATAGGTCAAAAAAGAAGCCATTCCTACACATGATCCAGAAGCACAGGCGTTTTCTCTGGGCCAAGGCTCATTTAAAATGGACTGTGACAAAGTGGAAAACTGTTCTGTGGTCAGACGAAATCAAAATTCAAAGTTCTTTTCTGAAAACTGGGATGCCATACCATCCGGACAAGGATAACCCAAGTTGTTATTGCTTATTGTTAGTGCTCATTTCAGAAGGCTGCATCTCTGATGGTATGGAGATGCATGAGTGTGTGTGGCATGGACAGTTTACGCATCTGGAGAGGCACCATCAAGTCTGCAGTCCAGATCTTTCACCCATAGAAAACTTTTGGTGCATCATACATAGGGCCCTATCTTGCAGGCGGCGCACCATGCCTTCGCGACTCGCGCAAGCTGTCATTGCTATTTTGTGCGAGCACATGGTTCGTTTTTCTGTCAAGTAATTCACGTTGTCTAACTAGCAAGTGACTTTGCGTCCTAGGAGGTGTGTCGAAGGTGTGGCTAGGCGCGAAGCGCAAAAGATGCTATTATGCAGACGCAGAAAGGGATCCGCCAGTGACTGGAAAAAACCTGGTCATTCGTCATTCACGCATTCCTGAAATGCTATTTTATGGACGCACAACGCAATAGGTAATGCAGTCCTTGTTCCAGCATAACAATGATGGCCACAACAATAATTATTACAATCGGAAAATCATTATGATGCTCAGGAAGATGTGGTTAACCACAATTTATTAGCATGTAACAGAAAACGAGTGAGGATATAAGAAGGGGGGACGTTAAATGGAGAATCAAGTTTACTTTCGCTTTCGAATGAATATTCCGAGATATCTATCGGGACTAAATCAGCTTCCTTCGTGTCTTGTGCAGCCTGTAGACATCAATTTAATATTACCATACCCATTACGGCTCTAACTATGACTAGACCCGACGTGTGAGCTTGCTCGGTATTCAATATTTTAATTTCTTTAAATGCCCAAGGAGGAGATCAGCTGGTGTGATAGCAATTCACCAGGCGCTTTGCGCTGTTCGTTCTTAAAGGCAATGAGAGATTGATCTGTCATTGGTTATGCCTGTGTTACACCCATAACACACCCATGATTAATTAGGCATCCTAAGTCCAACCTTTTTGGACTTTGCGCCGGCGCGAAGTTCATTTTCTGCGCTGTGAAAATAGCAAAAAGCCACCGACACGCCCCCAAAACCATATGCGCCATCCGCCAAACAACAGTTGACTTTGCGTCGTCAAAATAGGGCCCATAGGAATACATGACAAAGAAGACCTAAGACAGTTGAGCAACTAGAAGCCTGTATTAGACAAGAATGGGACAACATTCTCTCCACAACTTCTCTCCACAGTCCCCAGACATTTGCAGACTGTTTTAAAAGGAATAGTGGATGCCACACAGTGGTAAATGTGGCCTTGTCCCAACTATTTTGGGATGTGTAGATGCCATGAAATTGAAAATCAACTTATTTTCCCCTTAAAATGATACATTTCCTCAGATTCAACATTTGATATGTCATCGATCTTGTATTCTGAGAAAAATATTGAAATTTGAAACTTCCACATCACTGCATTCTGTTTTTATTCACAATTTGTAAAGTGTCCCAACTATTTTGGAATTCGGTTGTAAAAAAAAGTGTAAAATAACTGAAAACATGTTTTATATTCTTGTTTCATCAAAGTATCCTTCTTTTGTTTTGATAATTGCTTTGTACTCTTTTTATTTTTTTTTAATGAGCTTCAGGAGGTAGTCACCTGAAATGGTTTTCCAACTGTCTTGAACAGTTATTCATTCCCAGAGATGCTAAGAACTTGTCTGCACTTTTGCCTTCACTCTGCGGTCCAGCTCATCTTTTACAAACTTTTGGTCTGTATATATAGTACAGACCAAAAGTTTGTAAAAGGTGTGTAAGGTGTGTTTGTAAAAAGTTTGTAAAAGGTGTGTCCAAACTTTTGGTCTGTACTGTATATATATATATATATATATAGTACAGACCAAAAGTTTGGACACACTTTCCCATTAAATTATTTACTTTATTTTCATGACTGTTGCCTTCAGTGACAATCTACAAAATAAACAAACTTATGAATGAACACGTGGCATTATGTACTTAATAAAAAAAGTGTGAGATGACTGAAAACATGTTTTATATTCTTGTTTCATCGAAGTATCCTTTTTTTGTTTTGATAACTGCTTTGTCCTCTTTTTATTTTTTGGATGAGCTTCAAGAGGTAGTCAACTGAAATGGTTTTCCAACTGTCTTAAAGAGTTACTCATTCCCATAGATGCTAAGAACTTGTCGGCTCTTTTGCCTTCACTCTGCGGTCCAGCTCACCCCAAACCATCTTGATCGGGTTCAGCTCCAAAAGTTTGTCATAATCTCACTCTTTTTTTGTTAAACACATAATTTCATATGTGTTCATTCATAATTTTGATGCCTTAAGTGAGAATCTACAATATAAATTGTCCTGGAAATAAATGAATCGCATTGAATGAGGGGGTGTGTCCAAACTTTTGGTCTGTACTGTATATATTTATTACTACTATAGACTTGTGGAACAATTAAATAAAAGACATATCAAGACAAAATTGGACTGACCATCGATTCTCATTGTAAGTAATCTGACAAAAAGGTACCTAACAACAGGTCCAAGGGTATCATCTCCTTTACTGCATCAAAGATGCCCCTTTGTCTGGCCTCCTGGCCATCCAGCTCTCTCGCACAGGCCTTACAGCAACCGCAAGCTGAGCATCCTGACTCACCAGAACCACAGCCACAAATGCTGAAAAGTACACAAATATGCCATTTTATTTTAAAGAGCATGAATGGCAAGCATTGCATCATCATATTAGCTTTGAAATTTAACACAACCAGCTGCTGGCTGCAGAAAAAGCATTACTCTCAACAATGTATGTAAAATCCCAGAATTTGTCCAACAACACGATCTAGTCAGTGGCTTTGGAGATATTGACACTCAAATGTGGCATTACTTTCCTTAAAACTCCTACCATGACATTGACAGCATCCCATCCTAAACTAGACTACATTTCCTCTGCAAAAACTGCAAGAGTGTGCTTGCTCAATACTTGCCGACAAGACAAAATGATTAAGGCAATGTCATCGTCCTCATGCCAAGTCTCAACTTAAAGGTATAATCCGGAGTGTATCAACACGTGGCCCTGCTGTTTTATACTGCTAAGCGCTACTGAAAGCCACTTCAATAATTGAATTTTGTGAATCATAGACAGTAACGGCAGCTAACACTAACTGAATGAGGCATGTCAAAAACGAAACCTAATCGATTTGCTTTCGTTTTGAAATTACCCGTTCTGTTACCGTTAGCTGATGTTTCGCTATCTCAGTCGACGTTGCATGACATCGAGTGATTGAGGTGGCTATCAGTAGCGCTTGGGACTATAAACCAGTAGGGCTACATGTTGATTCATTCCGGATTTTTTCTTTAATACTCCAAACACATCAAAAAGTACTAGTGGTCAAATGAGGCCCCATCTATATTTGGGATGGAGTCCCTTCATAATACCAAGATATGAGCTTACAGTTCACTCAGCTTTACTGTCCATTGTGATTGGTTCAGAGAGTGTGTGTGTGTATGTGTGTATATGTGTGTGTGTGTGTGTGTGTGTGTGTGTGTGTGTGTGTGTGCGCCTATGTGCGTGTAAGTAGAACTATCCATATGCATCTATGTCTAGCAAAGACACTAAGTTTGGTGCTATAAAAGCGCCTGTAAAATTAGACTCCCCAGTCCCTACATCATACATTCTCAAGACGACGATTGTTAAAGCTACTATCATTCATCATTATCACACGCACCACTATTTCAAAATAAAAGTTCTCACTAGCAGGGTGGCTAGTTATCGTTGACAACATTTACTTCAACAATGGAACTTTGTTCGTCACATACTTTATGCTTATTTATATTATTGCTCTATTGTGTACTTGTTCTATTTTGAAAATAAGGAAGGGGTGGGATGTGAAAAAAAAACATATTGGTTAAATCCTTATCCGGCTTTAATATGTTTCCCCTAATGCCTACAGGCCTACTGTAAATCAGACCAAAAACAGCAAACACCAAATTTCTTAATCGTAATGAGGAAAGTAGGGCATGCATCACTGTCATACTATGCCCTATTATATCACACCCTGAGGGTGTATGCTTTCAGAAAATTTATGGAATATAGGCTTATGGTGAAATCAGTTTCCCCTTCAGACCAAAATGTACTACTTCTTCCAAAATGCACCCAAATCCCAATAAATGGGAAATTTACTTTCCTAAACTATATTTCTAATTCCTCAACTAGGATTTCTACGGACTTAAATGTTGTTCTGGACAACTCATAGAAATTACCTAAGCAGCTTTTTTTTTTTTTTACTCTGCTGTTGTGATTTTGCCCGGACCACTTGACAGTATAAGAAAGATAAAATATTGTGAAAATGTGTACCATGAGTGTTTTTCGAAACATGTTTACAAATGGATTTCCAAGCACTTAGGCCTAGGGTGATAAATGAGTGAGTGCATCTTGTGTGCATGACTGTGTGCTACATGCTCGCTCGCTCACCCCCCAGGCACACGATCTGGCCGGCCACTACTGACACAACTTGCTCCATATCCTGTGCAGTCTCCACACACAGTGCACACCATACACTGGTCTAGCTTCCACTTGTGCATGCCTGGCTGGCACATTACAGATTTTTCTTCCTTTTCATCGAGCTCATCTTCCAGGTCTTCATCCATAGCGGTAGCCATGTTCTCAACACCGAACACTAAAAAACAGAGAGACATACTCATTATAACACAATTTATGGACACACGTTCTCTGATGTCATGCTCAGGACGGGAAGCCCAATATTCTATAGACATAATAATTAACCTACAATCTTACTGTAACAAATCCTGTGCGCAATTTATAAACACAAGGAGTCAGACCAATATTCCAATTCTATTGCTTCTTAACTAATCAACAGTCAAGATAACAATGGATTGTTTAAATTCCAGCATGGTTAACTGCAAACAAATACTCGGATTTCAGTCAGATTCTTCACCTTAAAGAGCTGTTCACACCAAGAACAATAGCCCCGCTTACATGGACATTTCTAATCAGATTGTTCTATTCCGAATAAACTATTCTGATTGAAACGTGTGTTTACATGCAGAATGATTCTATTCTGATTAGACGTTACGTTGGTCATGAGACGTAGGCGCGCATTTAGCTTGTTTTAAAAATCACCTCAAAATGGTAATCAAAGACGACTTTTTCGTGCGGCTAGGAGGTAACCAACTGCGGGTAACGCATCACACTGAAGTATGCGACTTTTGGATGAGGTGAGCAGAAAACTGCTGTTGTATCAACAGACTAACGTTACTGTTACCTTGGTAATGCTGTCACCACCGCACATTAGTCCCAAAGTTTTCCGTAGTTAGCTAAATGTTGAGGATGATCATAGCAGCAGTGAAATAGCAATCGGAAGCTTTTATTTTCGTGAAATACAGGCTTGTTTATGTTGAAAGATGAGCAGTGAGCATGTGCTGTAAAAGTCTATTCCGATCGAGCGTTTACATGCATTGTTAAAAGGCGACTGGAATAGAATAAACCACCCCTTTTATTCGGAATAGAATCTTATTCGGAATAGAAAATCTATTCCGGTCAGGGTGTTTAAATGGGTGATTTCTATTCTGATTGAGCAGTTATTCCGTTTCTATTCCGATTAGAAGTGTCCATCTAAACCCGCCTATTGGGAATGGCTAGGCGCTATGTCACAGTGTCACCCGGTGGAATGGAATACTGTTTTCTGATTGGCTGTCAGGGTGTCCATTAATTCTTGATAACAGGACAGCTGAGGCACTGTTGGGTTTAAAAAGTTTCACCAGTGTTCTATATCAATGCTCTTTAGAATACAGCCCTGCGGCTGCGCCGTCGGGCTGTTCTTCGCCTTCGCGTCGTCCATTATTTTTCTATATCGGGACACCTCGGTGGCCGTTATCTCTTACATATATTAAAAAAGCCACTTCTGTGTCCATTCGATAAAATCATTCTACTGTCTATGGGCCTCGGCTTACCCAATACCCAATGGTGAGAAACCTAACAGTGTTCAAATGTTTCAGTTTCAGAATTGTTTGAATAGAGATACTCCGAAATATTTGACTGAAATATGTACTTGGGCTCCTACAATAATTTTGAATAGTATATTGTTCTTAAGGACATCTAAATTGATAAATAAACATGAAAGAGATATTGTTATCAAAACAACTGGGGTCCAAATAGACTAAAAACATCAAAAACTGGAGAATGGTATCAAATTGGATTTAAAATTGATTCAACATATTCAATAACAAATCTTCAAGCCATTCCAATATTGTCCAACACAGTTGCTGAAATAATGAGCAAAATAGGCATGCTAATTCTGATTTTGTTATTAGTCAACCAAGTTTAAAGGAGAGTACCGGAGTGAATTCAAGCATAGCCCTGTTGAAAGAGCTTGCTAAATGCGCTAGTTAGCGAGTGGAACAAAAGAATTTGGTACAGCACAGACTGAACGCGAACACAGAAGCGAACAGGCACTTTACACTGAATCAATGGGATCTGACTGTTGGAAACCGAAAGCAAGATCTGAGGTTACATTGACTCAATGTAAAGTGTTTCGCGTTCGCGTTAAGTCTGTGCTGTTCGAAAATCTTTCATTTCATGTGAAATATATTGCTGTTGGAAGGCTTGTGCAGCAGGACTATGCTTAAACTTACTCCGGTATATTGCTTTAATTTTGAGTTTAATTAGATAACACAGGTTTCCATAAGCATTGCATAAAAGGTGATTAAGGAGGACATTATCAGATGAAACCTGTTGAAGTACTAGTGTATTGCCTGAGTAAACAATGCTTTCCGAGAAATGTGTCGTCCATTTAGGCCTACATGTATGCAGGTGAATCAGAGATGGTGACATATAACCAGTGCAGTAGCTTGTGTGGAGACTTTTTTCAAAAGGTTGGCCTAAAGTAGTGAGAGTTGAAGTAGTATGTGGGTTGAAACCATTTGGAGAGGCATTGCATGTTTTGTTGTTGGAATCCATGATAAACTGCACGTTAATCACATGAGAGAAGTAGAGCTATTAAGACTTCAGAGGTGATTTTGAAGAAATGTTATCTGTCAGTAATGTCCAAACACTCAGGCAACAGGTAAAGGTACATCTTTCCAACATCGTGTGGCATGTTTGCTACCTGTGTGTTTTATTGTTGCATTGAATGAGAAAAAGCAGACTAACCACATAAATTCTAGATGGTGTGTCTACATGAACTTTTAGCCTATTAGTCCAGTTCCTTATGTCAGAATTTTGGCCTTTGTGGGATTTTTGGGGGGATTAGGTAAACTATATATTATTGGATAGGTCATTGTCTAACAAATCAGAAAATCAATGTTTATATTTGCTCAGATGTCTATATGGTGACCATATTGAAGAAAATGGCCAATATAAAACAATAGGCCTACATCTCAATAGGCTCAATAGGCTTACTTTTTCCTGTAGTCCAATCAAAATAAAACTTTATACAGTGAAAGCGTATATGAAAAGTAGCCTTTTTTTTTTTACTTTTTCTGTAAATGAATTGTAGTATGCAAATGAGCTATACCCATATTACAACTACAAATTGTTGTTCATGGGTAGTGAAAAGATGAGGAGGTTGGGACCTGTCTCAATTTATATTATAGGACACCCTGTGGGAGTATGCTTTCAGAAAAGGTGCACTATACAGGGTAGTTCAGTTTACTTCCTAGTGTCCTAGGTCCAAATGCATTGGCTGTATGCCAAAATCACCAGAACCAAGTAATCTATAAATGGATATCAAAGGTAGGAGGGGGATGGAACCTGTCTTAATTTATGTTTTCTGATATCCTGAGGACTGCTGCTTTCCAAAAAGGTACGACTTATCAAGGTTAATTGCATTTACCTACATTCCATAGGCACTTTAGTATGAAAATTTCCCCCCAAAATAGGCATAAACCTGAAAATAAGGAAGGGGTGGGAGATGAAAAAAATAAGCATAAGCTCTCAGAAAATATATGGTTTATGGGGTCTAATATGTTTTCCCTAAATGCCACTGGAATAAATTACATCAAAAATTTTGAAAAAAAAAAAATACATTTCTTTATTTTGGGCTTTATTGTAACGAGGAGGGTGGGGCATGCCTAACTGTCACACCTTGCCGTGTTATTTCACATCCTGAGGTGTAAGCTTTAAGAAAATATATGGGATGTAAGGTGAATTAGTTTTCCCTTCATGCTTCAGAGATCAAAATGTAGTTGTGCCTATTTTCCCTCAAAATCCACAACCAGTCCCATTGATTTCAATGGGAATTTAACATTATTCCCATATATTCCTTCACAAAGACATCTGGGCAAATGCAAACATGGATTTTCTGATTCAGTATGTAATTACCTTTCCAAAAATGTATGGACTATATCTGTCGGTAATAGGTATCCAGATATCAAGGCATGTTTTGAACTGCACTTGATAATGTCCTTCTTTCCAATGTGGGTTTGCGCGTGTTTGCATGCTGTTGTGAGATCGGCAAACTTAAAGTAAATCGTCTTGCTGGGTCATTGTAATTTCTTTTTTACTGTTAAACACCGCCAGAGCGGATGGCTATAGAAAACACACTACCAGAGCCAAGCTCTGCACCAGGAGTATGAAAGGGGGAGTGGCTATGGAAGGCAGAAGGCATCTGTGCTTTATTTAACAATATCTTCAGTATTTTTTATCCAAACATATTGGCAAGATGCATAAACAATCTGAGGTCAGTTGGACTTTTGTTCCACTAACCCCTAAAATCACTCCAACACTGGCTAAACTGGCCAAGCAGTTGCTGAAAAGGTGTGTTGTATAAACAATTACGCTGACATATGCTAATTGCCCAATATATGCAATTTAGCATCCAGCAGTTTCTACATGCTGGGGAACCATACTATATATTTCTATCATAAATCTTTCCGTTGCACCATCTATCAATCACACAGCTACAGTATTGGCAAATGTGTAAAGGCCTGGAATGGAAGGCAGCCATGGATTATTGGAAAAGTTAGCTTTTATATATTGGCTATTTGGAATAATGTCAATAGAAGTGTTTAGGATTTCCTCCGTTGGCCTTGGAGATTGAAGGCTACTGGCTGAGCTCCGGCCCCAGGCAGGAGGGCCATCCCTGATGAAAAGCTTGTAGGCTCTACCAGTTTATGCTGAGTACACGAATGCCTCAGCGGGGTGCGGAAGCTAGGACGGCACCCAACAGCAGACTCTAAAACAGGGGTTCTTAAAGTGGGTGCCATGATACTTCTCCTGAGGTGCCACAAAACATTTAGAATTCTGATGTCAAATTTGTCTTTCATCTACTAAACAAGTTCATACCCATTTAGATGTCTTTCGTTTTGTCCTTTTCACTGTAATATACCTTTTCTCATCATTAGGCTACTGCCACGTAGGCAATTACATAAAGTAATAATGAAAACTTTTGGTAATGAACATATTTAAAAGAGTGCAAAGTGAAATTATTTCTAAATTCACACATCAGCTACGGCCAGTATGCGCCTGCTCGTGCACTGTGTTGCGCAAGGGTCACACATCAGGAAACTGGATGGGAAAAGCATCCATCCACTAGCAGAGGACCATGTTTTTATTGTTGTATGGCTCACACAATTGGATGATATCAGTTAAAATTCCTTTTCTTCCTCATCCCTCCCCTTGCCTCTAATAACAAGCCCTGTGTAACCTGCCAATATGTCCAGAATATTGATAATTACAGTGCTAAATGATTAATATATCCAGGATAATGATAAATATGGTACTGAATGTTAAAGTATTATTCCTAACAGTTGTGATAGTAAATCCTAATAGAATGCCATGGCACTATGGCGATGACAATCAAGAATTTAACCTGAGTGTGTTGGATGAAAAAATGTTGATTGGGGTGACTTGTACTCAAAAAGTTTGAGAGCCACTTGCATACTTGATGTGTTTATAAGTTGTACACAAGGTTTGCAACAGCAGGCATTGCATTTAGAATTTTGAGATACCCACTATGATGTCAGAGAACAATAATTGGCATGTGAAAATGGTGAATTGATGCTTGGCCTTGATTAGCCTGCTAAGCTATATTTATTTTAATAATTTCTTACCTTTACCAGCCTGAGTCATGGATCCTGTGTCTCTACCACACTGACCCTTATTGTTCACTCCAAATGTCCACACTTCTCCACTCTTGGTGAGAACACAAGTATGAGCTTTGCCCATGGCTACCTGAGTAACAAAATGGCCCTTCAGGTCGCTAACTTGACCTAAACAGGAGATGAGAACATGGTTTTGCACCGGCTGAGGTAAAGCACATCAATCAAGTTAAGACAAACTGTAAACAAAAAACTATTTTATGTTCCCTCTTACATGTGCTGTCACAGTAGATAGCATCCTTCCCAAACATATAAAGTTCCCCATCCTTAGTGATGATACTGCTGCTGCCATTGTTGCAGGCTGTGTAAATGGCCATTTTGCTCTCCAACTTGACCATTTTCTTAGGTTTATAAGGCTTTGGCTGCCTGCGACTCTTGGCTGTAAATTTAAGACAAACAATTGAAGACACTGACACACTATACAGTGTTCCACATCAGGCAATGAATGAAAAAATAAATGGTTACATTCAATTACACTAACTCAGCATTAGTAACCAATACATACTTGTCTCTCCATCCTCCCCCTTACTAGCCAGGCCAGTGAAGAAGACACTACCATCTTCTGTTACCAAAAGGGCGTGTGAACCATCATGTCCAACAGAAAACTGCACAATCTTGGGTGATTTGGTGACAGGCAATTCCACCCATTTACCAGCTGATGGACCACCTTGCTTGATACCAAGGCTCTGGTACTTCCCTGTGTAGTAAATCTGTTAGACACAAAATGCAAAAATGTGGATAATCAATCCATGCAAAACACTTCCGACTCGTTTCCTAGGAACCCTCATTTAATGGTACAGTAAAAAGTATGTTTTTTTTTTAAGGCCTTTACACACTGTGTTTTTTGCGTGTCGCAATGACAACTTACACACTGAATAAATGGTGCAAAAAAGCCTCAATTTTTATCATTTAAAGGGGACATTAGGTGTGATAAAGAGCCAAAGTATATTGCAACATCACAAAATGTTTGCTGGGGAGCAGAATTTTGACCACTTGCTGGGGAGAAGTTTTAAAAGTTGAAACTGTCAATATACTATAAACAAAGTGTGGGGCTATTTTGAGTCTTTCTATAGTTTAAAATGGCAATTTGGCAACTAGTACCTAGCTGGGTATCCCTGGAAGCTACAACTAGCAAGCAGTCTTCTTTGGTCTGCATGAACGTATCAAAATTCTTCAGCAACAATCATTATCACATCCCTTTTGTCTGAATTATTTCTACATTACTAAGTCCCCATCACAGTTTTCTACTGTTAGACACTATTTTTTTTACTTACCAGAAGAAATTCAGCACTTTTCACTCCCAGGGCCATAACAAGTTAGAAGCGATAAGTTGACTGTGACTAGTGTAAAAGTAATGAGTGTATGCTGTTCATATGTGAATCATGCTGAACTACAATTGGTTTGTTAGTATTTGATGTGTGGGCTTAGCAATAGGTCAAATACCACTATTACATTTATCAGGGGTGGGCAAATATTTTAATAGCATAATTCCTCCGATTAACCACAATTAATCACATTGTGATGTACAAAATCCAATTATGAATTCAAAAGTAGTTTAGGTTATGAATTTATTTTAAATGCTCCGTAAGATTTGTTCTGTAGGCTATAACTCTTCAGAATTTTCTGTACAGTAGGACTAACAATTAAATAAAATATTTAGTGTAAATCTCAACATGTAACCAATACAAAATTTAAATTTAGGCTATTGGAACTGTCACATCATAGTACTACAACTCTGTGTGCCATGAGTATTCCAAAATCTCTACTTTGCCCGGAGTTTTCTAAGTGACTGACAGCTCTGTTTAGGTGTAGCCTAAATGAGATGTGTAACGGCAAATAAATGCATCTTATGTGTCAACTGTCTTATGCATCAACACCACAGATATTAGGGTTTTAGATTACTCACACATAAACATACTGACATACACATAGTTGGTTAACGTGAAGTATTCTGAGTAAGATCCTACATAGAATCCACAATGGAGATATAATTGGAAAGGATGACATTTGAATCATTTGCATTTTTCATTTGTTTTGTTTCTATATTCAATCATAAGTACACATTAAAAGCTTTTGTGTAAGCACTGACAGGAAGTTAGACTTTTGTGTAAGAACTGACAGGAAGTTAGACTTTTGGGTAACACTTTACTTGACGGGTGAGTACATAACACAGTCATAGCAGCTTTCATAAAATGCTCACAAAGCATTCATGACTGTTACATAAGATATGACTCCACCTTCATACGCAACCCTTCATAAATGTGAAAGTTAGAATGCCGATTACCTATCAAAATAAAAGTCCAGTGGTCTCAAAGCAGCACTGCCATTTATGTTTGTCACCTGATCATGTCACATCTGAATATTCCATAAATATCTTAGGAAATCTACTTTAAATGTCTACTTTAAATGTCACTTTTTTAAAAAAACATTTCATCATCCTCAATGTCACAGGTCAGGTAGTTATTTAGGAGAGGAGTGGCCCCACGGAACTTTTATAATAAAAGTCTACTAGGGCTACATGCCCACCAAGTTCCATGTGCCCGGGTTTACGTTGTCCTGGGAATCGTTGACCAAAAATTCAGGAAGTAGATGACGGGAGAAAAATAAAAAAAACTTTGACAATCACTATATGACCGCTACGCTAGCGGCGGTCATAATAATAAGAACGCACAATAAAATAACTTCCGTATTAATCAATTGATGCGTTGACGTGATAACGTGTTAACTTACCCACCCCTGATATGATACAAGTTGTACACTTTGCAAGCTTCATAGCCCACAGTAGTTCTCTACAGTTATTCATGTTATACATTTTCCTTGTTTACTGATTTAAATGTAGGGCACCATACCTTTCCTGAGGCTGTTTTCATCAAAGCAAATTCCCTGCCTGCTCCCAGCAATGCTGCTTCCTCATCAAACCCTGTGCCTAGGAAAGAGTGTTTTTAGAAAAAAAAAAAAAAAAACACACAACTACTCAGAAATATTGGCCAGGCTTATTTACATAATGGCAAAACTTCAAAATAAAATGTACATTTAAACCAACTAAATATATCTCTTCACAAAGACAGACAATGAAATCCCCATAAGAATTTCAACATCTATTACCAAATACTCGCAATACTCACTGATTATGTGCAGTTCTTTCTCCAGGTCGAAGAGGGAGATGCCACAGGCATGGAGACACTTCCTTGCCAGCTTTAGCTGCAGTTCTTGCTGAAGTACCAGGTCTTCAGAGCTGGCAGAATATATGCGTACCACAAAGCCATCCTGTCTTGCCATGAACATAGATAAGAGGAATGAGTAATGACCAACTCTACCCATACCTATGAATATAGACACTCCAAGATAAAATAATAATAATAATAATAATAATAATAATAATAATAATAATAATAAGGTAACCATACATTTCAACAGCATTTAAAAAAAAAAAAAACATTTCATACTTTTGCAAAGATCAACAATATTGTTGTAATGACTAACAGCAGATGACTGCTTTGTTGAGAAAGCTAAACTCACATCTTTGCAGGCAGCGATCTGATTGATATGTTCTCCATCAGTGAACAAAATGTTTTGTCCATCTGTCTGCAGACCTTAAAAGGTACAAGATTATACATGAGTATTTAAAAAAAAAAAAAAAAATCTACATTTTTAATTCCACACCTTCCAACACAGAATTAATAACAACATTTACCTTTTAACCAGGGTTCAAATTACCACGAGGCTAAGTTGTGCCCAGCCCCCTTAGTTCTGAAACTGCTAGTTCTATTCAAATTCAAAGTCGGGGGCGGCGGGGGCTCTGAATTAATGAATTAATGAATTGAGGACGAGAGAGGACAAGAGACACACCTCGCACGTTCACTCGCCATAGATGCCTTATCTACCACTAACTTTTTGTCTTGATGTTCTTCAGTTCTCTGTTTTTTTTTAAATTAGCCTACATATAACGAATACCTTAACTTATCCAAATAACGTACAGTATATTTGCAGTTAATTTGTGGTGCAGCCCACCTAATTTGGGCACTTGCTCAGTTTGCTATGTTTGAAAGTGTGTTCTCTCTCTTCTGTCCTTTTCTCCGTCTGCGAAAGGGCACTTGTACTTACACCTATGCGTGCCATGCAATTGAACTTTATGACCGGTCTAGCACAATTTCCATGTTTTTAATTTTTATTCAGTCGTAACATGTATCTTAGTTTGTACAGTATATAATTTTGGCTGTAAAATGTAGTTTTAAAAAGTATAGCCCTTGATCACACTATGATGTAACGTGTAGACTTTTTATGGTTAGATCCATGAGCACGCGATGAGCCCCCATCTTTGACGGTAAACTAGTCTAATTCAGAAAACTATGACCAGAGAGAGAAAGAGAGAGAGAGAGAGAGAGAGAGAGAGAGAGAGAGAGAGAGAGCGAGAGACATTATTCAGTAGACTTGTAGTCAAGACCACTTAGACCAAGACCAAGACAATACCAAGACCAGAGGCTAACGAGACCAAGACAAGACCAAGACCAGGGGCTAACGAGACCTAGACGAGACCAAGAAAAATTGAGGCCGAGATCAAGACCGAGACCGAGACCGGAGAAAAAAAATTAGACTAGGCTATGTTGGAAGTTATAACTTGATTTGAAAAACAACCTTGGTTAACATTAAACTCATATTAGAGCGTATTATTTCAATTGCTGGCAACAATGTGGATAGGGATAGCAGATCAGAAGATAAAAACTGTTTTGATATCTTTTTTGATAGCTGTTGAACCAATAATTAAAAAAAAATGACCATGCACAAAACGCCTACTGAAGTCATGGTGACAAAAATGAGTGTCAGGCCTACTCTATAGCAATATTAGGCTAATTAAATACCAGCAGGGGGATACCCCCTAGTCACCCACTATGATGAGTTGAGGTCTACCAGCGAGATGTCCCTGCTCCAGACATTTCAACCAGTAGAAAATCATTTCTGGGTAGCTGGGAGAATGACAAAGTCAACTCCATTACATTCAATTCTACTCTATGTTGGCCTTGCTTCTACTGGTAAAAGTAAGTCTTTGAGAGCGGGTTTCTCAAGCCAGGTGGCACATTAGATGGATGTTTTGGGTTTTTTTTTTAGATAGCTAGCTCCTTCAAACTTTTAAAGCATTTAAACCTACTGCTATAATGAGATGAATGTCCCACAATAGGCCAACTTGATGGGTGCATTCTACTTTTTATTTTGTTTCCTTTAGTTTTAGATGTAACACAACATGCAGTGTGCCAACGGTAATTAAAAATAAAAAATAGTTCCACACAATGGGCAAGACATGGCACTATGCAGCCTTCATAACACAAAATGAAATACTGACTTAGACAGTTTAAATTTGTACTTTTAAAGTAGAATAGGTTGAGCACAACATTAACCCCTGTACCTTTCTGAGATGCATTTCATTCATATCTGCCCATAACTGCTTATTTTGATTTCTGAAAGTTGGCAACCCAACCAGGCCTACCAACATTCTCTGTCTATAACAAAGACTCTATACTAGGCTTACTTCTAACATGGCCTGAGTTAATTTTGAGAACATACAATACAAGATTACGGTTTCAGCAGAGGCTGGCCTACATTGTGAGATGACAATGGGGCTGGTGCAGCCTGCACTTTTACTGCTTGATGATTTTCATCACTACATGCGGTGAGTGAGTGTTAATGCAAAACCCGGAGTATCAGCGGTAGGGCTGGGACGGTAACCGCATTACCGCTATACCGCGGTACGTGACGCCTACCGCGGGTCTGAGCACGTCACCGTCATGACCGGCAAAAAAAAAAAATAATTGAAACATTGGCCTGTATATGTGGGGATGTCTGCACACTGATACTCAGTGAGAAGAAAAAAGTGAAAAAGAAGAGGTCTCTCTCTCTCCAAGTAGCCTACAGCTCGCTGCGGCCTGATCCTTCTCTCTCTCTCCTGCTCACACACACGCAAGCTGCCCGGCCCGGCCCCCCTTCACACACCTGACATTTTTAAATCCTCTACAGCGCGAAAAAGTCCCACAAATGCAGCGCTGATGAGCCTGTATCAGAGTAAATGTTCTTAGTTTAACATAGCCTAGGCTATAGGCCTGCTACTGCGCTATTTGAAATAATATTTCGAGCGGCGCCATCTCTGCCGCTCTCACTCTCCTGCTCACACACACGCAAGCTGCATCGGTAACCCCTTTACACAACTGACATTTTTAAATCCTATACAGCGCGAAAGAGTCCCACAAATGCAGCGCTGATGAGCCTGTAGGCCAGTGGTTCTCAAACTTTTTCTGTCATTCCCCACTTTGGACGGCAGAGAATTTTCACGCCCAACCTGGCAGGCTCGATTTGCACACTATATCTCTGTAAGGAATACTTTGCGAGTACAGGATTTTTTTTCAATATTGGAATTTTCATCTTACTAATACAAATCAAATTTCTCGAGCATAGCAACAAGCACATTACACCATTGGAAAGCTAAATTTACTGTCATATGCGCACATCTGACAAGTAGCTGTGAATTCGGGGGGGCATGGTGCGGTTGTTGATCGAACGCAAAGAGATGTCTCGCGCCCCACCTGTCATGTGTCTGCGCCCCACTAGTGGGGCCCGTCCCACAGTTTGAGAAACACTGCTGTAGGCTATCAGAGTAACTTTAATAAGTTAACGGATTCTGCTTGTATGCAATCGGAGGACAAATGCCGCCTTAGCTTGGAAATGGTTTAGGTAGAAGCTGATCGCGTTTAGAAAGGTTGTCTAGTGTAAGAAGGTCATTTGAAACATTGCAGCGGTTTATTTAAGAAAATGACAGCTCCGAAATGACGGTGCTTTAGTTTGAGGTAGTGATAATAATAAAGAAAGATCACCATCACCTTATCCATTACCATTGATGACCCTTCCTAAAATGTGGAAATGTATTTCTCAAAGCTAAGCCCAAGCGGAATGTTTTCTGATGGACTACAATACGATGAAGCAGACAGAATGCATAAGACGCAGCAAGTTGTAACCTCGTGCCAAATGTTTAATTGGTTAACTAGGCCTACTAACAGTAGCCTAATGAAAAATTAAGTGAGGGTAATCATTTGTTCACTTCACACAAAAACATCTTGGACAGATTTGACAAATTGTAGTAGTGTCTAATCCACTGTCTACTGTAGGCTAATTTAGAGATTAGCTTTTTTTTTTTTTTTTTTTTTAATCAACCAACATTTTTCTTTGTTGTTGATGTGGCGGGCTGGTCCCAAAAAAGGTGAACCATGCCTGTGATTGGTTACTGCTCTTTGTCAATCGCGTACGACTTCTCAAAATATCTGACATGCTAGATGTTCCCCGACAACTTGAGACAAATCGCGTTGGTAAGGAGTTCACACATTGTTTGGTCCCGACTGACCTACAAGGCATAAATATAGCGATATATCGCAAAACCGCGGGAATTTGTTGATTACCGACCGCGGTAAGAAAAAATCCAAACCGGCCCAGCCCTAATCAGCGGTATATATTCGCTATTACATCAAGTGGAATGGATTCTTTCGGCATGCAATAGAGATAACTTTGAGAATACATAAATGGCGTTCATTTCGCCTGATAGGAGTCACTCGCAGGAGATCATTCACAAGCGTCCATGAGCCACTAAATACGTGAGTTTTTACGATGTCTGTGTCTCGGTGGCCTATACTAAATTTACGAAAATTAAAGATGAAAGATTTAATTCCCATAAATACATTAGAGATCATGTTAACTAGCATGACATCGCGCTCAGCCAACACATGCCTATGCATACACGAACATTTCATAAATAAATTGCCTACATTTTGCGAATGGAACGTAAACTTTTAGGACAGTAATTTAGAGCTGCATCTAACTGAACGTGCGCGGCTCTCTGTCACTGAGAGACCGGCCCATAAATGCATTTGTGAGCCTTGCTCTGCTGCAGCAAGGGGTGTCTTTTGCTCACTTTCGTTTTGGTACGTCTCATTGTTTAGGCTGTCATTTAAACCGGCAACTGATATCGTTAAAATATATATTTATTGCATTTATTTATCTTGTCTTGGTGTTGGTCTTGCAAGACAAGACCAAGAGATCCGAGACCAAGACAAGACCAAGACAATACACTGTAAAGACACTGTAAAGACCAAGACGAGACCGGTCTCGAGACATACAACTCTATATTCAGATGCAATATTTAGGCCAACCAGTGGCATAACGCAAACACTCAGGGCCCCCCTGCAGGAAACCAAACGGGGCCCCCCTTCTGAGGAACATTTGGATGAATATGTGGAAGATTTTTCATGACAGACAACTGTTATCAATAGACTCAGGACAATCAGGGTAATAGAGGTTCTCAGTTCCTTATAACTTGTTATCGCAGATGAGAAATATGCTTTTTTCTAGGTCTATAGCCTAGATATAGCCTAAAATGTGTACTTCAGAGCAATAGTCCCATTAAGTTATCGGGCTTCGGTTAACTAACGGTATTTGTCCTTAATGCAAAACTTGCCTTCTGGATGGACAATGGGCAATTTGTGCTTCACACTTCACAGTAACACTTAAGGAGTTGGACACCTTCCTCAAAACTTATAGCCTATTTGTTTTTTTTCTCACGGCAAACGCTTTTTTAAATTGGGCTTATTCAAAGGGAAAAAAAATTATTACTCCCATAGTGTAATAGAGAATGAAAAGTGGACTATATTCAGTATATTCAATTGTAATGCTGTGGCTTCACTAATGTAGCCTTGATGTTTAGGCTACATGCCTTTACTCTAAACCTCTAAGGGGTGTCCAACCAAACAGGGGGGTGTCAAAAAGCTGCACACACCCCCCTGTTTCAAATCTACCACGATATGACATTGTTGTAGTACTCATAAAATGTTCTTGTCAGCTCTTTTAAAAATGCGGTATTAATGAAGCAACCACTCAGTTGTCATGCTGCTTGTGTTCTGCGAATAATCAGTGCTTTCATTGCTCTTGAAGCTCTCGAAATCTGAATAAGAACTTGACAAAGCTTGTCACACATCAGACCACCTGAACAGCTGTCTGTAAGCCGGTTGCGCGCATGGCAAACTTCTGCATATAGAAAAACTGTTTGTTTGAAGTCACTTACTAAAACGTACAAAAAAAAACTAACATACTTTTCTCTCGTTTATACACTGAATCACTGTCCAGTTTGCTGTCCACCATTAAATCCATTTGCTGGAATGCGGTTCCCTGTGACCAGCTATGCTGTCCTCTCGCCCTCTTCTCTGAACTCACGCACGCACACACACACCACGCACTGACAAGCTGAAGCCAGTGGCCATTTCCGAAATGCCCCAAGCAGCAGAAAATGGACTGCTGACCACATGACCAGAACCTCATTAAATAATTGAATGCAGGTGCTCTATCTGACTGAAGCCCCACACTTCTCCTGTGATATTTGTCATGTACTGCATGTTACACGCTGCTGTCTGCAGAGATCAGTATACGAGTATGAAGTAGTCAAGTAGTAGGCATTTTCGGAAACGGCCAGGCTTAGGTAACGTGCTTATCTCGGAGAAGATGTTCTTTTAAAATACCGATGTATTAGCTTATTATTTTCTAGCATTATCCGCGACTATGCATCACGGAGCGCTACGACTTGCATTAGGAGAACAATAATTTCAAACTTTGAAAGGACAGACGGCATGGCCCCTTGGACTGATGGGCCCCCCCACCTCGCGGGGGCCGTGGGGGTTAACTCTCCGCCCCTGAGGCCAACAGTTTAGCCTAATTTCCTTGTGCGCAGGTCAACGAAATGAAAGCCAATAGTTCCTTTATAACCTAGGCTAGCTTTTGTGGTCGTTAGCATACCTAGCTCAAGTTTTCAACTGTGCTATTCAGTGCAGTGATAGCCTTTGTTTCTTTTAGCTTTGCAAATGGAGGATGAACACTCTGTACAAGTTTGGAGTCCGTTTGCTATTTGTCTATTTTTGACACATTGCCAGGCAGCTAAGAACTATTTTGGGCGATGGAAGATGAACGAACAAAAAACTGAAACTAAACAGTAGAAAATACAATTTGGTGTCTTAAAACTTAGTAAGTTGGTAATGGAAATGCTGTATAAAAGCAATATCACACTCTTGGTCCTGATGTTGTTAGCAGAATGTCACCACGGGGTGTGGTTGCCTGCGGCCGAACGACACCCTGTAATGATATTCCTCTAACATCATCACTCCCACTTGTGTAATACTGCTTAATTGGAACTCAACATAATGAACTAATTCGTCATACCAGTGAAATTTGGACAACATTTAAATGACCATTCATCAGTACTTATTAATAAGGTACTAAGATCATGATGAGGAGAATTATTTAAAGTATCCGCCATTGCCAGTTTCATCTCACGCACCCCCTAGCGCTGGGTCGCACACCACACTTGAAATTACTAATTTCAGAGGCTTAAATGACCAAGTGGATCAAGTCACATTAGACTAAAAATTTTGTATAAGACAGATGGAATACTGAAAGAGCACTATGAAAGGTATAACCCATTTACAATGACCTTTGAACCCCTTGTGTCCCTAAATGATGGTTATCATAAAACCAACATCTTCCTTATGTTGTGTTTGTTTGTTTTGTGATGGGTGCACAAAACTCAATTTTTCAGAACTTTATGTATATATAGTCCATGCGTAAGGAAACACATTGCTAAATTGAGATGGTTGTTTGTGTTATTTCAAAGCTATGAGGCCTTGTAAAGGCCAATAAAGAAACAATGGTCAATAATGTCATAACTGCCAATAACATAATAATTTTGACTGTTTTTAATGTAATAAAGCCAATAATGTAAGAAAATTGGAACGATAACATAAGAATTTGTTACCAATACTGTAATAAATTACATTAGGCTAAAACATAATTTATGTAATTACAATAATTACATTATTGGCTTATTACATTATGCTGAAAATAATGTATTATTTCAATTCACTTTAGTGAATTCCACTTAATCAAAGATTAATTTATTGGTTTTGAAGTGTAACACTTCTTTGCCATCTGCTATTACTATTGTCTCTTTTAGTAGCTGCTTACACACAGGATCACTCGCACAAAATTTGGCCAACAATCACTCTCAAGATCTTTCCATAGGCCTATAGACTCAGGAGAAGTTTCCAGGCCATCCGAACTCTGAACTCACACTATGCAAACTTTTCACACATTCACTCCTCAGCACTCATGAACACATCCTAACGCACTGCACCACACACACAAACACACACACACAACACACTCCACCACCTCAAAAACAACACACAGGAAGGTCCCTTGACCCTTGAACATACATAAAGCACAAGGCCCCCCCACACCCACCACTTTCATCACTCCACACCCCCACCACCCCATTATTGGTAACAGATTGCTACGTTATTGTTTCAAACGTTTTCTTACATTTTTTTTTTAACAATTTTAGATACTTATTATCATAACACATTTTATTGCTACCCTCACACCATTCTAATCTTTAAAACCACCTGATACCAATTATATACCATAGCAAAAATGTGAAGTGACTGAAGAATAAAACATGTCTCATTTATGAGACATACCAGGCATGGCAATGCTTCCATCCTGTTCCAGTGTTTCAGGGTTGATCCTAACCGCAGTTACATTGTGACCGCTCATATCACAATACAGCAGACAGTCCTAAAAATAAGTGAATCAACAGAAAAAATGTAAGTCATAATCACAGAGTCAACAACTGATTATTGATAACAATACCAGAACAGGCATGAGAAATGTATTTCTTTTGTGGAGGGTAGCGTTTCCTGCAGCACAGCTGCCGTGTCGCGCCCATAAATAAATCAATAAATACATTAATAAATACTGTATAGGATAATGACATTTCAAGCTGTCCATTACACAGCAACACAGTTTAAAAGTATTACACAATGGAGGCACACAATCTGACATTTTGGGGAACACTTGGTTGTGGAGTGGTGGTTCAGAATTTTGGACATTTGGGCTGAGATTCTTTGCCTCCCTAAGGACAAAGCCCTAAGTTCTCACAGACAGCATTAAGTGAATGATTTAGCAAGTATGCAGGTGCTCATCTTGCTGCATGGATGACTGGAGTTGGAATGTGCTAACATTAGCTATACTCGTGGTAGATACCTGTCCAGGCTAACAGCTAACTTTCAACAAACACTTATTCACCTTATTCAGCGGGTAAACATGGGCGCTGCCATGACGATTGTCATTCAACATCCGGTCTAGCAACGCATTGACTTAGCGTTGTGATATTTGGTGTTTTAACGGTCTAATATAAGTGGTCTTATTATGAAGTTGTGCTCACTACATCCATCAATATAGTTAGAACAGTTCGTCGCCAGATGAAAAATTATGTTTCAGCAGTAAAAAGTGTGTTTCTACGGCTACAATAAGGAGTTTTGTGATCGTGGTATTTCATGAAAATTACGTTGATTTGAATGAGAGGCAGCGTCTAACGGAAGTTTCAAGACAATCGGAGGGCAAACGCGGAAGAAAAAAAGACGAAAAGGGGCGGGGCTGCATAAGGTGAATAGGAAAGTTATATAAGCTCAGAAAATGTACATGCACATTGTTAACCTGTATGTATTTGTGTACCAAAACATATGCTATACAGTAGTCTGGCAGAGTGGAGTAAGTTAGAGCTCAAATGCATGTAGAATGAATCTGGGGGCCTGTCAGACACTCCATCTCTGTCTGCCCTGAGCATTCATCTCTTTCAGTTCTTCATCAGTGTATTACAGCTCGTAAAGGTACAGTTCATTAGAAAAAAGAAAAAAAATAGTCATAATCTAGAAACTCAGACACAATGTAATGTACTTTGATTCTGTAGCAATGAGAGTGGGAGGTAAGTAATACAGACGGTAGCCTACATAATATCAGTCTGCTGAACATAGGCAACAAAGTGTAACTACGCTGATGGTGAGACACTAATTCCTCAAAATACAATGCAATGGTAATTTTATTTCTTACATTATTTTATTAGCATTTTCATGTTCATGTTTCATTTTCACCACAACATTGGTAGTGTTACATAAATTGATTTGCTTGATTAAGACTTTTTATTGGCAGGGTAGCAAAAACCTTAGACTTGCACTGGCCAAGCACCAAGAAACTTTGCAACTAGAAAGACTGGATGAGATGTTGAGAACAGTCTCCAGTGATAAATAAATACTTGAAAATAAATGTCCAATGTCCAGAATTCTGAATCACCCCAAAAAATAACCGTCTACTTCAAAAGTATGTTACCTGAGCAAATCCCAGCCATGATTTTTTGTCCTTCCAGTTTCTTATGCGTGAAGTGGAATTATACACATGGCCCTGAAATCAAATATCATTTATATGAGGGCAACACACAAGCTAAAATAAGAGGGAATGTTTCAATTATATTTTTTCAGCGTAAAGTGAAACTTAAGATGCTTGCCTATATACTAAAATTTCTCAATTAGGCCATCCTTAAAATAATTCTTGTTAGCCTTAACCCGACCGACTCAGTCAAATTAGGCCCAACCCAATATATTTTTTTCATGGTCTTTTCAGCCGCCTTGCCGACCATAATATTGTATCGCCCATATATGCTAATGTATTGAAAAGCATTTCTTTCCTTTTGAATTAATATGATGAAAATAATAGTTTACAAGAACTGCAACTTTGAATTTTGGATAATTTGGACAGCGACACAGCAACATCAAAGAGTATTGCAAATCTCACTCTCCGATGTCAACCAAACAGGAGCGCACTTCAATAAGTTCAAATGCTTATCGACTATGCTACATTTCACAGACAGTATGAGTACCGGTATAGACTCAAAACTTCAACTGAAATTGCAGCCAAGAGTAAGGATTCATTTTTCAATGAATGTTTTTGCAAGTCTCACCTGAAACTATGCAGGCCTATTCCAGTATCCAGTAGCATTCCATAACAGATGTAGCCTACGCTAATGTTGTGTGTTTATGTACAAGTTAGAGATGTATCTAATTAGACCGAGATGTCAGGCGGGAGTGAGTATAGTATAGGAGCACTCACCGACCTGCCGAAAATGATTATTATTTATTTTTTATGACTTTTGACTAGAAACAAAATATTTACCAACCAATCATCCCATTTTTTCTGATGTTGTGGCCAACCAAACACATTTCTTAGGATGGACTTATTAAAATATGTTAATAAACTGATTTAACAAAAAAACACTCATCAAAGTGGTTAATTGGGGAGACCTATACATGGGAGTGGAATTTTTCTTCATACGGTACTTCTTTCAACATGATCTAATTGCGATTCATTACAAAAAAATAATGTTTAGGTAACTGCAGTTAATACATAGGCAGTTTTACTTATTTAGTTTGGCTCATTCTGGAACAATACATATTTTCCTGAAACTTACCATGCTGATTTAGTCATGTGAGAAACCGAAATTTGTATGCCGAAATTAGAGCATAGTTCCAGGTCATATCAGCCTAGGATATTGCAACAATATTCTATTATTAAGAATTTAGTTATTTGTGTAAAAGTTTTATGAAATTTGGCTTTTCTTTCTTTTTTTGATGTGTTATTCCAAAGGAAATAAGCATGTACACAAAAACATTTGTGACCGCAATCATTTTCCGGGAGAAATGGTGCGTTTTCTTGAAAAATTCCAGAGGTGCCATCCCTATCGGCCATGTCAATGTACACAAACTACGACGACTGTGTGAGGTTTTGTATCTGTTGAGATGAAAACGAATCACTATATGATTTTCCCCCTTATTTCAGATCTTCCAATAGAGATAGCAAGCATCTTAACACACCAGCAACATCTGGAAGGGAAATTACTGAACAATCAGCTGATCAGAATCACACACATTCACCACATCAAGCATCTTAACACACCAGCAACATCTGGAAGGGAAATTACTGAACAATCAGCTGATCAGAATCACACACATTCACCACATCAACCGTCTCATCAAGCGTCTTTAGTGCCTACCCGCACAGTGCCACTGTATCCAGATCCCAGTTTGAAGAGACCATCTTTGCAGAGTAAGTAGAGGAAAGACCCATCAGTTTGCAACAGGCAGTGCTCGTCATCATCAATACTCAGCTCCCTCAGAGGCCATTTATTCATGAGGGCTGCACGTTTAATACCATTTCCAAACCAATCCTGGATTTGGATCTTGCCTACAAGAACTGCCTGTACGCTTCTTTGTAGCGCATTCAATATAGCGGGCACCTGGAAGATACACATGAAAAGAACAATTAACAACAAAGTAGTTCCACTTCCACCCCACTAAGTTGCTAACTGGTAGGTAACTGGTTTGCAACTATGTCAGCACCCCTGAACATGTGCCAAAGTTGGCACCGGGAGCAATTCTCATTGGCACACCTACTACAATGTGCAGCTTTTTTTATACATAAAAGTCTAGCTGTCTCATCTGGTGTTGAAGAGCCATTGGCTGTTGTAGGGTGCGCCTTCTTTAGTGTGACAGATGACATAATCCACCCTATTGGCTTTATGGCATTTAGTGATGGGTTCGCTTTACAGGTTGCACATTGTACAACCTGTAAACAATGTACAGGTTTACACGACCTTGTTTTCTGATAGCTTATGATGAAATACAATGGTTAAGATTGACATTTTGACAAACGCTTCTGTTCCGAGAATTTTCTGTTGTTGCTGGAGCATCCACAACGCCAGCCTATGTCCAGTCAAACAATCCTTCCTGTCAAGAACACCAGGCTTGTTCAGCGGTAATGACATAGAAGGGGAGACCGTCAGTAAAGAGACCGGAGTGTGCGTCAGTAAATGAAGTGTGGTGTAAGAAAAGATGAAATGCAAAGGAGCAGGGCTGCAGTCAGCCTCGCAGACAGACGGCCAGAGCAGAAGCAGAGAGAGAATGAGCAAACAGAATGGCCTCCTTAAAAGACCTCCCAACTCAGCTCACAACTAGCAGCATGGCCAGACTACGGCTCCACCTGTGGGCCTGGGGACAGACGGACAGACCCACAGACAGACAGCAACCAATGAGTAACACAGCCAAGCACAGACTAGGACAGGCCATCACACGGCCGGCAAAGCCAAGGCGTGACATCCCTAAAACACATTAACCGTCTGTTGACAAAGGTATGAAACTCACTGAGTGGTCTGCAGTGTTCACAGATATGCTGACATAAGTATCACTGCAAAATATGACTTCTAGCTTAATCGTAGCTTGCTGTCCAACCCCATTGACTGCTGGGAAGTATATGTGACTCACAAGAAATTCAGATCAATGCTAGAACCTCTTAGAAAGTGATATTTATGTCAGCATATCAGTGAACACTACAGACCACTCTGTGAGTTTCATACCTTTGTAAACAGATGTTTTATGGATTTTAAGAAGAATTGTTCGACTGAACATAGGCTGCCGTTGTGGAGGTGGGAAGATGCTCCAGCAACAACCAAAAATTCTGGGAACAGAAGTGTGTTAAAATGTCAATCTTGATCATCGTATTAGAACAACTGTGCAACCTTACCTTGATAGTTTGGCAGGCATGACTACCATTGTTAGTGAGGATTGTGGACACAGCTTGAAGTATTTTGCCAGTATCACCCCATGACACCACCAGGCTAAAGAGGCAGGCACAGGAAAGCGCTGTCAGGGCCTGCCCTGTAGGGTCATTCATTCCAGTGCTTCGCACAGTTATCTCCAGCAGCAAGTGGAAAAGGGACTCTGTTGGTGGTCAGGGTATTGCATAAACATCATCAAAATCAAAAACTGACAAAATCAGTAATCTCCAAGTACAAATGCTATATTTAAATACCACAGGAGTTGCTCACACTTACAAGTAGAGAGCAATGGAACAAACATGACATGGGTGGGAATTATTCAAATTTGATCAGTATTTAAACACAAATTCGAGAAAGAATGAGACACACCAAGGACATCTGGTGGTTCAGTCTGGAAGCTCTCAGGCTGTTGACCCTGCAGCATGTCCAGTAGTGCCTGCGAGCTCCGTAAGCACAGAGAAGGATGTGAAAAGCGTGTCTCCTTTATCAGCTCAAACACTCCACATAGACCAATGCCAATGATCTGGAGGGGGGGGTAAAAAAAAGATAACCATCATTCACACCAGCCACGTGCCAACAGGAAGAAAGATAACATATACAAATGTAAAAACAGTGTTACAGTCCCTACGATTTCAGGGATTTATGGCACAGCAGCATATTTTCGTTTGCATATTTCAGCACATTCACCATTTTGCCTAATACGACCCTTAAAAAATCTTGAGGACTTCAACTCATTTACTTCTGCTGATAGTACTCTCCGTCATTCATGACCACAACAGTCATATTTGATGTTGGAAGTCTGTCTTGGAAGAGCAATTAGTTACCTACTATGAAAGCACATACATCCCTGTTTTTAACGAGAATGACTAATGTTGATACCAAACTAGACCATTCCAGGCTATGAGAAGCAATAGCTTGCTGGAGATGTTTATATTCAAAACAATTGAATCAACCCTTGACTAATACCTATCGTATTCCCGCGCTGCATTTTTTAAGTTCGTTGATTGGTTCGGGATCACATGGTCAACAAGGTCAATGGCCGGAATCCCAGACCCTCGTACAAAGAGAAGTGTAGATCAGATCTGGTTATGATCAAGCTACCAAAAATCATTAGTTGCCTTCTATGTTCTGGATGCTGTTTAGGTGTTGACATTTAGCCAACACAATGTTTAGACAGATATTCTGTGCCACATTATAGTCACAACTATAAAGGGGATAATAATCTGTGTCTAAATGTTATGTGATTACATTATCTACTAACCTGAGGAGTTACACAAATCCCTTTGCTAAAACAAATCCCTTTGCTATGATTTTATGACACATTTCCTTTTTATGAGGTGATATATTAAAATTCTAATATTTCCATTTCCACATATTACAAGATATCAAAAATCCTTTCACAATTTAACATCAGCAATTCTTGGCATCATGCATGCCAAAATTGCCATTGACAACAATCTTTCTTCTAGCACATGAATCTTATAAACCATCTAGGAATATTTATGATGGTGGGATGCTGAATCGTATTTCCCATTGCAAATGAGGAATATTCCACCTTTTTATGAAATGGATAGTTCACCCCCTTATGTGGAGTTGCACATAAGGGGGTGAAAGCATTTTTATCTCAGTGCATGCATTCTCCTAGCCCGGCAGCCTGTAGCTTTAGCTTAGCATAGGCCCTGGAATGTAAAGTAGCCAGATAGCAACTCTTTGGCAACATTATATTCCAGTGCCTATACTAAGCTAAAGCTAAAATAGCATTTGCCAGAAAACGCATGCACTGGAACTCATAAAGTCTGTCTTTGATTGTCTGGGCAGACATATACACATCCAGTGTTTCCCACAGATTAGGTAGCAATTTGTGGTGGTCCACTGTGCCGATGAGGGTGGTGACCAGGGGGGAGGGGGCGTCGCCCGGGCAATCGACATTGGGGTTGCCCCAGGGTGGGTAGATGGCCAGGGGGGAGGGGGCGTTGCCCGATGGGGCACAAATTTAAGTTGGCAACAGCCTTACTTTACTTTATTTACTGAACAAATAAATAAAGTAGGTAAAGTTTAAAGGCTACAATCACAGTAACCTATTATATAATAAATTAATCAAGTAATGGGATAAAACTTGATTTTGAGGTTTTAAACAGCAATAGAATGCCTGTTAAAATGACCAAGCCATTGCCTTTTATTCTTCATCAAAAAATGTTTTTATCCCAACTGTAAAAAAAAGAAACCTTTTCCTCAAGGCTATTGGCTTCTAAAGTCATTAAGTGTCATCTGACATTGTACCAATTAGGCTACTTGCAGTACAGCCACACTCATGGCACAATCATAAATTGCTGTGAAACAGGTCACATTAATTAAATCCAACTTGACGAATAAATTGTATGAGTTTAAGGTTTACAAAAAGTATGAGGACTGTAGGCTTATCTCCTGCACCAAATCAATAAGGAACATATATGCATGATGAGGAGACCGGCAGGGTGGGAGCAGTGTCTGTGTGCGCAACAGAACATTTGTTGCGTGTGCTTTCCAATTGGTTAATCATTACAGGCATAGGCAAGAATTTATTGCAAATACCGTAAGTAGCGCTTGTGTTTATTGATCGTAAACCAACTAACGTTGACAGCTAACTTTGACGCTTTGGTGACTTTAGTGAACTGCTATTAACGTGCAGATTTTTTTTTCTGTAAAGATGAGCATGGACAATTTTGATAAGCCACGTCCATAGGCTACACATATTCTCTTGATTAAACGTTAAAACACAACCCCATGTGTTCTACCCACGATCATGGTATGAATTACAGTTGTTGGTTAATTAGCCTCTTCCTTTAAACTAATAATGTTGGCGTAGCAAAAGGTAACATTGCCGATGGAGCAGTAACTTTCAGATGCCGCTGCCTCATCGCGCAGTGATAATGATGCGACCGGCCTTTTTATGTAGGTCTATGCGTTAAAACGTAAGCAAGGCGGCGGGCAGTTTTTGGCAAGGTGAATTAGCTTTAAAGCGCTGTGGGGAAACCCTGATGCGCGCGTGGAAGGGGTGAAGGAAAGGAACGATACAGGTGTGAGTGAAGTGGAACGATACGCAACTGATTTTTTTTTTTTTTTCGCAAGTTTTTTTTGTTTTTTTTTTTCAAATCGTGAGTCTTATTATGTGGCGATAGGATTCCATTCTGTGGCAGCCCGCCACACAATGGTCTATGTATGGGAAACACTGACATCAGTGGCCTGCTAGAGATCATTCTGCCGGGGAACAGAATTTTGAGCAGACTGGAGAAGATCACTTGCTAGTTGTAGCTATCAGAGGGCATTGAACAAGCTACAACTAGCTTGCGGTCTTCTCCAGTTTGCACAAATGCATCAAAATTCTGCTTCATGGCAAACATTCAAACTTTTTCTGATGCAATATACTTTGCAATATACTTTCTGCCCATTTTTGAATATAAAACTGTGAAATGTATCATTGATGGAAGCAAGGTCATGTAACTGACTCACACAGAGAGCTGTGATTGGTCCCCCACCACTAAGGGTCCGGACTAGGGTAGATTTCTAGACTAACAAAATCAGGTATTTTGATGGCAAAAAATACCACTGTGATATTCCCAGAAAGTGGAAATTTCCCATGGCTTCACAGCATTTTTTAATGGGTTGAGAAAGCTAGGCACATGCTGATCAAGTACAGAAAACATTTTCCGAGCTATCCTATATATTTCTGTGAACGTCTCCACCTTTTCACTAACCTTGGGGAGTTTGATAGGCGGTTCATGGTACTCTTCTTCTTCCTCACTGTCTGAGTCTCCACTCTGCAAAGAGTTATGTGAAGCCAAAGCAAGGGAGGCCTCCCTCTGCTGCCAGTCCAGCACGCTATGTCGAACATTGTAGTAAACGTTGAAAGCTGAGGGGTTACTGTAGAGCTTAATATCAGATACGGAAAAAGCCCCATCAAAGCCTTCTGTCTGCAAATGAAATAAATGAGAGGTTAAACATGACAAGCAGTCAGACTGAAAGATCTACGACAGGGGTCGGCAACCCAAAATGTTCAAAGAGCCATATTGGCCCAAAAAAACAAAAACCATACCTGTCTGGAGCCGCAAAAATCTAAAAGCCTTATATAAGGCAACATAGACTGTCAATACATAAGCTGTATGTCTACTATTAAAATGACTAACAGTGGTTTTACATGCAAGCGGAGCCGAGCGGAGCGGCGCTCTGTCTTCAATGCATTCCAATTAGTAACGGTCAAACGTGACGTAGAGCAGCGAGATGAGCGGAGCCAGCGGCAAAAGTTGAGCAGTGTTCAATATTATGCAAATGAAGGAGCGGTATCGCGGGCGGTAGCCAATCAGATTGCTTGTTTTTACTTCTCACGGTTGGAAAATTTGATGACCGTGGAGCTGTTTGATCGTAACTTGTCAAAAACAAAATAACTGTAAGGACTTCGTATGAGGTTATTGTTGTTGCTGGAATGGTAAACATTTAGTTGTGAGCTTCATTTCAAGAAATCAGTGTTGTAATAGCAAGCTAAGTACCTCGATAGCCAGTTAGCTTGCTAGTTCAGTCAATCACACCGTTCCCACAAATCGACACGCCTACTAGAAGCGGGGACAGCGGCTCCGCTCCGCTTGCATGAAAAACCACTGTAAGTAGGCTACAAATAGGCCTACAAAATGAACATTCATGATTAAATGTTTATTTTCCCTGCAGCGCATCCTTGAGAGAATTACGCACCACGTGACTACTGATGTACGATAGGCCTATTGCTGCTTCAAGTTTAGCCTAACTCCCATTACAATATTATAGTGTTTTGATTTTTGTTGCACTGGTTTTAGGTCTCAAGAACGAAAAAGTGCATAGCCTCATGCTATTTTCAGCCTGTGTGGAAATGAAATGTTCTCTTCAATGTCAATAACAATAGAACTTAATGTTCAACAACAATCAACAGAGCACAAAAAAACGGCAGGCTGTCGTTAAAACGCAGCTTGCAATTATAAAAATAAAACGGCTGCCTTTTGAAAAGGTAAGTCAAATGCCAAGTTAGGTAGCCTAAGTCGGTGCAAATGAGAAAAAGAAATAAAACAATCTTTTAATTATCTCCCTTACTCAGCGTCAGAGATTAAATAAATTACAATCCCAAAGGAGTAACGCAGTTTGCGATTAAAAAGCAGCTGGCTTAAAAATTCATCAGTCAGTCGAAAATAAGACAGATAAACTTCGATTTCTGTGCATTATCCTCGTCTCATAAGTTCGCAAATGCCACGAAGTCTGTGCAACTGTCAAACGCAGCAGCATCCTTCTCTTCCCCCTCAGCTACAGACACGTAGGCTACATCATCGGACCTTGCACCTTGCAAATAATCACTGTTGAGTGTGTGATCGTGATGGGCGTCTTTGAACTCTCTCAGGGATGAGAAGTGGGAGAGCGTGCCTCGCTCTATCCCTGACTGTCAGCTTGCGCTCAAATGATAAAAACGGCTTCCATGCAGCATTTGAAGCGCAAATTTCTTAAATATCATATAAACTGAATTATATTTAGGCCTACAACTACACACATTTTTACAACATAAGAATACAACATAAGAATGTTTGTGTCATGTTTACCCCCTAAGAAACCATATTCAAAAAAAAAAAAAAGAAAGAAAAAAAAGTTATTTTTCCATTTTCACACATTTTTGCAAAACCTCCATTGAGCCATTAGGGGAGTGCTAAAGAGCCGCGTGCGGCTCAAGAGCCGCAGGTTGCCGACCCCTGTCCTAGGGTCTTTACACCACTAAAAACACATGGCATGCCACATTTCTACCGTAATATTAGGCTAATTGTCTGTACTCATAAAAAGAGGCATTAGGAAGTATATTAAAAGTAACATTTCCCCAATATAGCTTTTCTGCTGTTACCACTACCGTTGCACTACCATAACTTGGGTAAAGCCAGCACAAGTCCTTTTTCAGTTTGAATTTACTTGCTTTTCCTTACACTTTTGCCGAGGACTAGGCTTTATCCAAATCACGTAAGTGGCGTCAATTCAGCGGTAGAAGAAAAGCTAGCAGGCCAGTATTATTTTTATAGGTGATGGCCAGGATTAGGTATGTTACTTTTAAAAAGTAATTAGCTACTAGTTATTCTTCCGAGAGCTAGGCTACTTCAAGAATTTGCCCCCCTCCCCTAATTTCCTTAGCCACTTTTTGGTCAAATTGAGATATTTGCATAAATGTACTGTCCAATCACAAGACTTGGACACACAACAAAAACACTATCTGCCATAGACACCCATTAATTTGACTAGCTAATTTGTAGCTAACGGCCTCAGCAAAAGCTGTCAGAATTCCAGCCTTAATTATTCCTCAATATTGTGAGGAATATAACATGACCATAACTATAACTTCAACCCTTAACTAAAATTGCCATGTACAGGAAGCAGACTGTCTTACGAGTGTGCAGGGATTCACCATCAAACTCCACTAGGGGTGTGGGTGTGTGTGTGTGTGTGTGTGTGTGTGTGTGTGGGTGTGTGTGGTGAAGCGAGTTAGCCAGTTTGCTTCCTGCATATGTCAACATCTGGCCAAGCCATGGTCATATTGGCTCATATTGGTCATATTTTTTTCTTGTTTCCCCAAAACACTGAAGAATGACTTGAGTAGTTAGTCGACCAATTTGCCATTTCAAGCAGGATTTACTTAAAGGAATTATCCATAGTGAATCAACTCGTAGCCCTGTTGTTGATAGTTCTAACAAGGAAATGCCAAAACGTGTTCACGTTAACAGAAGCAGGCATATAGATGAATCAACAAGCGTTTTGTGTAGGCTGCCATCTTGTGACAACGCCATTGTTGGACTGAATCTCGCTAATCAGGGTATTTTATGGTGTGCCATCACGTTATCCCTATGTGGTGATCTAGGCAGCTCAATAATGGCGCCTGCTTACTTCCGGTAGTTTCGTCGGATTCGTGTATAACGAAACCCAATCGGATTGATATGCCCGCTTCTGTTAGGATTGGCTGCCATTTCGCTATATTTCCATCTGTGAACACAATTCGTTCATTCTCATAGCTATTGATAGCACTTAGCAGAGTATGGAAACAGTAAACAACTACATTACTCGTTACTGAAAGAAATAACACCGTTAGTAACGTTAAGTACATTTGTTTGTAGAGTAACATAGTTTGAAAATTGAGGAATTTATGCATTTTAATTGCAGTCTTACCTTGGTTCTTGGTCTGGCCTTTGACTTGACTTTTTGGCGCTTCTTCACTTTCTTCTTACTCAAAGATTTCTTTCCTCTGCAACAGATGTAGATAGAGCCCCATTAATTTACCCATCACACAGTACAAAAAAAAAAAAAAATCAGAGAGGCACCAACTGACCATCTGGTGCACAGAATCTGACCGTTATCATGTTATCAGGGTTCGTACGGGTGCTTAAAAACCTTGAAAATGCTTGGATTTTAATGTGGTGTTTTCAAGGTTTGGAATGTGCTTGGTTTTTGCCACAATCCTTGATAATGCCTGAAATTGTAAATCCATTTGCTCTGCACAAATGTTCGCTTAATAGTCGTTCGCGTTGTAGATCGAATAAAATGATGATCGTATATGAAAGGTGCTCCACTTTTTGGTTTTGATCAGAGCGCGAGTGACCATGAACACGCCCCTTCTAAAGTTGCGAGTAGGCTTGTGATGGTGCATGTTAACATTACTGAATGTTAGTGGTAAGTTAACAACTTGACATGGAGAGTAATTTTCAAAGTACCACTAGCACTCGTTTTTCATCATTAATGTAGGCTAGTAGATAAGAATCATATGTATACAACCAAATGCAGGCTGTTTAGCCTATATTTATATGAATATAAATTGAGATCGCTAGATCAGCCTTGGCTGAGATAATGCGTCCATAGCCTATTTGCGCTAATCAACAATAACATGTCTGTAACGGAGACTACCCTTAACAATTTTTTCAAACATGTAGCCTAGTGTAGCCAACTTATACAGCACAGTGTGCCTATTTATGCCTAGCCTCTGTTACTGAAAGCGTTTTATTGAGTGAATAGACCGTATTCGTTGAAATAGCATGTGTCCGCGCCGCACTCCAGTCGTTGGAGTGCGCATACGACCACACGATAACGTAACACAAAGTGAATAATGAAAAACAAAAGTCGCGTTTCTCTTGTAAGCATATGGCCTTCAGTTTTGACAATCACTCATTGACAATAGTTGGCTAACTCTGGCCCACTGCTAAATATCAGATGTGTTTCAAACTTTCTGTTCTTTAGGCTTATCTGAGAATGGAATGGTTGATATGCAGGATGGTTAATGTGGGAAGAATGCAGAACGCAGGATGGTTAATGTGGGAAGTAGTTAGGCCAATCAGTCATTTTAAGTAAGTGACTGATTTCTAATGGAAAGTGTTCAGAGCACTGTAGCTTTGACAAAAGACATTCAGTGGCAGTGGCAGATATAGCATATGATAACAGTGCACCTATAGGCTAATTTCAATTTGGAGATTTTGATATAGCCTACTAATTTGAGTTTTCTTAGGACATGGGCTATTTGTGGTAAAAAAAAGTATTTAGTCTCTGTATCCATCCACTTCTTGCAGAAGTTTTATAAATTTATAGGATTAATTGACCTAGGGTGTGTTGGATACATTGTATTAGGCAGAAAAAAAGATTATAAACTATGGACTGTATGACAAGGCTGTATGATTAATTTCTTTTGTAGTATCTAGTCTTGTTTTGCTTTTAGGTGACAGAATGAGCTGTAAAAATGGGTGTTGCTCATTGTTACATGCAAAGTTGTGGCCCCATGCTCTGTAGTACAGTGTGCTTTGCCAGTATCTGTAAGCAGCTACATCAAGCAAAGCACACTTGAGGTGGTGCCTGCGCGTCAGGGTGATAGTCAGTTTCTTGCCCTCTGATCTTTGGCAAACATTTGAGCAGTTGCCTATTTAGCTCCATCACTATAAACAAACTCGACAAACTCGCCAGATATGCGTGAAATATTAGCCTGGGAGTTCCCATGCTCCTTTGTGCGCTTATTTCATTTCACTCTGGAAAGCAGTATGGTGACCATGGCCAATTTTCTTGCCTGCTTTCAGTATCCAATCACAGAACAAAAAGGGACTAGCACGGCCCTCGATTGCATTTTACGTCACGTGGTGGCCCTGGTATTGGCTCTGAGCTATGTACAAACGCTATGATAGACATTTGAAGCGCCCAATAAATGGCTCTGGACAATGGTAAACGACTCTTCCGCTACGAGAAAAGCAATAGATGGGTCTCCAGACTAAATATCACTTGTGATTTTAGTTTGGCGTTCGCCAGGCTAGTGAAATATAGGTGCTGGGAAAGTTTGAAAATTGACCATGAATTAGCTTGAAAAGTGCTTGAATTTCATATTGAAAAAGGTGTACGAACCCTGTGTTATCAACTATGACTCACAATTGGACAGTCAGATGAAAATATTCTAATTTTATATCAGTCAAAGGCACATATTCATCAATAACTTCAACAGCACACTCACAATAGCACACTCACCACCTTAACATCCAGCGTTAACACAACACTTATCGGGCGATTAAAAAAATATCGCTGTTCATCTATTTTCAAAGTAGGGATGCAACGGTTATTGAATTTTACGGTTACCGAACGATACGCCCTCTACGGTTCAATAAACTTTCGTAAACCGCAATATTTCGGTTTATTAATACATTGTGAATCTATTGAAGCTCCCTGAAATTTGCTTATATGCAGCCAGCAGAGCGGTATAGAAAACAGCCAGCATTCACGAGCTCTACATACTGAGCTCTAGAACCCTCAACCAATCAGCGTGATTTTATGCTAATTAGCTCCGCCTGTCATGTGCGAAAGTTTTCACTCACTGCACGTTAGACGGAGAGATGAGCTAAAAGCTCCACTCGGAAAGTAGGTAACATTAAGCCAGAAGAATTGCTGCTGTGGTAGATTTTGTGCAAACTGATGACCATTTACACAAACAAAGCACTTAATAACTTAAAATGCGTCTAATAGCCTACGACACATGCTACTAAACCGGTTGTCAGAAAATAGCGCTTCCCACTCGCCCAAATTCGCCTAGGCTACCGCAAATATAGCCTACCTAGCCTAATGTAAAATATTACGCAAGGATGTCTAGGGGCTGTAATGCTTAGTTTATCTTGCGATGAGTTAGATCAAATGTCGAGTAAGACGGTGAGACTGGGCTTGGATGCAACAAGTGACAAGCTAAACGTTTTACAGAAAAAAACGTCCTCTGATCCTCTCATCCCAGGCTCAACTATTGTAACATTAACATAAAGGCAAGCTTCTTTGCAGCACGGTGTTGTAAAGACACTGATAGTAGACTCAGAAATTAATTTCTGAAATTTGGGATGTCATGCAATGCATTGTCACGCAGACTGTTTCCCTTAAGAAGGCTACTAGGAATAAAAGGCCTCTCATTCTGTTGTTGGCTACCAGCAGCACTTGAAATCCATCATCTTGACAATACATTTCCTATAGTGAAATTATGTCCTAATTTGGAAATGAGCAAACAATAAAATAGGCCTAGGCTACTGGATATTTACTGGATATTTACTAGTTTAGGACATTTCATAACATTTCAAGAATATTAATGGTGGCCTACCGTAATTGTTGGTTTTATTTTATTCTGTCTACCCCTCTAGTAGCCTATCTACTAGGCAATTTATGAAAGAAATCAAATGAAAATGGCAGATAGACTGATAAGGAATATAGCCATTAAAAGAACAATTTTATAACCCCCTTTTTGTTGGAAAATACCGAAACCGTCACCGTGGCCCCAAAACCGTGATACATACCGAACCGTGGGCACACTGTACCGTTGCATCCCTATTTCAAAGTCGGGTTGGGAGCTGAGTCTATACTACACAAGTTATGATGACTTTCACTTTGATATCACACAAAGCATCCCTTAGCTCAGTGTTTCCCACACATGTATTAATCTATGGCGGGCCGCCACAGTTTCCTGAGACCCGCCATAGTTTGTGCGGATGGAAAAAAAAAATCCGCTATTTCAACATAGTCTAGGCCTACCACTGTTTCAGTTTGTCTCTTTAGTTTTGCATTGCTTTTAATTACCTATGTAGGCCTATCGCTAATTCAGGCTCTCTTTGAGGTGGAGAAAATGTCATAAAGCTCTTTTCGAATCTACAGCGCTGCGCTTCTCCAATTATGCTCGCACACGCACTGACACACACGTTGAAAGTTGAGTCTGATGCGCAACTTGTGCTGCTCCGAAGCCTGAAGTAGGTTAGCAATAAATTAGCAATAAATTAGTGACAAAATGACAAAGATATCGCCTATGAGTGGGTGTTATTGTCAGTTGAAGACTGTAAGAAATATCTATTTATCAAATATCCGTTGACATGAGTAAATCCGATGTCAGTGAAATAGCGTGCCTATAGGCCTAAACTGCGTTATTTCTTTGACGTTTCTTTGACGTTATTTCTTTGACGATGTCGGAAACAAGCTTGGCGGGCATAAAAGGCAGTTAGCGTGGGAACATTAATCAGAGATACTTTAAAACGATCTCTGATATAATATTAGGTAAAGAGAACAATGTGTAGGAATGCAGCCTACCTATGCAGAAAGCAGCTGCCCGTTTAGGCAGTTTACCAAGCGAAAAGTTGCCTGAAAGTCTACTCTAGCTGATTTACGATCGCTAACCATGCGTTAGTTACAGTATTTACAATTTGATGCCGGTTATGGGTAGTCTAATGTAGGCCTATGATGTTTACAATTAAGACAGCAAACGCACAGACAGTCAGTCACTCCCTCTCTCAAGTGCGCTTGGCGACAAGACACACACACGCACGCTCCCTCCCTTCCTCTGTGTCTCCGTCTTGCATGTAGGCTACTGTGAATGCATTTGGGCTTATTCTGTATTCCTAGGTGATTTTTTTCTGTTGATAGGCCTGTAATCGTTTTGACTTTTAAAAGCTAAAACTAAGAACAAATAGCCTTTATTTGTAAAGTTTAATATTATTGATGGGATAAGTTTACAATAAGTTGATGTGCCATGTGTATGGCCTAATGCTACAATGATTTTGCACTGATGTAACATTACATAGCCTAATGTTACAAATATGATTTAATGAGCCAAATATTTAGAGTGATGATTACAAAGTTCTGAAGTTTTGGAATAAGCTAAAAGAGTTGAGAGAGAGACTTTTTTTGTCAGGAATAATACCCAATGGGCCAGTGAGACCTTTCCTATAACATTGATTTGTTTAAAAACACAAAGTTTTAATTGATTACTTCATAAATCTATGAAAAAAATCGACTACTCAATTCCAAAAATGTTCAGTAGCTGCAGCCCTAGATTTATGTTTTTTTTTTTTTTTTTGGGGGGGGGGGGGGTGAGCCCCCCATAGTTTCAGAAAATTCTGTGGGAAACACTGCCTTAGCTAAAGATGTCTGACCAAACCTGTCCGTTTCTATCCGCCCATGGTATTGATAGACTGCATATTCCATCCGTCCGTAGTATTCATTCCGTGTAGGCCTATGTTATGTTATTACAGTTGTCATTTCAGTTTTGATCTCATTTACAATGTTCAATTGCATTGGTCCCTTGAAAACCTCTAATCTTGGGTTTTGACAGGTAAGGTAGATCACGCAGTAACGGAGTTACAGGGCCACTACATCCTACTACAAGTTCTGAACCGATATTTGAAAGCAACATCTCATTTTGTACGTGCCTACATGTACTTTATGGATAACAGAAAAGGATCTAACTAAATTCAATCTGCATATCATTTTTAAGCCAAAAAGTGCTTGGTTACGGAGTTACAGGAAATTAACATCACTTTTTTACCATAAAAGTCAACATGACCAAACATATGGTTCTCAGAATGTAGGCCTAATCTCCAAAAACTTTCCATAGAACTGTTTTTATACTTATTTTCTATAACATAACAGAAAATTTGGTGACTGTTAATGTTGCGTGTGTGTGAGCAGGAGAGAGAGAGCGGCAGAGATACAGCCGCTCGAAATGTTATTTCAAACAGCGCAATTGGAGGCCTATAGCCTAGGCCAGTGGTTCTCAACCGGGGGGGAGGGCCCCCCTGGGGGGACGCAGAGACTCTCCCAAGGGGGCGCGAGTAGGCTTCAGGATGAGGTGGGAAAAAATCATTTTAAAAAATCCTATGTTGGAGATGTAAGTGGTAACACAGAAACAAATCAACCACGCGTTTTGCTGCGTGATTTCTTAGGTAGCCTAGCGATGTCGGAAAACCAAGCTTTGGATGCGTAAAGACAGCTAGCGAGGGAACATTTCATGAAAGTTAGGCTGATTTAATGTTAGGTGAAGAGAACAACGTGCTGTATATGGACGCGTCCAACATGACCCACATGTACAGAGAACATCCGCACGTTTAGGCTACTGCAGTTCACCAAGCGTCTCAAATTTGCTTAAAAGCCAATGGTAGCCGATTTACGATTGTTAACTACCGGTAATATAAACACTAGCACTAGTTACGGTATTTGCAATTATTTTACCAGTTCTGATAATGCCCAGCTAAGATATTTAGAAGAATTAAAAGAGCAGACGCACTGTCACTCCATATCGTTCTCTCCCCCTGACGCGCGTGCATGGGTGCCGAGACACACACACGCACACACATGCTCTGAGCCTGCCTCTGTCTCCCCTTCCTGCACGTATGCATGTATTATACTGAATTCTTACATGATTTATTTCAGTAGATAGGCCTACAATCCTTTTTACTTTTTTCAAAACCTAAAATTAAGGACATATAGCCTTTATTTCTAAAGTTTTTCATTCATGTGATAGGCCTATGTATGGACATATTTTACTAATAAGTTAACATGGACTTGCACTTATTGAGGTTAGATGCCAGGAAGCCAAAGGTTTTGAATGCTGATCCAACTGAAGTTTTGGAATAACAGTAACTTTTTTTGTCAGGAATAATAGCCAATGGCTTTGTAATTTTATGTGGCCTTCTATGATACATAACATACTGTTGGTATTGCTGTTTAAAACACAAAATTAAGTTTTATCCGATTCTATCTGCCTATCCATCCATCCATCCAAGGTAGTGTAGCGGTAGTGGGGTCGGGGGCGGGAGGGGATGGGGGGGCCCCGAGTGCAAGGAGCCCGCTTTGGGGGGGGGCCTGCAAAAGGTTGAGAACCCCTGGCCTAAGCTATATCAAACTAATCGGTTAATCGATTTTAACTGACTAATGAGACTCGGTGATCGGTCATGAAAATGTTTAGGCTAGTCGTCGCCATCCCTAATCCCTGTATACAGTATGCTGTATGTTTAAGCAAAGCAAATAAAGCATTATCAACTTAAATGAGCTGTGTATTTTGAAAATGATTGTAGTACCCATTTTGGCCACAACCCTACACACAGCTCATTTAAGTTGATAATGCTTTATTTGCATTGCTTAAACATACAATTTTAGAAAACTTCCAATACAAAAAATGTTTACCTTAATGTAAGTGAGCAATTGGGAAAGTTTCATTGTGATATGTCTTAATTTAAAATCCTAGCCCATTCACCTGTAGTGTGTCATCTAACACATTTTCAAAAAAATGTGGAAAAAAGTTGGAACCTAACAGATCTCTGAAATTTTCATATGTGCCTGATATAAAGGTGGTCTTTCTGAGAAAAAAAAATGGAAGCATTCTAACAAATCCCTTTTGGTCTCCAGTGGTCCCAAAGTAGCCAAAAAACACCCATTTCAGCTTGGAGGCCATGTTTGAGCCTCTGGCACCTGCTCATCGTTTCTTACAGGGCGTTCACACTGCATCCGTCAGTTGACGGATCCCATTGACTTTGAATGGAGCTTTCGCGAAATGCATTGTGGGTCCGTCCGTCAAAACAGCTCCGTTGCGTCCGTCAAAAAGTTAAAACATGTTCAACTTTTTAGCTGGCGACGGATCCGTCAAACCAATCGGGATTGAGAGAATTGGCTCCCCCTCCGTCAGACCCCTCCCCCATTGTCCGTCAACGGACGGATGCAGTGTGAACGCACTGTTACTTTCAGTACTTGAAGAACCAAGGTTAAACTACAATTTCAGAAAGTTTCGCAACAAAATATTGAAAACCGAAAGAGATGTGGAATTTTGAAATGTAAAGATTTGATGCTCGAGGACAAGCATTTATGTTATTCTTTAACAGTCCATGTTTTGCATAAAACAGGCTGAATTTCAACTAGAAATCATTGTTGGGATCATATCTAGGCATGGTGAAAATTACAGGCTTATCCATTGAAATCCCTTTAATTGGTGAGGCCTAATATAGAGAGATGCAAACAGGCTCATTTGCCTTTAAAAGGTATATTTCAAGAATTTTTTGAAGGAAAACGGTTTGGGGAAGAACTTTGATAGTTGGGAAGGTTACATTTCTCAGGGAGGAGCATAGATGTGATTTTTTTTCAATGAAATCCATGACATGAACTGGGAAAATTTCTGAAAATTGGGTGAGTTGGCGTGGAATGACCCAGCATCCAGTTTGTCCAGCTTAGCAACAGCCTAGCAACAACATCCTGCACCCTTTTCACTTACAAGGAACCACTTCCACAATAATGGCCTAGCACACAATGGCAACCAACACAATCAACGTTGTAAAGGGCATAGCAACCACTGTAGCAATGGCCTAGTAACCACCGTATCTGCCTTATCAACAGCCTAGCAACCACTTCAGTTACCTTTGCAACATCCTGGGAACCACCACTGCAATGATGAGCTAAATTTGTAATCAACATTGATGTCGCAACCAACATGATCAACATAGCAACAAGCATAGCAACTACCATACCCATCCTCGCAACGCCCTAGCTACCACCTTAACAAGCCTTTCAACTTCATAGAAGCCACTTCTGCAATGATGATCTGGCAATCAACATGATCAACACAGTAGCCTAACTGACATAGCAACCACCATATACACTCTAGCAATGCCTTAGCAACTATCTCAAATACCTCAAATAATAGAGGTGAAATTATTAGCCTAGTCAAATCAAATCAAATCAAATTTAATGTCACATAGCCTATGTGACAAATAAATAGCCTAGTACAATCTGTAGTGAAATGCTTGGTCCACTGACTCCAATGACTGTGTGCTTCAATGAAGAGTAAATAATGAAATTAATAAAATATAAAAAACATAAAGAAAGATCTGAAAATTAGTTATATTAGTTAAACTGGTTATACAATTGCGTCCAACCATCTCCATCACTTCTGGGTCATTCCATGTCAAATCACCAAATGTCCCCGCTCGACCATCTCAGATTTGGCTGAAAAAAATCCAGGGAGGTTCACACATCTCCCATTGGGAAAACATAAAATTTACTTTTTTAGAAAGTCTAGATGTCCGTTTTTAACATATCAAAAATTAGTGGTGGTGTTTTGCCTTATTTTTGCAAAATGATTTTTTGAAAATGGGGTGTTTGCATGCCCTCACAGCACTCATGGGCTAAGAAGCCATTTTCAAATGCTCAAATGCAACAAAATGCTCTGAATTCATGACACACAGCTTAAACTCAACAAAATGCTTCACTTGATGCATGGTCAACTATACCCGAAAGATAACCTTTACACAACCTTTATACTGAACTAATTTTGTTGAGGGTTAGGACAATTTGTCAAGTGTCCCAACTATTTTGGAATTTGGTTGTAGTTTTCAGCAATATGTTAGGTTTAAGCAAAGTCCAAAATGTTTAGCTTCTAAGCATATAGGGCCTAAAAAAAAAGTTTGGGTTCCAGTTGGTGGCCAGTTGAGGCCATGGGTCGGTAGGGATTTTTTTTTTTTTTTTCATTCTTCATTTTTTTTTCTTCTTTTTTTTTTCTCCCCGTGGTCGTAAGGAGTGTTTTTTTTCCTTTCTTTTTTTTTTTTTTTACATAGACTTTTTACATAGACTTTACATAGACTACCTACATATACTCAACCAGCTTGTAGGCTATGTCCCAGCATGTTACTCACACACACTAAAATAAATGACACCACTGATGAGCTGGTGGTCGACACCGAAATCAGTCCAAGGCCCTGTTGTGCATACTGACCAAGTACTGTACGTAGGAAAAAGAATAAGAAAATTTGATAGAACATAGACCGAGCAGTGAACCTGCAACTCATACTACCAGCAAGTGAATGGTGCATAACAAATAACTTTCAGTTCCATTCAGTCAGCAGTAGTAATCAGTTTGGTCTAGGTAGCATCAGATTTTCTTGTTCTTTTTCTGAAAGGAATATTTCTCCTTTTAATGAAATTGGGACAGTCTTACCTAGAGTTACATATGTGGGTAAAAGCATTTTGGTCTAAGTGTCTAAGTGCCTAGTCTGGCAACCACAATTTTAGCTTTAGTTTAGGCATAGGCGTTGGAATGAAATGTTGCCAGCGAGTTGCTATCTGGCTATTTTACATATACTAGTGCATTGCCCGTGGAAACACGTTTTCTCAGATATGTGATGTCCATTTAGGCCTACATGTATGCAGGTGAATCAGAGACTGTGACATAGCCTATATCCAGTGCAGTAACGTAGCCTGCATGGAGACATTTTTGGCCCATAGTGAGAGTTGAAGTTGCAATGTGGTTTGAAATAGATAAGCACATCTTTCCAACATAGATTTTCGTTTGACATGTTTCCTACCCGTGTGTTTTGCTGTTGCATTGAATGAAAGCAGGCTAACCAACCTTTAAATGGCTTGTTTAACAAACAAACCTGTCGCTAGGTATCCACTTAGGCAAAAGCATGTTTTGAACTGCATGTTGATAGACGTGGTTCTTACCATTGTGGGTTTGCATGTGTTTGCATGATGTTGTGAGATCGACAGTCATCTTGCTGGGTCATCGTAAATTCTTGAACTGTTAAACACTACATATAGCACATCTTTCCAACATAGATTTTCGTTTGACATGTTTCCTACCCGTGTGTTTTGCTGTTGCATTGAATGAAAGCAGGCTAACCAACCTTTAAATGGCTTGTTTAACAAACAAACCTGTCGCTAGGTATCCACTTAGGCAAAAGCATGTTTTGAACTGCATGTTGATAGACGTGGTTCTTACCATTGTGGGTTTGCGTGTGTTTGCATGATGTTGTGAGATCGACAGTCATCTTGCTGGGTCATCGTAAATTCTTGAACTGTTAAACATATAGCACATCTTTCCAACATAGATTTTCGTTTGACATGTTTCCTACCCGTGTGTTTTGCTGTTGCATTGAATGAAAGCAGGCTAACCGTTTAAATGGCTAGTTTAACAAACAAACCTGTCGCTAGGTATCCACTTAGGCAAAAGCATGTTTTGAACTGCTGTTAAACACTGCCTGGGTCCTCGTAATTTTGTTTCCCTGTTCAGAGCGGTAGGCTATAAAAAAATCTAATTTATACCATCACTGTCCCATCATACAGAAGTATGGTTTATTTAGTCTGGACAATTTTATTTCTTTTTCAAACTGCTGTTTATTTTTTAAAATTGTAAATGATCTTGCTCCCCCTCCCCTTAAGAAATTTGTGAGTTTGAGTAGAGCAGAAAACAACACAAGAGCATCATCTAGAGGGGACTCATCAAGTGTGTTTAGAAGTACCACTTTTGGTCAAAGTGCCTTTTCTGTAAAAACAACAGGGCTATGGAACAGTATTCCTGTAGGTATTAGGCAAAGCAACACACTCAGAAGTTTTAAATCAGGTCTCAAGAAATGGCTAAAAACAAGGCAGCAATGTGAACATTTTTAGTCATTTATCTTATGTTTGGTGTTTTATGTTTACTACTTACTATCATACATCTTGTTTTTTGTTTCTTTGGTGTATTCTTTTAACTAGATATGCCTTCTTGGCCATGTAATATTGTGGCCTATATTTGCACATTGGGCACCTGTTAATTGTATTATCAAATTCTTGCATTATTATTCATTTAATCCTTTTTGTTTTTAGCTTAACACCCATTCCTGTCCAGGGACTACAGATGAAAATTAGCCGTGTGGCTATAATCTGGCTCAATTGTATATTGTGCACTGTCCCTGCTAAATAAACAATAAATGAAATGAAATGAAAACACACTGCAGCGAGACCGGCAGGGTGAAAGGGGGAGTGGTTAAGGTTAGAGCGGTAGAGGGCAAAAGTGCTTTATTTACCAATATCTTTAGTATTTTTTATCCAAACATCGCGAAATTTGGCACTGCACTCACTCGTGCCATTACCAAGATGCGTACCAAATCTGAGGTCAGTCGGACGAACGGTTCGAGGGTTATGCGTGGCACACACTGACACACAGACAGACGTTCCTTGAATTATTAGATAGATCAACTCGTTGGTAACATTACATTCCAGCACCAATGCTTAAGCTAAGAAAAGGTAAAATTACGGTTGCCGGACTAGAAAAATGACATATTTTACTGACATCTCCAGGTAAGGGGGTGAATAATCAATTTTCATAAGGAGGTGGAGTATTCCATTAAAAACAGCATTCAGGTACCTGGAACAACAGGACTGACTGATTCACACTGGATTTCTCCTTTAAAAGAAAAGATAGCCAATATGCAATGAATCTATTCTTATTGGCTAAGAATAGCCCATCCGATGACAACTATTGTGCATTGCACAGAAAAATATCAATAGTAGCCTATGCTATAGACCCTTTTTGAAGCTACGTCACAATTCCATGAGTTGAGTTTTGGAGGCAGAAAATCGTCTGTTCTGATAGACATGGCTGTAAATTTGACAACTTTCCCCATCTTTGAAATTATAGCTTGTCATCATAATATAACTCAAGAACCTATTTCTTAACAGGATATGATTCACAAACAACAAAATATATGTCCACCAACATGATTGAACGAGTAGCCTACCCAAAGTTCAGAGACTGAAAGTAGCACAGATGGCTATCTGCTGGATAACGTAGTGATGCCTACTGCCACCGGAGCGACCTCTCTCGAAACCACTTGTCAAAGCAAACAAACTTATCGACAGTCTCCACATATTTAACTGAACACAGGGATTTTGTATCACTTTAACACTACGCCTAAAAGCCAAACTTTACCACCGAATAACCCGCTAGCTTGTTAGCTGACGATAGATCGCCTACCTTGTTAAGTGACGTTACTAACGTTAGTCGTTTTCCCATAGGATTAAGCGCATTTCTCTTGAAGTGCACCTTAACTCATACAATTTGTAAACACTGGAAGGCATACAGGATCGCTACTGTAGTTGGATATTATTTAGTATACATCTGATAGATTACGCCAAAATTATAAAATGCAGGATTAGCTGTTGAGAGACAGTTAAAAGACAGTGCTGAAAACGGTCACTTTTGTGTTGGTTCTGATAGCTTCTGGAGGCTTTCTGCACAGACACAGAAAGGGTCTATAGGCTTCAAGTTTGAATGTCCCAACAAATTGAAGGGAGGGGGACACATATTACATGAAGCAGCCAAAATACAGAACAGTACAAATGTACATGTTGCTATCTCTGAATTTTTTAAAATGTCTAATAAAATCCTCTAAATCCAGCACAGATATGTAATACTGCATAGGCTACTACATAGGATAGCCTAATATGTGTAGCCTACCCTTCCTCATATGGACAATGGAAAGAGCGCGTGAGCATTGGCAATCAGCTGTAATCAGCTGTAATGTTCGTCCTGTCAAAACAGGAGTGTTCGAATATAATCTTTGGTGTCAGGATGATCAGCAATCCTAATAGGCTTAAGTTAACATAAGAGGAAGAGTTTAGCTGAGTGCAAAAGTTTTGAACAACTTGCATGGCAACGGTGCATATTTATGCTAACCGGATTTTAAATACCGGTAGCTATTTAGCGAGTTCTGTTAATATTTTGTGCGCAGCGGAGGGGGATCTGTTACGCGAGCAGAAAGAGCAACAGGGAGGGGTTAGGAAAGTCTACGTGAAGGAGACCGCAACATACAGTAGGCCAAACTCAATGAAGTTGAACTTGAAAAAATAAGGACATCGTTAAGGATAACGTTTGCCTGGTGGCAGCTGATGTTCATGGAGCACTCTGCAATTTCGGAGCGTTACCTCTCCATACCCGCGGCCACTTCTCTTGTGTGTAGCCAGGTTGTGGTTGCGTCTGAACTTTGCTCAAGCGATTTAAACTGGTAGCCTACATGCAGTCACCTAAAAATCATATAATACGAACCGGATACCAGTATACTTCATTTGCATTTTGTTTTTGTCCAAGCTCATGAAATAAATTCCAAAAACTCGAAAAAATAATTTGGGTCGCATAAAAAATGACAGGGTTGGTCGGCAACCGGATCCAAAACTATTTTTTTTCTAGGCCTAGCTATTTTGTCATGGTAACTGTCAAGTAGCTACATTAGCACACTAACTTGTTTCATGGATATACAAAATTATTTTGCAGAGGCACAATTGAATTGTCATTTGCTGGTATCATAAATGATGAACAATACAATGGCACACAAACATTCATATCATTCTATAATTTATTAAGCCTCATTGTATGATATTTCAGAACACTTCCTAATATGAATAGGGTCATTCCACGCCAACTCACCCAATTTTCAGAAATTTTCCCAGTTCATGTCATGGATTTCATTGAAAAAAATCACATTTATACTCCTCTCTGAGAAATGTAGGAAGGAAAATGATTTGGGGTAGAGCTTTGATATTTGGCAAGGTTAGGCCTACATTTCTCAGAGAGGAGTATGAATGTGAATTTTTCAATGAAATCCATGACATGAACTGGGAGGCCTTAGGAGAGTTGGCGTGGAATGACCCAATAGTCACCTCACCTCAGCAATTTTTGTGAGGATATCAATAAGATATCTAAAATAATTTGACCCTATTCACCCCTATTATGTCACTCCATAGACTTAATGGGGCATAAAGTAGACGATAGCAACCGGAGATCTGAAAACTAGGACTAGGAGCTGTGCATACTCTTTAGCCCTATTTGCACGGGATTACAAATACCTGGGGACGTTGGTAGATTGTAAATTACCTCCCCACCTCTGTTTTTCTTGTGGCACATTCAAATTAGTTAGATTGAATACAAAAATATTTTCTTGTTACAAACTGATATTAAGGTGCTGGAATTCCCAATGTGTTAAAGTTCAGATTTTTCCAAAGTCATGAGATCAGCCCGACTTAGGACCATTTTTCTGTTAAATTTTCTCATCACCACAATGCATTTTTTCTCATTACCACAACAATTTTGGCATTTCGGTAATAAGAAAATAGTTTCGGTAATGAGACTAAGGTCTTTTTTATATGATTTTTTTACATTTTGAAAGTATTAAAAGTTAACAGTGTACAGTGTGGATGAGATCTGTCCATCTTCCTATAATGAACAACAATTAAAAGGGAGTTTTTCCTTGCCCCTGTTACTCATGCTCATTGTCCTTCGTATTTCTCGGTTCCAGAAAAAGGTAGAGCTTGTTTCCAGTAGATCTCTAGAACGGTTCATACAGCTATCGGCTGTAATGTACATGCAGGCAATTCTGAATAGAATTGGCTGAAGGAAATATGTCTGCTAAGATTCTCTTCGTGTGTGGTGTGGTCACGATTTAAAGAACATAGCATATATGTCAAATTATGATCGGAGCACAGACTTGTCGCACATGGGTCACTTGCACCGACCCATCTTTTCGGGGAATACCGATTAGTCGATTGCTACATCTTTCACCTCCAATCACACGAGATTGACATGACTGAGTAGTGAAACATGTCAATATCGTGTGAGTTGAGATGAAACATGGCGGCTCAAGCCTGTAAGCCTGCAAGTGCACATCCTGTACGAAACTTGCACTATCAAAGTTCTCTATACCTCATTTTAAATGTAAACATCCGAGTGTATCTACAGAATGAAATTTGGAGTAACTTTGAGCCTCATCAATGGTGGAAAGTATGGAGGTGAGGTAAGCCTGTTCGTAGCAAATGGCTAATAGCCTTATTCCCGAAAGGAGGGGTAGGGTGCAAGTGAACTATGCGCTTCGTGCTCCAATCATAATTTAACACATTTTCAAACAGAATCATCCTGGATTTCTCCTTGAAGAAAGAGACAGAAAATTTGATGGTATATAAACTAAATAACAAACCAATTAGGCCTACTAATGCTGACTGAATGGGGCATAATGAAATGAAATTGAAAGCAAGTTATGTCCCATTCACTTAGTGTTAGGCCTAGTTGCCGGATCACAGCTCAGTCATATCAAATTTTCTTATTCTTTTACCTTCCTACAGCACTTGGTGAGCTTGAACAACAGGGCTATGGCTCGACGCTGGATTTGTCCTTTCATCTCCAAAATATTTACGATAAAGCTATGGTATAATCTATTTACAATTTGCTAACGCCACGAAATATAAGCTAATTCTCAAAACATTATCTTCATAGCAGCTATCAAATTTATTTCATTAACGTTACTGAAGGTAACGTTAGGGCTCATAGCACACGGGTGGGGACTGTAAAATCACATTTCGGCCAATTACAGGTCTACTTGTCAATCTGGAAGCCATGCTAACGTTAGCTAACCAGCTAAGGAAGTTAGCAGTTTGCCGACCAAGAAGCTCAATCTAAGAGATAACGTTAGTTTACCATAGTTTAAATAGCATTATACAGGTAAAAATTAGAGACATGGCGATTTACGTAAAACCCACCTCATCTAACTGTAATGGTCATATAGCATGTAAATGGCATCAGACAAAATGCTACCCCAGTAATAATTTCAAGTCAACATACCTCCCTTGAGTTAGTCCTTGCTCTTTGTCACCGATAGCAGTTGTATAAATCCTACGGTAACTGTCCGCCAAAGCTCGCCCTGAGAGAAGGTGGTAACTGCTCCGGCAATCTGACAGTGCCCCGAGAGCAATATGAGAATCCATTACGGATCCAACAGAGAAATCGGCCCCGGCTCCTGAGATGACCCTAACGCCCTGTCCTACAGAGGCTGAGGACGACAGAATTCCTCCACCGGCTCCCGCTGCCGCTGCAGCAGCATACATCATCCTTTAGAACAATGCATATAATCCAGTAACGTTAACTGTAACGTTGCATCAAAACCATCAGTGACAGATAGCTGGGAGAGCAAAGTTTGTTGAAAGTTCAGAAATACATCAGTCAACTAGCATAATCTGCCACTGTCACATCTAATATCTCCAATCAAAATCGCACAGCAAAACAGCAACGCACATAAAAAGGTGGTGACTGTAGCCTAGCTATCGCTTGCTAGCAAGCTAACACTATCTAAGAAAATACTCCTCCAAATTGGTAAAGCATTCAATTTGAACTGCATTGCATATTACGACGCACTGTATATTATTAAGCGACTGAGCAAGTATAGTTCATAGATGTCCACTGTCCTTTGTTTTAATCTGCGTTTCATATTTGTCCTCACAGCGCAGAAACAACATTGGCGTTGGTATCCTTTGCCGTGCTGCCATTTTGGCTTCATCACTCTTCACCGGGCATGATGGGATATTTTCCTAGTAAACAAGATCACCAGTATCGGAAGCGACTGATATGAATGGTTGGCAAACTGGGGCATCCTTGTGGGTTTTCGGCATATTGGAGTGTAGATAGTTTCTCAAGTACAAAAGCTTTTCATACGTCTAACTTTGTGGAATGCACTTGTCCAAATTACACTTTTTCGGAGAGAATGGCAGTTTTTCTACCCGGAACTGCGTTGTGTTTCTAACGCAGCATGGGTGCAAGACGCTAGAAGAAGGCACCTGCTGTTTCTGAAATTGTATGCTGCTATGCTACATACTGCATGTGCCCCAGTACACAGTGCAACACAAATAGCTTCCCACAATTTATTAATTAGCTGCAAGGTGCTCTACTTGAATTAAGGTTTATTGAGCCCCCACTCCAGTATGCAGCAGACAGTCGAGCCCGTTTTTCGTGTCGTTTAGTAAAAAAACACCGAGAGAAGATTATAGTTTCATATGCAAAATGTATTAAAGGGGAAGTTCACTTATTAGCATTTTGATAACTAGTCCTATCTCTGATATTTGGCTCATTTAGAATACCCCTTTCCTGCTTCAGAATGGCTATGCGCATATCTGATAATGTCCTTAAAATAACCTGAAACCTTCATCTTAACACATACTGCTCAACCAGTGGTTGGTGTCCATTAGTCCAGTTCCTTATGTCATTTTGTCGGAATTTTGGATTATTCAATCATATTTTTGGAAATTATACTGAGTCAGAAAATCCACGTTTGCATTTGCCCAGATGTCTTTATGAAGGAATATGGGAATAATGTTAAATTCCCATTGAAATCAATGGGACTGGTTGTGGATTTTGAGGGAAAATAGGCACAACTACATTTATCTCTGAAGCATGAAGGAGAAACTAATTCACCCTACATCCCATATATTTCCGCTTACACCCTCAGGATGTGAAATAACATGGCAAGGTGTGACAGTGAGGCATGCCCCACCCTCCTCGTTACGATGGCTGTTTTTGATGACATTTGTGCCAGTGGCATTTAGGGGAAACATATTAGACCCTATAAACCATATATTTTCTGAGAGCTTATGCCCTCAGAATTTTTTTTCATCTCCCACCCCCCTCCTTATTTTCAGGTTTATGCCTATTTTGGGGGAAAATGGAAAATTCAAGAAGGTGAACCTAACGTCTTCCCCCGGTGTATGCATTCTTCCGGACGCTTTTTCGCATTTAAAATTGATTTAAAGCCAATTATTTTTATTCTCACCCGTTTAGAAGTCCACCTACTAACTCCTTGCTTTTCAGCGTCAAATGAAGTGTGACATGCCAATATTCCAACTGTCCAAAGTACTTCAAATACGTATTTTGTGGCATATGCCACATCCGCGCGGATGTTCATTGTTGATAACAGGTACTGCACACTGCTCATGCATGTTTTTACACGTGTTTGTTTGTTGATAACATTTGGTCCACACATTAATTAACATTAATTGTTTTACTCGTTAGGTCAAGTTCAAGTGCCTTGCTATATCCACACACGTCAGTGCAACATTGCCACCAGAGAGGGTTGATGCCATCTTGTGGACTGGCATAGAACATCCGTTGTGTAAACTGATTGGTGGAACGCGGGTTTCCTGTACGTCACATCCACAGCTACACATGTCAGACATTCACCCAGGTCACACGCAACGTTGTTCACGCCCCCTCCCCAAGTTTCGCACCATGTTATGGAAGTACTTATTCAAAGTTCGGGGCCTGAACAGACATGTTGATCCGTCAAGAGTTGGCGATGAAATGTAGACAGGGCAAGGTTGGTATTACTTTTTTAAAAGCTTTATTAAAGGCTCCAGAGTGAATCAACATGAAGCCCTGCTGTTTTATACGGCTAAGCGCTATTGAAAGCCACCTCAATGATTGAATTTCGTGCGAAATGGCATCGAAATGCGAAACGGCAGCTACCCATTCTGTTACTGTTAGCTTCGCTATCGCAGTCTGCGTTGCATGAAATTCAGTGATTGAGGTGGATATCAATAGCGCTTGGCACTATAAAACAGTAGGGCTATGTGTTGATTTACTCCGGATAACTCCTTTAAGTGAAAGCGATTAAGAGTAATTTGTCAATAAAATTGAGTTTGTACGGCCCCGTTGCTGTGCGTTTCCCGGGGGAAGACGTTAGAGGAAGTCGTAAACTTGCAAATAGAAGACCTGCTGGCTTTGTCTAGTTAAGAGAACAAGAAGTCGAGAACCTATTATGAGGTTTACCACTACTTACAGCTTAATTTACCCAGGTTTGTCATTTAACTGCCTTCATGGAATACCCCCCGGGTAACTGTGACCATATTTATTGGCGGGACTCGCAAGACCGTGCGACCAGTAAAGTCAACTTAACTCATAGGGTTCTATCAGGAGCTCTAAACAATTATTGGCTAGGTGGTTACAACAGTGCCTGTTATAAAGGTTACATCCACCTCTTTTTGAAATAAAACAAATAGTCCAATAATGAGTGAGAGCAGAGTATGAAGAGTAATGCATATGCCAATTGGGGTCAGCTCTATGTTCCCACAGCCCTATGTTCCCACATTTATAAGGAATTTTTATTTTTAACAGAATTTTTGGAAATTAGGCCCTGTGTTCCCACAGCCCTATGTTCCCATGCTCTCACATTACAATTTTCCCACAGCAATATGTTCCAATAAGGGCATGTTCACACCAACACAGGTAATATTTATCCAGTTAGCCCTTCCGTTCACATTAGAATGGAGGATTCTGAAACCTCGCTGAGGTGGATGAATATAAAATCGTTGTGGAATGTGGATGCAAAACGTTCTGAAAACGAGAGTGGATGAAGATCATTTTCATTGTGAATATGAATCTAGGCAGCACAGCATAAAATAACCTTACCCTAAACCTAACCCCACGACCTGCAAGGCACCATTGAGGGCAAATAATACCAAAGATCGAATCTTGTTTGAACTTACATAGGGGGTCTACCAGGCAGGGGTAGAAATGTGGGACTATAGTACCTGACTTTGAAGAAAGAAAGGGAAAAAAACCTCTTAGAAATGTGAGAATATAGGGCTGTGGGAACATAGAGCTGTGGGAACATAGAGCTGTGGGAACATAGACACACTCCCATGCAATTAACAGGTAGGTAAGCATTGTGTAAATCATTTCATGATTAGTTCTAAGGCACAACCTATAGCTTTGCATAACTGGTATGTCTTACTCTGAATGATTCCATCAGAAGTAACTATCACAGAATAAGAACAGGTTCCAAACACCCTTATAATACTCGAAGCATTCAAGGTAAAACAGGGACTAAGAACAGGTTGCTCTTGACCAGGGCTCTTCAAATGGCAGCCCGCGGGCCGCATCCAGCCCCCGACGGACCTTGTTCTGGCCCTCGAGGTGAAATAAAGTCATTTGTGTAAAGAAAGCCTATGGTTACCGTAATGTATAAAATAATCTGTCCCGGAAAAAAAAATGGGCAGGTTGAAAACGCCATGTCCGGTTTCAACCTGCCTTTTTTTCCTGGACAGATTATTACATATATTACAGTAACCATAGGCTTTCTTTACACAAATGACTTGATTTCACTTCGAGGCTTTCTTACACAAATGATGACTACTGACAAGGGAAATTGCAAGCCTCCCAAGTTTGGTGTTAAGAGAAAAGATACGTTTATTTTCTCACCTGTGTTATTTTCTCACCTGGCAAATAATTTATTTGAGGATGGAGTGTAGTCTGCTGAAGGCTTCTTGTATGAAAATGTTAATTTTGTGTGTAATACCAGCCAGAATAGTGTTTTTTTTTTTACAGACTGCTGATTGTCCTGCCACCTACTCTTTGTGATGGAGAGACAAGGGGTTTCACTGAGTTTCTGTAGGCTAGTCTGATTTCCATGGTTACCCTTGCCTTCTGACCTATATGCACAATCATGGTTACTGCCATAACCTTAAATGTATCAGATCAGACACTAAATCTTATCCTCTCTCCAACAGTAAGGGGTGTTGAATTCTGCTCGTGTTTTACGACATTTAAGTAAAACATCTTTATTCAGCATACAAAACGGACGCATACTCGCTGAAAATATGCGGCCCTTCTCAGGTCTTTGGTTTTAAAATCTGGCCCTTATGAATTTTAATTGGATAGCCCTGCTCTAGGCATTCTATTACAAGACTTAAAACATTCAATGTAAACATTAAGGTTAGAAAAAAATAACATTTTCCATTTTCAAATCATGTGACAGCTATTCACCTTATTCCGCGGGTAAACATGGGCGCTGTCATGACGATTGTCATTCAACATCTGGTCTAGCAACGCATTGACTTAGCGTTGTGATATTTGGTGTTTTAACGGTCTAATATATGTGGTCTTATTATGAAGTTGTGCTCACTACATCCATCAATAAAGTTAGAACAGTTCGTCGCCAGATAAAAACTGATGTTTTCAGCAGTAAAAACGGTGTTTCTACGGCTACAATAAGGAGTTTTGTGATCGTGGTATTTCATGAAAATTACATTGATTGAAATGAGAGGCAGCGTCTAACGGAAGTTTCAAGACAATCGGAGGGCAAACGCGGAAGAAAAAAAGACAAAAAGGGGCGGGGCTGCATGATCTTTTCTTGTCTTTCTTTTTTCTTTTTTTCCTTTTTTTTCATCAACATTTTTCAACATTCCCATCAACATTTTTTTTTTTTTTTTTTCAGAGCAGGATTGAACGTGTCTTCACCTCTTGTCCTGACTTTGTGTGGTACGAAGCTGGGTTAGTCACAAGCTCTGATGTATGTGTGTCAGGTAAGCATGGTGTGTGTTGTGTGGTGTCCTGGTCTTGATGTTCTTCATGCTCTGACTGTGCAGAGATGACCCTGTTGTCTGTCAAGTTCTCCTTAGTGTTGTGGAGGTGTCTGCGGTTTTGGTGATACACCTGTCTATCTGGGGTGCGAATGAGAGATGACCGCTCTGTATCAGCTGGCTGGACAACGACTGCTGGTTTCCAACACTGACCTGAGCCTACGACTCATCAGAAGTTTTGAAGGTGACTTGAAGTTGTCAACCGGTGTATTCTAGTATTCAAGGAGACTGAGGTAGGGATCTCTTTGGTCTGCCTTGGCTTTCTCCATGATTGCTTTTGCAGTTTGTACAGTCCTCTCAGTGATACCATTACTTTGTGAGTATGCAGAATGGAAGTGATGTGCTTGAATTCCCAAGAATGGGCGAAAGATTCAAATTCCTTTGATGCATTCTGGGGACCACTGTCTGAGACTTCGGTCTCCGGGATGCCGTGTCTAGCAAAAGCTGCTTCCAGTTTGTGTACGACTACTGCTGACGTGGTACTGGTGAGTCGGTCTAATTTTAAAAATCTGCTGTAGTGATCAACGGTTATTACATAGTTCTCACGGTGCCATGTGAAGATGTCCGTTGCCACTGTCTGCCATGGCCTATCTGGAATGCTGTGAGCCATCATGGGCTCCTTCGTGTTCTTGGCATATTTTGCAAGTTTTTACCACCGTCTCAATGGCTTTGGACATTCCAGGCCAGAACATTATGTCACAGGCTCTTTGTTTACATTTTTTCATTCCCATGTGACCTGTGTGAATTTTTTCCATCATCCTGTCCCGAAGGCTGGCGGGGTTTATGATATTTTCTCCCTTTAAGAAAATCCCATTCATTTTTGACAGCTCATCACGATGGTTCCAGAACTCTCTTACGCTTTGGGGGTAGCTCTGGCCAACCTCTGGATCACCTTCCCTAACAGTGTCAGTTGTTCATCTTTCTCAGTTTGTGTTTGGATCTCTCTAAGCCTGTCATCACTCACCGGTATGGTGCTGAACACTGTGTGAAGCTGTACATCCATCCCCTCAGTCTTAACTATCGTAATTCATAAGATATCCGAAAACAGGGCTTAACATCATTTTGAGTGAACCCGTACTTTAAGTTGAGGTCGAACTACAGCCATTTTATTAATGTGTAAATGCACAATAAATAAATCCATTTCTCCTAAAAACTGTCTGTATTGGACCTTAATTCCAAGTCAGCTTAAAGGAATAGGCCACCCCAAAACGAAATTTAGTCTCTTACCATATTCCCCTGTGTTGGATAAGTGACCAAAAGTGTTTTTCTTTCAGACCTGTGCTTCTCCGTATCCAGAAGCGCAGCGTTAGCTTAGCTTAGCATAGAGCGCCGTAATTTGGAGTTTCCATTTAGCCTGTCGTTCTCAAAATAGTCATAAATGAACTCAAGATTTTTCCTAATTTCGTTGTTTCACCTGTACATTCAAACCGAGTACAAATGCCAATGCCATTATCACGAAGGGTTTGCCTAGGAGTGACAAAGTCTTGGGACTATATTCAGGCGAAAGCACAGGCAAAGCACCGCTGATAGGCGTAAAGTCATCACAGCACCTGAAAAGTTACCGTAGTACTTTCTTTCTGGGGTTTTCAGGTGCTGTGATGACATTACGCCTATCAGTGGTGCTTTGCCTGTGCTTTCGCCTGAATATAGTCCCAAGACTTTGTCACTCCTAGGCAAACCCTTCGTGATAATGGCATTGGCATTTGTACTCGGTTTGAATGTACAGGTGAAACAATGAAATTGGGAAAAATCTTGAGTTCATTTATGACTATTTTGAGAACGACAGGCTAAATGGAAACTCCAAATTACGGCGCTCTATGCTAAGCTAAGCTAACGCTGCGCTTCTGGATACGGAGAAGCACAGGTCTGAAAGAAAAACACTTTTGGTCACTTATCCAACACAGGGGAATATGGTAAGAGACTAAATTTCGTTTTGGGGTGGCCTATTCCTTTAAATGATGCTTTCATTTTTATAGCCTAATCTTTTGAACTATGACATAGGCCTACAGAAGTGTATGAAACAAAGTTAATTAAAGTAACTGGTGGATGAATATTATTTGTGTAATGAGCCAGATTTGCTAGCAGACAGAGTTGAAAACGACCAACCATCATGACATGAAGAAACCTCAATATTAATATAATATAATATAACAATATAACCTCAATATTAATAATAATATTTTCTACCAGTCAAGGCATCTGATTTATTGACTGGATTGGGCTTTAAGACAGCAGGTGCTATATTCAGTATTATTACACAGGCCTGACTCTGAAATTAGTTCATCTTTTGCCAAACACGCTAATTACCCGGGCATGGGGCTCCGGGCTGATTGGCTAGTCTTGTGTCTTCTATTTGTTGTTTTGTCTTGTTCTTGTATGTGCAAAGTTGTTTTCTTTTGTTTGTCTACATGTAATGTCTATTTTTGTGTCATAGAACCCTACAACTTATCCTCTTTCACTCTTTCAGCTCTTCTGTATTTGTTAAGTGGTTTGACTCCTTATAACTTTAAATATAAATATGGATAGGGATAAAGGTTTGAAGATAATTCATTTGAACATAAGAAGTCTCCTACCTAAAATTGACCTGCTGCGAGTCTGGGTTGAACAGTACAAGCCTGCTATTATTACTCTATCTGAAACTTGGTTGACTAACAAAATATCTAATAATTAAATTCAGCTTGACAATTATGTCCTTTACAGAATTGACAGAGGTACAAGAGGAGGTGGTGTAGCAACTTATGTATCTTCTAATTTGGCCTCTGAGTTAATTATTCCTGATATTGAACCCCTGCATTTTGAGAGTATCTTTGTGAAAATAATTCTGCATGCTAATAAGTATATTACAGTGGGAAATATATATCGACCTCCCTCTTCACCGGTTGAATCCATAAACAGTATGATTTCCACCATTAATTCTATTAAGTGCTCAAATGAATTTATCCTACTAGGTGACTTTAACATAAACTGGCTCGATAAATCTGCAACAAAGGATAGGAATCGCTTTGAAAACTTGAACTTAACTCAGCTAATTAGTCAACCTACTCGGGTCACAAGTAAATCCCAATCACTACTTGACTGGATACTAGTCTCTCATCCAAACAGATTTATTCAATCAGGAATTTTGTCGGATTGTTTCAGTGACCATGCAATTGTATACTGTATTTGGAAAATCAGGTTGCCTAAATCACCTCCCAAACTTATTTCTATACGTCAGTATAACAAACTAAATGTGGATCTATTTATTAATGATATTATTTCAATTAATTGGGATAGGTTTCAGCTTATCCCAAATGTGCATGATGCCTGGGACTTTTTACATTTTGAACTGATCGCAGTTATTGACAAACATGCCCCTTTAAAAACTTCTAAAGTAAAGGGCAGGCATCTTCCATGGATAAGTGCCGACTTGATTAGTCTGTTCAGGCAGAGGGATTCTGCTTGGGCCACCTATCATAGAACCAGGAATTCTGCTGATTGGGAGGCGTATAGAAAACTACGAAATGTATGTAAAACTTTGACTAGAAATGCTAAATCTACCTATTATAATGAGTCTCTTACAGCTGAATTTAAAAACTCTAAGCAATTCTGGTCAAAGATTAAAACAATAACTAATGCATCTAATAAATCAGTCCCAATGCAAATAAAAGTCAATGACCAAATCATACATGATCCACTTCTTATGGCCCAAGCTTTCAACAAGCATTTTTCATCAGTCTCCTCTAGAGTTCCCAATACAGCTAAAGGTACTCCTCAGCCCAATACTGGTAGCACTCTTTCTGCTGGTAGCACATTTTCCTTTAGATCTATTACTCCTAATGAGGTTCTGAATACTATCAATACCCTTAAAATGGGTAGTGGACCTGGGTTGGATGGAATTGAAGCCAGATTTTTAAAAATCTCAGCGCATGTTCTTATGTTTCCCTTAAGTGATCTCTTTAACATGTCTTTAGCTACCTATGAACTACCCAGTATATGGAAATGCTCCCGCGTCACTCCCTTACATAAAGGAGGTGATGTACTAGAACTTAACAACTATAGACCAATCTCTATAATTTCTTCTATTGTTAAAGTATTTGAAAAATTAATTTATAATCAACTTTCAGGTTTTCTTATTGACTACAATATCCTTTCACCCTACCAGTCCGGCTTCCGCCCAAATCATTCTACAGTCACGGCACTGTTGAAACTGACGAATGATATTTTCATGGCTGATAATATGTCGAAACTTACTGGTGCTATCTTTATTGATTTAACAAAGGCTTTTGATTTGGTTAATCATTATATTCTCCTAGATAAACTTTATGCTATTGGTCTTTCACAAAATGCACTATTCTGGTTCAACTCTTATCTACATAATAGGAAGCAATGTGTTGTAATTAGTGGCAAAAAATCTGACACGCTGATTCAAGAATACGGTGTGCCCCAAGGGTCAACACTTGGTCCTCTCCTCTTCTCCATTTTCATTAATGATCTTCCTTCTGTATGCAAGTCCTCTGTTCAACTCTATGCAGATGATACTGTCTTATATACGTCCCATACCAATCCTGCACTTATTACTGAACAACTACAATCTGATTTCAATAGTCTGCAACATTGGCTCTCTGCTAACAATCTACTCCTCAACAAAACTAAATCTCATATGATGATTTTTGGCACTCAACAGAATATAAAATCTAAGCTTACTGCAACTTCAGGCTATATCACCTGTCTGGATGGCACCATCTTGCAAAAAGTTGACCAAACTAAATATTTGGGTTTATATCTGGATGCTAATCTCTCCTTTAATTTTCATATCAAACATATTGTAAACAAAATGAACTATAGTCTTGGTCTGCTTTTCCGTTCTAAAAACTGTTTTCCACGCAATGTCAGAAAAAAGATTGCACTTCAACTTGTTTTGCCTATAATGGATTACGCTGACTCTGTTTATTGTATTGCTTCTAAAACCTCTCTTAATTCTCTCACTACAGTTTACAATAGACTTTGTTGATTCATTCTTAATTGTCCATTCTTAACTCATCACTGTTCCATGTATGAAGTTCTTGATTTGCCTCCTCCTTACATAAGAAGACAAATCCACTGGTTGCAACTGCTTTTCAAATGCATTCATTTTGATTATCCCTCTTACTTAAAACAACTTCTGATTCCTTTCTTATCCACTCATCACTTACGTCATTCTACACAGTTATTTTTTTCAGTTCCATCTATTTCCAAGTCTGCCTAAAAAAAAATCCTTTATGTTTAAAGCCCCTTCTGATTGGAATAAGTTACCTTCACATATTCGCTCCATCTCCTCCTTCAGATTGTTTAAACATGCCTTGGCTTCTTATCTCCATACCACTTGCACATGTCAGCTTTAAACTATTGACCTTCCTATTTATGTCCTATTTATATCACGTGATCAACTTCTTCTTTGTTTTTATCATTTTGTTTTCTTCTTCTGTAAACCACCTAATTCTGACTTCATTCTTATACTATTCGGAATGAGCATTTATTATTATTTATTACTTATGATTGTAGGCTCTATGTTTTTGTTTTGTCTATGTTTCGTCTATGTTGTTTTTACTTTTGTACTGTGCACTGCATGGTTGTTATCTGTGAATGTACGTGTTGTTTTAGTCCATCTTTGGTAGGACCCTCTCGCAAACGAGATGTTACATCTCAAGGGGTTATCCTAACAAAATAATTTCAAACAAGAAAGCAAGTAACCTGAGGATACCCCCCCAGCAAAATGTGGTTGAAAAGACATTGAAAAGGCGTCTTTTCATTACATTTAAATAACATTCCATTTTGATTGAAAAGTGAAAGACTTTTGACCGGCTTTTCTGGTAGTTGAAAAGACGCATTTTCTTGTCTTCTAATCAATGTTCCATTTTGGTTGAAAAGTGAAAGTTTATATGACATCTTTTTCTGGTCGTTGAAAAGACGTCTTCTCATGTCATCTATACAACATTCCATTTTGGTTGAAAAGTGAAAGGTTATACAACAACTTTTTCTGCTTGTTTAAAAGATGTCCCTCAAAAGCCATCTCTTCAGCCTCTATATTTGGTTGAAGCCACGTTTGTCCAACATCTTTTGCTGGCCATTGAAAAGATGTCCCTTTGAAAGCCGTCTTTTCAGCATCTACATTTGGGTGAAGCCACGTTTGTCCAACGTCTTCTGCTGGTCATTGAAAAGATGTCCCTTTGAAAGCCATCTTTTCAGTGTCTACATTTGGTTGATGCCACGTTTGTCCAACGTCATTTGCTGGTTATTGAAAAGACGTTCCTTTGAAAGCCGTCTTTTCAGTGTCTACATTTGGTTGAAGCCACGTTTGTCCAACGTCGTTTGCTGGTTATTGAAAAGACGTTCCTTTGAAAGCCGTCTTTTCAGCGTTTACATTTGGTTGAAGCCACGTTTGTTCAATGTCATTTGCTGGTCGTTGAAAAGATGTCCTGTAAAAGCTGTCTTTTCAGTGTCTACATTTGGTTTAAGCTACACTTGTCCAACGTCATTTGCTGGTCGTTGAAAAGACGGCCTTTGCAGGTCGTTGAAAAGAGATCTTATTAAAGTGGTCTTATCAGTATCTATGTTTTGTGGAAACCACGTCTGTCCGTCATTTTCTGGTCATTGAAAAGACGTTCTATAAAAGCCGTCTTCTCAACATCTATATTTAGTTGAGACGGCTGTTCAACGCCTTTTTCTGGTCTTTGAAAAGACGTGATTTAAAAGAGGTCTTTTCAGCGTCTATATTTGGTTGAAGTCACGTTTATACAGCGTTTTTTTCTGGTCGTTGAAAAGACGTGCTTTAAAGAGAACCTATGCAGGATCCGGTGGCGTCATCCAGTAAGCTAACAACCAAACAAAGCAGTTATTAAGCGTTTCTGCCAATAATCCTCCATTTAGAATTGCATAGTCAATGGTGATCGCCGCTAACAAAACGTATCGACAGTTGAATGCGCTGAGAAGTCACAAATCACGTTGTAATTCTGTAGCATTCCATTTTAGGGATTTGTTTATGTTACCATGGTAATGGGGGGGAATGTATGTTGTGGTTCCGGTGTCAGGAGTTCTCTGGTGTTCGTCATGCTAAATGCATTAAACGGAGAGTCTTCTCCAAAGATAATTAAGTTTCAGTGTGTTCTTAAGAGAGTCTTCCTCGGACGCTACATTGGTGGCAGCGGTGATTAAGGACTCAAGTTTTCTTTCGAACTTTTCCGGATTAAGCGGAACGCTGTCGGATCATCTTTGATAAAGACTGACTATTGAATCCGTGTGCGTGCAGCTAGTGCCCCTGCCACTGCAGTGCACAATTTTCGTCCTCTTCACGTGAGTCGACAGTTTGCTAAATTGTGTTTTTTTTACCTGCCCGTGACTTTTTTGGGACACGATGAAAAGCCACAGAACCTACCACGACTGGGACGAGGATGCAGTTAAGTTCAGTGCATCGCTGAACACCGACACAGACATTGTGAGCAGCAGCATGAAGATAGAACTCCCTCCTCCCTTCAAAGGTGACGGCACAAAGTCTTTTGCTACGTGGAGCAAGCAGTTTGAGGCTGCAGTGCGAGCTCACGCTAAGGGGGGTACAGGAGCACGCTACTTTGCTACTCTCACAACGCTGTTGCCAACTAGACTGGATGGGGCAGCGTTTGATGTACAAGGTGATTATGAGAGTGCAAAGGAAAGACTGCTGGATGCTTTTGGACAGAAACAATTTATCCTTTATTTCCAGACATGTTTGAATGCTCGCCCCAGAAATCAAAATGAGAGTTTAGAGGTATATGCCGCTGAAATTTCAAGACTGGTGCTGGAGGCGTTTCCAGAATATGACAAAACTGCTCAGAATGGGGAAAAATTCCGCCGGTTTCTTGCTGGCCTGGACCCTGCTTTACAAACTAAATGCCATGAGATGGGGGCTACTGATTTGGAGGAGGCTATGGCGATTGCTGCGCGCTGTGAGCGTGCAAGGCAGGCTCTGTGCGTGAACACACGTCCTCCCCTAATGGCCCCCCAGCACACCAGTGTTTCAGCCCTAGACTCAGTTAGCTGTGATAATAGACTTCTGAGTGCAGTTGAGCGTCTGTCTATGAAAGTGGACAGTTTGCAGACAGAATTGCGGGACATTAAAGCAAACAACCGCAGGGGATACGATAGGGGGGACATGTACAGTTCCAGACAGCGTGACCAGCGTAGCCCCTCACCATTTCGAACCAGGCGCGGAGGCTGCAGATGTGACTGTGGAGAGTATGGCTGCCGCTCTGCTGCTGCTGAGTATAATGTGAGGGGGCGTTCTCCACAACGTGAGGGCAGCATGCAGGGTCAAGAGAGGCCAGATGCACGGATGACAGCAGCTGAACCCCGGTTTTCTCGAGACTCAGAGGGGGCCTACAGACGTGGGGTTAGGTTCCTGTCTCCTGGTCGCCGCTCCCCCTCCCCTGCATCGGCAAGAAGGGAATAGGAAAACTCCCAGTGACTGGTGTTGAGGCCCGGACACCAGTTTTACATGTTGAGGGCCAATGCCATAATCCTGTTGACATGTCCACAATGTTCACCTGCAATAGACAGACTGTTAAAAACACTGCAAAATACACATCATATGTAAAAGGACTGATAGGGGGTTGTGAGGTTACAGTTCTTATGGACACAGGGTCAAATGTCTCACTGATAACAGACAGTTTTAGAATGTCCATCCCCTCACTTCGCAAGCGTGTTTTGAATAAGCAGTACATATTGGCTAGGGCTGTGAATGGACAACTGTTAGATACACTGGGGACTGTGTTACTCTCTATTCATATGGGCAATGAGTGTTGGGAACAGGAGGTGCATGTTGTGCGCGAAGCCACACAAAGTGTTTTGCTGGGCTGGGATTTTCTACACCACCATCATGCCATTATTGACATTGCCCAGGGCTCCGTTCACCTGCGGGACGTTAGAATTCCACTCCTGTGCACCACAGACTTTGTCCCTGAGTGTTGCAATGTTTCTGTGTCTACGCATGTGTCTATACCCCCTCTCAGCGAAATGATTGTGCCGGTCCACGTTGAGACCTCAGACATTAAAGGGCCCCCTCTGTGTGCATATGTGGGCTATTTGGAACCAGAGCTGCGGGATAGCAGGCAGCTTGTAATGGCCTGCACTGTTGCCCAGGTCAGTAATGGTGAGACTGTGGCCCGACTGCTCAACCCCACAGAGCAGACACTGACGCTTCATCCAGGCTCACACCTGGGCCTGTGCTATCACGTCGCAGACACTGACCTTGCCACACCAACAGACACACAACACAACCCGGTGTCTCCCTTTTTGCCTGATTTATCTGAAGCCCCCCTGTCACCACAACAAAGGCAGAAACTGGAGTGTCTGTTACATGAACGTCAGGAGGTGTTTCAGCCAGGGCTAACACATCTAAAAGGTCGTGGTCCTATTAAACATCACATTCGCACAGGTGACCACCTACCAGTCAAACAGCGTGCTTACCGTACATCTCCTGAGAAGAGGAGGGAGATTGACAGGCAGGTGCAGGTCCTTTTGGAAGATGGGGTGATAGAGGAGAGCTGTAGTCCATGGTCATCCCCCATAATCTTAGTGAAGAAAAAAAACAATTCATGGAGATTCTGTGTGGATTACAGAAAGCTCAATTCTGTGACCATAAAAGACTCACCCTCTCCCCCGCGTTGATGACACCTTAGATGCCTTGTCTGGAGCCACATGGTTTAGCACGCTTGATTTCTCAGATGGCTATTGGCAGGTAGAGGTGGCTGATGAGGACCGTGAGAAGACGGCTTTTACAACAGGCCGTGGATTGTACCAGTTCCGCTCCATGCCCATGGGCCTTACCAACGCTCCGGCAACATTTCAGCGTTTTATGGAGCTAGTGTTAAAGGGGCTACCATGGAATATATGTATGATTTATTTGGACGACATTCTTTTGTATAGCAGCTCTTTTGATGACCACCTCACACACTTGGATGAGGTCCTTACAAGGATAGAGACGGCTGGACTGAGGCTGAATGCAAAGAAATGCCATCTGGCCAGGGATCATGTGGTGTTTCTTGGCCACGTGATTTCAAAGGACGGGTTACGCCCTGACCCACGCAACATTGATAAAGTGCAGTCATGGCCAGTCCCACGGTCAGCAACGGAAGTGCGTGCATTCCTTGGCCTGTGCTCATACTACAGAAGGTTCATTCAGAGTTTTGCACAGCGTGCCACCCCACTTAACCATCTGATGGCGAAGGATGTGCCTTTCCAATGGGATCCAGAGTGCCAGGCTGCATTTGACTTTTTGCGTGATGCACTTTGTTCTGAGCCTGTGATGGCTCATCCAGATTTTTCACTGCCATTTGTATTATACACAGACGCATCACAGGTTGCAGTTGGGGCTGTGTTGGCGCAAAAGACGGACGGAATAGAGAGAGTGGTTGGTTTCGCCAGTCACTCCCTCACAGCTGCAGAGCGTAAATGGTCCACATTTGACAGGGAGTTATGGGCAATCGTGTGGGCTGTGCGTCACTTTAGGCATTATCTGGGGCTACAGACTTTTACCATTGTCACTGATCATAAGCCCCTGATGGGCTTACGGAACCTTTCCCTGGCGAATGATAGAACAGGCCGACGCAGCAGGTGGGTCCTGGAGCTGGATCCCTATGACTGGGTCATCATTCACAAGGATGGCTCCCGGCATGCAAACGCTGATGCTCTGTCTCGCCGCCCATCTCCCATGGATGACTGCAATATCCCCACACAGACCCCCCCTCCCATACAAATGCATGCAGCAACCCAAACTGATCTTTGCGATGACTCTTTGGCCGTGTGTGTAGTGACCACCACTCCCTGTGTTCCCGAGGATCCAGTGGCAGCTGCTCCGTCTCTCCTACCACAGCCTGACATCACACCTGATCAGTCACTTTTGTTCTCTCTCTCTCATGATGGTGCCTCACTGAAAGACATGCAGAAGACTGATGCAGATATAAGCGTAGTGATATCATGGGTGGAGAGTGGACGGAGACCCCCTAGGTGGAAGGTGAAAAAGGCCCCCCAGGCTATAAGAAGATTGTGGAGTGAGTTTCCATCCCTTACCTTGATAGATGGGCTACTGTGCCGCCGAGTGGATCAACCTGGTGTTGGTCAGGTAACCCAGACTGTCATTCCGGCCATGCTAGTTCCTGAGCTCCTGAGTCATCTTCACGGGGGCCCGCTTGTGGGTCACCTCGCGTTTGATAGAGTGTTGGCGCGGGCACGCAGCATGTGTTTTTGGCCCAGCATGCATCGTGACATACAAAAGTGGTGTGAAGAGTGTTATGCCTGTCAGAGGAGGAAGTCTCCTGTCCCAAAATATCAGGCGCCATTGCGGAGCTCACAGGTGGTTAGGCCTTTTCAACGCGTGGCCTCTGACATTCTGGAGCTTCCGGTGACATCACAAGGTAATCGATATGTACTGGCTGTGGAGGACTATTACACAAAATATGTCAATTTATATGCCATTCCTGACCAGACTGCCATGACAGTGGCTTCATGCCTGTTTAATGAGTATATAATGGAACATGGAGTGATGGAGACATTACACACAGATATGGGCAGACAGTTTGAGTCAGAGCTTGTACGGAACATGTGTCAGCTGCTAGGTATAAAGAAAACCCGTACCACACCGTACAATCCTCGCTCTGATGGTATGGTGGAGAGGCTGAACCGCACTGTGATTGACCAGCTGGCGAAAAGCCTACTGTCCTGTGGTGGGGAATGGGATGCATTTCTCAAGCAAGTTGCTTTTGCCTACAATACAAGCGTGCATGCCAGCACAGGGTTCACCCCTTTCTTCCTCACACATGGCAGGGAGGCTAGGATTCCAGCTGAGGTGTTCCTTGGATCTCCAGTGGCTACGAGCTGTGGAAACGCCTCTCTTACAGAGTTTGCTGCGTCCCTTCGTACCAGATTGGAAACAGCTTTTAGGGTGGCCATTGACAATGCAACCGTGGCGCAAGAGAGGCAGAGGGCTCACTACGACTTTCACATGAGACACCGGCCCTATGAGGTTGGGGATCTTGTATGGCTGCATGATCCCACAGAGAGCCGCCTCAAATTAGCGCCTCATTGGAAAGGCCCTTACAAAGTGCGCGGACGACTGGATGTTGCTGGGGAGGTTGGTGTCACCTATGAACTGGCCAGCCCGCTAGAGGAACGCTCTCCCCTTGTGAGGGCTCATTATAACAGATTGCGCCCATACACATTGCCTTGGCCCGCCTCCCCAGGAGACCTGGGGTGAGCCCCCTGACATCCCCAGCGCCCCCGGTAGATGACTGGGGGAGCACCAGTTACCCTCTCATGGGAGAGGATGTGGGGGAGAATCCAACGTCTGACCAACCTGCCACAGGTTGCTGCCCGCCCACTCCTGTGACGGCGGACCACACAATTTCACGGGCAGGCAGAGTTGTCCAGCTCCCTAAACGGCTGAAAGACTTTATCATTGACTGACACAGTGTTTAACCCTCCCTCCCGTTTTCCCTCGTTCCATCTCTCCCTCTCTCTGATTGCTGCTTGTATTTTGTGTTGTGCTGTTTAGAGGCACTTAACTGCAGTATGTTGTCTGATCTGCATTGGTAGGCTATGGCCTTCGGCTAGAAATGGGGAGTGTGCTGTGTAGCTCACACTTTATTGTTATTATTATTATTTTGTTATGCATAGGTTGTTTTTTTCTCTTTCTTTCTTGAGAAACGAGGACGTTCCTTCTTAGAGGGGTGGACGAATGTAGCATTCCATTTTAGGGATTTGTTTATGTTACCATGGTAATGGGGGGGAATGTATGTTGTGGTTCCGGTGTCAGGAGTTCTCTGGTGTTCGTCATGCTAAATGCATTAAACGGAGAGTCTTCTCCAAAGATAATTAAGTTTCAGTGTGTTCTTAAGAGAGTCTTCCTCGGACGCTACAATTCAAACAGTAAACTCTGGCTAAGTCACGTGAGCTAGCTTGCTTGCTAACCAAAACTTACGATAGCCGGGACGCGCTCCCTGATCTTGCATAGGCGGTATCTGCCTCTAGGAGGGTCGGACAATCTCGTGAAGGGGCTCGTTTTACTCCGGAACATGTCATTTATCAAGTCTATTGAGTTCTAGGCAATTTACATAAAGGTGTAATGAATAGAAAACGTCGAAATTTTACCTAAATGTTGCATGTGGTGGCTTTAAAAGCAGTCCTTCCAGCATCTATATTTGGTTGAAACCACATCTGTTAAGTGTCTTTCTCTGATTGTTGAAAAAACGTCTTAACTTATTTTACACTGTCATGTTGCTATTTTTTTTATTGGTTTATAAGCCTATATTATCCTTTTATAGGCTTGTTAAAAATGTATTTTCAATTTTTATTTTACAAACCCATCATCTATGAGATGATAATCTATTAGACAAAAATAGAAAGGCTCTTATAAATGAATAATTCAAACGAAAAAATTACATAAATTATTTTATTTTTCATCATGAACACATTTTTGTAAATGAATACATCCATATGTTTTTATTCATTTATTTTATTGCTTGTTGTGGTCTCCACCACCGGTCTGGGGCATGTTTCAAATGGTCTGCCAAGTTTGGTCCGTGGTTGTATCGCTCCACTCCTTCACAGCATCTGGAATGACAAGGAAACCATTTTCATTTGATTAGGGGTGCCATTTATAACACTGCAGTGGCAATGTTGCCCAAAAAAAACAAAAAAAAAAACACAGGTTCTTTTCAAAACTAAAATGGTCAAGTTATCATGCTGGATAGGTATAGCCATCACCTTTTCTGCATTTCCTTGTTCCGTTCAAGAGATATGCTTAAAAATACTGTTTTTGGTAATGGCGGTAATAAAAATGGCCGCCACAAGCCATTTTTGCAATGGCTCCATTTCTGAAATTGTTCAGGGCACCAAACTGTACAAGTGTACCAAATTTCACGCTTTTATGAAAAAGTGAACATTTCACCTATATTTTGTCACATACAGTACAGTATCATCTGGACTAGTAAATCATAGTTGATCAAACAATACAAACAAACCGTTAATGTTAGCCACCTCATTGTTCATTGCTAAGTCAAGTTAATGCTAACTATTAGTACAATGTAGCATTTCAATTAAGCCTAATGTAGCATTTCAATCTAACGACTTACCTTTGTCATTTTTGATGTATTAGTATAATAGAGGGCCATGTTTGTGTTTGTCAGTCAAGTGAGTGAGAATGTTGCAGTCCGTCAACCAAACAAGCCAAAACTGGAATTGTGCCTTTTAAAGCCAATTCTTCTTCTCTGATTTATTGGCAGATCACATATCTTTGGTGCATATACCGCCATCTACTATACAGGAGTGTATACAAGGACTTGGACTATGAATGGGGGTAAAAGGATCCTGAAACAATTGGCTACATAATAAGTGGTCTGAAATGGATGTCCAGTAGACATTTTTATTTGGTTGGTTGAAATGAAGTCTGAAATTGACATCCAGTAGACATCTTTATTTGGTTGGTTGAAATGTGGTCTAAAATGGACCTCCAGAAGACATCTTTATTTGGTTGGTTGATAGGTGGTCTGAAATGGACGTGTAGTAGACGTCGTTATTTGGTTGGTTGAAATGTGGTCGGAAATGGATGTCCAGCAAACGTCTTTATTTGGTTGGTTGATAGGTGGTCTGTAATGGACATCCAGTAGACATCTTTATGTGGTTGGATGAAATGTGGTCTGAAATGGATGTCCAGTTAGAGATGCGCGGATGAGCTTTTATTTCATCCGCAACCGCTTCATTAAAGTCATTATCCGTCCGCCATCCATCCGAACCACGTTTTTTGACAAACCGCACCCGCCCGCCATCCGCAGATTGTTTTTAGGTCTATAGGCGATGCAAGGCGCTATAGTGAGGCTAAAGCTCTAGAAAGGAGACTGATCCAATGCAGCAGACATATTTAAAGGTTAGGTGTGTTGGTTATGTTGTGTCCCCAGCATGCAACTCCGTCTCCGATCATTAAAATAATAATAGTAGCCTAGTAATAATAATAATAATAATTAATAAAATGCCCATCGGCAAGCCTGACGTTACATAGGCTAGTTCAATACTTAATTTAAACCTTTTGTTAGGCTACCTTTATTGTGTGCCTGCGTGTGTGTGTATGCTATGAGAGAGAGAGAGAGAGAGAGAGAGAGAGAGAGAGAGAGAGAGAGAGAGAGAGAGAGAGGCCTGAACCATGATGCGAAGGTCCGGGCCTCGGTCATTATGAAAGGCAAAAAAACTCTGAATTTGGGCCTATTCAACTGGATAAAAAATAAATATGAAAACGTCTCATTGGTGCATTGTCAGTTATCTTAAATGTTGATAGTCCTTAATTGTCTTCAGTGCCGATTTCATGCACGCAAGAGCAGGAACACAAGAAGTGAGTGCCTTGACTCGTAACGCAGTTCAATGAACATTTTTTTTTTTTTTTTTTTTTTTTTGTGACCTTTGGCGTAGGCTACTTTCATAATGAAAAAAATCACCCTTAATTCTCACAAAAATAGGCTTCACGCAAATCGTCTTGCTATCTATAAGGCTGCTGCGAAAGTGCACATAGGCAGCAGTGAATTTATAAATCACAAAATACCATGGTATGTGTGTTGTTCGGCACCAATTCCCAGGTTTCACCACATTATAAATTAACCAAGGTTAATATCCTAACGAAAAAATATAGGCTACTGGAAACAAAACGTAAACTTGGAGAAGTTGTAATCCAGGGATAAGCAAACTTCGGACAGCCGCCGTGTTGAAGAAAACAGCCTCTTTTAAACAGAGAGCCTATCAACACAACCAAGTCCCAAAATTAAATGTCCTGTTATCCCCAAAATCAAAGTTTATGGATAGCCTATACGAGTCTGATCGCGGTAGCCTAGGCTATAGCCTAGATTGGCAACCAAACGAAAAGGAAAAGTCAAGTGCAACATAGGGATGTGCTCAGGGTTGGACTGAGAACAAAATTTGGCCTTGACAATTTTCCCTCAGGTCGGCCCACCACTGATCAAGGACCGCTGCTGCGTAAATCCGGATGTCTAGCTATCCACTTTCGTGGGACTGGCATCAACATGATAGTGTAGGCTACAAAAAACCGTTAATTTCACGAATGCGCTCGCAAGATAAATATGGATCGGTAGTGACATGACTACCATGTATTAAAATAGAAAAGAAAACAGTAATGGTATGATTAGGCTATAGCCTACATTTTCATTTGTCATTGATAATGCTTTTTACTCCGCAATATGCATCTCCAAATGCATGCGCTTTTAGGCTATTTAGCTATAGGCAATCGATTTAGTAGAGTAAACGAGGTGGGCATTAAGACATAGAAAGATATTTTAATTGAAGATGAGAAAGCTTTTGAGCAAAAGACGTCTCCAGCTTTTGGAGTTGTGCGCGTTATTGGAAACTTAACCATTTGCGGACCACCACAGCATTGTGGTTTGTTAACAACGGATTACTGGACAAATAGGTCAACAAATGCATCCACAGGTAAAATTTTGCTATTATGACCCGTCAGGTTTGACGGCACTGTGCTAAAGTAGAAATGGAAGAAAGCACCGCATGGTTCTCATCTGTATATTGCCCGAAGTAATCTAGTTGCCTTGAATTGACACATAGTTTTGCAAAAAGTAAATAGGATATTCATTCAATGGTCCAGTTTCACGCAGGCTATCCAAATCTGCTTTCAACATTTCTTTTTACAAAGTTGTGGCAACTACAGGGTGAGAGTTGTCGAGGATGTCGGAGTGGAGACATGTTGGAGTGGCGGTATGTCGGAATGGAATCCACTACACTGAACTTTTGTGAAGATTAAAAGTGAGCCCAAATAATTAAGGCACAGTATGGCAAAATACAGTAAAGCAATAAACAATGAAAATTACTTAGAAAACTTAGCGTTGTGCTGCGCCCAAAACGCCAGCTATAAACAATCAAAATTATTGAGATGACCAACTCAAAGGCTTGGGTAAGATGGGCTTTTTTGGTGTAGCCTGGGCTAATTAATTTAATATGACTAACCTTAAGTCTGGTAATTCTAGTATAGACTTGTTTCTTAGCACTATGCAGGAATAAAATTGCATCTACATTGTCAGGATTCAGGCGAGTGCACGTTGACTATAATGCGCCCCGCGGCACTGAAGGTGGCTTGCTCGCAGCACTTGTTGCTGGAAAAGAAAAAGTGCTGTAGTCGTGGGAATGACTGGCCTTGTTTCTCCCAAAAGGAAAGTAGATTTGCCTCGGATATTTAATTAAAAATGTATATATTTTTTTTTCAGGTGATTAGTTCAACCGCCACCCGCCCGAATTTAATTAAAATATTATTTTTCGTCACGTCATCCGCCCAATCCGCGGATTATCCGCGGAGTCCGCGGCTGTAACCGCAATCCGCGCATCTCTAATGTCCAGCAAACGTCTTTATTTGGTTGGTTGATAGGTGGTCTGTAATGGACATCCAATAGACATCTTTATGTGGTTGGATGAAATGTGGTCTGATAGGGATGTCCAGTAGATATCTTTATGTGGTTGGTTGAAAGTTGGTCTGAAATTGACCTCCATGTAGACACTTTTATTTGGTTGGTTGATAGGTTGTCTAAAATGGACATCTAGTAGACGTCTTTATTAGGTTGGTTGAAATGCGGTCTGAAATGGACATCCAGTGAACGTCTTTATTTGGTTGGTTGAAATGTGGTCTGAATTTCACATCTAGTACACCTCTTTATTGGGTTGGTTGAAATGTGGTCTGAAATGGATGTCCAGTAGACATTTTTATGTGGTTGGTTGAAATGTGGTCTGAAATAGACTGGCCGACGGGATTTAACCCAAATATTAACGTCTATTAAAGGTCGTGTGCTGGGGGGGTACCATGACAACCTCAGGTAAGTTAATGCTTGCATTTGGAGATTTGGACTTTCAACTGAAATATTTTGTTTATTTTGGTAATTTATTGTGCCGTCATAAACATGTTAGCGTAGTTTAACAGAATAGGCTACCTCAGAGACACTAACATTTAGCTTAGCATTTGGCTTTCAAATGAAGGTTGAATATAACAACGAATTTATTTATAGCTGCAGACCACATTTCCAATCTTTTCCCTGACCAAATAGCTGTAGCCGGTGCCATTTTGTGTAAGGAAACATTAGTAGCTTAGCCAACAGGGTAGTCATATTTTTTTGGCTGGGAAAACAAAAAATGTCTTTAAAGGAAAATACCGGAGTGAATTCAAGCATAGCCCTGTTGAAAGAGCTTGCTAAATGCGCTAGTTAGCGAGTGGAACAAAATAATTTGGTACAGCACAGACCGAACGCGAACGCAGAAGCGAACAGGCACTTTACACTGAATCAATGCCTGATTGTTGGAAACCGAAAGTAAAATCTGAGGTTACATTGACTCAATGTTAACGGCCGATTCACACACAAACCTGTGCGTGAGCGGCGCGTAAGCGGTGCGGGCGCGGTTTTGGGCCGATTTCATTTAGAATACATGTTAACAGGTTAGGTCATTCAGACTAGCCTGACAGGCCATCTCTGTACAGAAGATTTTCTGTACTTGAGTCTGGAAGGGCTGGATTGGGTAGAGGGCGGGCGCAGCCGTTGTCTGTCAAGTCGTCTCTGCACGCGATTAGCCTAGAAATCTAGACGCCCCTAGCTAGCCTAGTGCTCGCTAATATTATTATTATTTTTTAGCTCGTTAATAACTTGTAGTATCATAATTATTGTCATTGCCTGATCTAATAAAGTTCATCTGCAACAAAAACGAACAGTAACAACTTACTCCTTAGGCTTGAAATGATGACAACCAGTTGGGGAATATCAGGGATACATGCAAAAAACTCTCAATGGACTTGTTTCACACCTCAACATTCCGAGGTTCTAAAAGCATTCCATGGTAGTAAACTGAACATTCTATCATTGAAATGCATTGGATTTATGCCTCTTTCTGACTTGAAAAAAATGGGTAATAACATTTAAAATAGGTCTAAATTCACTTTCTTTCAAATAATACACATTTTAAGCACGCAAATTAGGAGCTCCCGAGTAGATAAAAGTGGTTTTACATTTATGTGCATGAAGCTTCAAACTATTCGGGACCTCCCAATTTGTGTGCTTCAAATGTGTATTATTTGAAGGAAAGTGAATTTAAACATGTTTGAAATGTTATTATCCATTTTTTTCAAGTCAGAAAGAGGCATAAATCCAATGCATTTCAATGATAGAATGTTCAGTTTACTACCATGGAATGTCGGAATGTTCAAGTCTATAACTCCATAAAACGATAGCGACTCAGTTTATAAGTTCCATTCCACAAATTTTGAATTTGCTTCAGCGTAACAAAAAGACGGAGATCTCTGCAACTCTCTTTCGTCACGTCTCCCTTACCCCTCAGGACGATTTGATTGGTCTGATACAAGTTAGATCTGGGCGCTTTCTTCTCTGCCGAGCCTGGCTAGACTCCTGTAGTGGCCAAATGAATTTGCTGCCGCTAGGGGGGTCTAGATTTCTAGGCTACATTCAGACTGCACGCATGTTCTGCGCGGCTCCTGTCCGGTTTCTGAGCGGTGAATCCTGCTGCTCCCGCGCTGATTTTTTGAAATAGAAACGAGTTCTATTTTTCCAAGCGTTTTCAGCGCGTTAAGCGGGACTTGCGCGGTGTCCATAGATTTTGAATGCAGAGCTCGGGCAGCCGCTTCGCGCAGAACACCGCAGAGACAATTTCTTGTGTGAATGCCCAAGCCCACAGGCACCGCTCACGGACCGATTATGAACCGCCCACGGACCGATTATGAACCACAACTCTGTGCGCCACACTGAAACTGCATGTATTATACGGATAGAGTACAAATTCCTATGTTTACGAATACGAATACGAAAAACTTTATTATCCACTAGGTGGAAATTCGTCTTCAGTTTCACCATAAAAACAGACAGGACATACAAGCACCACACATTCAGTTTCACAAAGCACTGCACATCGTATGAATACAGACAAACCTGTCCAATCAATAAATACCCGTCAATAGATCAATAAATAAGTAGTCCTAAGCAATCCATGCCTGCTAGGCTGGCTAATAAATAACTGAAGTAGGTCCAGTAAGAGTCCCTGCACTGTTTATTGCCCTGATGGCATTAGGGACAAAAGAATTTCTAAAAACATTCCTACTGGCATTTGGAACTCTATAGCGCCTACCTGAGGGGAGAAGCTCAAATTCGCTATATAATGGATGGGAGGGGTCGCTGATGATTTTTCTAACTTTACTTAAGGTGTTTTCTTTGTAAATTATGCTCACTTGCTTTTTAATGCTGTATTTAGTCAACAACAGGGCCGTCGCAACAAGGCAGGCAAACCAGGCAATTGCCTGAGGCACCAGGCTGAAAGGGGCCCCCAAGATTTACTGTTTAATCATTTTAGTAGTTAAGTTGGTGACGTTTTTCAACATAAAATGACTTTAAACTGGAGTTAGACAACTGTGCAATACAAATAGTTATATTGATGGTGTTTGAAAATTATAACAATGTGGTTCATGTAAGTATTTACGGGGAGTGAAGGGCCCCTACGTCCTGTTTGCTTGGGGCCCCCTAAGTACCTTGAAACGGTCCTGGTCAACAAAGCAAGAAATGGTCTACAGTTGCCTATAACTAAAGCCAGTATTGTAATAAAAATGATGCTGCATGAGATTGGATGACCGAGAGTGTTATTTATTTGCAGGTTACCATGTTTCGCCGGAGAATTGTACAATACAGTCAGGGAGACTAATCCCCCAGACCATCAGACAAATTCTAACATCACACAGGATTTCTGACACTTATATACCAAACACAGTGTCTAAGTTACCTCACTACACTAATAAGGAACTGACATGTGTACATGACCATAAAATACCCTTAACCATTTCCAACCCTCCTTGGTTTGGACGGCTCCCTTTTGTCTAGAAGATGCACAGCTGACTTGTGCTTACTGTGTGGCCATACTGGCTGTATACTGTAGGGCCGGCACGGTTCGGCACGCGCAATGCCACGCAGAATACACACGGTACGGAAGTTAAATATTGATCTGGACGCGGAACTGTTATTTTGCAAGAGTTTTCTTTTGGACCCATTTAACCACTGCCACCTGCAAGCTCTGATTGGTCTGTAGACGCATTGTATCTTCAAGTCTCCAAATAAATGCCAGCAGCGCATTTAGGCTATTTTTGACAGTCTCGGGTTTGAGCATAAATTCATTCCAGTAATATCGCATTCAAAGCGCTTATTCTATTAATACCACACACTTCGCGATTTCTTGACAACATTCTGTCTTGTTTTAAGAAAAAATAGGCAGGTGCCCTTTCGCGATGTTTAACATTCTTTTTTTAAGACGTTAGATATGAAAGACGGTAGATTTGATTCAGGCCTTATCAAATCTTCATCAACTCGTGAAAAAAAATAGTCCTCAATGGTAGCTACGGCCCTGTCTGCTATGCGCCCATATTCCACAGTAGAAGAGGCAGGATTCAGATATCTATTGCATGTGCTCGAACCTCGCTACAATCCTCCTTCCCGCAGCGTAAGGGAATCTGTAGTGCCAGCCTTGTATTAGGAGAACGAGAGAAATTGTCGAACAGAAACTAAAAGCTGCGCATTCAATTGCACTCACTACGGAATACCATTTATAGTCAGTGTGTAATATTTTTTCAATCTGATCACAAATACTGTATGTGGATGGGCAATAGTATTACATTGCAATATTGACACGACCACCTGCAGGCGTTTTTTAGTATTGCAGGTAGACAAACAGTCATTGCAATGCCTTGTCAAACCCCATCTATTAATAATAATAATAATAATAATAATAATAATAATAATAATAATAATAATAATAATAGTAATTATAGTATAATACAATAATAATAATGGTTGAATCCAGGTGATTGGTTCAAAAATAAATTATTATAATAAATTATTATTGTATTATACTAGGCTATAATTACTGTTTGACAATGTGGTGCTTGTTCACTTGTTTAACATAAAGTTGCGGCTATCTCAGCTGGGAATTTAAATCATAAAAAGCGGCCTTTGAGGATAGCCTTTTGGTCATGTTTTTTTTTTTCTGCACTGTACCGAAAACGTACCGAACCGTGAGGTCCATACCGAGGTACGTACCGAACCGTGAGTTTTTTGTACCGTTCCACCCCTAGTATACTGTAAGACTGCTATGGTCAGCAAGGTAGACTGACCACTTGGGCTGCTTGACTATCTTGGTAGCAGACCTTTGACCCTGCAACAGTACCAAGTCACAGAAACTAAGGCAGTGAACATGTAACTTATTCCTATGCAGCATGTAACTTTAAATAAGCTTAAATACTGTTAAAATATGCTTAATAAAATTCCCACATATTCCTCCCTTTTTTGATTTCGAAGCGAATCAAAACACTGCTGATCAAAATTTTTAGGTGGACTAGGGCTACCGGGCCTTAAAAATGATTATATTAGTTTTATGATCCGCCCGTTAATAAACTGGCTATCTCCCAGTAGGAATCCCATCTGGACAGAAATTGACAGACAATTGGTCATCCCTCATAAGTTGCCAAATATCTTATTTGCTGCACTGTCTCCGAAGTATTGCGTTGCAAAGTATGGTCCCATCATTGCCCATGCTATTCATTGCTGGCAACAAGTTGAAACACTACTTAAGTGGAACTCTTCCTGGCATAGGCCTACTTGTACGCCTGTTTTCCACAATAATAATCTAAGGTTAGGTGGAAAACCCATTAACTTCCCGCGATGGTCTGAAAAAGGAATTAATAATCTTTCAGACATTATGGATGCAGATAGTATGAGAGCATTCACTGATTTGAAAAAATCCTTTAACTTGCCAGGTTCATCTCTGTTCTTCTATTTCCAGCTAAGAACAGCCATTTTTCACACATTTCAAAAACACACTTCTAAGCAAGCCACCCATATAATATTGGCTATGCTATAAGAAAAATAAACAATGTCCCAGATATCTGCTTGATCATCAATGATTAACCTTAACCTTACTGTGACTTTGCTTTACTATTGTACTTTTTGAAAATCCTTCATCAATGAACTTCAAAGAAATTTTAAAAGCAAGTGTCCCCTTATGCACATCTTTATGTGCGCATAATCAGCAATTTTATCAACTTTATTAATGCATGTAAAAGCTTTAGTTTATTAAACTGTATCAGGGCTGGACTTCTTGCCCCGAATTCTTGATTGTTGACCTCGGTCCTCGTCGGTTCCCTTGGACACCTCCCTTTGGTCCAGTCGTTTCCTTTGGCAGCCACATGGACACATCACTTGGACACCTTCCTTTGGCATTCACATTGGTTCCCTGGACCCTCAGATGGACATCTCCTTATGACCACACCGGTTCCTTGGACCCTCAGTTGGGCATGGTCCACATGGTCCACTAACCCTCAGCTGGGCACTGTCAACACCATGTTGCCTTACTTGGGTGTCTGAAAATGTTCTTTCACTCATCCAACACACACTCATACTATACATGTACATCCTCCCTTGTTAAACTTCTGTTTAACAAAAACAATTCCCAAATTCAAAACAATTTGTATAGGCTACTCAACTAAAAACGTTAATCCACTTCTAACTTAACCTTAAGTTTATTTACTCTTTAAATTTCACTTAAATCTTAACCTTAGCAAGTACTCTTAACTTTTTAACCATACAAATAGTTTGATCAGTTCATTACTTCATTGCAGAAGGTTACTTGGTAGAAGGACACCCTGCATGATGTGCATGGGAATGCACTGACACCATCTTCTTCCCAGGCATCTCTTTTGGTGTTGCAACTGTTGTTCTGGCCCTCTTTTGTTGGTGCTGGTCCAGCGTTCTGGCCAACCCCCACACGACTCTGTTCTGTTGTTGCTATTTTTGTGAAAAGAGATCTCAAACAGGACATTATAAACATCAACACACAAAATATACTTCAAGATGGACTTAAAAGAATTTCTTATGCAAGAAACCTATTAATCACAAGAGTTATCACCTTTGCATTAAATTCTTATATAGCCATTCAATTAATATTATCACTACATTACTCTTAAATACAAACTCAAATTTCTGCTGTTAAGAAATTTGCTTCATCTAACACAACTGTTATGGAACTAAACATATCCGCCCATTTTTCATGTCCTCCTTATTTTGCAAATTGCCAAACATCCAATCCCTAATTTCCCAATTTAATTTTCATAACACTATTTCCAAGAGGCCAATCAGATATCATTATTTTGTAACCAAATTGCATAACTTAATGTCAACAAAAGTAATTTCATAATCAATCGCATAGTCCAATATCAACAATAAAATTTTCAGAATCAATTTCCACTGTGGAATAAGACAAAGCCCCTCTAGGCCTACTGACCTAGGAAATCATGAACTTCTGGTTTTACTACGCTGACAGTTAGATGTTATATTCTTTCTCAAAAAGTTATTGAAGTTCCCAACTTAGCTTTGTACGCTATTTTATCTTTCTCTACCAGTTATTTTAACACTCATTTCAGAATTTCAATCTTGTAACCCATAGCCAATTTCTCTTTTTTGTTTTGTGTCTTATGATTATCAGAATTGGAACAAGTTAGAAATGTCCAATTAACAAGTTAGAATTCAGTATGCCAACTATGAAATACAAAATATTCTATTTCAATTTGTTTAGAAGGGGACTTCTGACCCACAAACTTCCACTGACAATCTATGCAAAGTGCACTCACTTTTCAGTCTAAATTTATGTAAGGCAAGATTTGAGGAGATGGTATAAGATGGTAAAGTTAATCTTAAGTATGATGTAAACAATAGCTCTCCCTATGTTAGATCACTAGGTTGGATACAAGAATATGTACTTCCTGTATCAATTAGATGATTGTATGCAAAACGTGAGTTGTTCCTTAACTTTTCCTGTCCTCACTCTGGGCATAATCAATAATTGTGTCCGGTAAGGTTAAAATTTGCAAGGCCCTCTATGGACGATATTCTGAGTGCAATTGTATGCTCACCCCAATCACATTCCTATCAGGCAAGGCAGTTGGTTGGCTTTTCTGAGGAACTTGAGCTTTGGTTGCAAGTCTTTTTGATGAGAGGACCCAGTCATAGAGGTTGTGGCAGGTGGAGCAGAGCCATATCAGGTGGAGGAGGCACCCATTTTCATTTGAGCAGCATTTTGTTATGAGCGTCACTTGGCAAGTGTGACCTCACTTCAGCAGGCTGACAACAAGTCCATAGCCTTCTTCTCAGTTTGTCTCTGAGATTTTCAGTTCATCAGTTCTCATTCTTGTTCTTTGTCTTTGTTTTTTGTCCCCAATCCAACTTTTTCTTCAAGGAACGCAAAAAGTGTAAAGCGTAACTTTTGCACAACAGAATGAACCCTGAGATGATATAATAGCCTTGTTCCTTTGTAGGTGTATCAGTATAATGAACCTATTCTTGGCTTAAACTGTTTTAAACGTTGCAATTTCTGCTTAGAAAACTTAATTCCCTACTCTTACCCAAAGCACTATTAAACTTATAAAGTATGTTGTTTACCTTATACCATCCCGTCACCTTCTTACCCTTAGTCACAATCATATGAAACTGTTTTGATCTTATTCCAGTCACTGGAATTCCATAGCCACAGTCTCCTTAAATATCCCAAAGTTGCAATACTGTTATAACTGCTTAAATAGTCCAATATGTTGTAGGAGTAGTTATTTCCTACAATGTACAAGTCACAAGTCAATGTATCTCTTATTAGTTGAATAGTTTTCAAAACTACAAATGGCAATTATAAACAAACGTCACTTTTTTCACTGAAGTTGCCTATTTTAACTCAAACACTTATTCTCAATTTATTCTCAATTTATTTAACACATATTTCACTCAAGGCACAAATCACTTACTCCTTGAAGCTTGTATACTTTCGGCACTACTGCAGGTCTTAATCACTATTTTCTCGTAATTCCTGTAGAAACTATGACTATCAGACTGTTGTTTTATGCAATACCTAATAACCTGATACAGTTACTGAAAACTGTCTATGAACTCACTTGATGGTTACAGTTTCCCAGATGGACTGTTTCTGTGTTTGACTAAAACACCTGTCACTGCTAATTTAATGGTGGTGTCGTGTTCACCTGTTGAACAGACACACAGACTGGCAAACGTGTGTTTAGACTGAATTTAGATCACTGATGAATACTTTTAATGCTGAACTCAATATTAATCAATTTTACTGAATGCTATTATTACAATGGATCTTCCTGAAGGAATTACTTGCAGATCCGCCAATATTAAGATAAGTAAACAACTTTGCTAACACTATTGTGCTAACACTACTCCTCTTGCTGTTTCTTATTCTGAGAAGGGGTCTTATCCACAGTCCACTTAAACAAGCCAATCATTCTCTAATTCAATACAACTAAGTGTTATCACTGTTGAATTCCAATGCTTAAATCTAATCCTAGAATTTTTCAAATATTACTTAAACACAAAATTTGGCATCGCAAAATGCTTCAACTAAGAGACACATAGAAAATCAGAGGGATACATTTACCATTCCGTTGTTATTCTCATGCTTCTTCTGGCAGCTGTTATTCCAAACTCTTGGCAGATGAGGTATCATCCTTAAATTAATCTCAATCAATAATCAGATTGGGTTATCTATCATGAATTGCTGAATTACAACAGTACTTGTATTATAGTATGTCAATACAAACATGTTATAATTATTGTTAGACTTGATTGAATCTTATGTTTACCATTACCCGTACTCAAGAAAGAATCGTGCAACTTTTTTCAAACTTACCAACCTCAATTCCAAATGTTAAAGATCCTTATGTTGTTTGAGATCACAGAGCCCAACCATTAGTAATTAGTCTCATGTAGCTGTCTCATGCACTCTCTCAATTTATAGTTAAGGATGCCTACTTCAAAAATGCCAATGTCCCACTGACAACGGGGCAAACAACTATAACGTTGCTCCAATTCTATTACAATTACATCATCAGTGCTACATAATTCTCTTGTAGACAACCTCTAAACCATAACTTTCAACAAATCAACTCTCTATTCAGCTATTAATACAATTACACCAACTGTTGAGGCAAATGCAAGTGTCATACTACTTCCAATGTTATATACTGCAATGATTCAACTGAAGATATACCCATATCCTACATAATTCTTTCTTAGACAAGTACTTAAATGACAAAATGTAAACAAATTTCCAGATTTCTCCACAGCTCACTGCCACTGTCTCCCCCCTTCATTCAGCTGCAGGCTGAATTTAGATCATGATTTACGACGTCCACCCTGTGAGGATGCTCTCACAGGCCAACAGGCAGACAACAGCCTGTATGCACAGGGCATAAAATTAAACATCCTACTATGTTCTCAAAACAAACAACAGTCACAGTTCTGCTGAAACACATGGATAGGGTTATGTATGTATCCACAGCTACTACACCTGCTATCAGTACTATCAAACTTAGCAGAAGGCACACTTGGCAATGATGACTAGCCAACTTCCCAAACATTAATACATTCATGACTCACATTCATACACATAGAACATTACCAAATCATAATTACCAATTGAAAAGCCAAGGTTTTCTTGAAGCACCTAAGTTCTAAACTTATGCCAAACCATTTTGCCAGATTTAGTTTTTTTTTAAACATTAATATTTTATATACTGTACATAATTAATGCCAAACTTTTTCATATGCCAAACTTAGTTTTCTTGAAACATTTATCCCAAAATGCCAAACTATATATGCCAGACTGAAATGGGCTTTTCCCTGCAATAATTTAGTTAAATTTAAACATTTAACAAACAGTTATTCTCCACACATTCACAACACCGCTCTTCTCCCCCCTTAAAATTAAACAAAAAGGACCAATCCGTTGCAGGTTGAATTATTTTTCACAATTAACAAGGCACTACTCACTTATTTAACTCTCCTCCTTTAGCCACTCACAAATACGACTCACGTCAATAAACTTCTTGCCACTAAAAATTTTTGACACCTCCAAAGAATATCCTTGGAATAACAAACAACACGAAGGCACCACCTTGCTGAGGAACTGCCACCTCAACTATACTTTAATTCACTACATGTTTCCTCCAAACCTTTTGCTTGTAACACGTACTTGCTCACGCGATGACTACTAATTTAACGATAAACAAGGCAAAAATTAAATTTTATACCTACTCTAATAGGAACTAAAGGAACTAAATATTACCTCCTATTAGAGCACAACAGCATTTAGACAGGACTGTACCCGGAATACAGCGCATGCCACCCAAACTGAGGACAAATTTTGACAAAAAGACAACATAAACCCTAGCACAGACAGTCACAAGAACTATCTCAGTTACTGGAATGAAAAAATATAGGTAACCTGCGATGGTAACGGTGAAACTCAATCCAATCAAAATTCTGTAGGCCAAATTGAAAAATATCATCTGTTCCCCCCTTTGCAAGTTCTTTAACGGTGGAGAGAACAAGAGACTCATGTCCAAAATTTGAAATCTTTGTATCTTACCCCAATGATGAACACAAGCCACTTTAACAGCTTGTTGCTGGGTTCAGTCCAATTAAAACGCGTTCTGCCTCACAGCGCCATAATATATTGTAATAAAAATGATGCTGCATGAGATTGGATGACCGAGAATGTTATTTATTTGCAGGTTACCATGTTTCGCTGGAGAATTGTACAATACAGTCAGGGAGACTAATCCCCCAGACCATCAGACAAATTCTAACATCACACAGGATTTCTGACACTTATATACCAAACACAGTGTCTAAAGTTACCTCACTACACTAATAAGGAACTGACATGTGTACATGACCATAAAATACCCTTAACCATTTCCAACCCTCCTTGGTTTGGACGGCTCCCTTTTGTCTAGAAGATGCACAGCTGACTTGTGCTTACTGTGTGGCCATACTGGCTGTATACTGTAAGACTGCTGGTCAGCAAGGTAGACTGACCACTTGGGCTGCTTGACTATCTTGGTAGCAGACCTTTGACCCTGCAACAGTACCAAGTCACAGAAACTAAGGCAGTGAACATGTAACTTATTCCTATGCAGCATGTAACTTTAAATAAGCTTAAATACTGTTAAAATATGCTTAATAAAATTCCCACACCAGTGAATGGGGATGTAGGCCTGGATAAAATAGTAGCCTAAGTCCTTGAAAAATAGATATCTGCATGGCAAACATGACATGGCCACGATAAAATCTCAATATTAACCAGCAGAGAATAAGTTCATCTTATATCTCAGTTATTCAAAACAGCCCATACAGCATAGACCCTGCCCCAGTGACCTCTCTCCCTGCACCTCTCTCTACACCTCTAGTCCCTACTTCCCGACTTCACCTACGGAATGGGATTGAAGCGGGTAGCCTAAACGATGGGCCAACAAGGCAAAGAAGAACAAGTAATAAGGAGATGGTAGATGGGAGAAGAGATGCTTTATTTGCGCCGCCAATTAAGTTCATCTGCGCAAAAACCCCGTTCACATTCAGCACTTAAATAGGGACAGTGTTGATTGCATCCAAGAAGCCCAAACATTAGGCTACTTTCCCTGAATTCCCCGAATGCTCCGATGATATGTCGTGGGTCATTACATAATGCAACACTGCTGGCAGAGCGCATCCACTTCTTTTCCCCCTGAACAGCTCGTCTTTCCCCCGTGGCCAGTATTGTGGATAAACTAGGCTACCTTTATTATCGATTAGGTATATATCTCGTTATATTTCGTTTCATGAGAGAAATCACGAACAAGACAGATATCTAAACCAGACATTGACACTTAACAAACTTTAATTTATCCATTTAATTATTTGATTTAAAAAAATTGTTAGTCAAGAAAGGTGGCAGAGCTGGCCTTGCCAACGTCAGAGGTTCCGGACCGTGCGTCTGAGGTTCCGGAGCGCGCTCCGGCTTGCTCCCCCTCAAATTAAGCCCTGCAGGACAGTTCCTCCTTAGTGCCAGATGACGGGGGGTCACAGACTTCAGGACCTGAACTCTTTGTCATTTTCCCTAGAAGAAGAGGACCCAATAACAATGCAGCACCTGATGCCAGTACCAGAGGGTACATGAGTGACTGGTGCTGTGTTCACTTCAGCAGACGCTTTTGCATCAGGCTGCCTTCAGAAGAGGTCTATGGACTCTGATGTTTTTTGTCGTTTGTTGTTTACTTTATTCACAGCAGAGAATCGTTAAAAACCAGTAACAATGTGAGTTTAAGTTAATTATTAGGCTATGAGTTTACAGTTTTTTTTGTTTGTTTTTGATTGTTTGTTTGACAATTTTACACACCTCCTATTGCCTTGAATAGGCTGTACATGAATAGGCAATAAAGAATACTACAACTTAAGAACTTACTTCTGTCCATCTCAATTAATTTTCTTGAGTTAAAATAATGAAGACTTAAATGTTATGTTAAATAGGAAAGACGTGAAGACTTATTTTAACTATCATTAACAATTTAAACCCACTCACTTGTAAAAGTCATATGAATGCATCCTAATAAGTTGTATGTCTGTTGAACTTACAATTTTAAATTGAGACAATATGCTACTGCTTTAAATCAACTAGAGATCATTATTTTAACCAGAGTTGAACTCAAAAACCCAATTCAATTGTACTCAGACTTTTAAGGCAGCAAATCAACTTGTGTTTTTAAGTTAAACTGATATAATATTTTTTTACAGTGAGTTTGCAACGCTGGGGCCGTATTCTCAAAGAATCTTATCTTAACTTAGGAGTACTCCTAAACCACACTAAAAGTTTTTATGTAGGAGTTATTTCTTTAAAGTAATTCACAATGCCTCTGAGACCAACTTTTAGCTAGGATAAAAGGCAACTCTTAGGATAAAATAAAATCTGTGTCGCTATGGTTGACGTCAGCTCTCATGCACGAGCTTGCTTGCATCTCCAACGGTGATTGGCTAATGAGTGACAGGTGGGCGTCATCTGTGCTGCATGCTGCGGGAGCGTGAGAGTGAGAGATCTCAACGGAGATCCCAAGCCTCGATTGAAACGGTAATGAGATTCGCGGTTAAATGATAAAGTAATGTTGCACCGTTTTTATTGCATGTTTGAGAGCACATGTAGAAAGAGTAAGAAGTACACAAATTAAACTTGATCGTAAAAATTTGCATGTATTTTAACATGCGTTTTGGTGGCGTGTTTGCATTCCTTGTAAGCTGCATATTCATTCCTTAATGATGGATGCTGAAATAAATGATACTTCACGTGCGTTTCAAAAGATTAAGGACGTAATACATGCAATCGCGATGTGTTAGGAGTTGGTCTTAGCGACTTAGAAGTCCTCTTGAGTAGCCTACCCCTAAGCAGTCCCAGACTTAGGTGCTACTTTTAGCAATTGTTTTGTGAATTACTCTTATCTCAAAAAGTTAGGAGTCCTAAAGTTACGACTGGCACGCCCATTTTTTTTAGGAGTTTCTCCTAAATTTGGCTGTTAGGAGCTACTTTTAGCCTTAAGATTCTTTGTGAATATGGCCCCTGATACTCACGTTGGTGTGTTAAACTCTTCGGTGAGGTTACATTAAAAATAATATGACAGCTCCTCCGTCTCTGTCGGGACATGCATGTCGTGTTGGTCTACTCAAGCAATATTCTCTCCCGAAACGCTCTAATCAAACAATTTAAAACTGAGATTCTACCGTTTCTAAAAGTGTAATTTCCAAACTTATTGTCTCCAAGCTCCCGCAAGGTGTTCATAGGCCATTGGTGTCTAATCATAGTGTGCAATAAACAATGCACAAAAATAGCTAATCAAAATGAATAAATTATTTGTCTCAATAGGCCTATTTCAGATAATTACTAAGCTACACAATTTCAGCTTATAGCCTATATGAAAAGATATTTCTTGCCTAATAGCATGCTTTTGTGTGCAAAAATGGATGTCTGTATTTTCTTGGTATTAAAGCTGATATCTGCCATATAAACATGTTTATAAATAACTGAAAATAGCCTCCACTAATTTTCAAGTCCTATGATAAGGGGAGCCGACAAATTCTTGACATAGCCTAGAATTTGAATGTATTTTAAATATTGTGCAGTAATTGCTTAAGTTACTTTCCCTAGTAACTAGTTACTTGAATGATTTCAGATTCCTGGGGGCTGCTGCTGACTAAGAGAAAGCTGGAAAAATATGATACAATATTGAACCAAGCTGCTCAGCACACAACATGAGGAGTCAACGAGATTAGGTACAGTATGTAGTTCAGCCAGAGAAAAAAAACACACATCCTCATATACAGTACATGTGTAGCCATCATTTATTGAGTAATTCACAAGATTACATGATGATTATGTTAAGAATATTGATAATCATGTCGATATTGAAAACATTCAAATTGACATCATTCAACCAATCGTGTAACTGAGTTTTTTTGTTTGTTTGTTTTTTGTTTTTAAAAAATGTTGGCAGATAGGTACTCGCACACGCGCCGTGTATGTGGTGTCAAATATACTGTAGGGGAACACTAGAAAGTAGTAGCTCAAGAAAATAAACATGTTCAAATTATTATCAGTTACTTCATTGAAACAAGAGGCACATCTGTAAGACAGTATAAGCTTACATTTTTCTGTTTGTTGGGTACAAAATTGGGGAAGCAGTTTCTTTCATTTCCATACAGATAATATGCAAAATCAGGGATTGGAAATGTTCTACTATATTATCGGCTGAGTGTTTTGGTAAAAACATTTCACATATTCAATAACACATCCAAGGCACAGATAAGGTTGTTGATCTGATGTCAGTTTCAGTTCATATGTCACAAGCACAACTGTAAAGAAAAAAGAAAAACAAGACAAACTATTTCAAAAAGAGTCAAGAGTTAAGAGTCATTGTAATGGTTCTGCATGAGTGGCTGTTCTGACTAGTGTATCTGGTCGGAGATAAGGAAAAAGCCAGCTTGAGTTTGACCAGCAAGCTGCAGCCAGCAACCGAGTGTGAGCACAAAACTAGAAGAAACTTAGAAAACAGCATCTGTGTGTGTGTGTTTGTCGGTCTTTGGTATTTTTTGCCCTCAACGGTGCCTTCCAGGCAGCGCTGCCTTCAAGGCACTACTCCACTCAGTTAGGGTTGAGGGGGTTAGGGTTAGGAATAGGGTAAGGGAAGTGCCTTTTAGGCTGTGCTGCCTGGAAGATGCCGTTGGGGGCAAAAAACACCATTGAGCGTGTTTGTCTGTGTACAACATAACTCTAAAAGTGCCACACGGAATTGGATGAAATGTTCGGACAATGTGTGTGTTGGGACAAGAAACGACCGATTCAGTTTTGGTGGGGATTGGTGATCCAGAACACCATTTGGAATTTATATTCTGTCTGTGACCACATTGCCTTGGCGGAAGTCTACGCTCTCAAAGCGCTTTTCTAGTTAGGTATAAGATTATTAACGATATCACACTACAATTAGAACAACAGCCTGTGGCTCTGCTACAATTTATAGCATTAGCAACATTTATAAGTGATAACTTTGCCAAGGGGGTTGGAAACCAGAAATGCTTTAATTCAGACAACAGCTTGACCGATTGTCTTCATGCACACATTATGAAATAAATATTCAAGATTTTTTATATCTTGTTTTTCCTCATCAAAATGCACCTGAACTTAATATCCATTTAAATTTTTTGTGAAATCTCCTTTTGTTTAAAAGCTATTTTGCTTATGTTTGCTATTTTGCTTGGTTGCATATGTAGCAACCAAGGAGTAAAAAGTGATATAAGCTTCAAATTAAAAAAGTTATTTTATGCTTTATAATGCTTAAATGTATAACAATAAAAAACAAGAAAAAGTGGCATATCAGTGATATTTCCATGACAATAGCAAAATGTATGCAAAAACCTTGTTACATGTACATGTGAGAAAAACTTCACTTCTGATAAAGATAGACCTCAATTTGATTCAGCTTGTATTCTAGCTCAATCGCTTTATTTATGTAATCCATGTGTAAATGCAAAATGTATTTTATCTTTCAATACATGCATGCCCAAAGTTATTATTCAGGGGCATTTTATTATACTTTTAAAAAAGTGCTAAATATCATCATCAACATATAATCATTATTAATGCTCATTAAACAACATTTCTGAACAAATAGAACAGATGTAATTTAGGTTACACAGTTTATTTTTACTTTTTTTATTCCTTTCTTGTGCTACGTCCTCATAAGTGGGTAGTAACTTTTTGTTGTTGAAAAACATAATTTTATTATCTTAATTTTAATAACATAAACTTGTCAATAGAAGTGTCCTTGACATCATGATATTTAACCTGCATTAGTCGTCTGGAGATGGTAGTTTTTCAGAGCCATAATGTCAGGCATCTTGCACATAGCTAGCTTTGGTGGCCATCTTGCATTGATGAGGTCAAAAACTTCAGTAATGGAGTACAAAACTATAAATGCAGTTAAAATATTGCAACAAACCTTCTAATACTTTCCACAGAACATTTAAAAAATGGAATGGAATTATATTTACTGTCCACATATGTACAGTTTAACTCACATTTCCCTCCAGTGTGGTGCATGTATTTCCCTCCAGTGTGGTGCATGTATTACTGTAATGTTAGTCGGTTGTAAGACATTGCTGTTGATCCTGGCTGTTTCTATGGCAGGGTGGCTAGACTAATAAAATGAAATGTTATGTTTTGTTGTGATAACTGAGCTAACACCAGGCAACAATCTACGCTGTTTTAAGGTTAATTTCCCAGCACTTGCAGATTTTGACATAAAGCCAATGTCAAATGAAATATTGTCAAATGTCATATTTATTAACAGTCAACATAATTCCACAAAAAAATTTGTTGAATAATAAAAAGAAAAAAAAATGCCTTTAAAATGAGCCATTTCAGAGTATTCTGGTCATGAAAATATCTCTGCGTGCAACCATACTTACGGTTAATTCAATGGACTGAAACTTCTCAGCTGAAGAGATCTCCCAGTGGGTCCCCAAACAAACTGGCTGGCTTGTCTGATGTTTGGGTGACAGGAGTGCTCTGTTGAAAGTGAAATGTTTTAAAAGTTATACATCATGCTGAAATTACAGTGTTAACTAATGCAATAGTATGCAATAATACGCTCTCTACAGTTCAATACGCAGACATGAATCGTGGTATTTCCATACATTTTTACGGTAGTGGTGTAGTGGTTTTTTTTTTTAAGTGGGGCACACCACCAACAGATAACAGACAAAGTAGGTTTCTCTCATAAGGCTATGTAGCGCTGGATTGTGGGCTATCAACAGTATTTACCTGCTTAAAGTGTTCGCCTAGACGCCTGCTTGCTCAAAGGGCTTGCGCGAGAAAAAGCAAAGCAAATTTGAATAAAATTGGCATACACCTCAAGCCTAATTGATAATGAACTGTAGTAGAACTACTGAGATTAGGCATAGCCAATAAAAAATAAAAAGAAACTACTGCACACTGCTTGACTTTACTTTTTATTTAATAAAAAGTGAAGTCAAGCAGTGTGCAGTAGCTTCTTTATCTTTTATAACAATGTTTTGTAGATATCTGAGGTCTACCAACACCTGAAAGAGAGGCTGTGCAAGGAAACTTGCAATACTTCAAAGAAATAAACATTTTAGAACCCTTTTTAGGGGGAGATATCAAAATTGCACCTAAAACAGTGTCCCCAAACAATTACTGAATTGTGGGCACACTGAACTGTTGCACTATAAGCCAATTTTTATTAGTGTTGGGAACTTTACACATACCTCAGCTAATACACCAAAAGGATCAGTACCAAAGGAATTGTCAAATTGATTGAATGTGGAGGTTGAAGCCAGGTTACAGGCTTGAGTGGATGGTACTTCTGTGACTCCAGTAGCCGAAACACCAGGTGTGTTGAAGGATACAGGTATTTGCTGAGGAGTTACTTTATTTTGCTCTGAAAACAAAGAATATTAAACCACAAAAATTACTGGACTTCATTTAGAAAAAGGAAGATTTGGTGACAACTTTGAATTGGACAAATTTGGTGACAACAAAATTGGACTGGTTATATCAATACCAATAGATATTGTGAGTCACTTGAGAGCTACAGTGACAAATGCGAAAACAACTGGTTTGTACCATTGATGCTGGATGAGATTTGAGTGATGTCAAAGTCATCATGGTCCGCCACTTCTTGAGGTACACCTACTTTGTTGGAAAAGTATTGAGCAAAGGCTTCATCTCCACTGGGACTGACTATAGAGGGTGGAGCTGCCTCAGTTTTCTTAACCATCTGGAAATCTTTGAACATATCTTTTCCTGTCTTTTTCTCCTTCTCACCAAATGGGTCCAAAGCTGTGAAAGCATTCTTCATCACCGGAGGTTCTTCTTTAATTGGTGGCTTTGGAGGTAAACGTACTGGGGCCATTGATTGTTGACCTCCCATAATGACACCTATGCCTGGCAATGGGCTTTGTTGAAATTGATTGCCCATGGGGACAGACTGAGGCCAAGCAATGTTTGTCTGGTTAGTCTGGCTCCAAGACTGTTGTCCAGCTGAGGGTCCAAACGGTGATGGTCCATGATTCCCCCAAGGCATAGGTGGACCAAAAGCAGTGGTGGGCTGTGCAGACATAGTTACACCATGACCCTGGAAAGGTAACATAGAGGCACCAGCCTGTGGCCAAACAGGAAGGGCAGTATCAGGCACTGTAAGTGAGGGAGCCAGGGATGCTGTACCTAAATGGGGGGGAGACAGAAAGAATATCTGATGAGACATTAGAAATTCTACCCTTAGACATGGTTCATACATCTTTTTCAATGTGAAATTCAAGACCTTTTCAAGGACCTTTAAGATCAATTTTCAGACTTTTTCAGCACCTCTAGAGAATGCACATCAGGCAGACTTCAGAGATCTTACCATGATATCGACATGACCATTTATGGCCTTGTTGCCATATTAGTCACAAACAAGCTGGCAGAAGTTTCTCAATATTGACCAAGATGTACATACTGCTCAATTTTTTATCCTTAAGATTCGAGGGACTGAAATTATCTGACCATCAGCTTGGTGGACTTGCACCAACTTCAGTGTGCTTGGCTTGAAGTAGCTGCTAGTATAGTGCTGAATATTATAGGAAAATATACAGTGCATGGGGCCACAGTTTCACTCATGACATGGGCAGCACCCATTTTATTCAGCTCAATCAGTCACCTTTTAGCCTATTCACGCAGCGCTTAACTATTAAAATGTCCTAATTTTTGCACGTTTGTTGCCGTATGATATTTTAGTCTCCAGCATCTAGCTTCTTCACCTACGCTGCTCCTACCCAGCAAAAACTATCGTCTGCACCCATACATTCTTAAAAGGGCCACCGGTAGCTTCTTAAAAGGGCAACGTCTTAAAAGGGCCACAACACTTTTGATACAGGTGGGCCAGGTTATGCTACATTAACATTACTGCCATGTATGAAAGGTTGAACAATAATGATGTAAACATGCTGGTTATGAAATAGTGCTCCACCTCATTTAATGACCTGGTTTAGAAACTAAAATGGATCTAATTTACTTGTTAAAATACTGACACTACGCAACGGTAGTTTGTCACCGTTTTCAACCCTTATGAGTTTGTAGGCCTGGTAGCCTACATGGCATGATGAAGCATAGTTATGGGGGGGGGGGGGATTAGCTGAGGCATGTTAGGTAGGCCATTTTCAAGTATGGCGCTGCATGGATCATTTGGAACCACAGTTTGGAACTTGCAGCTCCGTGAACGAATGTCTGTGTTGGGCGCAAGCTCCCATGCGCGAGGAAGTTGGTGGACGACTACCTATCTGGCAGCTACAGCCTATTACTCTTTGCTAATCTCTTGAGGTGAGATGTCAATCAAGGAGTTTATAAATAAACTGGAGAGATATACCAAGTCCCGCCTTCCATTCATTTCAATGTGGAATGCTAGGCTTGTGATTTTCTTTTTGACATTTTCTAATTAGGAATGGTGCATGGCATATCATCACTCCCTATGGGCTTTTCTGGGAAGAGCTGCCTCTGCTGTTCTTCCAAGGTAGCCACTGACCACCCCCTCTGGACTGGTGAGACGCCATAGACCATACCATAGTTATGCTGCGATAGCCTAGTGCTGCCACTTATTGCACATTTGCCATCCTGTACAACCCTCTTTCTCCTCTTTGTCTCCCACTCCTCACTCTGACATACAGTACAATATATGACACCCTTATATCATGAAGTGATATCCTCCTAGACTGGCCTAATCCTTTTGTTTCTTTTGCCTCTTCTGCCCCTACGCACTGGCTGAGTGATGAACCTCCCGTCCGCCCCTGCCTTCCTGCCACCAACCCCTACCCCACTACAGATGCCGACCAACTTCTCTGGAGCCACACACCAGGACCATCCTCCCTTTCCTCTCAGTGGTCCCATGATGAATCTGGCCTGCCGGCCCCCTGATGACCACTACCTAAATGGCGACCTCCACCCAATGAACTCTAATGCCACCCCAACTATTGACTCCATCCCCTTACCCTTCTACCCTATTGATTACCTTATATTACCTATATATATATATATATATATATATATATATATATATATATATATATATACTATACTGTATACCTTGCACCTGTTACTCATGGATGCTACCCCTACTGTCTATAAAGCGCCACGAGACAATGCACTGTATTTGAGCGCTCTACAAATATTGAATTGATTTCAGCAAAAATTGAATGAAATGTTGTCAAAATGGTGTTTCATGCAGCTCACTTCCGACTCATTTCTAATCAATAAACTCCTGGGCCTACACCCCCCCCCCCCCTTCCACCTGTGCTTGGATTAAGGACTTTCTTTCCAACAGACCACAATGGCCTGGCCCCAACCCTACCACTCTTCCAACCTCATCATAAAATTTGCAGACGACACCACTGTGATTGGACTGATCTCTGGTGGGGACGAGACACAGTACAGAGATGAGGCCCTGAAGCTGTCAATGTGGTGTGCCTCCAACAACCTTCTGCTGAACACAAGAAAAACCAAAGAGATCATCATAAACTTCAGACGCAATAGCCCAGCACCTGAATGGGGACTGCGTGGAAAGGGTCTCCTCATTCAAATTCCTAGGGGTACACATCTCCGAGCAACTGTCATGGTCCACAAACACTACAGCAATAACAAAGAAGGCCCAGCAGCGACTTCACTTCCTGAGAATTCTTAGGAAAAACCATCTAGAACAGAAGCTGCTGGTGTCCTTCTACCGGTCAGTCATCGAAAGCATCCTCACATATTGCATCACAGCCTGGTACGCTGGTACTACGGCGGCAGAACGGAGGGCAATACAGAGGGTTATAGGCACAGCCCAAAAGATCATAGGCTGCCCCCTGCCCCCTCTAGAGGAGCTCGCCAACCACCGATGCATTACCAGGACAGGATGCATTCTCAAGGATGTTGCCCACCCTGCCCACCACTTGTTTCACTTGCTCCCCTCTGGGAGACGCTACAGGTCCATGAGGGCACACACCACCAGAATAACAAACAGTTTTTTCCCTTGGGCCATACGGACACTGAACAGACAATAGCCTCTGGAACTTGCCACACCTCACCCCCTTATCCCACAACCTGCTTGGTCTATCTGCCTATCTTTGCACTATTTTTAGAATCTCAGGATTTGAATGTCTGCACTTCCCATTCAATTTCTGCTGCCACATTACACACAGTGAACACTGTGCTTTTATTCGTATCTTCATTGAATGCATAGATATGTATTTTTTTATCTCCACCTACCATGCACCCCATTGCTTAATTATTTAATTACTTTATTGTTGGTTTACCTGAATGTTGAGTACATAACTTCTCTACCTGAATGTCAGAAAATGTCTTTGTGTACACCGTGAGGATGGAGAGAAACACAATTTCAATTCCTTTTGTATGTCTGGTAGATGTAAAAGAATTGAAAATAAAACTGACTTTGACTTTGAATATTTCTACAATTTTGAGTATGTTGCTGCTGAGTCATTTAATATTTGTCCAAGTGCAACTACTACGTCTGAAAACCAAAATTTGTGCAGTTGGGTTCTTTGCACGGCTTCTGTGTGGCAAACCACGCAGATCCTGCGCTGCCTGCTTAAAAACAAGCACTAGCCTATTTTTCCACACGCGCCTCAAACAGTCTTAATAGATTTTAAATGCAGAGCTGAGGTAGCAAATTCACGCAGAGAAGAGAGTACAGTATCTGGTGTGAATGCACATGCACACATGCACCGCAAACAAACAGCACAGGTTTTGGATTGCGAACACACAGAATTTGGTGTGTATCGGCTGTAATAGCACTCAGTCTGTGCTTTATTACTTTTTGTCATGTTAGTCTCCTTCTGACAGAATACACCTGTGCAATATGAGTTACACACTTTATTGAGATTACTTATTGAGACACTGTCGTGTCTGTGAATATAATCCACAACTGTTAAATATATCATATTAGTTTACTTTGAGGTTTAGCGATGCTTCAACTTAACCAATGCTATATTGACATGATTTTCACCCCAAATTCTTCCAAATTCTATAACAGCTTGACACTGAATGTATGCAAAACCAAGGAAATGGTAGTGGACAATAGGAGGCAGCAGAGCTATAATTATACCCCACTAAAGATCAGTGGGCTACCTGTAGAGAGACAGTCACAAGTTTAAATATCTTGGTGTCCACATTTCTGAAGACTTAATATAACATGGACTGTTAACACTCAATATTTTCATCAGCTAAGGAAATTCAAAGTCTCTACATCCCCCATTAAGGCCATCTACACTTCAGTGCTCAGTGTTCTTACCACTGAGATCAGAATGGTGCCTATGTAGTCACAAACTCTGAGCTCACACTATACTGACTTTTCACACATTCACTCCTTAGCACTCATGAACACATCCTAACACTGGACTCACACCATACTGACTTTTTTTTACTCATTCACCAGCACTCATGACACATCCTTACTCTGGACACATTATGCTGACTTTGCACTTGTTCATTACCAGCACTCATGACCACATCCTATTGTGGACTGGCACTATGCTGACTCCACACACATTCACTCCCTTGCACTCTTGGCACATCCTTCCTCTGGACTCACACTATACTGACGTTGCACTCATTCAATCCTCAGCACTAGTGAACACATCCTAAAACACTGCACCACACACACACAACACAAATACTCACACTTACTGCACTGCACCTTGCACACACACACACACACACACACACACACACACACACACACACACACACACACACACACACACACACACACACCTGATTTTGTCCCACTTCTTGCACACACATACACCTGACACTTGACCTTTAGCACTTGTTACTAACATACTGCACCTTGTACACGTGCACACACACACACACACACACACACACACACACACCTGACTTACACCTGACTTGCCCTCTGCCACTCCCCCCCTAAAACACACACAAACACACACACCACTACTACTCTTATCATTCATCTCCCCTGCCACCTTCAAAGGCCCACAAACTAAGCACAACATACAGGAAGGTCCCTTTAAAGAGAACCTATGCAGGATCCGGTGGCGTCATCCAGTAAGCTAAGAACCAAACAAAGCAGTTATTAAGCGTTTCTGCCAATAATCCTCCATTTAGAATTGCGTAGTTGTTAGAGAACGCCGCTAACAAAATGTATCAACAGTTGAATGCGCTGAGAAGTCACAAATCGCGTTGTAATTCAAACAGTAAACTCCGCCTAAGTCACGTGACCTAGCTTGCTTGCTAACCAAAACCTAGGCAATTTACTAGTGAGTTCTAGGCAATTTACATAAAGGTGTAATGAATAGGAAACGTCGAAATTTTACCTAAATGTTGCAAGTGGGGGCTTTAACATGCATACAGCACAATGCCCCATCACCACCACTTCTATTAATTCATCTCCCTGCCATCATATGCCCCCCACACCCCTCCACACACATTCACATCAGCTAGCCGCTAACACACTTTAATACTGTTCACCACATCACATCACTCCCGTCACCATACACTCTCCCCAAGGGCCGTGCAGAGACCTTTGGAGGGGCAGGGGCTTAAATTTTTGCCACAAAGGGCACATTGAATAAAATTTACAAACAACATACCAACTCTAATTACAAGTAATTATTAATAACAAGAGGGATGGAGAATACTGAAAAATAAAACTCTAAATCTCCTATCTTAACATATCCTATCTTTATACATAGACTATGGGATCTGGGGGTAGGCTACTCCCAGGAATTGTCTAAGCATTTTCATGCAATTTCGTTCATTCTGGTGCATCTAAAGCAATTAATTAAATAGATTACCTAATTTGATTTGATTTCGCACCAAAAAGTAGTTTGCAAAGTACTGTTGCCACATTACAATAGTACTGAAAATGGCAGGAGACAAAACCTACTGTGTGTGTGAGCATGTGACTGGCCTAGCTACCAGGCACTTTTTTTTCCACCATTAACTCAATTGTAGCCATGACATGACATGACATTTGCCTATTTTCACCTTTTTAACATTAATGTTCAAAAAGGTAAAGTGACCTGTTTTACTCCTGTACTCTTTATCCATTCTTGGTACAGCATGCCTCACCATACTATCATGGCCTAGATCAAGAGGATAAAAACAACAAACTAAATTTATATAGCCATTGCTGCTAATTTCCGTTTTTTCAATTTTTTCAAATTAGTTTTTTTTTTGCAAAACTCACTTACTAGTTACTCTACTCTATGTATGTTTAGCTGCTACAGCATAGAAAAAGATCTGAACCTTAAAACCTTCCCCCTTCTCGTGTGTGAGACTTCAGCACTGAAGTCAGCAGGCAAACCTTAGGATTTGGGGTATTCACTTTCTGCAAATGGGTGATAGAAAACTCTTCTGTTCAAATTATAGGTCTATATCATAATGTGAAGTGATTTGTTTGAGTTTTTTGAGCTCTTGGTTATTAGATGGAACTCCAGCAGCTAAGCTAAATTCCAAACATCAAATAAAGATATTTCCCTCACTAAAATGGGGGCGATCTTTACACTGAAATTGAACCCTCAAGCAAGTACAGTACATTACAAGTACATTACATACCTCCATTGCAGATGCAGATTTATCCATATAAAAGCTTCCGAAAGACAATGAAGCAAAACCGCGTCACCCACTATTGTATTGTATTGAGTGCAGGATGCCAGAAAATGTATTTGTAAATAGCACAAATAATTGGTGAGACATTTTAGCGATTTTTCTGTCTGAATAAGTCTTACTGTCACGAACTTTAAAATGCTTAAGATAGGCAGGCTCTGTCAGAGGGGCACTTTTGACATCAAAGAGCAAAGGGGTAGGGGCTAGAGCCCCCTTAGCGCCCCCTCTCTGCACATCCCTGCCATCCAAATAATGTTTACAGATTTTTAAATAAATAAGTAACATTTAATAATGTTTATACTGAACATTTATAAACTTCAGTTTACTATGAATAAGTGACGATATTCTACCCTTATTTGAGATAAACTAATGCCAAAGTGACAGTGCAATATCACATTAGAATGCATTTGTTAATTATCCCATAATTGTTTTCTATCAGTTAAATAACTTCTTACTCATCTCTGAAATAATAATATAATACATAGATATACTTTTTAACTGTCTATTTACCTTACTATTTGTTAACTATTAAATAATGACTTACTGATGTTTAATAGTAGGTCTATTCAACATTTATAGGTGACGGTTATTATAAAGTGCTACCGGTTAAAGGTTTTGAAACAAAATACAATTATTTTTAATATATATTTCCAAAAATGGGCCTAGGTTTTGCATCTGAAGTCTTCATTTTAAAGTTTAAAAGAAGCTTAAACTTTAATTGGGATAAAGTTGAGTATGGCTGGACAATGTACTGTTTCTTACACTAGACACATTTTTGTAGGCATGCACAGCTCATTCAAGCCTGTTTGTTGGAATCTTTAGCTCCAGTGCTCATTGACTTTAACTGCGGCCTGTCACATTTGCGCAACTTGCATGCTCATTTATTTCAGCAACTTCGAAGTTAAAATTTATATTAAGCCATGTTACAAGATATGAACCTTGTTATGAACCTACATTCATGGTCATCTAAGGTTGTTGCACTGCACTGCCTCTATGTGCCGCCAACTGACAAAATCCATTGGAAATGTGCGTACGCCTGAAATGAAAATGGCGTGGGGAATCGTATATTCTCATGTACAAGTCACTTTTAGTAAATCCGACCGTGAGCGTGGCAGATGACGTACGCACTGTTTTTGTACGTACGCACCTTTAGTACATTTATGTACGTACGCACCTTCAGTACATTTATAAAACTTTGTGCAGGATGTACGCCAGAAGATGCCGTATGCACAGAAGTCAGAGTGTGCTTGCGCACAAAAATATTCTGATTTATAAAACCTTGCACACACACGTTCCACGCTGATTTCTCTTTATAAATCACAACCTACTTGTAGTACCTTTGAGTACCTCAAGACACATCCATATTTGCCTATAAATATTCAGCGAAACGCCCTCAATGAATATTGATAGCCTATCTGTGGGCAACGTGCCAAAAACAAAAGGAAAGAGAAAGAAGTGCAACTTCACTGACTGTAAAGTGAAAGAAGAGGACCAACGTTGAGTGGTTTTGTGTGGAGGGCATAGAATGGGAGCTATGCCAAAAATAAAAAATAAAAAACTTAAAAGGTCAACAAATCTATCTACCCACTACTCTCTACCTACAACAGCAAATCTGCAAACCCTTTACATGCAACGTAACAAGCGACACCTGTTATAATGATCAGCAGGCTTAAATTGAAAATGACATTTACATTTAGCTGATACTTTTACAACAAAACGACTTATATTTGTCAACTATGAATTATTTCAGTCTTCCATAAAGCATTGAAGAACTTTGATGAAAGGCACAATTTTAGCAAACCGGATTTGAACTTCGGATTTCAAGGATAGGCTACTGCAAGCTCACAAGTCCGTCTCCTTAAACATTACGCTATCACTGTACCCACGTCAACTAAGAAAGTGCATTAATTATTAGCAACTAAGCCTACTTTGTTTCAAAGACAAACAGTTTATAGCCTATTGTCTTTATTGCTTCTAATAGCCTAATAGTTTTGACAAGTGCACCAAACAACAACAAACTGCGTTAGACTTTAAACATTTTTTATAACTGTAAAGCCAGTCACGTCTTTGATGCACAATGTTTGTTGAACTTCGATTTAATGAACCAATTTCGGGTCGTTCTCCATACTTACTCTTGAGGTCACACTTTCTGCTTTACCTTTTTATTTGTGTGTATGCATGGGTCAGAGCTTGCATGGAGGTGCGCACATTTCACCACCAAGAGATAATGGGAATTATTTGAGACTGCTGTTTATTGATTATAGTTCAGCCTTTAATATCAATTCAAGGACCTTGGTCTGAATGTCTGACTCTGTGACTGGGTGCTGAGCTTTCTTCCTGGCAGATCTCAGGTAGTCAGAATGGGCCAGTACACTCGACTAGCTCCATCACCCTGAATACAGGGGCCCCAAAGGGGTGTGTGCTGAGCCCTGTTTTATACTCTCTGTATACTCTCTGTGTCTACCCACAGCTCCACTTCCATTGTAAAGTTTGCTGACCAGACATGGTAATAAAGAAATGGTGATGTCTACCCTTATGTTTTTGATGGTCAAGGAATGCAGTGAGACCATTATAAGCATTATATAAGATTCAAGTAAATGGTTAAAGGTGAATTCAAGAAAACTAAACAGATTGAATATACTTTACACCTGAGTACCCTACCTCAGGAAAACTGTGTCATGCACTTTCTTAGAGTGGTTGTTGGACTTCCCAGAATGTGGTTTAATTACTACACCAAAAAACTTGAACCTATTTTTCTTACCGAAAGCATTGGCAGAGTTGGTGGAGTTAAACAGGTTAGCTGGAATGGAGGAGTCCACCTGGGTTGGGGCACTATCCTTCTGGTCTTCTTGTGTGAACAAGTCAATTTCCAAATGGTCATTTGTTGAAGTCTAGGGTAAAACATAGTTTGCATTTTTAAATGAATTTCACATGATAAATGAGCAAATATCTGTCATTTTTTATAATGTACAAGAGTAATTATGTATACTTCTTTTCATGTCACGTGTATCCAGTTTAACTACAATTAAGTTTATGGATTATTGTTAATTATACCACTGCTTGGTCAAATTTCCTATTGTGATGCCCTATTTAGAACGTGCATTATTTTTCAGGTAACTGCACGGCTATGAAGTAGTTCCACTTTTCCGTCCATATTCAGACTTGCATATCAATTCGCCCAACTCGCCCTGACCTTTAAATAAACTGTCACGTTAACACAAGCTCGCAATTTAGTGACCCGACCAACGCTCATGACACAGCAACATTGTAACTTGTGACCGCGATGGTTTTTAACTCTGTCACACTTTGTTTGGAAGTATGGGAGACAGTGAATTTACAGAGCCCAAGACATGTTAGAATCTTTGGACTTAGCGCTTGACAACGGGAGATGGAATTAACGACTGACTTAGCAACTGTACATTAGAACTAGTAACGGCAGTTTATCTTGGTAAGCTTTGATTGAGACGATTTGTGGCGGAAAGAAGTAGTTCTGATAACTAGCTTGTCTTCAACCATCAGCTAGCCACCTAGCCATCAAAACGGGCATGTTGTTAGTCAAACCACATAGCGGAGAAGTGGCAACAGTGGTATAAGCGGGATAATGAACTCCACGGCGTGCACATATAGAAAAAATAGATTCAAGATTCAAGATTCAAGAATTTTATTTGTCACATGCATAATTGTTAGTACAAAAAGCAGTGAAATGTAGTTTGGGGCTGAACTCCTGTGCAAGCAAGAATCATAAATAGTAATAAATAAGAAAAGTTTGTGTGAGGTCATGCATTAATAAAACGTATGGCTTGTGGAAAGAAGCTCTTACTTAATCTCTCAGTTCTTGTTCTGATGGAACGGAACCGCTTTCCAGAAGGCAGCCTTGCAAAAACATTATGACTGGGGTGGTGAGAGTCCTTGATGATCCTGTTTGCCCTGGTCTGACATCGCCTGGAATATAGTCCCTGTAACCCTGGGAGATTGGACCTGGATATCCTTTCAGCACAGCGAATCACTTTGTGGAGGGTGGATTTGTCTTGAGATGTGCAGTTTCCATACCACGTAGTGATGTTCCCAGATAAAACAGATTCAATAGTGGCAGTATAGAAGGACTTCTGTAATTCAGTAGAGATCCTGAATTTCCTAAGCCTCCTAAGGTGGTAGAGACGCTGCCTTGCCTTTTTCACCACAGAGGAGATATGTGGTGACCATGACAAATCCTCTGAGATGTGAACTCCAAGATACTTGAAGCTGCTTACTCTCTCCACATCTGCACCATGGATTCTGAGTGGATTGTATGGCTGTTTCTCCCTCCTGAAGTCCACCACCAGCTCTTTAGTTTTGGTGACGTTGAGCTCTAAGTTGTTTTCTTGACACCATGACGACAACATCTCAACTTCATTAAAGTAGGCTGACTCATTGTTGGAGATGAGTCCAATCACCACTGTATCATCAGCAAATTTAACAATAGAGTTGGAATTGTGGGAGGCAGAGCAGTCATGGGTATACAAGGAGTACAGCAGTGGACTTAACACACAACCTTGGGGAGCACCAGTGCTGAGGGTAATTGAGCTGGAGGTGTAGCAGCCAATCTTCACCGCCTGAGGTCTGTCTGTCAGGAAGTTGAGGATCCATGAGCAGAGGGAAGGATTAAGGCCAAGATTTTCCAGCTTCATGACAAGTTTAGTGGGCACAATGGTGTTAAAGGCCGAGCTGTAATCAATAAACAATAGCCGTGCATAGTTTCCTTTCCCTTTATCCAGATGTGAGAGAGTGGAGTGAAGGACATGGGAGATTGCATCATCGGTGCTCCTATTTGACCGATAGGCAAACTGGAGAGGATCTAATGAGCCTGGGAAACTAGCACAGATGAGATCTTTAACAAGCCTTTCGAAACACTTCATTACAATTGAAGTCAGTGCAATGGGGCGATAGTCATTTAGACAGCTGGGGTTGGCTTTCTTTGGAACAGGAATGATGGTGGATCTCTTAAAGCAACTGGGAACAACTGAATTTTCTAGGGACAGATTAAAAATTGTTGTAAAAACAGGTGCAAGCTGATCAGCACATGATTTTAGTATCTTCCCTAGAATGCCATCAGGACCAGGAGCTTTCCTGCTGTTGACTCCCTTAAAAACTCTTCTCACATCATGCTCTGAAACAAGCAGTGGAATAGACTGTGGGCCTGTGTCAATAGTGCTGTAACATGCATTTTCAACTACAGATGCGTTATTGTGGGAGAGTTCATTACTGACTTCGAAGCGCCCTTAAAATGCGTTGAGATCATTCACAAATGTTTGGTCCACATTTGCCATGGTGAACGATGGCTTACTGTAGTCTGTTATCATTTTCAATCCTTGCCACACACTCCTGCTGTCACCATTTCCCAGATGCATCTCCACTTTCTCTCTGTACCGCTTCTTTGCCATTTTCACCGCCTTCCTGAGATTGTAGCGCTCATCTTTATACATCGCCATGTCTCCGGTCAATAGCCCTTCGTTGTAAGCAGCTGTTTGTGCGTTAAGAGCTTTCCGAATTGTTATGTCAACCCAAGGTTTCTGGTTTGGATAGACTTTCACAGTTACCGTTGGGATGATTTCAGAAGCCAGCTGAGAGATGAAACTTGTCACAACGTCTGTGAACTCATCGATGTTATCAGAGCTCATTTCGAACATGTCCCAGTCCACGTCGCTGAGAGCATCTTGCAGCACGGCCTCTGATTGGGCAGACCAGCGTCGTACCTCTCTCACAGCGGCAGCTTCTTGCCGAAACTTTTGTGTGTACTTCGGAAGCAGGAAGATGGCAGCGTGATCTGACTTTCCAAAAGCCGGTAGAGAGATAGCTTTGTATGCATCTTTAAATGGGGTGTAACAATGATCTAATATGTTACCACCTCTGGTTGGACACGTAACATGCTGGAAAAAGTTTGGCAGCACCTTCTTGAGACTCGCTTTGTTGAAGTCCCCTACCACAATCAGTGCCGCGTCAGGATGGATTGCAAGGTGACTGTTGATCATGTCATATAATGATGACAGAGCAGTGGCAGTATCAGCTTGAGGTGGAATATAGACAGCGATGGTGATGACAGCTGAAAATTCCCGAGGTAGAAAGAAGGGTCGGCACAGAATCGCCAGGTGTTCAAAATCAGGTGAGCAGGAGCGAGACAAAATAGACACATTCTTGGGATCACACCAGTTGTTGTTAGTCATAAAACACACACCTCCTCCTCTAGATTTTCCTGATTCTTCTAATGCACGGGTTCGAAGTTAAGCCCAGTCCGCTACGCGTCGTGGGCTTTTAGAACTTCGAACCCGTGCATTATTTTTCTATATGTGCACGCCGTGTCGTTCATTATCCCTTACATAAACCATTCACTGTTCCACCACTAACCAGTAGTAGCCTAGCCTATACATCTCTCTGATGTACCATGACATTCTTGTTTCTCAATTCGATAGGGTAATATTCAAGGTCAACCTATTAATCTTATGGAGTCAGATTAATGACAGTTTCTCGCAATATTTACCATTAACACATGCTTCTGTCCAGTTCAGAACACACATAAGCAAGCAAGGCCTTAGCCTTCAGCTTTCCTAAATCTTACTGTGTTCTGGATCACCACCAAAATGTATCTGTTCCTTGTCCTACATTGTACTACTTAGGTTGTCTGGTGGAAAGATAAGCTCAATGGTGTTTTGCGAAGATAATATTAACAATGAAGTGGGCTATTGTGCTCATTCTATACAAATAGGAGATGTACAGTATGCCAGGCATGTTACTCTCCTCAGTACTCTCCCTGCAGTTTGAGGTCAATAGGTCTTGGCCAAAATATTTACCTAGATTTAATGTTTAACATTTTCTTTGTAAAGGTCATTAAAACGTTTAAGGTAGTAATACCTATATTTATTGTTTACCTTGTCCTCAAAATTATTTATGTAATTACGATACATTTTTTGAGTTGAATAAAAATGTTTTTACAGTGGGTTTACAGTGTGCTGGTCTGAAACCTACTGATAGGCTACTTAGTTTGTGAAGCTTTGGAAACAAATTGTGGAATCACATCAAAGCATTTACCACAGAAAAAAAGTATTTGATCTCCCAAATATAATGTGTGTACAAAGGTAAGCATAGGAACTTAAAAAAAGCTAAGCAGCATGGTACCAGGTTCAGAGCTGGATGATGAACATGATTCTACTTGAGCTTATAAAACTTACTTTCACAGTGGTCCCTTCATCCTCAAGACAGAGCAGGGCATCACCACCATTCTGAGAAAAACAGGACAATTTATGGTGGATAAATAACTGTTTGAAAACATGACATATTGGTAGGCCTATATTTCTCTTCAGGGGCCATGCCAACCCATCCCATAACCACTCATTTCATGTATAGAGCTACCTAGTTAAAAATGAAAAAGCAAAACATGGTCAACACCACGGAATTGGAGGTATTTTAAGGCTCACATATAGCCACTGATACTGTACATACCTAATTAATACCTCTATTAGTGCAAACGGGGCTGTTGCTATTTTGTGCAAGTGCATGGTTCGTTTTTCTGTCAAGTAATTCACGTTGTCTAATTAACAAGTGATTTTGCGTCCTCGAAGGTGTGTCGAAGGTGTGGCTCGGCGTAAAGCGCAACAGATGTTATTATACAGACGCAGAAAAGGATCCGCCACTGGCAGGGAAAAACCTGGTCATTCGTCAGTCACGCATTCCTGAAATGCTATTTTATGAGCGCACAACGCAATAGGTAATGCAGTCCTCGATCCAGCATAACAAAGAAGGCCAGAACAATAATTATTACAATCGGAAAATCATTATGATGTCCAGGAAGATGTGGTTAACCAAAATGTATTAGCCTGCAACAGAAAACGTGTGAGGATATAAGAAGGGGTGACGCTAAATGGAGAATCAAGTTTACTTTGGCTTTCGATTGAATATTCCGAGATATCTATCAGGACTAAATCAGCTTCCTTCGTGTCTTGTGCAGCATGTAGACATCAATTTAATATTACCAGACTATTACTAGATCCGAAGTGTAAGCTTGCTCGCTATTCAGTATTTTAATTTCTTTAAATGCACAAGGAGGAGCTCAGCTGGTGTGATAGCAATTCACCAGACGCTTTGCGCTCTTCGTTCTTAAAGGCAATGAGAGATTGATCTGTCATTGGTTATGTCTGCGTACACTCATAACACACCCACGATTAATTAGGCATCCTAAGTCCAACCTTTTTGAAAATTGCGCCAGCGCGAAGTTCATTTTCTGCGCTGTGAAAATAGCAAAAACAAATGCGCCATCCGTCAAACAACATTTGACATTGTGTCGTCAAAATAGGGCCCTCTATCAAGAATAAAGGCCCAATTAGTAATGAACAAGACATTTGTGAATACACACTTAACAAATTATTAATGTTGCCTAACACATGACTTAAAAGTCACTAATACAGGCTTTAATTAGGCATGTATTAGTGGCTAATATGTGAACCTTAAGATAAAGTGTTACCATTAAGTCTTATCTTATCTTTTATTAATTGTTTGTCATATAGTGTCACCAGGGCCGTATTTCACAAAACCAGAGTAACTAGATCCAAGATAAGTGACGAAGATGGGGCTTGACCAAGCCTATTCTAGGTAAACAAGCTCAAAACATTTCATGAACGTCAAGCACGGATGAGTTGAGGCGTCTAGGTCAAGCCGGGTCTACGTAATTCTGCTTGCGCGCACATGCTCGTATTTCAACAAACTCACTCGCAGTGTGCATTTTAAACGCGCAAGTAATAAAATAGTCCGCCTGAAAAAAACAAGTGTAATTGCCTGACGCTTACAAGGAAACAAAAGTATTTATATTAAAGACGGGAAATTCAATAACATCTGCAAAATTAAGAGAGAAGGCGTGGCAGACAGCTCACTGCACAAATACGTATGCTCCCACCTGTGATTGCGTCCTCATCTTGCAATGTGAAGTAGTTTGTTTCTTTTAAAAACACGCCACTGAAACAGTAAAACTTGACATCGTCTTTCTCAACGAATCTATGGCAGATATTTTAGCCAATGTGTCCCACATTTCTACTTTGGCAGCTTTCTTCTTATCATATGAATATTAACAATAAGGAAGCATGGTCAACATGATAAAAAAATATTCCAAAATAAAATACTTGTAAAACGAACTGCCATTTTGCAAAATGGTGATTTTCTGACAGCTTTTCGAGTTAATACAATGGTGAAAAGTTTACAGACTATTGAATCCTTCTAACACGTGAGGGTCTGTTTGGAGTGACAACTGCCTTAACCAGTGAGATACCAGAATTATCATCAGAATAAACTAAGCCTGGCACTTAGCCTGGTCAGGAGCAGGCGGCTTCCAAGTATAAATTCCCATGGTAACTTATATGTGATCTCTTCTGTGAAACCAAGTCAAGGCTATGTTCATCCAGGATAACAGTAACCCTGCCTAAATCCCCTATCTTGGTTTTGTGAAATACCTCCCTGTACGTTTCACATTCTCAAGTCTTTACATTAGACTTTCCATACAATAGGGGTGAATATTAAAGATATTATGTACCAAAATGAATGGAAATATTTATATGATAATTTAGATCTCCAGTATTTTTTTTCCTCTTCCAAAAAATTGTCTTTAGATTACGTATGTCTACGGCAATGTGTGTTTCCTTGTGCGTTTTATGTTTTTTTTTAGTGGCATCTGATGTTCGCTTCTGTTTGATTTTGGGAGATCAGTTTGAAAGTTAATTTATGCTTTGGCTGTTTGATTCAGTTGCTAAATGTCTGTGTAGCCGGTGGCGGCCCACACCGCACACAGGTCTCCCATCTGTCTTATATTACATTTTTAGCCTTATGTGACTTGATCATGTTCTAAGGGACCACTACTAAGGAATAGTCGGATCAATATTGTCCTTCCAAGAGGATTATAAAAATCAAACCACAATTCCCTTTTTCAGAATTTAGACATGTCCTGAGGGCACAATATGAGACTCAAGTTGGATCTGCTACCTTTACGTTGTCTACAAAGTGACATAATTAAAGAGAAAAGTTGAGTTTGCATTTTGTCTTAACCTCGAAAATAAGCAATACAATTGGCATTTTTATGAAAAAACACCATTTTGGCCAACTTGAGGGCTCTTTGCTTCAAAATAAAAGAATAACCATTTCATTTTTTTTTTCGATGTGTTCTCTTAGTTCTGTGCTACATGCACGTAAAGTTCTGAAAATTTGGGTTTTGCATATTTTTGATCATCTTTGCCACTTCAGAAAAAATAATCTGGGTGTGTTTCAATGAAAAAGTCTTCAATGGTGGGAAGGACTATAATTTCAATGTGATATTAGACAACTACTCAGGGTCCTTATCCAGTGTTCAAATTTTTAGGATTGAATGTTGTTTCATCAAGAGAGAAGAGGGGTTTAAAAATGTATTTTTGGTTTTATTCTAATGAGATATGGAAGAATATTTGGACAAAAAAATCTGAAAAATTCAAGGACCATGGTGTTGGGCCCATTCCAAATGATATGGAACTGCCCCTAATGGTTCATAGAAACTCTGGATTCTAAATGGACAGCATAAGCATTGCACATTCACGGTCAATTCCTATTATGCTCTTTGGTTCCATCTTTACAGTTATTCAAAATGAAGCCAATGCAGAATTTCCACTTGCCTGCAAAAAACTGATCAAAACCACAGAATGTAATGTTTTTCAAGTAATTGGTACATTTGACTTTTACTTGTCCGGACCCTAGAATAACATAAATTTTAGTGCAGACCTACTTATATTTGAGTAGTCTACCCTTATCTCTTTAGTGTTATCAACTACCGACTGTCTCTCAGACATATCTGCATGGATGAAAGACAACCACCTTCAACTGAACCTCTCAAAAACGGAACTGCTGATCATCCTAGCCAGGCAAACCCTGCACCACAACATCAGCATTAAGATAGACTCCCTATCTGTTGCTCCTACCAAGGCTGCAAGAAACCTAGGCGTAATAATGGATGACCAGCTGACCTTCACAGATCATGTTGCGGCTGTTGCTAGGTCGTGCCGTTTCTCTCTATTCAACATTAGGAAAATCAGACCGTACCTTACTCAACATGCAACACAGCTCCTGGTTCAGACGCTGGTAATCTCTCGCCTCGACTCTTCTAACAGGTCTACCAGCCTGTGCGGTAAAACCACTACTGATGATCCAGAGGGCTGCTGCACGCCTGGGGCCTCATTTATAAACGATGCGTACGCACAAAAGAGTTTGTACGCCATGTTCTACGCAAGCTTTGGTATTTATAAAAAGTGAACTTGGCGGTGAAATGTGCGCACCTCCACGCAAGCTCTGACCCATGCGTACGCACAATATAAGGGAAAAGCAGAAAGTGCGACCTCAAGAGTAATTGGGGAGAACGACCCGAAATTGGTTCATAAATCGATGTTCAACAAACATTGTGCATCAAAGACGTGACTGGCTTTATCGTTATATAAAAAGAATTAAGTCTAACGCAGTTGGTTATTGTTTGGTGCACTTGTCAAAACTATTAGGCTATTAGAAGCAATAAAGACACATTAATAGGCTACAAATTGTTTGAAATTAGGCTTAGATGCTAATAATTAATGTAATTTCTTGAATGACGAGAGTACAGTGATAGCGTAGTGGTTAAGGAGACGGACATATGAGCTTGCAATAACCTGTCCTTGAAGTTCAAACCCTGATAGCTAAAACTGTGCCTTTCAGCAAAGTTCTCCAATGTTTTATGGGAGACTGAAATAATTCATAGTTGACAAATCAATGTTGTTTTGGATAAAAGCATCTGCTAAACGTAAATGTCATTTAATTAAAGCCTGCTGATCATTATAAGCTTATAACAGGTGTTGCTTGTTACGTTGCCTATAAATGGTTTGCAATTTCAGGGGGATTGGCTGTGGTACTGTAGGTAGAGAGTAGTAGATAGGTAGATTTGTTGACCATTTAAGTTTTTCATTTTTTATTTTTGGCATAGCTCCCGTTCTTTGCCTTCCGCTTAATCTTCTTTCACTTTACAGTCGGTGAAGTTGCACTTCTTTCTCTTTCCTTCTGTTTGCCCACAGATATCAATATTCATTTAGGGCGTTTTGCTGAATATTTATAGGCAAATATAGGTGTGTCTTAAGGTACGCAAAGGTACCGCAAATTTAGAGTGGGTTGTGATTTATAAAGAGAAATCAGCGTAGAACGTGCGTGCGCAAGTTTTTTTAAATCAGAATGTTTTTGTGCGCACGCACATTCTGACTTCTGTGCGTACGCCATCTTCTGGCGTACATTCTGTGCAAAGTTTTATAAATGAGGCCCCTGGTCTTCAACCAGCCAAGAGAGCACATGTCTCTCCACTGTTCAGGGAGCTCCACTGGCTGCCCCTGGCTGCTTGCATCAAATTCAAGTCACTAATGTTGCCTTACAGAGTACTGGATGGAACTGCTCCTGTCTACCTGAAAGCGATCATCAAACCATATGCTAACCTCCAATCGTTCTGCTCAACCAAGGATCGCTGCTTAGAACGACCAACACCCCGCACAGGTCAATCTAGGCTCTTCTCATGCATTGTTCCTAACTGGTGGAATAGTCTTCCCAAGATTATCAGAACAGGCATTCCCTCTTCTTTCAAGAGTATCTGTTGTCCTAGTTCCTTAAATTACTATACATTGTATTTGTCCACACCTGCTTTGGAGCCTGGGCTTCTTTAGCGTTCATATCGAAGATTAGCTGAAACAGGTCCTTTAGGTCAATGACTGCCGGTTCTGCCTGGGAGGGTTAGGTGGGGGGTAGGTGGGGGGGGGGGGGGGTAGGGGGGGGATAATATAAACAATAAACTTACTCAGTAGTCATGAATAATCAATGATCAAATAATTGTCATTCAGAACTAAAACTAGTCTACCCATTATGAGAACAGCTACATCTTCCGGGCTCTTGCACACACAAACAAGCAGTGATGAAATGGCTAGCAGAATTGCAGTGTTGGACCATTTCTCAAATGACCAAACACATTGTGAAAAATATTAAGTGTGGCTGATGTGACATGACGTTTTTTAAGAAACAATGTAATTTATTGAAAAAAGACATCTGGATGATTGTTCAATAACCTTATATTACTCGAACATGAAGATTCCTCTGGCCCAACCCTAGTTCTGACATGTAGAATGTAGTTACTATTCAAACAACCCCTCACATACACTAAGGTGCCATTTACAACTTACATCTCACTATAATGTTACAATTTAGAGTAATGCTGTCACTCTGTGGGCTATAATTTGAAAGGCCAAGTGAAGTGGGTTTTAGGTAGAGTATGGTGTGTTGTCAGAGAGCTGCACCAGGCTTGGAAATATTCCATTACAAATTATTTCAATGGAAATTATAACGTGTGCTATAGCCATCGTTGAACATATCCAATACGGCATTAAGAGATGTGTTGTTTATCCTCAAATAGAGTACTTTACATTAAGTGAGCAATGGTAATTTTAATCGTCAAAAAAAAAAGAGAAAGAAAGAGAAACCTAAGAACCCAACATCTCCAATTTGATTACACATATATACAATTATCATGTCATGGATGTCTGGATGTCATGAATTTCTGAATATGAATATGAAAGTGATCATATATTTGTCTCTTACCAGCTGAGCTGTTTTAATTGCAAAGAATTGGTGTTGTCCTTCAGCACCATATACATAACCAAAAGCACGGTTGTCTGTGACATCTCTGGCAATGAAGGAAATCTTGTTCACTACATGTTCATGCTCAATCACCTGACAGAAGAAATGGAATAGAAACAAAAATATTGTTTGGAAGGATGGCTAATCATGAACATTTTCCAAGCTTTCTCAGTATTACTGCAGGATGGTCACACTTACCCCTGTCTTTTCATCAATGATTTTTATTCCATTGAGAGAGATTTTTACCCATATCCTCTGTTTGTGTTTGCCCTGGGACCGAGCAGCTATTGCCATTCCCTGTGACATATAAACATATTGTCCAATTGATTTTCAAATCGCACATGAGTTGTGATGTCGGGATATTCCAGTGCAGGAAAATAAGCAGGTGTGATTTGGTCTTGTTTGTGCATTATAGCCTCTATCTTCTGGGCCAGTGCCCGGTATTTCAAAAGTAATCCACACAGATTTTGGATAACGGATTGGATCAAATCTTGAAAATGGGTTTTGCAAAACAAAAAAATGGATAACGTTATCAGATTATCACGTAATCCAATTTTGGTTTTGATTGGTTCAAATCTTCAGTTTGGGTTTTTCCAGATATTTTTAGTGGGATTGGGATCACTTTGATCCCAAAAAATCTGGATTTCAGGCCAATCATGTAATGAAACTTTGCATCAATTAATACTATATGTGGATAATGCAGTATTGCATAAGATTATTATGTATTCATAACGTTCATCTGTCAGGCTACAGTGATTGGGTAATGTACATTTGTCATAATGAGAAATTTTGCCCCTTTTGAGGCATTTGAGGGAGGCGGGTCAACCATGCACTTTGAGAAACTTTGTTATACGGTCAGACCAAAGTCTCGTAGAGCTTTGAAAGTCGATGGCTATCAGGCTAGTCATGACCCTCACCTAGGTCTATGCTTCACTTCATACTTAGGTCTGGGATCCCGTCTATTGAGAAACAAAGAAAACGGAGGCATAGACTCTGTAGAAGTTTGAAACTATTGATTCCACCCAATAGTCTAGTTCCTTATGTCAGAATTTTGACCTTACTATCTCAATTTAGGTTTTATGATCCTATGGCCCTCTGCTTTCAAAAAAGTATTACTTATCAAGGTTTATTACTTTTTCCTACATTCCATAGGCACTTTTGTATGAAAAATGCATAAAATCTGTGACATTCCCCCCAAATAGGCATAAGCCTTAAAATAAGGAGGGGGTGGGAGGTGAAAAAAATTATTGGTGGAATCCTGAGGGCATAGACTCTCAGAAAATGTATGGTTTTGGGGGTGTAATATGTTTCCCGTAAGTGCTATAAGCCTAAATGTCACCAAAAAATTTGCAAACACCAAATTTCTTCATTATGGGCTTTATTGTAATGAGGAGGGTGGGGCATTCCTCACTGTCACTCCTTGTCATATTATGTCACATCCTGAGGGTGTAAGCTTTCAGAAAATATATGATATTTAAATGCAAACATTGATTTTCTGACTCAGGCCCTCATTTACTAAGACTAGACTATTTGCGCTGCGTCTGTTTATGCGAGAACGTTAATAGCGCACGCAGTGCTTCCTCATTTCGCGATGTATTTATCAAGGCTCAAACAGATAAGGCAAGATAAGGCAAACAACGCTTACCCCGCCCTCTAGTGCAAAATTTGCGTGCCTCTCGCGCCCGCATGTGTATCCTGGATCCTGCGTGGAACAGCAGGCGCAACAGAAGTTTTGCAACGAAAAATTAGTTTAGCAATGGAGTTATTAGTTTATGAGGTAACTAACAATTCAGTTCTCACCACCTGAAACCACCAAGTCCTCACCATCCGAAAAAATCTGTATGATATTTTGTCTGACATTACAAGAAATAACTGGCAGATACTTAAATTAATGTGTTAGACTGGAATTGATTAAAAATAACAACGGGGAAAATAAATTCAAAGCAGACTGGAACATGGCTTCTTTATTATTATTTTAGTAAATTTCTAGTTCAACATGTGTTGGGATGGAATATGAACGCCATCTTTGATTACATTCAGCAATTGAATAATGCGTGTGGTATTGCTGTTTAATTTGTATCGTCGGATGATTTCTTCTTATCTTAATTAGAAAAGAGTAATTCTCGAGGCAAACATGTATCTGCTCCCAAACGTGTACCTGTCTTCATCTTCATCACTGCTGTCATTAAACAAAGTAAATTTTAACTCAAAAAAATTTGCGCTTGGTTTAGACCTGCTTTGAGGAGACGGTATTTGCTTCACGCAAAATACAGGCGCGCTCTTACGGGCAGTCTTAGTAAATACCACGGAATACGTAATTAGATGCAGTTTGCGTATAGGCCTGGCCTACCATCCCACTCCCCTCCCTCAAGCGCGGCTTGCGATTTCACACGCAGCTTTGCGTTTACATCGGTAGAGAGTCTACCGGCCAATAAGCGAAGCTGATTAGACGAGCTGTCCAATCGTTTCAAACCAGAAGTGAATGCCCTCCCCTCCGCAGTATAATCGCGTCAGGTTAAAGAACCTCCAGACCATGAATACAGATGAACAGCAGTATTATGGTCGGGCTATGTCAGGCTAGGTGCGTCCCCTCTGTAAATAAGACTACGTTGGCCAACACAATAGCGCCTGAAAACAGATAGCGCCATCGCAAAACGGATTATAAATCTACCCCTCTGTGTCCAATTACCTTTCAAAAAATGTATAATCTATGTAATCCGTAAATGACATTACGAACTGAACTACAACCGCTAACGTTTGGCCATGACGTAGTCTATGGCCGTTTCTCAATATCCGTACTTGAATGTGCTTGCGATCTCATGGACTTGTGAAATGTCATAAAACACAGCCAAAGTAATGTTCCAATTCAAAAGTTCACATTTACTCTAGTACACATGGAGTTCCCGGATGTTTTCTCAATTCAGCCATTTTTTCGAGGATGCATCGGATGGTGACTTCTGATAACTTCAGGACCATTTTTCCCCATAATGCATTTAGGCGCTCCGTTCTGAGAGACTGGCGGAGCTTAATGCAAGGAATCACTATTTCTGTCTATAAATTGATGCATTTGGGGCTTATGACTTGATATATTTTAAAATCAGGCGGGAAATTGTTTAACTTAAGTCTGTACACGTGGGTTTTGAAACCAAAAAGTGTCTGTGGTGAGATACGATGGTTGTACCATGTTAGCTTGTCATCCACCAAACTGCCGGTGTGATGGCTTCCCCCCTGTAGCTTTTGTAGCTAACGTAACAAGTACCCAACGTCTCAAACTGCAGGTTCAGCGCAGTTTGAATTCGCAAGTAAGGAAGTCCATTCTTGTACATACTTTGTATTGAGAAATGGCCTATATCAGGGGTTCCCAAACCATGCCAAGGCCCCCCTACACCAGTACATTTTCAGCTGAGGCCCCCCTGATATGAAACATGCATAAACACTCATGTGTAAGCTACAGCGACAGAATTAAAAATAAGTGAATAAACCATCTAAATAAAATTTTAATAATCTTTTCTTTCTTTCTTTTTTTTTCTTTTACTTTTTATGAGCCAACGTGTTTATACCTCACACAAACAGAAAGGTTTGTTAACAAAATAAAAGTTCATCCCAAATTAAACATTCAGGCATTTTATATAATGAAGAATGAAGGCTCTTACAGTTTGTCAAGCCTGGGCTTGATGTCTGTCAGTGTAACACACATGCCATTCTCCACATTTAGATGGTGAAATATGTCTGCCAAATATGCAAGCTTGAGAAGCCATGGTGCATCTGTGAAACGGTTGGCCAGCTTTTTTCCAAGTTTTTCAGACGCAAGGAACTCCCAATCTCTGTCTGTATCTCGTATACACGGTTCAAAACTGCTCCTCGCGAAAGCCAGCTTGCATTTGAATGAAGCAGCAATCCTTTAAACAGAGCTCCCATTTCACACAGAATACCAAAGAGTCGGTCCTTCAAGGGGCTAGTTTGAATGAAGTTAACCACCTGCACAACCTCCTGCAGTACTTGGTTAAGCTCGATGCGTTTAGCCTCAAGGGCTTTGCGATGGAGCATACAGTGTGTGAAAACGACGTGAATTGAACGACTGCGTTCATGTTAGCGCAGTCACTCCGCTGTGTCTCCCTGTCATAGTGCGGCCCCATCCAACATACTCCAACACATGGATATGCCAACCAATTAGAAATCGACGCAGTGCGCTGTCACATCCTGCTTTCTGCTCGCTGATAGGCTTGGGTTCAATGTGGTTGATGCGGATGAAGTCAATGGCCGGAATTCCAGACGGAGTCGTGGAGGGATATGAAAATCTAATATAAATTTAAATGCACCCCTGATTTTGCTCCAAGTCTGCTCAGACATTCAATTTAAAAGATGGATGGGGCCATAGGGTTTCCTTTTGAAAAACATCTTAGGCCTTGTCCACAGTAACCCTGACAAATGTAAAAATGCACATTCACAATGAAAATGATCTCCATCCACACCAGCAGTTTTCAGAATGTTTTGCATTCACATTCCACATCGTTTTTATTCATCTATCTCGACAATCGGAGGCGTACCCTCCACCAATCGGAGGCGTACCCAATGTGTGAGCCGTATGAGGGACCTCCAGGATTGGTTGACCAGGGGACCGCCTTCCATTCCGACATCCCCCCACTCCGACATCCCCCCATTCAGACATCCCTCCACTCCGACATCCTTCCATTACGACATCAACCATTCCAACATTTTTCATACCGCCATTACGACATACCGCCATTCCGACAGCATAATGAAGCATGTCCCTATTTGGGGGCATTATCTTTTATTGGGTTAAGCGAAGGAAAAAGTGCGCCGCTCTGAGATAAGTGCCCCTCCCCTCTGCTCTCACCTGAGCTGTGGCCGCTGTCACAGTTGCCACAATTTTAACTACATGCTTTGGGGATTCTCCCGTGTCTTGATCACTGTGCTAAATTCTGGAAGGGTGTCTTAATGTTTGTTGTGGGTTTGTTGTGGATATAGTCTATATAGGCCATTCTCTCACGTGTGGAAGCAGGCTGGTAATCTGTACGATCTGATGAGCCGGTCCACTTTTGGGCAGGTGCATCTAGGCTAATTTTCTTTTTCCGCAAATGCAACGATTTCAAATTATTTATTTCTGTAGTCATAGGCTATTATCAGCGGCACATGAATAGCCTTGCAGCCCGTTATAATACAGTTACATACAGATGTTTTGGGCTGGGACTGTATGAGCCGTTACCGAGTCTACTGGTGAAACATTTACGTCGTGGACAAGCCTGTCACTCACGTCCTAGTTTAGGCCTAGCCTACTATATCTTTTGATGACATAAATATTAAATATATCTTCATCATTTGTTTATGACTGTTAATACAGGCTACATAAAACAACCGGCAGAGTTTCGCACCATGCTTTCTCTTGGCAGCGTTATGCAGAAAGCAGATTTAGATAGCCTGCGTTGAGATTGGATGAATATCCTATTTTCTTTTTGCAAACCCATTGGTCAATTCAAGGCAACTAGATTACAAAGTAGCTAATAGTAACCAGCAAACGTTTCTTTCCGTGGGCAAAGCAATGTAATGTTCCCAGTTTGCGTATGGGTTGCATGGTGCAACCGATCTGTTACTCTGTTTTGCAAATCCCATTATCGATGGGATTTCCATGATTTTTGATATAGGCCATAAAATACTCCTAATATGCACAGGGCCAGACCTTCATTTTTTTCTTTGGGCAAGAAGAGAGAGAGAAAAAAAACACTTGTCCATTTCACTGCGTTATGAGTCAAGTTGTGCACTCACTCCTTGTGTTGCTCTCACACACGCATGAAACCGGCATTAAAGACAATGAAGGACTATTCGCGTTTCAAACTATAACAATGCACTTTACTATATGAGACGTTTTAATCTTTATTTTGTATCTATTTGAATAGGCCCTATGCTATGGAATTTCTGAGTTTTTTTGGCTCTCAACCCAGCCAGGACCTTTTTGGTCTCATCAGCCATGATAAGGCAGGCTCCCTCATGTCGGAATGGCGGTATGTTGAAAAATAGCAAACATGCCGCCACTCCGACTAAGAAAAAAAAAAAAAATGTCGGAGTGCAGGGACGTTTGCTATAACTGAAAATACCGCCACTCAGACAATTAGACGTCAATGTCGGAGTGGCGGTATGTCGGAATGGCGGCATGTAACCGTTGACCCCGGTGTGAGGGACCCCAGAGATGGGTGAAGCACTAGAGTGTGGGGCACCCTGGGATGGGAGAAGTACGGCCGGTGAATGTGTGAGGGACGCTAGTACGCGTGAAGCCCATGGTGCACTTCCCGAAGGGGAAGACAGTGTGACAAAGTACAGTCACTACAGTTGAGTATGCACTCTGACTAAGAGCCTGGCCCTTTGGCGTTGCAGTCGAGTTGCACGTTTAGCACACCGGAGACCCAGGTTCAAGACTGGGTGGGGTCACTGTTCTCTCCCTTCACTACACTCAGTCAGGATAAAATGAGCAGGTATTGAGCAAGTGCTATGAATAAGGCAGAAAGAAAACAAATGAAGGAAACAAGACAAGAAAAAGTCTCCTGTCGTTCAGTCCCCCCAGGATTGGACTTTAGATAAATAGAAATTAGATATTTCTGACTGAAGCCGCGGTAGACTACGCGTTGGAATGGTGGATTTTTTTTATTTTTTTTTATCCCATATTAAATTTACCAGTTCAGATTAAACTATGGCGGGCCGCCATAGTCTCATCAGTGTGTGGGAAACACTGTCTCCTAAACAGCTGTCGATACTGACCACAAATAATAGCTTGAATTTTTGAATATTTGAAATGTGATTCCAAAAATACACACCTTCAGGGTATATATATTGAGATATATATATATTTTGGGAGAGGTCCCACCCTCTCCATCTCTTCACTACCCATACATATGGTAATGTGTAGGCCTATTGCAATTTGGGTATATGGCCAATACCTTTGAGTCTGTTGCATGTAGGGAAGTCATTAACCCCACTACACCACTACTTTTTATTAGGCCTATAGAAATGTCATCATTGGATGAAATTCTGCCTTGTTGCTGAAAGTTGCACATTGGGAATTTTGAATAATTTGCATAATTGTTTAATTATCATGTTAAATAACGAAGAAGAAAAATTATCACAGACTTAGCTTAACAAATTTATTTCTTTGGCAATGAACATTAAAAGAAAAATATGAAAACATATGGATTCTAAACTCTAAGATCACATTTTTAAGCTCTCTAAGACTGAAAATGAGCCACATTTTTATATGCAAATTATGATATTTGGAAATGTTGTATGACATAGATGAATGTTTCCACATCATAAAAATGGACTTTCACCATTAGATCACCTTTCTACCTCAACTGGATGCTAAATTATAGCATTTCTTGATTTTATTAATGAATTCCATAATATTTCATAATTATGCAAATTACCCAAAGGGCAACTTTTAGGCTGGAACCAAGCAGGATTACATCCAAAAAACCTATAGATTACATTACTTTAGGTTACTCAACATTTCCGGGTGTACTAGCCTATGGGTCCCTATGGAGATTCCGATAGACTATAATACAGGACAGAGGTATGTTACATATTTTTAATGGCAACAGACTATGAATGGATAGGCTTTTGAAAGTTGGCTTGCAAAAACTAATTAAAACCACAAACTTGAATTCAACTCTATTTTTCATGTAATTTGAGCAATTGTGTAATCATATAATTTCAGTAGTTAAAAATTAAAATTAATATCCAATCATTTTCACTTACTTGAGTAAGGATGTAAAGTCAGTAACACTTAACCAGACATCTATTTGAATATGGAAAGTGTGTGATTTGCCAATCACTTCTAATCTATGTTTTATTGCCAGTTAAAAAGCATTGTAAGTCCTATTTTGTTTTGTCATGGAGGAAAGGGAGATGAATGAGGATGAAGAATCAAATATACCTTAAGCTTCATCATTGAGTCCTGGCTCATTTTGTCCCCTCTAGATTCTGGTACATCATCCACACCAATCAGTTTAGCTTTGTATCTCACACCATCTCCTTGGAACCTGGCCAACAAGAATTCTTCTGTCTTCTCTGATGAAAATGGAAAACATACGGAAATATTGAAATATTTTTGCTGGACTGCACATCTCCTATTATTAGCAATTCACAGTAAAGGCCAATGTCTAGGAATCAAGGAATTATTAGATATTGCTTCAAGTGATTTATGAATCATGCTTATAAACATTACCAATTTTTTTTTCCCTCTTGGAGGGAGACTTGATTTCATTTAAAGGTACTGTTGACTTGTCAGCGGCTGCTGTTGAGTCCACAGCATCACTTGTTGCTGTTGTGACTTCCATTTCTGTGGACATGAAGGGAGTCAGAAACCAGACTGGTATACAATTCGAGGAAGAGATAGGGCTCTGCGGGCAACTCTATGGTTCTCTCAAAAAGTAGAGAGGGAGCAAGACATTAATGAATACAGTTACCAGATAACTTAACAATGAAACATGAAAATGGAATGCAATACCTCTTCACAGTTCTGAAAGAGAACATTATTTTAGTCTTATTATTTATGATCTGAAAGGTGCTATCTTAGATGTCACAAAGTCAAGTAATCTTCCCCACCCTGTCACACCTATTGTCTCATTCACTATCTATCTGAAGTAAAAGTCAGTTAACTCTTCAGATATAAATGGGCTGATTTTTTTATGTTGGTATAGGATAACACCTACCTTCTGTCCTTCTTTCAGCTACAGTTCAAGAGAATGCATGATTGAAGAGAGATTTTGCTTAACAAAGTTGGAATAAGCTCAAAGGTTGAACTATTAAAACCTGGACTGCTCTTCCTTATTTACTCACGAGGTATCTTGTGATGTGACATCACAATGTCACAATCTTGGCAGGTATAGGCAGTCAACTCAGGATAGTGGTCTGAAGTGAGCATTTTGTCTTTTGCCCACATTTTTTTATATATACTGTATTATGGAAATGGTAACAGATATTTCTTGAAAAAAGTATATGAAAGAACATGACTAATGGTGTTATCTTGCATAGGCTAGTAACAAGAAGTTACTCCACTTATTGGGGGAATACTAGGCTTATCTTACAGTTTTTCTCAATTGGTTTGGCTCATTTCTTGAAACTGAAATTAAATTCTCAAAACTCTAAGATCATTTGGCATAACACTCTTACAGTTCAGCACAACACTCTAACCTGCAAAATCACATATCTCTCCCAAAGCTGTTCACCCATGCTTCAGACCCATTTCTTTCCCATGTAAACAATCAGTGCTAACCAAACTGCATAGGTCCTTCTTAATTGCCTGGGCTCATTTTTTTAAACAGACCGGATGTTCTCCACACTCTTTAGTACTTTTTGCAAAACTAAAATAGATGGATCAGCAAAACACCATGGTTCACCAGCAAAACCTCAGATCTCTCCAGTTCACCCATGTGTCAAAATGAAGTTTCTTTCTCATTCAAATAGTCAGTGCGTCAGTGCCCCCAAAATACATAATCCTTTAGGCATTCTGTGAGCACTGCAAGTCAAAATGTTTAGATGTTTTGTCACTATGGCCTAGGACCATTGAAATAACCTTTATGTCCTCCACGTCTTTTAGCCCAGTCCTTCATTGGCACTGTTTGGAGATAATGATGAAATGTTTTGTGAAAAGTGTTATAGCACATAATGTTGTAATATAAACGCATGAACAAAAATACATGGAAAATTATATGTAGGCCAGAGTGAAGTACAGTTTGATTGGTCATTTGAGGTGTGAAACTCATCCATTGTTACTCAAGTTCCAGTTTGTTTGACTGTCAATTACTAGGTTACAAGGACGCTCTGCCGCTCCATCTAGCTCCTGTTTTTGTTTGATGTTGTTGTAATTAAATTTATTTTATGTCTTGTCCATGTCCTTATTTGTCTTTTCGAAAGTATTCGCTATGTGCACGGGCTACAGCGGTTGCGCTGCTATCATCAACTGAAGCAGAGAGGGTGGAAGGAGTTCCTGAAGAGCCACTGTTTCAGGTCAGCCAAACTGTTTATATGAATGCCGGTCACAACAACAATCAACATGAAGCTTTTCAGGAGTCTAGAAACATTGACCTTGGCCTCATTGAGAGATTGCAATTTGGGACTGTTTTGGCCTGTAACGTTTATCGATAACAAGGTCTAGCCTACCTTGCTGCTGGCCGACCTACCAGATGGATCTACCTCCCCTCTGGAGACTGCATGCATGAGTGCATCAGACTGGTGGACTCTTTTATGTCTTTTGTGTTTGTCTACATCTTCAGCGCTTTGAGTGGCCTTACGGTCGATAAATGCGCTATACAAATAAAATTTACTTACCTACTTACATAATGACCAATTATGCATCATGTATGTTTATAGTAATGCATAAATTCTACTAGCTGATTCTCTCTCTGTTCTCTCTCTCCTTTTTTCTACAATGTATATGCTCCCTCCTTCAAATCAAGGTTTATTACTGCTCCCTCCCTCAAACCAAGGTTTATTACTGTTAAAGGTTTTCGCTTAAGTTTTCTCCAGGTACTTTCTGCACTTAGTTTAGCAGAATTCTACAATCAACATTTCACATTTTTTGGAAACTTTTGCTGTTAACTTCATTTGAAAGACAAAGTATTTACTACTATCTTTAGTGTTTTTGTGCCTTCCGAAAAAAGTCCTATAGGAATCTTACAAGATCTGAAGTGTGTATAATAATCTATAGTTATATATAATATTCTGTAATACCTCTATGGTTAGAGTGAGGTGTGAGGAGGTTATGAGTCATGTTAAGGGTTAAGGGAGTGCCTTTTATGTTGTGCTGCCTGCTGGCTTTTGGGGGCAAAAATCACGATTGAGATTTATTACAGTAAATAAACTCACATCTTTGAAATAATTTCTTTGTGTAATGCAAAAATTCATGTTCAACATCCTCTGGGCAGTGGAAAAGATTGTGGCGATAGATAGGCCTAAAGATCACAATTATGTAACAGAACACCCATGATCAAGTTCAACGTGTAAATCACACACCACTTGGCTGTCATTATCATAAAAGGTTGCATTTGCAGCAAGGTCAAATCATATCATGTTTATGCACTTGGTTATGCTATATTTTCACCAAAATCATAAAGGCCTACTTTATTCTACAGGCTTATGCATAAGTACAGTACATACTTACAGGTTAAAACAGAGCCACACACCACTCTGGATTGCTCAGTAACTCAGAGAGACATTATGAGCTTCATAAAAGTTCATGTGTCAGCAGTTAAGTGGAAAAAACATCTACTCTTTTGCTACATCAGCACACTAAACAATGTCTGCAGTCGTTTTTTTTCGCTTGTAGTCAACCTAAGCAAATGCTGTCCACATTGCTGTCAACATTTTCTTTCTGGCACTACAAGAACATCCTAATGATGTCCCTTTAAGCAATTCCATAAAGGCACAGTCTGAGTTTGCCCGGCTGACTTTGAGCCAACATTGAGTGTTTCTCAAAGTTGAGGAAGCATGCTTGGAAGGCTGCTTTTTCGAGCATTCCATGTCATTATCTATTGCCAAGTACTGTTCCAATAGACTTGTTTCACACCTGAACATTCCGAGGTTCTAAAAGCATTCCATGGTAGTAAACTGAACATTCTACCATTGAAATGCATTGGATTTATGCCTCTTTCTGACTTGAAAAAAATGGGTAATAATATTTAAAATAAGTCTGAATTCACTTTCTTTCAAATAATACACATTTGAAGCGCGCAAATTTGGAGGTCCCGAGTAGATAAAAGTGGTTTCACATTTATGTGCATGAAGCTTCAATCTATTAGGGACCTCCCAATTTGTGTGCTTCAAATGTGTATTATTTGAAGGAAAGTGAATTTAAACATGTTTGAAATGTTATTACCCATTTTTTTCAAGTCAGAAAGAGGCATAAATCCAATGCATTTCAATGATAGAATGTTCAGTTTACTACCATGGAATGTCAGAATGTTCAGGTGTGAAACAAGTCTATGTCAAGGATTCTTCTAAATTCTAGTAAGGACAGAGGCCTTTGTCTAGATTTTTAAAGGATGCACTGATGGAACCTCGTCTTTGTCTTTGGAGGGGGCAAGCACCAACAAGGAGAAAGCAAGAGCAAGAAACCTTGGGCAGATCCACAGTTCAGGGGGCAACCGGGGGGATTGGCCAGTGGAAGCAGTTTTAGTGTAGAGAGAGTGGAGTTAGAGGTTCAAACGTTTTCTAAATTCTGTGTTCTATTTTTGCAAGGGGGGGGGGGCTATCATAAGCTGATATGAAAGTTTGTTGAAAACTTCTGACGTCATGCACATGCTGGAATTATTGCTCCCATTAAAATGATCTTGGTCAGAATTCCAACATCTTTGCTTTTAGTTTGAGAGTATAGCTGTCCATTCTCTGTATGCACTTGTATGCACTAGCCTCCCAACTAAGCTGCATATGCTGCACAATGCAGATTAGGCAACTCAGCTGTTAGAAGCAATTCAAGAATCATTGGGTTGTGAGGATTTATACGCACTGTCGCGAGCTAGCACAGGCTAGTTGGCATCAGTTACAGTGACCTCCACTAGGCCCAAATATATGCTTAAATTGACATGAAATATAGGCTTAAATTAACATAAAATATTTAAATCTAAATTTGGAACTGTTAGCCTTTACACACACTGCATAGCCTCTGCACAGACATCACTGCATTTTTGCCACAATGAGGCATTGCCATTGAGAATACAGAAAACGGTGGTTTGTTGTTGGCCTCATTGTCATAACACAGAGCAAATTATCATCAGAAAATGGTAAATTTGTCACAACACTTTTCCCCTCAACACTGCTGATGGCCTGGGGCAAAGTTGATCCGGTAAGAAATCTTTTGCAATTTTAGGTGGAGTTACATCGGGTTCTAAAGCTCTACACACAGGCAATATTATGTCAAAAAGCAACAGCAAGGCTAGATCATTTCCAACAATAATATTTCAAGACGGATTTTTAAGAATTAACTAAAAATTTAACGTTATTGACCACATTAAGAAACCAAATGATTGTCCAAAAAGTTGTTGAAGAGCCTAGTCCTTGTAACGCTTTGGAGTGCTTTTATTCCATACATGAAAAAGAAGGAAAATGGTTCAATAGGCTACTTCCAGTATCCATTTTCCAGACAACTCAGAAAATAGATAATTTATTTAGTTTTTTTAAGTTAACATTCCAATTATCCGCTGAATCAAGTAGCGCTGGGCTGAATCAAGTAGGCCTAGGCTACAGTACAGCGTGAGCGCCTCGAAACGTACAGACCTTGAGCTCGTTGGAAGGTGTCCACCGCCCCTCGCACACCAATCAAGCACCAGTCAAGGTGATGCTTGTTTGATGTTGCCTACCGCTAAGAATGGCATTTTGTTTAGATGGCAGATAATGATTAATTCAGCTAGCCTATATAGTTTTTTTTTTTATTTGTAACATTCATTGTCGCAAAGATTATTGCGTACACGCAGATGCCTGTATATTGTGAAGTTGACCAGAGTAAGTTCATGATTTTGACCTATGCTCCAAAAGAAAAGTAGCTTAGACTTCAGCTGAACCGAAATGTCTGCATGGGTAGCCTACAGCGCAACTGTGCACGGTAACCCCCGCGGCTCATGGTTCAGTCTAACTCCAAAGCGCAGAGACAGAAAAAATGGAATATCAATTAATTGTTTGACTTTTGAACTTCTTACCAGAAAACCCCAGGCCTAAAAATGAAAACAAGCGACTGCAATCATTTTGCTGAGTCGTCTGAAAAATGGATAACTGAAGTTTTCAGCCAATTTTTCATTCTTGTCATGTAAAATCTGCAAATAGAATAAGGCACTCTAAAGCGTTAAACAGACCAATAGACATTAGCAGACCTTTCAAGTTTTAAAAGCCATCATAGGCTATTTGAGAGATGTAGCCTAGTCATTTGAGTTTTGTTTTTAAAATGGCCTGGCCTAAGCACTGTTGTGACAACGATTTGGTTAGGCTATAATGCTTAAGCATCCAAATGGTCAATATTCACACACATTCAATATAGACAAAAGCTAAAAACCATAGCCTACTTTCAGTCCCAAACAGTGCTCCCGTGAAAAGTCAACAGCTACAGCCTAAATGATTTGTAGCCTATTCCAGTCACTGGCAAGATAAGGTAGGCTAATAGTAACCTATCACAATCCAACTTTCCAGCTTAGTCTAGTTTGTCACAAATGACAAAATGTCAGAAATAATAACTTTACAGAAAACAGAAATCCGTATAGCCTAATCTTTATCCATGTTTTAGCATAACATAAGACAAGACACGATAAGATAAGATAATTATTAACATAGCTTATATTATAAAACAGCCTATTTTAAATACACTTACCGAGAAATTAGAAGCGTAGGCTATGTCTCTTCCAACGGATTGATGCGTGCGCAAGGAAGAGGTGACTATGCTTGCTCTTGAGAAAATGAAAAAACAAATTGCTTACTCAAGTAAAATTAGACCTCGAGCCTTCATTGGTTTCCAGGGCGTGCGCTCGCCTATTGCCACATAACACTTTTACTCGAGGCTCACAGTAGGCTACGGACAGATTCAGAGACATGCCATCGCAGTTTGTCGGGAAAATGCAACTGAGAATTTCAATCAGTAAAGTTCAAGCCAACTGTTGCCCTCAAATTAACAAGCAGAGTAACACTTTGGACAAAATGTGCAAGCTAAATCTTTAGTGCTTTTATAAAAAAATGACTGCATGCCTAAACCTATTTCTGACTTTTGATCTGTCTTGTTTCTTCAGTGCAAATCTCAATATAGGGGACTCATTAATTAGGGTAGGCTACTGTTAGCCTACTGATGGGTTGTGGCACAAATAAATCTTTATGTCCATTCTGCATAGCCTAATGGGCTGTGGTGAGTGTCTGTTGAGGGCCACCACAGCGTACCATTGTGTTTCTTTGGTAAATAAAAAAATAGATAAATTTAGGTCTATGGATCTAAAGGGAATAATACTACCGATTGCTCCACCTTCCCCAATTTCCTAGCCTGGCTTTGCCTTCCTATAACCTAGACCATAGGCCTACTCTAGCGGTAGCAAATTGAATTTAGCGAGTAGCCATGTCTGAGCTGTTTAAATCCAAACGCAACGCTCTTGGTTGTATTCTGACATCATGGTGTTTGGCCTATCACAACGTTCTATCTGGAAAGGAAGTCATTGGGCAGACTTAGCGTTTGAATTGACTTCTTTTTTTTTATTTACAAACTCAAGACACATAGACAACAAAAGGAAATATGAGGGGCAAGCAAGCTGAGGACCGGGCCCACAACATGCTGTATGTGTCAATCCATGGCCATCCCATACGAAGGGGGTCTGGGCTGCTGCGTGTTCAGCCCCATGGAAAGGACCTCAGACAGACACACACAAGGCACCTGGATCCCCAGGTTGCCCACCCCCAAGGAAAAACACAAAAACATTACAACACAACAGAAAAGACACACTTCTATATTTACACTAGTCAAACTCCATGACGGCAGAAAAACAAATATATATATAGTACATACACTAGGCCTACATTTTACCAGCAAGCAAAAAAAGGAAGAGAGAGAGCGAGAGAGAGAGAAAAAAAAAGTAGTACAAGAAAAAAAATCATAGTTTTTTATCCCATTCTTTCACAATTGCTATTTTGTTCCATTCATCCATTTGTGGTTTTATTTTACTGTTCATACAAATTTTGGTCAATAAATAATAATGCTTCATGAACAGGATGAAAGATTCAAATGTAATAATCGTTTAAAGATACAACACTTCCTAAACAGAATGATGTTTAACAAAAAAAAATGTTTTTCTTGGAAACCCCAAAATATATTGATTGGTGACAATGGTAGGTTAAGTCCTTGATCAGACAACCAAGCTACCAACTCATTCCAAAAATGTGCAACTTCTGAACAGTACCAAAATAAATGTAACGTTTCTACCTCTTCCTCTCTACAATATCTACATTTATTGTCCTCAGTTATTTTCCACACATTCAGCTTTTTTTTAGTTGAATTGACTTGTTAGTTGTGCTGGGATTTTAGCTGTCTCACCTGAGGGTCTGTCACTCGTGGCTATGGCTGCAGCTCTCAAATATGTGTCATCTGGCATTGTAACAAATACATTGTCAGCAGCCATACACATGGCACAATCATTACTGAAGCACAATCTTACTGTGAAACATGTAGGCCTTTAATTCAATTCAATTCAATTCAATTTTATTTGTAGACCGCTCAAATACAGTGCATTTGTCTTGCGGCGCTTTACAGACAGTACGGGAAGCATCCATGAGAAACAGGGGGAAGGAAAAACTCCCTACACTTTGCTAGTAGTTCATTTCTAGGGAGAAACCTTGGGCAGATCCACGCCTCATGGACTCAGCCTACCTGCCTGAGGCCTAATAAAGTATCCGTAATGTCAGTAGTCAGATTGACCATGGTTTACACAGAACAGTATGGGTACTGAACGTAGCCTGAGTTAATATCATGGAGGTATTAATAGAACTGGAGAAACATACTAAGTCCCGTCTCCCATTAATTTCAGTGTGGAATGCTAGGCTAGTGAATTCTAGCCTGGTTCTCACAGACCCTTCGTGCTTCGTGCATCTTCGTTCAACTTCGTGAGCTCGCACGAGGGTCTGGGCGCGGCTTGTTGAGCCCGAAGTCTTCGTTTACCCCATACTCGCGCCCGCCTCTATGCCATAGATCCAATCACAATCGTGGGGCGGGATGTTAACAGGTATGACGTAGCAAGTAGTATGTGACAGGCACATTGAATTTTCCAATCAGGTTCGAGATTTTTTTTTAATACAACCCCCGCCCCGTCACAGCAAAAAACAGCTAGGCAACCGACGAAATTCCAGATGGATGAGAAACATCCATCTGCGTGAGAACCAGGTTAAGTGAATTCATCCAAAATTGAACAAAATTTTCAGTTGTCAAGATGGCGTTTCATGGAGCTCACTTCCGACTCCATTTCATTAGGCCAATGAGGGCCCATGTTACTAATGGAGATGAGATACAGACAGCAAGTCTGGGCACGCCCACAAAAGTTTGTGCACAGGGAGCTCGTTCACATGAGCTGAAAATGTAGCATTAACCAATCAGCATATGTCAAATGGAGTCGGATATGATGTAATTTCTGTAAAATGGCGATGAGGACAGTGGGCAGCATGCTGGAGAGTAGGCCTACTGATAGTTTAGATGACGCATTGGACGGGAATCAAACTGTATATCTCATAGTTACAAGTCTTAAGCCCTAACCACTAGACCACAGCTGTCTGACACAAAACCTGGCAACAACACCTACCATGGCATGCCCATGTATAAAGATTGATATAAAACACATATATTTCGTTTTTTTAAAGATATTTTTGGGGCTTTTTATTAGATAGGACAGTGTAGAGATGACAGGAAACAAGTGGGAGAGAGATAGATGGGGTGGGATCGGGAAATGACCTCGGGTCAGAATCGAACCCGGGTCCCCGGGGTAATGGTCTGACGCTCTTGCCACTGAGACATATGTTTTTAATATGTGAATTTGTGAATTGTCAGTGGCCTAATATCTGATGTCAATATCCTATTGATATCCTTATAAGAATCTTATATGTATTTTATAGGGGACTCAAAGGTCATACAAAATCTGTATAAAATGCATATAATGTGAAAGTTGATATATACTGTATTGTAAATGTGTGAGAAAGACTCACAGGCAATGTGTAAGGTGGAGACGAATCACACAGTTTATTCAGTCTGCTGTTGCAGTTACAAGTGACCACATTCCAAACTGTCTATACCCAACACCACCACCAGGGTCACCCCTGAACCTGTTGCTGGAAACCATAACACCACACTCTACATCCCCCTTCTTAAGATATAACTTATAGAGTTCTGCATGTGAGGTAGGTAGATATAATAACATCTTAGGCTGAGAAAACACCTGCTTGAGAACCTGCATATAACCAACTTAACACTCAAGGGCATTGTGAGAAGATTTCAAACAACCTGAGAGAATACATAAAATACAACAAAAGAAAGGATACGATTTAGTGGTCAGTCATGGTATTTAGGATTGGGCTTTGACACACGTCCATATCGAGTAGTGGTCATCTCCTGATGTGTTACTCCTGTGTTCACCACGCAGCTGTGGTGAGGTTGTTGTGTGGTAGGTTCCTCAGTGCTGGTAGCCTGTTGTGTCACCAGGTGTCCTCCATCAGGTTGCTGGGAGCCTGGCTGTTGGTCACTGATGACCTCTGCAGTCTTGAGGAGATGACGGCGGTTTCGGACATATGCTGTCTCTCCAGCCTTGACGTAATAGCTGTTAGGTTGCGGAGCTTCTCTTACCACTGTGCACAGCTTGTCATAGCCCCGTGTTGTTTGCATCCTCGCTGTCTGGCCTGGTGCCAGAGGCTGCAGCACCCGTGCAGACTTGTCATGGTACGCTTTTCCCCTCTGTCTAGATTTTGATGCAGGAAGCAGCATGGACTTAGTCATGGGGATCAGTGTCCTTGTGCGGCGAGACAGTAGACGTTGAGCCTGTGAGGGTAGGCCATCACGCGGGGTGTTGCGTAGGTTGAGGAGGGCTACATGGAAGTCAGTTCCATCACGAGCACACTTTTCCATGAGGTGTTTGGCAGAGCGTACGGCGCGCTCTGCCAAACCATTGGACTGAGCATAAGTAGGACTACTGGTAACATGTGAAAAGTCCCATGAGCATGCAAACTCTGAGAATTCCCTGCTGTTGAATGTTCTGGCATTATCCGTCATGAGTTGCAGTGGAATGCCATGTGTCGCAAAATGATGTTTGAGTTTGCTAATGACTGTCTTACCGGTGCAGGTGTGGAGGTGATCGACTTCGAACCAGCCAGAGAATGAGTCCACCAGCACCAAATATTCCTTGTCCTGACACTTGAAAATGTCCGCCGCAGTGATGGACCATGGTGTGTCAGGGATCTCATGGAGAGTCAGAGGTTCTGCTTGCTGGTGTGGCTTCAGGGCATTGCATGGTGAACACTCGGAGACCTCTCTTTCAATGTCCATGTACATTGAGGGCCAGTATAGCGACTCTTTGGCCCTGCGTTTGGTGGCCTCACTGCCAGGGTGGCCTTGGTGAAGTTGTTTCAGGTAGTACTGTTGGAGAGAATGAGGGACGATAAATCTCTGACCCCGCATTAACAATCCATTGTCACGGACTTCCGGTCTGTGCGAACATGGAGTAGACACACATTTTCATGCTCCCACCGACTGAGAGATTCTTAGCCATTTAAACCCCCCTTTTTTCTATTATTTTATGAATTTTCGTTGACAGTTACCTTTGAACAACTAATTTCTTTAAAAAACGTCGAGGAAACCCGATAGAAAGCAAGATGCCAAAGATAATTCAGCATCTGGCCAGGCTAACATGGAGGCCTTAGCCGCCATGCTGGAAAAGCACAGAGAGGCCCTATCTGACGAGTTCAGAACCGCATTCTCAGCCCTTGAAACGAAATTGGACTCAATGCATTCAAAAGTTGAAGATCATGACAGACGATTGGTCTCCCTCGAGTCCAACGCCAACACAGTCAGCGATATCATCAAGGATTTGGAGTCGAACTACTTAGACCTGGCGAACGATAATGCCAAACTGAAAGCCAAGGTAAGGGACCTCGAGGGACGAAGTCGGAGGAACAACATCCGCATCATAGGCCTACCGGAGTCTGCTGAAAGTGGCCGTTCAACGGAATTCTTCTCTGGGCTTCTGGTGGAGGTCCTGGGAGAGCAGATCCTTTCTTCTCCTCCTGAATTAGACCGTGCACATCGCGCCCTCACATCCAAGCCTAGCCCCGGCGAGAAACCTCGATCAGTCATCATCTGCTTCCATAAATTCCAAGTCCGTGACCTGGTGATTCGTGAGTCCCGCAAATTGAGAGGTAAACTATGGTATCGAGGCGATCCAATACACATCTTTGAAGACTACAGCCCTGACGTGTTGGAACAAAGATCCGAATACTGAGATGTCATGAAGGAGCTCTATAATCTCGGTCTCAAACCTGCTCTTCACTACCCAGCTAAGCTGTTTGTCATGCTTGAGAAGAAGGGCAAGAAGCGGCTATTTTCTCCCAAGCAAGCTGAGGAGTTGGCGTCTTCTTATCGCACTTCAGAGACTAACGTTAGCAATGAGTAGACATGCCACAGATGCGAACTCATTTTCAGAGGTAACGTTAACGTTAATGTTGGAGTGGACACTTGTTATTGTAATATGTGTAGCTATAACGTTACAATCGTTCTCAACTCCGGAGTCTTGCTTGCTATTTCTAAAGACTATGGACTCTAAATGCAACAAGTTTGTTTTTCCTGATTTGTTCGTTTTTAACATTCAGCTGGCTAGGTTGTGCCATGACTATAAGCAGGCTAGCTGACTTGTTTTCCAGTAGCATTATGCTGGATGCTAAATTCAACGTAAGATTTAGAATTATGCTACTTCTATGAACCCTTTTCAGCTTTAAAATTTAGGTTTATTCCAATCCAGTGGCGACATAGCCCTCTCCTAAATAGCGTAGCCTGCAATGTTTTTGATGTGATTGTTGATGTTGGGGTTCAACTTTCCGTAGCCTACTAACCAACCTAGGGCTAAACTTTTGGCCAACATATCACTTTCTCCAGACTCTACTTGAAAAACTTAAACTCGACTTAAACATGTTAGAGCTATTTGGATTATTCAAGGAACTTTTTTTTTTCCTGGGGGGCATATACTACTTACAATGTTGTGGGTTGTGTGATTCTGACCTGATGGCCCAAGTTTTGTTTAGGAGCTTTGGTTGCTACCTCAGGGGTAGCCTTCCAGCTAGGGGGGGGGGGGTTTGGATGCTGGGTTGGGTTGTGATTCATGTATGTCTTTCGTTTGTCTGTTTATTTTTTAGTCAGCAGTACATCCTTATTTACTCTGAACATTATTTTGCATTAGCTACACATTGTCTTAGCCTAACACTCCTTTACAATTTAAATGCATGGGCAAGGATATAACTTTGTGAGTTGGAATGTAAGAGGCCTTGGTCATGTGGTAAAACGGACCAAAGTAATGACTCATCTCAAGTCCCTATCGCATGGATTAAAGTCCTCCGTCAGTATGACGGATTTCCGTCAATTGCGCCTCATCCCTTTAATTGCGTCTCATCATAAATGGAAATGAACAAAGGAGAAAGGATCCAACTGAATGAACTGTCGCCTGTAGCCTATTTTGAAACGCATAATGACGTTCTTATGTCAGTTATTTGTAGAAGTAAAGACACAAACTAGTTGGCTTAACTTACAATAAATTGTGATCTCTTGGAAAGTAGGCAGTGTTTGCGTGAGCGCAGAGCAGTTCACTTTGCTTTACCGCTCCTAGGAGCCAACGCAAGCGCAAGCAGGTTCTCTGGTGAGCAAGATAAATATATGGATTAATTTATTTAGAAAAAATAAAGTGATTTTCAAGTGTAGTGTTTCCAACCCCAGCTATAATAGCCTACTGTAACAGCAAATGTATGGTAGCCTAATGAGACTTGATCCATTTAATGAAGAATAGTTATCACCATACAGTAAACGGGCATGATTGAGGTCATAGCGGACCAGACGTATTCCTTCTATGATTTAAGCAAAATATGTTGGCTAACCTATTTAAAAAAACGTCTTTTCAGAGATTGAGAATTAAAATTTGAGGCGACACTTGTTCAGTTTGCAGTTGATCATCATGACTGATCAGCCCACTACAAAAAAAAAATCCCTTGCATTATATTGGCACGGAGTAATGATCGCATGCAAAGAGCTGCATGATTTTAGGCTACAGTTTGTTTATGTTATGATGTCGGTAAATCGATAGAAGCAAGCTGTCCACGCGGACGTAAAGAACAGAATATCTCTTGTGTGGAAACACTGATATTTCGCTTTACTTGTCAATGCTCCACGTATGCAGAGAACATTGCATGTTTTGCCTACTGAGAGGCGTTACGCGCACTTCAGCGGAGCCTTAAAAATGCGTTAAAGTTTACGCTAATTGATTTACGGTTGCTAATACATAAACACCGCTTGCGCTTGTACTCTGAGCGAATTAGGGTTGAAGGTGGAAGTAAATATAGCCAAAGCATATTTGGTATCAATTGAACCACAATTTTATGTAGATTTAGGATATCAGGTGCCTGCAGAACCAAGATTTTCCAGAAAAAAGTTATTGAGCTTTGAGTGGACCATTAGTCCAAATGAATGGGATTCGGGTGGATTTTGTACTACTACTACATTTTGGCCTGAAGCATGAAGGGAGGACTAATTTCACCATACATCCCATACATTTTCTGAAAGCAAACACCTCCAGGATATTACATAGCATGATATGTTTGCCATTGAGGTATGCTCCACCCTACTTATTACAATAAATCCCCAAAATTAAGAAATTTGGCATTTAAAAAATTGGCCATTTTTGGTGACATTTAGGCCAGTGGCATGTAGGGGAAACATATTAGATCCCATAAACTATATATTTTCTGAAAGCTTATATGCCCAGGATTCCACCTGCAATATATTTTCCACATCCTACCCCCTTTATTATTTTAAAGCTTATGCCTATTTAGGTGGAATATTAAAAAATATGGGCATTTCTTGAACAAAAGTGCCTATGGAATATGTTAGAAAGTAATAAACCTTGACAAGTAATACTTTTCTTGAAAGCAGGGGGCTTTGGGATCTCAGTAAACATAAATTTAGACAGGTTCCACCTCCTTCCTCCCCTTGATACCCATTTATAGGTCAGCGGGTACTGGTGATTTTGGTGTATAGCCAATGTATTTGGAGCTGAGGCGTTGAGAGAAAGCTATTCTACCCCTTATGCTATACCTTTTCTGAAAGCGTACACGCACAGGGTGTCATTTAAAGTGAATTGAGACAGGTCCCACCCTCTTCATCTCTTCACTATCCATGTATAAGGGTGCATTTGGGGCTAATTTGACTAGCGTATAGCTCATTAGCATATTAAAATTATTTTTCAGGAAAACTTGTAATACAAAAAATGCTACTTTCCATGGGTACTTTCATTGTATAAAGTTTTATGTCGATAGGACCAAAGGAAAAAAATAGCCCTATTCAGACCTATATAATAATCATTATACCATGGCCTATTCAAAGCCCTATAATTTTTTCCTGGTACAAATTGGTGCTGTAGGCACTCCAAATTCTTAATCTACAGAAAATTCTGCTTCAAATGATACAAAATATGCTTTGGCTATATTTACTTCCACCTTTGACCCTTTTTTGGGCTAATTCGCTTAGACTATTGTTCTTGTAACGGTATTTGTAATAATTTGTTGCATGTTACCAGTATTGAGCATTATTTAGAAGGCCATATTAAGTGAGCAGACGCTTGTCATCCATGCATCTCTCTAGCTCCTTCTGGCATGCATGGTGGACACACCCACCCTCTCCCTATGTTGATTTGTTAGGACTATTTTAAAAGCTAAAACTACGACCAAACCTTTGTTTTCAGTAGGCTAATAAAATTTCATAATGAAATTCAGCTTCACAAATAAAGGCTATTTGTCCATAGTTTTAATAGGCCTAATAACCTATAGATATTTTACAGCAGGTTATCATTGTGCCATATTTTGTATTGTTATGCATTTTGGTTAAAATCTCAAATGACACATCACAATGACATGGCCAACTATTTTCATTTAGAGGCCAGTAAGCCAATAATATTAGTGTTGATTCAATAAAAAAATAAAAAAATATAGCTTAGTATAATACTTAGTATAAAAAAACTTTTTTGGTCAGGAACAACAGGTCTTTCATGTTGCATTATTGCACTAGGCCTGTATTCCAAAAATATAATGCATCACCTCCAACCCCAATTCCTCCCACCACAAAATTATTTCCTTTCCATATTAACACACACCATATTAACCATCACACCACTGTCTGTCAAACAAGACATAAAACATGTTTCTTGATAATGCAAGCAGTATCACATTAGACATCAAAATCTGATCACCTCCCAGTTCTGTGTCGCGTGGTGGGCAACGCCCCCTCCCCCTGATCACCCCACACACCACCCCGCTTCTCCATAGAAATTTCAGTCAAATGAAAATTTTTTGCTTTAATCCATGCTTTAGTTAAAAGTCTCATCTGAAAGAAGCTAGATTTAACTACAGAGTTAATCTGTTTGTCAAATGTTAATTCCCTATCCATAATCATGCCCAAATTCTTCACACTAGGTTTTACATAAGGACTCAAGGAGCATAGGTCTATAGTGGAAGCATTACAAGCACCCATAGGTCCAACTAATAAGACTCAAGGCCATCCAAGCTTTGATGTCCTCTAGACAATCTAAAAGTGACTTCAATGCAGGAGTATCAGTGCGTTTTAAAGGAAGATAGATCTGTGTGTCATCAGCGTAGCAGCGGAAAGAAATCCCATATTTCCTAAGGATAGATCCTAAAGGGAGCAAGTAGAGGGCAAATAAGATCGGAGCTAAAATAGATGCCTGGGGAACTCCACAGTGGAGAGGTGCTGAAGAGGATTCAAAGTCTCCAAGGCTGACAGAAAAACTTCTACCAGACAAGTAAGATCTGAACCACTCCAGAGCAACACCATTGATACCAACACAGTGATGAAGACGGTTGAGGAGGATATTATGTTCAACTGTGTCAAAAGCAGCTGTGAGGTCAAGGAGGATAAGAATAACCGAATCACCAGCATCAGTCGCTAGGAGAATATCATTATAAACTTTGAGTAATGCTGTTTCTGTGCTATGGAGGGCTTTAAAGCCTGATTGAAACACCTCAAAAATTTTATGAGTATCTAGGTGAGACTGGAGTTGAGATAAAACTACTTTTTCCAAAACTTTAGATAAAGTTGGAAGTTTGGAAATGGGTCTGTAGTTAGAGAGAACAGAGCAGGAGGTCACATGATTGCATCACAGGTTGTTGGGTAAAGTAGGCTCACTGACATATAGTAGCTGGGTGTGGTTGCTTTGGAATTAACATTAGGCCTAGTTGTTTTGTGTTTAGTTGGTCTATCATAGAAACCAATTATTGCACTACTTACGGTAAGAAGACCTTGCAGTTACACCAATGGTTCCACTGAATTGGTCAGTGAAAATTCTGTGTCTGTCTGGTAGACTTTGTGCCAAAAAATGACTATTGTCCATGAATTTACTTGTTGTGCACACTTTATCTAAGGAGATAGGGTTATAAGGCTGTAGGCAGACGATTAATTGATTAATTGATTAATTGATTAATTGATTCATTTTTAAATTCATTTTAAAAGCGCAGGGCTTGTGTGACACAGAATCTGCTTTTGGTGATAGAGATTGCTGGTCACTCTTAATTACTTTACTTCTGCTATTGTTTAACTCTCATATTATTGTTTATTTTTTGCTCATTTATCCCCCTTTTATTTCATGTAATTTTAGTTTCTATTATTGACTGTTCTAGCCTTTATCTCTGTAAAGGATATTGAACTGCTTCTACTGTATGTATGAAATGCACTATAAATAAACTTGCCTTGCCTTACCAGTACTGGGAAATTGTTTGGCAAATCATTGGCAATTTGTCATTGTTGTCAGATCATTGCCCTTACTTTGCTTATTCCAACCTTCTCTGGCTGAGGATGGGGATAGGGAGTAAACACTCAGGGGCAAGCATGACACTCGGCCAAGGTGATTGTAGTATATGTGGGCAGAAGAAGCAAAAGAGTTGGGAGATTCACACTTTTCAATACAATGGCACAATTCCAACCAATTTAGCATATATGCATTTGGGGAAAAGACCCAAGGACCGGCCGTTATGCGCCTTCGTTTCCTCTGCTTGAGTTCGCATTTTCACCGCTAGAGCTCTCCCTACAGCTCCCAAAAACTGTGCCGCGGTTCGCGGCACCAGTCTTGCATATGCAATTTCTACGCCAAGAGGAGCTAGAGCGAGGCGAAAGAGTCATCAATTGACCTAAAAACTGTTGTAGAATCACCACAGTGACTCTTAAGCTGCTATATAAAGGTAAATTGAGCTAAAAATGTTGCATAGTTCCCTTTTAACAAAATGAAAAAAAAAAAAAGAATTTTGAACCTGACTTTTTCCAATGTCCAGATTTTTTGCTATGCAATTTTATGCTTATTTAATTGGATTTTACCTAATTAGCATTTCTAAACATAAAATTACAGAAAGCTTGCAATACATTTTTTTCTCCTATTTATGTGAGTAATCAACTGGTGAAGTTTTATGGTAATATCTGCAAGTTAAAAATTTTACCCTACTCACCTCGCCTTAAAAAAACACCCGCTTTACATAAGTGGCAAATATTTCATCGGCTTGCTTGACACTCGAACAAAAAATGTTCTATAGACCCTTTTCTTTGATTTGGAAGTAAAAACATTAACTTGCAATGATGGGGTCCTTCGGTGCCCCTCTAATATGCACATCTCATGATTAAAGATGATACTACTGTATGTGTGGAGCAAAAATCATACACATGGCTTGGTGTGCACGCAAGATACTAAGGTGTCTGAGACTCAACTCTACTCATGTTTCTAATGTACTCAGTCTACCCCTACTTTGATGGTTAACTTGAGAGGCAAAGAAATTGAATAGAAGGCACCACTGCATTGCACAGTAAAGCTACTACAACCCAACATAGGAAATATTTCTGGTCTGAAATGGTTTTGCTCTTGCGGATGTGACTCAGTAACCTCTGCCCTTGGCATCCTGTGTACCTTCCAAGGCCTTCTATGAGTAAGTGGGTGTGATCCATATTGTTCCTGCTTTTGGCATAGATCAAGCAATGGCAGTTGTTGCCGTTATAGACAACATATCACTTTTGATCAATTGTTATGTTTTTTTGTTGTTGTTTCATTTCAGCATTAATACACATCTTAATTTAATTTGAGAAAAATGTGTGAAAAAGTACTTTTTAGTAGTTATTTACTAGTTATTTTGCTAGAGCCTATTACTCCAACAAAACGTTCATGTGTCATGTCCTCACTCTCTCTCTCTCTCTCTCTCTCTCTCTCTCTCTCTCTCTCTCTCTCTCTCTCTTTCTCTCTGTAGGCTAGTGACAAACCATCAAAAAGTGCTTTAGTTTTCGAGATACCCCTACTCATGGTAGAACTAAATCCAACTATGTTTTCCCTCATCTTTAAGGTCTCCCATACATGAAATGGATTCTTGGACAAAAATATTTTACTGCAAAGTTGGTTAAATTCATAGATATTGTCATACACCCCATAACCAAAAAAAGAACAAAAATGGACCCCTGCCGAATGGGACTTAAGACATATAAACTGATACAGAATCATAATACAAGCTCTGAGATCTTTGAAACTTGGCATGTACGTAGCCAAGAAGTTGTTGTACCTTCTTTCTTCTTCCAACTGTAAATGCAACTTTCATCCTTTGCACCAACTTCAACATTAATGAGCTGGCATCGATTAACATAGCAACCAACATATTTGCCCTAGCAACGGCCTAGCAACAGCTTCCAGCACCATTGCAACGTCTTGGGAACCACTTCAACAATGATGACTAAGCACTCAGCATAGCAACCAACATTACGAACATGGCAACCAGCATAGCAACAGACATGTTTGCCCTAGCAACGGCCTAACAACAGCTTCCAGCACCCTTGCAACGTCTCAGGAACTATTCCAACAATGATGACATGGCAATCAACATAGCAACCAACATGATCAACATAGCAACCGCCATGTCCGCCCTAGCAACGGCCTAGCAACAGCTTCCAGCAGCCTTGCAACGTCTTATGAACAACTCCAACAATTATGACCTATGCGTCAACATAGCAACCAAGATGCTCAATTTTGCAACCAGCATAACGACCGCCATTAGCAACGCCCTAACAACAACCTTAAGCAACCTTGCAACTTTTTTAGGAACAACCTTTACGTTTATGACGTATCACTCAACATTGCATCCAACATGATCAACGTAGCAACAACCATAGCAACCACCATATCCGCCTTAAAGCAGCTTAGCAACAGTTTCTAGCGCCCTTGCAATGCCTTGGGAACCACTTCCATAATAATGACCTAGCAATCAACATAGCCACCAACATGATCAACGTACCACCATGTCCGCCTTGGCAACGCCCTAGCAACAACCTTACGCAAACTTGAAACTTCTTAGGAACAACTTCCACATTGATGACGTAGCAATCAATATTGCATCCAACAAAGTAACCAGCATTGCAACCGCCTTATCCACCTTAGCAACGCCCTAGCAACAACCATAAGCATCCTTTCAACTTCTTAGGAATAACTTCCACATTGATGACGTAGCAATCAACATTGCATCCAACTTGATCAACGTAGCAACTAGCATAGCAACCACCATATCAGCCAGCAACACCTTCCAGCACCGTTGTAATGTCTTCCACCACCTCCACAATAATGACCTAGCAAACAACATAACAAACAACATATTCAATATAGCAACCATGTAGATGTTATAGCGAACGAAAGCACCTAAAAACTTTGTTCCACGATTATTTATATGATCTTTGTCCCCTGTATCGTAAACAGTATTGCAATTTTATGACAAAAAATTATATTAAAAGAAATGTAGGAATTTGTGGTGCAGCTCCATTTAACCCAAGCCATTTTGGACTCGCCCACGAGCGCCCCTAGGTGCAATGCCACACCGGAAGTGCTCCCTTATTATCGCCCACCTCCTACTCAGCCCACTCTTCAATGTGATGGCCCCATGATGAAGCCGGAGAAGTTTGATGGAAGCCCAGATGCCTGTAGAGGTTTCATGTTGCAATGCTCACTGTACATCACTCAGAATCCAACGAATTACCAGTCTGACAACTCTAAGGTAGCATTCATTATTTCTCTTCTCACTGGAAAGGCATTAGAGTGGGCAACAGCCATGGGAAATGGGTGGAGAAAATATTCAAGATTTTTCCAAGTTTGAGGCACTCTTCAACTGTGTTTGAACATCCAGCCGAGGGTTTGGAGATAGGGGAGCGGTTACTTAAACTCCATCAGGGCGATCGCACTGTAGCTGACTATTCCTTGTCTTTCCGCACTCTGGCAGCCAGAAGTGGCTGGAATGATCAATCTACAGTCTACCTCGGAGATCCAGTCCGAGCTGGCATACCGAGATGATGAGTTGACTCTGGATGAGCTGATTGCCTTGGCCATCTGATTGGACAACCTTCTCAGAACCAGAGGACTCCCAAGAACCCGCTCCTGCTTCAGTGGTGACCGCTTTCAAAACCCCTTGCAACAGGAGCCTATGGAAATCGGTCAAACCCACCTGACCCAAGAGGAAAGGGAGCGTTGGAGACGTAACAGCCTGTGCCTATTTTGTGGGGAATCTGGCCATCTTCGAGCAACCTGTACCCGTTGTTCATCACCTCAAGAGCCTCGACAGTCGGACGCGGTGAGTAGAGAGCTCAGTAATATAGCATTTCAGCTGTTCAGAATTACAGTCAATTTGGAATGGGGCTCTTGTCAGTACTCCAGTTCAGCCATGGTTGATTCTGGTGCTACTAGCAATTTTATTTCTGAGGAATTGGTGAACACCCAAAATTCCCGCCATTGCGTGCAAATGGTATTGATGGTCGACCACTGGGCTCTGGGAGGGTCACCGAAAGAACACAGGTACTTAAGCTCACCACTAATCATATACACAAGGAATCCATAAGCTTTTATGTCATCATCTCACCTGTCCACATTGTTGTCTTAGGTCTGCCATGGCTGCGTCAACATGACCCTCATATCTTCTGGTCAAATGGCAAGGTTCTTGCCTGGTCCTCAGCCTGCCTGGGTCAGTGTTTGCCGGTGCAATGCTCTTCCACTTCGGTAGAAAGTCCTGAGGTCGGGGACATCTCCATCCTCCCTGAATACCAGGATTTAGCAGAGGTTTTCAGTAAGGCTAGGGCAACACAACTTCCACCTCATCGCCCATGGGACTGCTGCATTGACCTTTTGCCAGGGGCTCCACTGCCACAATCCTTCTGCCATGCAGGAGTATGTGGAGGAGGCACTGAGTCAAGGTTTCATTCGACCATCCTCTTCTCCAGTGGCAGCAGGTTTCTTCTTTGTGGAGAAAAAAGACGATGAAAAGACATGATTTACGGCCCTGTATACAGGGCTCTCAATGAAATCACAGTGAAATACCGCTATCCTCTTCCATTGGTCCCTTCAGCTCTGGAACAACTTCGAGGAGCCACAATCTTCACCAAGCTGGACTTAAGAAGTGCATATGTCACGGTGCAATACAATGTGTGATTGATTGTTGTTTGTTTGGTTGTTTATTTAATTTAATATGTTGGGTTTATGTGGGAACATGTCATTGTGTGCATTGAATCACATCATGTGGGAAAGACTGATCATGGGCGAGGGTTGATTGCTTGATTGAGGCAATGGGGAGCGAGACTGTTTTTATAGGTTGATGGTGGCTTGACGGGGAGAGAGGAGGTGATTGAAGACGCACTACACGCCACTGTAAAGGGAGGTAATCTAGCCTAGGTTGAACAACCAGCCAATGCTGTGTGAATGGGCCCACGTTAGTTCTTCTGCACCTGATGAATGTTTCTGTTTTAGGATCGGATCTTCCGGGTGGTTGAGCTGGAGTGGTGAGAGAACGACGGCCAGTTTGTGAGACGCCTGCAATGGGATCGCTAAAGGAAAGTACTTCAGCCTATCTGTAATGAATGAATGAATGGGCCAATGTGGTGTGATCACTGTTTTGAGTGCTGCTTCTCTGTCTCGCCAGAGTGGGTGAACTCCAGCTGACGAGAAGGGGGAGGAGTAGGTTGCGATTGCCGACGGAGACGTAACGTGACTGTGGCCAGGTTACTTGAGGTGTCCGCGGAGAGGAGAACAGCTGACGGGAGTTTTGTTTACTTTGTTTTTTTGTTTGGTCGGCGAGGGGACGGCCGCCAACCAGTATTTTGTTACAAGTGCGTCTGGACTGCAGGTAATGGTGGAGGCATGGACTGTACAGTGGTAAGCTCTCTCTCTCCCCTTTTTATGAGCTGCATTTAACTACGCACTGTGCGGTGGAGGACTTTAATTGCCAATGCGTGCTCGGTGCACTGATTGGAAGCTGACGTGCCATAAAGAGTGAACTTGGACTGCATGATTTTATGATTGCTATATTGATTGACAGTTTATGAAATGTGGATTGATTTGTAATTTGTATTGTGACTTTCTTCAGTATTGTAGCCTAGAATTATTGTGTGTCTTTTACTGCCATGGGGTGGGAGTTTGTAGTGGGGAAATGTGTGCTGCAATAATAGCTACCAATCATTGCGCCAGTGGCTTAAGGTATTTATTAAAGCACACTGGTGTGGAGGGGAAAAATTGGGTCTGAGGGGAAGAGTGTTGATCTTTGCCATTGCCTGTATATGTGCCATCTTTCCAGCCAACGCTACTACCTGTGTGATGTCCAATGTATATGTTAAATAAATGTCATAAACTTTCAGTCTGGTGTTGGTGTCTCTGAGAGGTCAGGACCTGGGTGATTAAGTCAACCCTAATTCTGTAAGGTAAATTGAAACCCCCCACACGACACATACAACTTGGTGAGGATATGAGAAGGAGACGAATGGAAGACGGCATTCTCCACCACCACTGGGCACTATGAATATCTTGTGCTACCCTATGGCCTTGCTAACGCTCAGTCAGTTTTTCAGTCTTTTGTGAATGAGGTTCTCAGAGACATGCTTCATCTTTGTTGTTGTTTTTATTGATGACATCCTGATTTACTCAGAGAATCTGCAGGATCATGTCAGGCATGTGAGAGCAGTACTTACCCAACTGCTTGAGCATAACCTCGTGGTTTATCAAGAATTTCAGTTCTGTTGCAGCTCCACTTACGTCACTTCTGAAGGGATCCCTGCATCAGTTCTCCTGGACACCTGAAGCAGAGATGGCATTCAAAACCCTCAAGTCCAGATTTACGTCTGCCCCTCTGCTGAAGCATCCAGACCCTGCGCTTCCCTTTGTCCTTGAAGTTGATGCCTCAGAGGTAGGGGTAGGTGCCATACTGTCTCAGCGTCAAGGTTCTCCTGCCAAACTCTTCCCCTGTGCTTATTTTTCCAGAAAGCTATCTCAAGCCGAGAGGAATTATGATGTGGGGAATAGGGAGCTGCTGGCCATCAAGCTTGCCCTCGAGGAATGGCGGCACTGGCTAGAGGGTGCACAATATCCCTTTGTGATATATACAGATCACAAGAATCTGGAATACATCCGCTCTCCAAGCGCCTCAATCCTTGGCAAGCCAGATGGGCTTTATTCTTTACTCGGTTTCAGTTTTTCTATCTTCTATCGACCGGGATCGAAGAATACCAAGCCCAACTCACTCTTTCGCTAGCCTGACATAGCGGGGGGGGGGGGGGGGCATTCACTTCTGGTTTGAAACGATTGGACAGGTAGTCTAATCAGCTTCGCTTATTGGCCGGTAGACTCTCTACTGATGTAAACACGCCCCAGAAGACCGTTCCCAGACCATGGATACGGATGAACATTCGTATTATGGGCGGGCTGTGTCAGGCTACTCTTTCGCATGTTTGAAATTGACTCAACCCCAATCCTCCCGGAACCCATTGGAAAGGGTCACCCAGGCACCACCTGCACACAACAATTGCTGTCCTCTCAATATTGGGGGGCCACACTAAACAAGGATGTCCAGTCACACGTTCTGTCTTGCAGTGACACATCAAATGTCATGCTTGCTGCATAACAACACTCTGAGCGTTTCTCCAAAGTGGGAGCATCAGCTTTGGTGGCCATTTTGGATTGACAAAATGGTCAGATTTGCAGATTACATGCAGAAATGGATTCATTGGTCATGAAAACCTATGAATAGACACCTATGTTATGGCTGTAGTCTTTCTAGAGCAGGAGATATGAGACTTCATAGTTTTGGAGGTTCGCCCGGCAGCCATCTTGGATTTGCAATATGAAAATAATGGGTCATGATCTGTTAACCACAGAAGCTCATTTCTCTTACCAAAAAGGATTGAATTAGGCCAAAAAAGCAGATCTTTGGACCATTTTCTCCCACAGAGGACCAATGCACATTTAGAAAGAGAGGAAGTACACAAATTAAACTTGACTGTGAAAAGGTGCATATATATTTTAACACGGGTTTTGGTGACGTGTTTGCATTCCTTGTAAGCTGCATAATCATTCGTTAATGATGCATGCTCAAATAAATGATTCGTCACGTGCGTTTAGAAAGATTAAGGACGTAATACATGCGATCGCGATGTGTTAGGAGTTGCTCTTAGTGACTTAGAAGTCCTCTGTACTACCCCTAAACTGTCCCATACTTAGGTGCTACTTTTAGCGCTAAATTGTTTTGTGAATTACTCCCAAAAAGTTAGGAGTCCTAAAGTTACGACTGACACGCCCATTTTTTTTAGGACTTCCTCCTAAATTTGACTGTTAAGAGCTACTTTTAGCCTTAAGATTCTTTGAGAATATGGCCACTGAATGTTAACACTAAAAGGGGTTGTGCCGAAAATAGAAGCCTTACAATGCAAATACTTTATGCCAATAAAATTAATGAAACACTAGACAAAGAAATAGTCCATGGTCTAGGTGAATCAGTAGGCTATGTCTGCAATATGCACAATGGTTAAATGTCAAATAAACTAACTAAAAAAGATCTCGTTTTCAGAAGATGTGGGCCTTGAACCACACAAAGGCTTTGGCTTGATACATGTAAACTGTACAAATCTCTGACTTCAACAATTCCACACAACTCAAATGAAAACTAGATGTACCGCATGGCCGCTCAGTTCTGCACATTCTCTGCCCTGTGTGTGTGTGTGTGTGTGTATGTGTGAGACAGTAGGCCTATCATCCCAAACCAGTAACCCTTCGCTTAATAGCACCATCTACAGGTCAATGGTTGTACAGTCATTAAATGTACAAATTCATTTATTTTATAGCCCCCCATGGATGAAATTCCACAAAACGTGACATATTCCCACAAGATAACTGACAGGAAAATAAAGGTCCGCAACACTGTTTGATGCTCCCAAGAATTCAATAGCACGACGTGCTAGTCTAGTTGTTGTGCTATTAAATTCTTGGGAGCATCAAACAGTGTTACGGACCTTTATTTTCCTTTGTTATCATATGTTTGGTCCAGCACCTGTGCCACTGATGTGCGCGCATTCTCTGACTTTTTTATATTCCCACAAGATGTCAGGTTCAACATTCACATTAAATTTAGTGCAGTTTCATAACATCTGATCTAAAGATAGGGGCAATTAAAGCAGGATAATATTGCATTTTCATTTTTTACCATGGGGATGGCAAATCACAAATCACTGGTTATAAGCTAAGTTGATGTGGGCTCTTGATACCAACATTCCATAAACATTTCATCAGCCTCAATGCCACGGGTCAGCTTTAGGAAAAACTGCGTATAAAAAACAATTGAGGGAATAAACATATGCAGCATGTCACTGTATCAGGTTTTAAGCTCTGACAGCTGGCTACATGGTTAGAGATACAAGTTCACTTACATCTGATAAAACGGTAACAATTTCACCAAATCTGTGTTTTATTACGTTTATGGGAGGGTAATGTAATAAGTTTTTTCATGTTCCCACCAATGTAATAATTTCCTGCAAACATAATAATTATTACGTTGGTGGGAATTTTTTTATTATCTTAACAGTAGGCGACTGTTATTACGTTTATGGGAAATTATTACATTTGCAGGATTATTACATTTTAAAAGTGCATATTACCAGGAGAGGGGTGTAGTGGCAGACACCTTTTCTCTGGTTAAGGTCACAAATGTAAAAATTCTGCAAAAGCTTAAAAGTCTGGATCCCAGAAAAGCAACAGGGCTTGATAATATTTCCATAAGGTTTATTCAAGATGCTGCCGAATTAATTTCCCCATACATAACACATATCACAAACCTGTCTATTGAACAAAGTACTTTTCCCAACGAGTTCAAAAGGGCAAGAGTAATCCCCCTTTACAAAAAAGGTAGCAAAGTCGAACATGGTAACTACCGCCCAGTGTCAATTCTATGTAGTATATCCAAAATTATAGAGAAGGTTGTCTATGAACAAATTGATACGTACATTTCTTCACACAACCTTCTATATTAGTTTCAATCTGGTTTTAGGAAGTCTCATTCTACAGAAACATGCCTACTCTATTTAACAGGTTACATTAGGAAAGAGATTGATGATGGTAAATACTGTGGCATGGTCATGCTGGACCTTCAAAAAGCCTTTGACACCGTTAATCACCGTATTCTTTTAGCCAAACTTAAGGCCATGGGTTTTAATGAAATGTCTTTAGATTGGATACAGTCCTACTTAGGGGACAGGGATCAGGTAGTAGAGGTAAACGGTCTGCGGTCCAAGCCTCTACCTCTTTCTTGTGGTGTTCCCCAAGGGAGCATCTTAGGACAATTGTTGTTTTTGTTGTATGTCAATGACATGAAAGCAGCCTGTGATTGTGATCTGTTTTTATATGCTGATGATTCAGCCCTGGTTGTTTCACACCATGAAAAAGCTGAGATTGAGAGGATTCTCAGTCTAGAGCTCCAAAAAGTCAGCGTTTGGCTAGCTGAAAATAAGCTCTCTTTGCATTTAGGAAAAACTGGATCAATAATGTTTGGATCAAATGTCAAACTAAGAAACTCACCACTGTTGAGTGTGAAAGTGGGTGATTCTGTAATTACAGCGAAACAATCAATTACATATTTAGGATGTAATCTTGATAACAAATTAAGTGGAGAGGCCATGGCTACTAAGGTCATTTCTAAACTAAACCAGAGAACTAAATTCTTGGCCAGAATCTCTTCTTTAATTGATAGGAAAGCTCTGGAGATTCTGGCGGGGGCTTTGGTTCAAGGTTACTTTGATTATGCGTGCACTTCCTGGTTTACCAATTTGCCTAAATCACTCAAAAAAAAGTTACAGACATCTCAAAATAAACTAGTTAGACTGATCCTTAACTTGCACCCTCATACCCACCTTTTACCTTCCCATTTAGAAAGCCTCAACTGGCTAAATGTGGAGGATAGAGTAACATACATAAAATTGACCATGGTACACAGAATTCTGAACAATCTGGCTCCAAATCACAATCTGGCTCCAAAATATTTTAGAGATTACTTTTCTAAAGTGCAGGAGGTGCACAGGTACTCCACAAGGAGGAGCACTACTGATTGTGTGCTGTATAGATTTAAAAGCTTAATGGGGAAGGGGTCTTTCTTATATTCAGGAGCAGCGTTATGGAATGGGTTGCCTGCTAATATCAAATGTATTGCATCAATAAGTAGTTTTAAGACAGGAGTTAAAAGATGGCTTGGTAGTAGAGCACTATAGGGCTTCTTGTGTGGGTGGGAGTGTGGATTTGTGTGTGTGTGTGTGTGTGTGGGGGGGGGGGGGGGGGGAGAGAGTGTGTTTGTATTTGTTTGTTCCTTTTGGTGTCATTGTCCATTGTGATGCATGTGTGTTTGGTTTGCTCACATATTCATTTATACTGACTGCAACTAGCACATACATACATTCACAAGGACCACAATGGAAACAAGCTCCCCTAAGCTTGTGTTATCCTTTTGACATGTTGTACAAGGTTTTTCAAGACATACACTACCGTTCAAAAGTTTGGGGTCACTTAGAAATGTCCTTATTTTTTAAATAAAAGCACTGTTTTTTTCAATGAAGATAACATTAAACTAATCAGCACTCTATACATTGTTAATGTGGTAAATGACTATTCTAGCTGCAAACGTCTGGTTTTTAATGCAATATCTACATAGGTGTATAGAGGCCCATTTCCAGCAACCATCACACCAGTGTTCTAATGGTACATTGTGTTTGCTAATTGCGTTAGAAGGCTAATGGATGATTAGAAAACCCTTGAAAACAGTTTTGCTGGTTAGAGAAGCTATAAAACTGACCTTCCTGTAAGCTAGTTGAGAATCTGGAGCTTCACATTTGTGGGTTCGATTAAACTCCCAAAATGGCCAGGAAAAGAAAACTTTCATGTGAAACTCGACAGTCTATTCTTGTTCTTAGAAATGAAGGCTATTCCATGCGAGAAATTGCCAAGGAACTGAAGATTTCCTACAACTTTGTGTACTACTCCCTTCAGAGAACAGCACAAACAGGCTTTAACCAGAGTAGAAAGAGAAGTGGGAGGCCCCGCTGCACAACTGAGCAAGAAGACAAGTACGGACTTCCGGTTATGGCGAGCAGCTGAACAGTCGTGCAGGCTTGAGCTCCGACAAATTTGACATTACTTTTAATGAATTAAAGTCTATATCGAGCAATTTTGACCAACAATATTTCAAAAGTCTATATGCCGTCAAGAGGTCGTGGAAGAGGCCGACAACGTAGAGAAAATAAGGTCTTAGCAATGCCACATGAGGAACAGGAGGAAGATTCAGATCAGATGCTAAGCCAAAGCGAAACTAGCAATGATGAAAGCCAACTTTTATCAGCCATACAATCGCTTAGGAATGACTTTTCTACACAACTAAGTGAAGTCGTTGCATCTAACCGTGAGATAAAAGAAGCTATAGTGACCTATTCTGAACGACTCACAACAGCTGAAACTCGTATCAGCGCAGCTGAGGACCAGATCACTTCGCTAACTAAGATGTCGGACTCCACGCAGAAAAAGGTCCAAAAGCTAACGTTACAGATGGAAGACATTGAAAATCGACGCCGCCGCTGCAATTTGAGATTGATTGGAATACCCGAAGATACAGAGAAGGGAGATGTGTATACATTCCTAAAGACATGGTTGCCAAAGGCCCTTGACTTGTCCATAGAACAGCCCCTCATCATCGAGCAGGCATACAGGGTGGGCAATAACCCTCAAAACCAGGCCAGAGCAGGTGATACACGGCCGCGCATCATTTTAGAGAAGTTCCTGACATACCAAGACAGAGATCGAGTGATGAGAGCAGCGCGCTTGAAGGAGAAGATTCTTTTGGAGAACTGTCATGTTATGTTCTTCCCTGACCTGTCGGCAGAAGTTCAAAAGCAGCGGAAACTTTTTGATGGCGTGAAACAAAGACTTCGACACTTACGTAAAGACTATGGACTTATGTTCCCGGCGAGATTGCGAATTCAACACAAAGGCAACTGGCACTATTTCACCTCTCCCGGTAAGGCTTAGGAATTCGTTCGAAAGATGGAGAGCTCCAGCCATGATGACAGTAGCCTGGATCAGCAAGAAAACGGCGAGTAGGCCTAATCTAAACGATTGTAAATGAAAATTAGAATAGACTTTCTTTGATTCTTTGAGTTGGCGACTGATGCATAGCTAAATTTAGCGATGTATATCTAGACTACTTAGCCTATAATGTGTGCCTACAGCCATTGAGCTTGGCTACTGGGGACTGTTACTGATGTCGTTAACGTTAAACTTTTTGTGTTTGGTCATGAACATTATTCAAAATATTTGTGTTAAGGCTACATACGTCGGCATTATGCCCGATAATGTGTGCTTTTTGTGAGTAGCCTGCAGCCTATTTGGGCTTTTTTTTTGTTTATTTGTTTGCCTTAATGGGACTGTCAGCAGCTTACTGCTCCTTGTAGAGGATCGGATTGGAGCCTAACCGAGGTCGTGGACATTGGGGGGAGGGGGGATGTGCGTGTTCATCTGCACAGGGTTTGTTCTTTACCTCATGGAGATTGAGGTGGTGTTTTTGTTTGTTGTTTTTGATTTGTTTTGAAGGCACATCATTCATCACATATGATATGGTTAAATGTTTGATTTCTTCAATAGGATGCTAGTACTATGAGAGGTGACATTAAAATCAATATGATTTCTTGGAATGTTAGGGGTCTTAGGAAGTTAGTGAAATTAAAACAAGTAATGTCAAGGCTAAAACAACTTAAAACTCAGATTGCATTTATTCAAGAAACTCATTTGCTGTCTGATGAATATACTCCACTTAAAAGAAGATGGTCAGGTCAAATTATATCTGCTTCATATTCCTCCCATTCAAGAGGGGTAGCAATATTGATACACTCATCTGTTCCATTAAGAATTTCTAACACCATACAGGACACAGCAGGCAGATATGTCATTGTTCAGGGTTCTTTACTTGATCATGATATTAACCTGGTATGTGTATATGGGCCTAATTATGATGATACACAATTCTTTGATAGTTTATTTTTGACTTTAGCAACATTAAATGGATGCCTTTGCCTGGCAGGGGATTTCAATTGCACTCTTGATCCAGCTCTTGATAAATCCTCAGGAATAGACACTTCACACTTGCAGAGTAGGAAAATAATTCAACACTATATGCGAGAACTGAATCTTTGTGATATTTGGAGGCATAAGAACCCAACCAGACGGGAATATTCTTGTCACTCAGCTACGCACAATTCATATTCCCGTATAGATTATTTTCTTATTTCTAAACTCATGATAGATAGTGTAAAAGATATGGAATATAAAAGTATTGACATATCAGATCATGCTTTAATTTTCCTTAATTATACCATTAAATCAGCTCCTAAGGGGTCTTCTGTATGGCGGTTAAGCCCACGATGGATACATGATAAAGAATTTTTGGAATTTCTTGGAACAAATATTGATGTATATTTTAAAATCAATACAGATCAAACATCAGCATCTATAAGGTGGGAGGCATTTAAAGCTTATATACGAGGGCAAATGATTAGTTACACAAGTAGTATTTCAAATAAACAACACCTAAAACTTATAGAGTTAGAAAGAGATATTAAAGAACTTGAAACTGAAATTAATATACTAGAGACAGAGGAGACCAAACAGAAACTAGCTGTTCTTAGAGCACAGTATAATGAGCTGTCTACAAACAAAGCAGTATACAGTTTAATGAAATTAAAGCAGTCATTCTACGATCAAGGAGAAAAGGCAGGGAAATTATTGGCCTGGCGTATAAAAGCAGAGCTATATGAGAGAGCCATATTAGAACTTGAATCAAATGATGGAACAAAAATCACTAATCTACAAGAAATTAATAGTTCTTTCCAGTCATTTTATTCAAAATTGTACACATCAGAAAACTCCTCAGCTTCTCACTCACTTCATGATTTCCTAGATGGAATTGAAATACCTGTCCTGGGAAATAATGCCAAGGAAGAACTCAACTCTCCAATTACACTGAACGAATTATCTGAGGCAATTGATAGTATGAAGGGAGGAAAGGCACCAGGACCGGATGGTTTTCCTGTTGATATTTATAAGAGATTTAAGGATATGCTGCTAATCCCCTTTATGAATATGTGTGAGGAATCATTGGAAAAGGGTGAGCTGCCCTTATCACTGAGGAATGCACTTATAACTTTAATTTTAAAACCAGGAAAGCTTTCTACAAAGTGTGTCATACCGCCCTATCTCCCTGATTAACAATGATGCTAAGATAATAGCAAAAGTTCTTGCAAGAAGGCTGGATAAACATCTTTCATCAGTCATTGCTCCAGACCAAAATGGTTTTATAAAAGGGAGACAGGGTTTCCATAATGTTCGTAGGTTGTTGAATATTATACATGCTAAAAATGAGACATCTGACATGGCAGTAATAGGACTTGACGCAGAAAAGGCCTTCGACAGGGTTGAGCACCCATACCTGTTTGAAGTGCTTAAGCGTTTTGGAATTGGCAGCTACTTCCTTAAATGGATAAAGATCCTAGATCATGACTCCAGGGCTTCAGTTTTGACTAACTACATGGTATCAGGGCAATTTTCTCTACATAGGGGCACAAGGCAGGGTTGCCCCCTGCCCCCTCTGCTTTTTGTATTGGCTATTGAGCCTTTAGCTATTGCAATTAGATCTAATAGTGAAATAGCTGGTATCAGTATAGCTAATATTGAAAGTAAGATAGGATTATATGCTGATGATGTGGTTCTCTTTTTGACTCATCTTGAAAGATCTATACCTATCCTATTAGAGGTAATTAGAATATTTGGTAGTTTTTCAGGATATAAAGTTAATGCAACTAAATCTACCATCATGTTCCTAAAAAACTCTGAAAGATTAACCCCACCATTAAGTACCCCTTTTAGGAATGTTTCAGAAAGTTTTATCTATCTTGGTGTTAACATTACAACTACTATAAAGGCTGTGGTACCAGCAAACTATAACCCTGTGGTAAACTCTGTTGTAGAGTCAGATGGAAGTTATTGCCACTGTCAATGATTGGGCGTCTTAACATCTTGAAAATGAACATTCTTCCTAAGTTCCTTTACCTCTTTCAAACCATTCCACTTTCCCCTCCTGCTGACTTTTTCACCAAAATGAAACAGATTTTTTGTAATTTTATTTGGAACAGTAGACGCTCCAGATTGCGCCTGACCTTGTTGTACTTGACGTATGACAGAGGAGGATTAGGACTGCCTTTCCTCCAGGGATACTTTTGGGCAGCACAATTAAGAGCTGCCTCATATTGGTTTGGGCCTAGAACAGCATTACAGTGGGTAATGATAGAAGAAATCACAACCTCTAAAATTCCCTTAAGTCTATATCTATACTCAGCAAAAGCTTCCATATTGAAAAAGGATACTAAAAACCCCTTTGTTAGAAATAATGTGATTATATGGCATGAGGTGTTAAATTACCTTAAAGAAAATGCTCCTTTGTCACAATTCACCCCTATTTGGGGGAACAGGAACTTTACTCCAGGCACCAATGATCTAGGGTTTAAGTTATAGGTGAATAAAGGTATCAGTAAAATATCAGATCTATATGTCAATGACAATCTATTAAGTTTTAATGAGATTAAGGAGGAGTTTAATATTGACTCAAAACATTTTTTCAAGTTTCTTCAGATAAGACACTTTATATCAAAGACTCAAAAATCCCTAGATCTGCCTAATCAGAACTCTTTGGAGTTGACAATTCTGAACCATTATGGAGCAGCAAGACTTATTTCCAGATTTTACCAAATCATCATAGCTGGAAGTAAAGAATCCTCAGAGGATAAAAGACGTGCATGGTGCATAGACCTTAAAGATGAAATTACTGTAGAGGAATGGAACAGTGTATGTTTACAATGTCACATCCAAACAATAAATACACGGTTCAAGTTACTACAATATAAGTGGTTAATGCGAATGTATATTACTCCTGAGGTACTACATCGTATCTACCCTAACACTCCTGATACTTGTGTTAAATGTGGCACCCATAAGGGTAGTTTATATCATTGTATTTGGGAATGTCCCATCATTCAAGAATTCTGGGAAGAGATTATCACAATCTTATCAAGGATAATAAATGAACCTCTTCCATCTTGTCCTAAACTTTGTATATTTGGACTCTTTCCAGAAAATTGTACACTTAGGAAGCATCAGAAAATGATGATCATACTGTGTCTCCTTGAAGCTAAACATAAAATTGCAATGTCATGGAAATCAGTTCACAGACCAAGTAAGGAAAGCTGGGTTGATGGGCTATTGCAGTGTATTGCTATGGAAAAACTGACTTACATAGTTAAGGGAAAATATAAGACATTTGAGAAAATATGGGGATCATTTATGGAATTTCTGGAAGGCGATGATTTCACAGTAACCCTGTAATCTGCTGTCACATGCTTGTCTGCTGTTTAAATTTCTTTTTTATTTTTATTTATTCATTCATTTATTTATTTTTATGTTTGTTTTGGTTTGTTTATCTGTTTTTCTTTCCCCTTTTTCCTTTTGAACAATTTTATTTTGGTGATTAGCATCTAAACGACTAAACCATGTCTTATTATCCCTTATAATTTGGAATATTATTTAATGATGGGTGTGCCTTTTTGTTCTATGTTATGTGTTGTATCTGAATTGTCTAATGTAATAATTGAGAAAAGTTAATAAAGATATTTCTCAAAAAAAAGAAGACAAGTACATTAGAGTCTGTAGTTTGAGAAATAGACGCCTCACAGGTCCTCAACTGGCAGCTTCATTAAATAGAACCCGCCAAATGCTAGTGTCAACATCTACGGTGAAAATGCAACTCCGGAATGGGCCTTCAGGACAGAGTGGCAAAGAAAAAGCCATATCTGAGACTGGCCAATAAAAGGAAAACATTAATATGGGCAAAAGAACACAGACATTGGACAGTGGAAGATAGGAAAAAAGTGTGGACAGTGGACAAACGAATCGAAGTTTGAGGTGTTTGGATCACACAGAAGAACATTTGTGAGACGCAGAACAACGGAAAAGATGCTGGAAGAGTGCCTGACGCCATCTGTCAAGCATGGTGGAGGTAACGTGATGGTCTGGGGTTGCTTTGGAGCCAAAGGTCTGCAATGCTGTAATTGCTGCAAATGGAGTATTCTTTGACGAAAGCAAAGTTTGAAGGAGAAAATTATTATTTCAAATAAAAATCATTATTTCTAACCTTGTCAATGTCTTGACTATATTTTCTATTCATTTTGCAACTCATTTGATAACTAAAAGTGTGAGTTTTCATCGAAAACACAAAATTTCTGGGTGACCCCAAACTTTTGAACGGTAGTGTATTGACTTATTTATTTGTATACCTTTTTTAATGCACAATGTCAATTTGTACAATGTCAATAAACAAAATCAATCAATCAAAAATCAATATTTTTATTACGTTTGTGGTTTATTACGTTTGTGGGAAGTTATTACAGTACGTTTGTGGGTGTTACAAGCCTATCTGATTTACTGTTGTAAAATTAAGGCAGAACTAAGTAGGCCAGTAGCGGCTTGTCAAAATTAACGCAGATTTGCAGATATCTGGGTTAATGGAATTCGCAGAGGGGTTTGAGAAGTTGTTGAGCGTAGTGACTGGGGGAGGGACCAGAGAGTTGTATGATTTTTTAATTTTTTGGCAAAGTCTCAGAATTACGTAGACTTGCCGACTGAGTCAGTCTTTATTTTTGTGTTATGAATGTTGGATGATGCCATGTCAAGCATGTTCATTGTGTGAAATTATGAATATTCTTACTTTTAAAATTACAGTTAAGGGTCACTGTTACTGTGACACACGTTATGTTACAACTACAACTAAAAACCCCAAATGAAAAGTAAAATGCACTCATAAGTAGTGAGTCACATTAAAGTCATTATCTCAGCTTAGCAGTGCTAGCCATAACAGGCTGATGGACAAGTTGAATGGGGGCTTACTGAGTTCCAAAAAGAGTCATTGGATTAAAGCAGCATAGTAGCATCTAAAAGGCACAAAAACCAACATTTCACAAAGCCTGACTGGCTGGCATTAGTGAACAATGCCATGCCGCAATAGGTTTTCTTTTATTTTGAGGTGGTTCCTGCACCAGCCAGATGGAGAGTAGGAATTACACTTGTGCTTACTAAAGCCAAGGCCTCAACATGTCTTAAGGCTGCCCTCCCACTGCTGGCTGAGTAGGGTGACCACCTGCTTATAACCCCAAGGGGGGACAAGGGCTATGTTTTGGAGGGACAAGGGGGGACACCGCCCCACCGCCAGACTCTTAGATAGAGGTTTACCCATTTGTAGCACATAGTACTTTAAATGGTATATCAATTAATATATACCTCATTTCAGGGTGGGTCTGGGGGTCCTTCACCAGAAAAATTTGTATTTCTTGGATGCAATTTCCTGCATTTGAACCAAATCTGGAGAGCCACTATCTGCTAAATAAAACTACAGATGTCTAGCCTATATCATACTTACCCAAGTAGGCTATATGCATTGAAAGAATTAGAATTGGGTATTAGGTTATTATAATAATAATAATAATAATAATAATAATAATAATAATAATAATAATAATAACAACAACTTTTTAAATTAGAGCTAAATGGAAGCCTAATATCTCCAACTGCAAATTCAGTAGGCTATCTGAAATCGATGGCTTGCCATAGTCTGAAATAAAAAAATTGCCATATTTACAGTAGGTGCGCACACTGGTTATAAGACAAAACATGCAGAAGTTCCTCTTGACTGTTGGCCTGTGCCTCATAATTATATTGAACATGTCCATCTTATTCCTGTAAGTTTTCCAGCATGATAGAATGTTTAAGCTACAGTTCGGGTTTAGGCATAAATTTATTTACCCTACTCTCGTTATCAGTCAGGGCAAGTGCGCGATGGAAATGATGTGGCTATGAAACGTCTCTTAACTCTGGAATATTCCTGTTAGGTAGGCTTTAATTCTAATCATCAAAATAAATATAGAAAGCTTTCTTATTAATAGCAGTATCCTATAAAAGATATGTGGCAAACAAGCTTGAAACTTGTTTTCACAGCGCAGCTTTTTACTATGGAAAATGCTTACTTGAGACACACTGAAATGCTTTCGATGCGTAACGTCGGAACACCGGTGTGCAAGACTTATTTATAGCTTATCGTTTATTTTTGTGTGGAGCCTATTGTAGGCATGTGTTTATAACCGATAGAAGTACAGTGATGCAAATGATTTTTTTCTACCTTGCACAGCCCAAATTTATCAGATGGCGGCTTGCAAAATTATTGGCTGGCTTTGCCGCAACTGACGCAACTGGTGGCTTCGGGGTCTAGCTGCAAGGGGTGTGTGTGTGTGCATGCGTGTGTGGATCCTGTTTTAGCACTGCAGTGGCGACTGTGCTGTGAAATGTCAAGTCACACTCGTTTGGCTATCTGGCTGGCCCGGGGAGAGTGACACCCCCCAGCAAGCATCAATTATGCGGGATACGTTCTGAATTTGCGGGACGGACAAATTTGGCCTCAAATGTTGTACGCGCACGCGCTACACAGGACGGTTGGTCACCCTATGGCTGAGGCACTACTCCAAAATATAAATTATTCACTCTTAGTGGGGCATATACCAACTTTCAAGACATCAGTCATTAAGCCATCTATGACCAAAACCTAACCTTGACCCTGATGTTCTGGCTAATTACATACATATCTAACCTTCCCTTCAAATCCAAAATACTTGAAAGAATGGTGTTCAAAACAAATCTGTAGCTTCCTAGATGAGAACAAAATCCAGGAAATCATCCATTCAGGTTTTAGAGCTAATCACAGCACTGAGACGGCCTTAGTTAAAGTCTTCAATGAATTCCTCCTTTCTATGGATAATGGTAATATATAATTTAACTTCATCTTAGTGCAGCCTTTGACACCATTGACCACGATATCCTACTACATAGACAGATATTCAGCAATAGCTTGGTTCAATTCTTACTTCTATGTTTGGTACAAATTTGTGCATGCACACAACATCTCATCTTGTCATGCCAAAGTTAAATATGGCCTTCCCCAAGGCTTAGTGCGAGGCCCCTTGTTGTTCCTTCTTTATATGATATCTCTGGGCGCAATAATTAGGAAACTTGGCATTGTTTTTCACTCATATGCAGATGATACACAGCTGTATCTCTCCATGAAGCCTAACGACTGCACACCAACAACACACTCAATGCCCATCTTGAAGACATCAAAATTTGGATGAAGTTATGATGATTGTGCCTAAACCATCATAATTTATTTAGGAGCCTCTCACAAGTAAAGAATCTTGGGGTAACTATTGATCAAGATCTCTTTCAAGATCAAGGTCTTTTTCTGAAGAGGTCCAGGTTGCCATGCTTGGCTCTTTCAAGGCAAGGCAAGTTTATTTAAATAGCACATTTTATACACAAAGGCTTTTCAATGTGCTGTAAAGAGTAAAAGCATAATAAAGACATTAAATAATTATGTGAAAAGTAAAAAACAGGGCAAGAATAAAATGGTAAAATTAAAGGTTAAAATATACAGAGGAAAATAAATGAGACTTTAGGAGAAAGCATCTGAGAACAGTTTAGTCTTAAGCCTAGATTTGAAACTGTCAACAGTAGGGACATTTTTTATTTCTTCTGGAAGTTGGTTCCAAAGTTGCACTGCATAGTAGGAGAAAGCGGCTTCACTACACTTTGTTCTGACAAAGGGTTTTTCCAACAAATTTTTATTTGGTGACCTGAGAGACCTGAGTGACGTGTGCTGCTGACACATGTCTAAAACAGGTCCAGTGCCATTTAATGTTTTAAACACAAGTAACAGTGTTTTAAAGTAAATTCTGTAACTTACTGGAAGCCAATGCAGGGACTTAAGAATTGGAGTAATATGGTCAGTTCTTTTGCTCTTGTGAGAACTCGAGCAGCTAGCTGCATTTTGGATCAGTTGATCTTTTTAGGAAGACATATAAAAATACCATTGCAGTAATCAACCCTACTGGAGATAAAGGCATGAATAAGTTTTTCTAAGTCCTTTCCTGACATACGACCTCTTAGCTTGGAAATGTTTTTTAGGTGATAAATGCTGACTTAGTGATTGCTTTCATGTGACTATTGAAGCTTATTGAAGCTGTCAATGACAACTCCAAGATTTTTAACAGTCTCTTTTGTGTTTTGTGTTTGAATGAGCCAGAGGCTGGCAATCTACCATACTAGATTGCAGTACATGCGCCTTGGTTACTGTATACAGCAGGTCTGTCTTAGAAAAAAAGTGATTTAACTGTATGAAACTTTATGAATGCTTAGGCTAACACTTTCATCACACAAAACAACAACAATAACCAAAAAAAACACAGCTCCCCCTTCAAAATGCAAGGATATCCAGAAGGAATTCAGAATTCTAGAAATTACTGTGCATGTGATGGAGGTATACATAAATAAATATTTCTCCCAGTGGTTGTGATATGTCCCTACTGTAATGGAGGAATGACATATTATGCAGACTTTGTACATGAAATCTGATTTTAGCCAATATGCTCAAATATTTTTTTTTCCACCAACTGTATTTATGTTCCTAAACTTCAACTTTGATAATTCCCAGTTTATTCCCGTAAATTCCCATGGAAAATTTCCAACTTTGTAAATTCCTGAAATTGTGCAGCCCTAGTCCCACCCACATTCGGACTGCTTCTGATGCCCCTGCTGCACTATGCCCCCTTCTCAAGTTGTCACTTGTCAGCATGGACTCCACACAATGTTATCCCTATGATCAGTTTCACTCCCAAAGTTTAAAAATTGTCTGCCTGCTCCTTCGCTGTTTAGACAGAAATTTATCATCTATTTATCTCCCTTCAGAACGCCATTCTCTTCTCTGATTGGCTGCTAGGTGGCCATTAATTCCAGATAACCGGCTACTTTGGAAGTAGTTCCAAAAAATAACTCATCTAATAACTGATTACCGTTCCATATGAATGCCTTTCAGAATGGTAACTATAACAACAATAAGCAACCTTGTAGATCTACTTTCAACTGAAAGTAGTACCCAAACCGAACAGGTTAGCTTCTTTTAAATTTGAGTTGCATATTTCTTTTACGTTTTATACACTTCTTCAAATATATGAGAGATAGATAGATACGGCAGATAAGCGGGATAACGACCTCCGAGGTGTCCAGTTATTCATTTCTAATTGTCTTGGCGGAATAACTCCGTCTCCGCGCTGCGCGCGTCGCCAGAGTTCTAGATTCCGCCTCGACAATTATAAATGAATAACTGGACACCTCGTCGGCCGTTATCCCTTACTTATCCCGATATGTTGTGGAACAGTTAGTTATTCCTTGCTCTTGTATTGGGTGCTCCTGGTGTTCAATTCTATTGTAAATGGCACTGTAAAAATACTAAATAATTGAATCGCAGAGTGAGATTGTTTATAGAGAGCCAAAGAAGTTATGGCTTCATCTTTTTATTTCAATGATTTCTGCTGAATATCAACACAGATTCTTTTGACTGAAAAGTAGTGGATATGAACGAGACATACATTCTGACTGGATATGTAATCCATACAATGTGCGCACAGCATAAAAGAATACAAAAGATCAAGATGGACTGCAACAAGCTTAGGACACATTTGTTTTACAGCAGAGTCTTCCCAACAGCCCAGCCATCTGCAGCAGAGAATTTACTCCTTCTGCCACCTTCATATGCGTGTAACCAATTTCCTGCAATAGAGAAGAAAAACATGAAATTATTAATGTCAAGGTAGGATGATCTCTATGATCAAGGTTTTTTGCTGTTGTGTTTTAACAGTTATAGACAAATTTTAAAACATTTAATACGATTTAGTGTTTTTGCAAGCTACACTATGAGTTTATACCATGGGTTTTCAACAGGGGGTCCGTGACGACATTCCAAGGGGTCTGTAACATGGGTACCAGTTACAACTTAGTGTGATTGAACTTGATATTTGAAAACTTTTGAGAAATAAGCACAGCTAAGCACTCCAAATGCAGTGTAAGAGTGAATACCTGGGTAAATGTGGTGATTGCACACACAAACTGCGTGTTTGCAGAACACGCCTTCAGTCTAACCTGTTAACATGTACATTCTAAACAAAAACGCACCAAAGCAGCGCCCGCGCTGCTCACGCGCTGCTCACGCACAGGTTTGTGTGTGAATCCGCCGTTAGTCATAATGGTGGTCTCTGGGACTGAACCAGTTGAAAACCCATGGGTTATATCGTTAGCATGATGTTACCTGAAAACTGCTGGATGATGCATTTTCCCAAAAAAGTTAGGGTTGGGGTAATGTGTGCCAAAGGGTAAGTTGTGACAGTGAGAAAAGCTCATCTTCACTTGTAAATATTTCAAAATATTTAAATATTCCGAATTATATTGTATTTACATTTAATGATCTATCTAAAACTAAGTAGAATAGTTAGACTTATCCTCCGTGCATGGCCTAGATCAGTGTTTCTCAAACTATGGGGCGGGCCCCACTAGTGGGGCGCAGACACATGGCAGGTGGGGCCCAAGACATCTCTTTGCAATCGACCAATGGCCTCACCATGCCCCCTGCATTCACAGCTATTCATCAGATATGCACATATGACAGTAAATTGAGCTTTCCAATGGTGTTATTTGCTAGTTACTATGATGAGGGGTTGAAGAGAAATTTGGCTTTGAATTAGTAACATGAAAATTCTAACATTGACAAAAATCCTGTACTCGAAAAGTATTCCTCACAGAGATATTGTGCGCAAATTGAGCCCTCCAGGTGGGGCGTGAAAATGCTCTGGGGAATGACAGAAAAAGTTTGAGAACCACTGGCCTAGATGAAAGATTTGCTGTTGTGAACTGATGCCCTGAAAATGTAGCTTATGGGAAAGCTATCACACTACATGGCCAAAAAAGTAGCTACACTACTGAAAAGCTATCAGATTCAGAAAATAGCTACACTACAGCCAAACTACTCAGAAATAGTTAAACTAGTAGCTTCATTACTTGTAGCTAGCTACTGCCCAACACTGCAGTATACCAATACTAGTAATAATAATAGCCTAACAATAATTGTATTGAGCTATTTACTTTGTTTCCAGTATTTTCAAAGTGCAATGATTTCAGTAACTGTGCTATTTGAAATTGTATTTGTACTGAATGGCTTGCCATTGTAAGGCCGATTGTGTCAATACATCTTGCCATAATATTGCAGACGGCAAGTTTAGACAAACATGCATTTTAACACAACTCAGTTGATCCAAAGCACTTTACAGTGGAAGGGGGGACCTCACTAACCACCACCAATGTGTAGCACCCACCTGGGTGATGCATGGCAGCCATCACAGTCGGCGCCAGAACGCTCACCACACACCAGCTTGAGGTGGAGAGTGAGGGAATGGACAGGAAAGAAGGGATGAATGAGCCAATTACAGTGGGGGGATGATTAGGGGGCCAGATTGAATGAGCCAGGTTGGGACTTTAGCACCGGGGAACTCCCTACTCTTTGAGACAAGTGTCATGGGATCTTTTATGACCACTGAGAGTCAGGACCTCGGTTTAACGTCTCATCCGAAAGACGGCCTCTCCTACAGCACAGCGTCCCCGTCACTGCACTGAGGCAATGATTTGATCTTTTGGCAAGAGGGAAGAGAGCCACCTACTGGCCACCCACCAACACCACTTCCAGCAGCACTATCCTCTGCATTTGAATAATGTAGCCTCTTTCGCTAGTGCAGAGAAAATGCATAAAGGCACCTTGGCATGGAGAATGCTGTTGCATGTGAACACTTCATTAGCTATGAAAAGTGCAGAATCTGTTGTAATCAGAGGGAGTTTTGCTATAGGGATATAACTGGCACCGAAATGGAGCCCCAAAATCCACGTCGTCATTCGGCCTGGTTACTACCGTTTGTGCTGGCGCTTGTTCCATAGTTGTACCGCATTTCGGTACCCAACCCTAAACCTTGCTGGTAGTAGCAAGCTGTACCGACGTAGCATGACGGCTATCGGTGACGATGCTAAGCCAAGATAAGTGCATCGGTCACAAATCATCCCACGTGATGGCCTAATAAAATATAACGGAATGCATGTGATGGCCTAATAAAATATAACGGAATGCATTTTAGAAATGTAGTGGAATAGAAAGTATAGCTGTAAAATGAGGCAAAGTAAAAATATTCATATTTTTACCTCCTCTAGTAAAGTACAAATATGTGAAAAATTTACTGAAGTACAGTGACAAAGTACTTCTACTTCGTTACATTCCACCACTGCTCATCATTCAACAGCACAAAGCAGCACACCACTGCTGAAACCACGTCGGAGAAAGAGTGTATGTACCTTTATAAACTCCAGTTTGAGATACTCAGGCATCGGAAAGGTCTTACACACTCTAAAGATGTTTCCAATAATGTCTTCTGGAGAGTAACCAAGAGACCAAAGCTGTTCTATGACCTGGAGTGGAAAAACATGTCAAAAAAACAGAAACTGAAGTAATATAACAGAATGATAACCATTCTCAGCTTTGAATAAAATTACCTTGTAAGCGTCATCAATGTTTGCATTGACACAGTGCTCCAACATGCTTTTAACAAGTAGAGGATGAGGCTCATCACAGACCTGTACAAAATGATAATTACTTTTTTTTGTTTTGATTAAAATCACCTTTTTTAAACAGGACACTGTACAGCAATTTAAAATCCATTACCTTGAAAACATTTTCGCTGTTGATAAAACCAAATCCTGCATATGTTGACTGGAGATTGTTAAGTGCCTGGGGGAAGACATCAAAATAGAAATTAGTAAACAAGCAACTACAGCATTTAATCGTACAATTTTGAAAACATTATCCACATGAAATGGTAAATCCATTGTAAATGCCAATACCAAACACAGGCACTTGAAAGTTTGAGAACCCCAGTTTTCTGTAACATGAATTTGTCACAAAATGAGATGTCATCTCATCTTGCTTTAATTGACGAGTACAGATTCTGATTCCAAATACACTCCACTAGGGCGGTCAATAAATATTCTAAAACTTGAATATATATTCGAATAATAGTAATAACAATAAAAAAAAAGAAAGATTTTTTTTTTTTTTGGCCAGAGCATACACATCATTAATATATATATATATATATATATATATATATATACATACATACATACATACATACATACATACATACATACACACACACAGAGAGAGAGAGAGAGAGAGAGAGAGAGAGAGAGAGAGAGAGAGAGAGAGAGAGAGAGAGAGAGAGAGAGACTAAATAAAATAAATCAGTGTAATTATCATTTTCTGTACTTTTTTGTACATGGCTTGCTTTTCTAACAAATTTGTGTAGGCTATGCCATTTCCGACCATTTAGGTTGAAGCTAATAACATTGTTTTAAACAGGGTTTTGGCACGATGATGTGACAGACAGACAGCATTCACAGTTGTTTTTTTGATGGACAGAATCATTCTCTTGTGCAGATCATACCTATTTGTTTTCATAAATACCCTAAACGAATTGTCAACCGAATATGATCTGCTACACCAGCCAGCCAGAGTTCTGTGATTCAATTAATGATCCCCTCTTCAGAAAAGTACAGAAGTTCCTTGGAAGTGGACCTATGGCTCTGGAATTGAATGCGTGATGCTGTGCGCTACCTACTGTTGCTTGAGACGGCGCTTCACCAAGAATCGGTGATGCTGAGTGCTGGCCACCTAGGCTATATTTCGACACGATATAAGAATGCCTCGGCCTTCAAGTCATAGATTTTTTTAAGTACTTCCATGGTTGCAAAGATGATTGCCTACAGAGAAGCAGATGTACATTAAGAATGGAGTAAGTTCGTGAATGGCCTCAGTCTAATAGCCTGGGCGAAAGTGACTGTTGACTATGTCATACAGTCTGGCCCAACGCAATTGAAATAGGTTTCCGTTTGGATATGACGTATTCCCTCGCCTGGCTCTCACGCCTACAACTTTCGCTTTCAGTATTAACAGATCTCTCGCAAATTCTGATCTATTTTGACATCGTAGTGGCAATAAATCCTCAAGATCATGGATGCTAATGTCATGTACCAATTTTGTAAATGTAATTCGAAAGTGGGGGAGAGAATAACAAACGCGTCCCTATCCTGTAGGACTACAACATCTTGAGACATTGTTCTAAACTGTGTGCTGATTGGCTAAACCGTAGAGTAACCGAGGGAAAGGCGGCAAGGGGGGTTTTGTCCAGACTACGTGCGGAGATAAAATGCTTAGCGGAGGTACGTAGGATGGGTCCGTGTATTTTTTCGTTCATTCATTATTCTATTTTGGAAGTCGCACGAGAAATGGATAAGGACTCGTTTATAGTGTTTTACGCTTGAATATCACTTATGAAATGGAACCAAGCACCATGTTTTGATATATTTTAGGAACTGAAAATGAAACGCTGAATCCTAGAAAAAAGAGAAGAGCAATAAAGAAAAGCGTCCATCTGAGTTGCGTCTTTGGTTTGTTAAGCACCCAGAATTCGGATGACCTGGAAGTAATTCTGGAAGTAGGCCCAGGTGGTTGAGTTTTTACTACATGGTTTATTTGGAGGCAAATGCCGACTTTGCAAGCATTGTTGCAACACTATTCCGGAACGTTGCTACACTTCAAAAGATGTAGTTCAGGGGTCTCAAACTCCCGGCCCGCGGGCCAAATCCGGCCCGGGCCTGGCTCAGATCCGGCCCGCGAGCTCATGGCAAAATTATAATGCAATCCGGCCCTGGAGAGAGGCGCACACATCGCGACGGCGGCGCACCCGTTCTTCTCCGTCACACTACTCGCGGAGTTTTAATCATACCGAAATAATAAGGGCATCATTGGAATCTGCATAAACTGACCTTTCCATCGGTGCTAGTAGTTAGATTCTGTGATGAGAACTTCGCGAGATAATTTGCGTTGAATATGTATTAAAATTATGATCACCAATACAGTTCTGCGTCCATGTCATACATTGTTCTTTGTGCAGTATCTCACGGATTCTTAACTTAACTATGACAAAACGCATATCAAAATAAACAGGAAATCCTACGGATTACAATGGTACATTGCAGTTGTCTTTGTGATTAGCGGTTTCCGAGTAATCCGATCTTGAAATCATATAACATTTCTGCATTGTCTTCAACAGTGTCATTCCAAAATAGATGAATTCTCTTCCATAGTGAAAGTTGTTTTTAGCTCCCTGTTTGACTAACTTTAAGTAACTGTTTGTCAGGACAGATGCTAAAAATGTTGTCTCAAGATCCATGTCTCAAGATCCAAATTAGCAATAAATTATATTTAATGTTCATAATTATGATAATAAAATATTGTCAGCACATATATTGTTGCAAATTGTTGCATATACAGAATACCTTCATGACTCTTAAATTACCAGATTCAAAACAATCTCCTATATTTAAAAGTGAAAATATTGATATTTGTTCTAGTAGGCTATGCATTCAATGATGTGATATAGGCCTAATATTGAATATCACATCTTTATATTACAATAAATAAATAATAATAATTGCAAAGGAAATGTGCAGGTCCTCGTTAAACATGTAAAACAATTGACCGCCTGAGGTGGCCCTCCAGTCAGACAATGTTGACCGTAGTGGCCCCCAGCTCATTTGAGTTTGAGACCCCTGATGTAGTTGATCTGTCATGAGTGTGCGAATAATATTTTTTGACGCTCACAACCTTGTAAGATGATTGCGTATATCCATAGCAAGCAAGCGCCACAAGCAAGTGCATGCAAGCGCCACCACAATATTTAGTAGGGACAGAGGACAGGAAGGGTAGACCAACTGTGATTGAGAAAGGATTTTGACAGCTCTGATTATCAGCATCTTCCATCAGCTTCCCAGCTCATCTCCAGCCTTTACATGTGTATTCTACATGGACTTCCCAACGATAATGCCCCAAATATATCAAAGAGAAATGTGTATTAAACGTGCGTAAAACAGTGGGATTAAGAGCAAGAGCGCGCGCTTCAGCTCATTAATAAACTTGCCAGTTAAAGAATACTCTTTTATTTTTCTGTTATGTCTCTGGCTCCGGCTACGTCTGGAGCGTATTTGCGTATGCCTCGTATGGTCACTAGCTAGACCTTTTCTGCTGCGAACTTTCCTTCCGGGTAAACGGAAAGGTCAGTCAAATGAATTTCAATAAATGAATAAACAAATACCACACATTGAAAAACGATCAAAAATGTTGTAATTTCTTCCATTACTATTATAGTATGAGACAACACATGCAGAAAACCAAATACAGCCATTTCTGCGTGTATGGCTTTAAACAAGACAAGAAGTTGCACCCTTTTTTCAATTTCATCTTTCATTCCAAAATAGAATAATGAATGAACGAAAAAGTACACGGACCAGGATGGCATCGCCAGGCTATCAGTCTAACTCCAAGCGCAAAATCAGAAAATTGGAATATTGAGTCATTGTTTAACATTTGTATTTCTTAACAGAAAACTTCAGGCTTACTCCATTCAAAGATTAAAACAAGCAAAAGTAAGTTAATAATTTTTCTGAGTAGCTTGACGAATGGATAATTGAAGTTTTAAGCCAATTTTTCATTCTTGGCAGGTAAAAGTCGGGGCCCTAAGCTACGGCATAACTTGCGTATGCCTTGGCCTGGCCCTGGCCTTGAAATAAAAATGAAATCCCAATATTTTTAATCTCATGGGGCTATCCTGAACACAACAAATATCCAATAATTACCTTCTGATTGCTTGTAGCCAATTCCCCCTCCTGGTAGCCTTGACATTTTGTTTCGGCAACTTATAAAATTTATTTTGTCTTGTTGGCATTAAGGGCAATTCAGACTGAAGATCCGCGACGAGACAACGCGGTTTTAAACAGAGTTGCGGCGGTGTGAATGAATCGTTGCAAGCCGTTGCATAAGATTAAACATGTCAAATCGCAGTTTCAGAGTTTTAGAACGTCCAGGTTTATAGAACGTTGCAGCCCGTCTCATCGCGGATCTTTGGTCTGGAGCTACCTTTACAGTTTAATAACAACAAAATTTGAGGGTTTTTTTTTTTCGTATAGAGGTAAAACAAGATAATGAATCTACTCTTACAATGCAAACTGAATGGAGCACCAATGATCAGCATGCCCAAAATTTTTTTATTACTTTCGAAATGATGACACACTGCTCAGTTGCTATACAGTACAGACCAAAAGTTTGGACACGCCCCCTCATTCAATGCGATTCATTTATTTCCAGGACAATTTATATTGTAGATTCTCACTAAAGGCATCAAAACTATGAATGAACACATATGAAATTATGTGATTAACAAAAAAGTGTGAGATTATGACAAACTTTTGGACCTGAACCCGATCACGATGGTTTGGGGTGAGCTGGACCGCAGAGTGAAGGCAAAAGAGCCAACAAGTTCTTAGCATCTCTGGGAATGAATAACTCTTGAAGACAGTTGGAAAACCATTTCAGGTGACTACCTCTTGAAGCTCATCCAAAAAATAAAAAGAGGACAAAGCACTTATCAAAACAAAAAAAGAATACTTCGCTGAAACAAGAATATAAAACATGTTTTCAGTTATTTCACACTTTTTTTTATTAAGTACATAATGCCATGTGTTCATTCATCTGTTTGTTTATTTTGTAGATTGTCACTGAAGGCAACAGTCATGAAGATAAAGTAAATAATTTAATGGGAAAGTGTGTCCAATCTTTTGGTCTGTTCTGTACATCCATGCCTTCTGAAAGTGTTCAGTCATTACTTTCTGCACGTATCTCTTCTGAACAATTTGGTGGTATGGATTGTCTTTCTTTAAAAAAATAAAAAAAAAACACACACACACCACCATGATCCCCTGAAAGAGTCTTGTAGGCAGATTTGTAAATTAACATTTAAAATTTAAAAACTACATGAACCTTTTAAAGCTTCATTAAAATTCAAACAAGCCAAACCTGTCTCATATCTCCTTGTGCTGTGAAGATGATTGCCTCAAGACCGTCATTGGTGGCAGTGAGTCTTTCCTTCTCCACTACCTCCATCAACCGCATCATGATCTGATCATCCCGCAGTTTTGTGTAGCGAAGGACTGCACAACGTGACTGAATAGGCTCTGGTGAAAGTGACATCAATTACCCTGGCAAGATTAGTTAAGTATTTATGCAGACGGTGGGCTTCATTTTTCATCACTAAAATAAAATATCCTCATCAAAAATAATAATAATACCAGTAATAATAAATAAGCCAACCTATAATCTTGTCTGATGCATTGCAGGCAAGAGCAAAGCGTGTGGTTTTGGAATAGATCTCCATGGTGCGCCTCAGTGCTTGCTGAGCTCCATCAGTCATGCTTCAGAAAAATGGAGAAAAAAAAATATATCACCATATTATAACGTATAGAGATACAGTAGAACGTTAACCCACTGGCAGGAACTGCAGTACTAGATGTATGCTATGGTCAGCGCTACTCATGTACTTTGTCAAAAAAAATCATGAAAAATGTTTTTAAGATAAAAATAAAACCTTCCCCACAATGTGCCAGGTGTACATGTTAATCCAGCTGAGGTGGCAAATCACGTTCTGGACCTCAAATATTCTGTAACTCAGCTACTTATTTTCATATAGGCATATGGTGCAAAGTGCTTGATACACAAAATACGTGGACATCTAACATAACAAGTAGTAGCCATAACCTCACAAAAAGGCAAATGGTCTGTAGGCTACCTAACGTAAGAGCAGAGAAAAGTCTCATATCAACGTGTGAATTATAAATTCAACCATTCTTAGCGTGAATTATAAATTTAACCATCCTAAGTCAATAGCTTTGAATGTAGTAGACTGGGCTACCAAATCCTAGTCTCCAATAGTCTGGAGCGCAACAACAAGACTGCAGGGAAGCCTAATGTACGTTAAATACATGCTGAAAATACATGCGGAAAAAAATAAATAAATAAAATATCAGGAACATGGGGTTTGCTTATAAAAACCCATAATTTTTGTTGCGTTCCAGTGACCGTTCAACTTACCAAGTCATGCTTGACTGCAAAAAACAACTTTGTTTCATCATGTCATATCAGCACGATTAGATCTGTATAACGGACATACTTGGTAGGTGTCTAGCCTATATGAAAAAGATGACCAGGGTAGGCGTGTATGAAAACAAGTAAGCCATTCCCCATTTAGAAAATAATTTCGTTTTGCCCACAATCACCAAAAGGGGTCATCACAAACGGGTCAAGTTATGAGAACGCAGACTTCTGAAATAGCCAATGTAAGGTCCTCTAAAATAACAATGTATTTTATGTCTTTTTCAAAAATGATGTCACTGGCACTAGGGCTGCAAAGGTGTCCAGTACTATCTGGATGATGTCATCGTGTATGGAAAGGTAAAGAAAGAACACGATGCCAACCTGCAAGGAGTGCTCGCCGCGATCAAGGAAGCGGGCCTCCAGATAAATGATCAAAAATGTCCAGTCCAGCCTGCGGTTCCTTGGGCACATGATTTCCGCCCAGGGTCTACAGCCACTCACAGAGCATGGCAGTGCCATCACTGAGGCTCCAGCACCGACAGAGGCTACAGCTCTACGCTCATTCCTGGGGCTCACAGCGTGGTACCACAACTATGCATCGCTTGTGGAGCCCATGCGAGCGTGCTTGAGAGAGGACACATTCCAGTGGACTGCAGCTGCTCACAAGAGCTTTGAGGCTACTAAGGACGCCATTGTGAACAGCTCAGCACTGTCCGTCTTTGACCCCAGCCTTCCCACAGACGCCTCGGACTATGGTTTGGGGGCGGTACTAACACAACTACACAAAGACGGTACAGAATGCACTGTAGCCTGTGCCTCACGTACACTCAACCCTGCAGCACGCAAATATTCCATTGTGGAAAAAGAGGCGCGGGCCTGTGTGTGGGCTGCTGAAAAATGGAGGACTTTCTTATGGGGCACAAGATTCACGCTGCGCACAGACCACCAGGCGCTGACCACCCTTCTTGCAACAAAAGGCCTGGGTCGCGCAGGAATGCGTATTGTGCGCTGGTCTGCGAGACTGCTATGCTTCACGTATGACGTGGAATACCGTCCTGGCTCACAAAACCAGGTTGCTGACTGTTTTTCCCGACTTCCCCTCCCAGCTGAAGAGGATACAGAGCTTGTTGCTCTGTTGGACACAAAACTGAAAGCTCTCTCAGTGAAGGAGTTTACCGAGGCATGTGAGGCGTGCCCTGAGCTCACTGCGCTTAGAACACAGATAAATAGGGGTTGGCCTAAGACTGCAAAGATCCTACCAGGTGAGCTCAAACCATACTTTGCCATAAGAGATGAACTGTCTATCCAAGACATGCTTATTTACAGGGGCCCTCACCGACGACTTGTGCCAGTTGCCTTGAGAAAGCAGCTGGTGGACCTGGCACACGAGACACATCAGGGGATTGTCCACACCAAGCAGAGGCTGCGGGACTTATACTGGTGGCCCGGTATGGATATGTCTGTGCAGGAGGCTATCCGTACATGTGGATCGTGCAGGCCCATTCCCCTGCCTGATGCCCCATGGCAGAAAGTGGGCATAGACGTTGTGGGTCCGTACGAGTCAGCGAGTTGGGACTGTCGCTATGCAGTGACGCTGGTGGACTATTATACAACATGGCCTGAGGTCGCATTCACAGATAGTGTCAACCACTGCAACAGTCCTTTCTATCTACTGTGTTTGCTAGGTTTGGACACCCAACAGAACTGGTGAGTGACAATGGAACTCAGTTCACCTCCAGTGATTTCGCCAAGTACCTTGCAGCGAGAGACATTAAGCACAGGAGTGTCTCTTTATTATCCGCGTGGAAATGAAGCCGTGGAGCGTTGGAACCGTGTGCTCAGAGACATTGTTATCTGCTGACCAAGAGAAAAGGCCATGGAAGCAGTATGTACAGCAGTGGCGGCTGCTGGTTTTTCAGATAGGGGAAGCTCAGATTGCGTGATCGGTGTTTTTTTATTTATTTATTTTTTCCATTTAAACTATTTAATTCTGTTTTTAATGTCATGGGCTGTCACATATGTCAGGTTTGTTTGTTCTATTGAAATATGCATAATTTAATTGTAATAATGGAGATCCAGTTGCATTTGAATGACAACATAGGCTACACTATATTGGCTTAAACTATTTAAATTATTCAGATGCAAAACCCTCCCAAGTCAATTTGCAATGAATTTACAGAAATAATTCCCTAATAACTCCTTTAAACATGCTTTATTATTGGAGCCATATTATAGGGTTCTCTTTTTCAAGAGGTTAAAATAATGTCTGACCTCAAAACACACATCTCTAAAGAAAATATACATCTCTCCACTTCTGTTTTGGTCCCCTTCTCTTGTCTCGTTCATGATGAGCTGCTAGTTCTCGTTTCAGAGCTGGCCAATGAGAACGTAGTAACCATAGCAACATTTGTTTACAGATCTCTTGCCTGAATATTTAGCTAATCACTATCAGACGAAGATTAGCTATCTTTGCTAGCGCTATTAAGTAGTGACAGAGGCAAGAATCACTGATGAAAATCAAAAGTCACTTGTGAGTTTGTGTGTACATCAATCAATGAACCAAATAATAGAGAATAAAATCATGGGCATGGGCAAAGTATTATTAATAACGATAACACAGACAGAGAGGGTAGCCTTCCAAACAGGAACAGTGTGAGAGAGACAGAATGCCAATCAAAGAGGTCCAAATATCTTGTCAAATCATGAAATGGAAGCTCGTTGTCCGAGCCCGCCCTCTCCCATTGACTCCAAGTGAAACATAGCTTCCCTGGAAATGACGTTTTTTTCGTATTTTTGCCGAATTAGCCAATAAACTCGAGTTTGACTTCAAATTGAGTTTCTATGGGGGTCTATGGGGAGATGACAACAGCGCGTCAATGGGATCTCTATGGCGAAACTTACATGAGTTTAGAGACCCGAAATTACATTTCTGAACAACGAAATCGAAACAGTTTGAAACGGTGTTGATATTAATAGACAATACAAGTGACTGACACGCGTTTAGCATGTTTTATTAATAGTTTATGTACGATCTTTTTGGAGAAATTTTAGGGGAAGCTGAGGTTCCCTTGCTGTCTTATGATAGCCGCCTCTGATGTACAGGACTTCTTACTTACCTACCGTGCTACTCCACATAGCACCAAAGGTGTGTCATCGCATTAACTCATGTGCAACTGACCAATGTGTACCAAAGTGAACATTGGTCCTGCTCCCAAACGTGATTCACTGCCAGAGGAAGAGCTGCGCAGCCGGGTGGCTGCCAAACAGGAAGCATCAAAGACTTACACTGATGTGAAAAGGGGAGCATGTGTGCCAAAGACCAGAGAAGGAAGTTTAGTCAGAGTAAAGAAACCTTTCCATGTGAAAAAGGGATTGTCTAAGTTCCAGAGCCCTACCCGAGTGATTCGCAAAGCTGGTTCGAAGGATGGGCGTACATGGAACGCTGCCCACCTATCTCTGGTCCCTGAGACTAGAGGAGACACGGAGGCAGGCTGTGACCTGCCCTGCCCCCGACTCTGTGGAGTCGGCTCAGCAGCCTGAGCCGCCCCGACAACCAGTGAGCACTGGTGTCATGGAAAGACCTGTGAGAGTGAGACAGGAGCCTGCTTGGCTTCAAGAGTATGAGCACTAGTGGCTTATGCTAATGGACGGTGAAGTGAAAAAAAAAAAAACAAATGAGTTATGTGAAACAAATGAGTTGAAACAATGAGTGAAACAATGAGATGTGAAAAAAAGGAAAAAAAAACAAAAAAAAACAATTCTGCTGTTAACCACTGAATGGAAATTAATGTTTATTTGTTAAGGTTGATCTTACCAGGCTGTTGATGATTTAAATGCCTATGAATGCAATTTTGAGTTTACATTTCCAGTGACAGGTTTAAGAGTTTTCCTGCTCTACACGCAAGGTGACAGTGAAAGTAAAACTGTTTGAGTCATTCTTCTAAAGTAAAGTTTAAATGTGGATGCTGATAAAATGCCACTTGAGTTATAGTACAACGGAGTTAGAATTATTACTGTACTGCTATTGTTCTATGGTTGCAAGTAAGCTTCTTAAGAGAGGGGGATGTTGTGTATTCAGGTTGTGCAGTTCCTGCCATTCCACCATGCCACTAGGTGGCGTACTGAGCTAGTCCATTCATGTACTGTGGAATATGTTTACTCATAGGATACAGAAGAATAAATGAAGTTATGAACGTTAGTGTGAACTTACACCGCTCATCTCCCGTCTCATTATTACTTTAGATTACAGTCTATACTAGTAAATTCAAGTCTGGTATAAGACACCCATAGACACAAAAATCCTATTTCTCTTGCATATCCGTTCTGGCAGGGTCGGCACGAGCGGTGGCATTTTATTAAAAACATTGTAGTGTCTTGTCTGTCTCGCGCCTCACTTTACCGTTGGTTGGATTAGTGGCGTCACTACAGTAATGGTGGTAACCAAGTAGATAAGACCATTTAAACAGGTACGTGATAGGGAAAAAAAAAAAAAAACATTTTTAAACATTGGCTCTTGCGGTGTGTTTTTAGTTAACGTTTTGTCACAGCGAACCTCGTTGATCGGTTTCAAACTTTGGTGGAGTTGCTAGCGTACCGCTAACGAATCTAACGCTAGCACTAACATTAGCTAGCTAACTGTATGCCTAATCCAACATTTGAACGGGATAACGTTGATAGCTTGTCCAACATAAGGTAAGGAAATAATAACATAGCTCTATATCTGCTTGCTTTCATTTACCATGAATATCGATAGGTTTCAAACTGGGAAATGTCTCTATGTTATGAATATAACTAGCCAATGCTAGCTTGCTTCCAACCTGTCAACAATTTTCACTTAGCTTCAAGTTCTTTCTCATGTGAAAGGAATAATTAACTGTCTGGTGTTGTAAAGATATGCAATAGTCGAATTTAATGTTGTCTGGTCTTAAACAGATGCAGAGACAGATGAATGAAAGTGCGTGTGCATGTATATCACAACAACTGAACCACAGTACATCTCTAGGTGGAAAGCGCCCCTCACCCTTCAGGTAAAAAGCGTCAATGTTCTTACAAACTTGTATCTTAGGCACATAGATAATTTCTCATCATGTAACAGTCCATTAGACACAGATAATTTCTCATCATGCACCAGTCCAACATATCTTATAAACTTGCATCTTAGGCACATTATCTTTCAAACTACTCTCAAGCACTTCAATAACTAGCCTATTATTGACTTCATACAAATACAATTAACAATCTCTGGTTGTCAAAAGTGAGCAAGGTATGTCTTTTATAGTGACTGTTTTGTTTGATCTTTGTTTCCAGGTTATACAATGCCTTGCTGTGCAAAGTGAAGATGCAATTTGTCACTATTCACACCATGGTATGCTGACCCTAATAGAATGGCATGCACCAGAGATACCATAATCAATGATGATGTAAATATGAAATTATCCTTATACCTTAACTTTTAATATTTCACATTATTTCATTGTAACATTTTAAAATTCTCAGATGCAAGACTAAACTCACAAATATTTTTTTGTCTTTCTGTTTCAGTGTTCAGTTTGAAGGCCTCGACATTGCCATATCGAACAGCAAGCCTTGAAGAGCCTCCAACAAAATGGGAATAAATTGGGTAAGACTCAACATTACACAACTGCCGTCATCTCAAACAGAGTGTAGACTATTAATTTACAGATTTTACATTAAGCTCAGAGGCCTTTTGATATTATAGACTAGCCTTGCTTGTGCGACATTGACATTATAGACTAATGTCTTGTATTTCTAATAAGACTAGGCCTAAGTTGCTGTGTACAAACAAAAAAAAAGTGTATGTCTTCTCATCCATCCTTAAGTATGTTTAAGTGTTGGTTGTTTAATATATTTATATTTCAGATCAACATGATGCCCTATGTGTGGAAGGTGAAGAAGTCAGATTCCTGGACTTAGCACAACGTCTAATCTTCCCTGTGAATGTGGCTGAGGAGACAGCGGTGTAATTCATGAGAAGTCAACTTAGAAATACAGTTGAAATTCAGGGCATCAAGTCAGTATACCTTGCCCTTGTGGGGAGGGTCTTGTGTGCGAGTACCCATGCATATGCTGCTTTGCACACTCAATTTGTCATCTGCCGGTATTATTGATATGATTGGCCATGAGCTATGTACAGATGATTAGGTGTTAGACATTCATTGTGCACAATAAACGGCTCTGGACAATCATAAACCATGATTCATCTACTATAGTAGAGCAGATTAGTGACTTAATCGTTCACTTTGGTATAAAAGCATGAAATTTGGCACAGATACTCTCCAAGGGTCACTTTTTGGAAAAAAAGCGTTGGCCACGCAAAATTTCAATATGGCGACCATTTTTTCAAGATGGCCGCCACTGCTACTAAATGGTTAGTGTAGAAACCATTTACTTTGGTATAAGAACATGAAATTTGCCTGACATACTATCTGAGGGCCACTGTTTAGGAAAAAGGCCCTATCCACCAAAAAATTCAATATGGCGGCCATTTTTCAAGATGGCTGCCATTGTTACTTATGGTTGGAATAAAAACCATTTACTTTGGTATAAGAACATGAAATTTGGCTGAAATGCTGTCTGAGGGCCACTGTTTTAGAAAAAGGCCCTGGCCACGCAAAAATTCAATATGGCAGCCATTTTTCAAGATGGCCACCATAGTGTAAAAGTTGTTTACTTTGGTATAAAAACATGAAATTTGGCAGAAATACTGTCTGAGGGCCACTGTTTAGGAAAAAGGCCCTGGCCACCCAAATATTCAATATGGCGGCCATTTTTCAAGATGGCTGCCATTGTTACTTATGGTTGGAATAAAAACCATTGACTTTGGTAAAAGAAGATGAAATTTGGCTGAAATACTGTCTGAGGGCCACTGTTTTGGAAAAAGGCCCTGGCCACACAAAAATTCAATATGGCAGCCATTTTTCAAGATGGCCACCATTGCTAATGCCACTTTTAAAGTTGGTACATACTGTATACAATAAATCATGGTCCAGAATCACATATTATCTATTCACATTTGCAACAGCAAATTTCTGTGCATCTGAAACCAACCAGTCAGCAGGCCTCTGCTTCTGGCTGTCACTTGGTTGCTTGACCCCATATACACCATTTCCAGTATACAGTACATTGGTATGTCTGTGTTTGCCAAAACCACAAAGAGAAGCCTGGTGAAAATGTTGCATGAACATGTATGAGTATCTCATATGACCGGGTGCTAGAGCTATCGGCTCAACTTGGAGATGCCACAGTACACAAGTGTGTTGAGGAGGGTGTGGTCTGTTCACCAGTGCTACAGAAAGGGCTGCTCACCACTGCTGTCATTGACGACATTGACCACAACCCTTCTCCAACAACTGCTACAACATCATTCCATGGCACCTGTGTGTCTGTGTTTCAGCATCCGATAAAAGAAAACAATGGTGAGAAGCGTTGGCAGCTTAGGTTTGAGGCAGAAAAGGGTCAAGTCTGTGACAGAACTTCCAGACCACCAACATTTATCCTACTTCAGGTCACAACTTGCCTTTGAGTATGAGTGGCTTGAGAAAGTAAGAGTTGTGGAAGAAATAGGTGATGCAGTGAACCTTACATGATCAGCCCACCATGCCTCATTAAGGCCAAGTGCATTTGCTTTGCAAGTGCATATTGGCTGGTCGGCTGTGGTGATGGGTACTTGACCTGGGCTAAGATATGGCACTATATCTTGCACTTTCTCCATCACATGCTTGACGGTAGCAACAGAGTAGGCTTGGTCTCTGAATAAGGGCAAGAGCAATGTGATGCTTATATTAAATTCTGGGCTCCTCTTTAATGAGGCATGGTGGGCTGGCCATCACCTACAGTACAGTATGTCTTCCACAACTCTTACTTTCTCAAGCCACTCATACTCAAGGGCAAGCTTTGGCCTGAAGACAGTGGTGACAGGATTTGGTACTGGGCTATTTGGTGGAACTGGATTCTTTGTCTTGAAGAAAGCAGGATGAATGTTGGTGAAAAAGTCTGGAAGTTCTGACACAGACTTTACTTTTTCTGGCCCAAAGCTGCCAACGCTCCTAACCATTGTTTTCTTTTGTCGGATGTTGAAAAACAGATACACTGGTGCCATGGAATGATGTTGTAGCAGTTGTTGGAGAAGGGTTGTGGTCAATGTTGTCAATGACAACAACCCTTTCCGTAGCACTGGTGGACAGACCTCACCCTCCTCAACATACTTGTGTGTACTGTGGCATCTCCAAGTTGAGCTAATATCTCTAGCACCCGGTCATATGAGATACTCATACCATGGTCATGCAACATTGCCGAAACCAGAAAAAGAAGCCTGGTGGAAAACACAGGCATACCAATGTATACTGGAAATGGTGTATATGGGGTCAAGCAACCAAGTGTCAGCCAGAAGCAGAGAGTCCTGCTGACTGGGGATGGAAAAAGCTTGCTGAACAATGGGAGGTCTTCTGGACTGCAAATGCACCAATTGTACAAAGTTGTGAACAACTAGCCAAGTGTGGCTGCAAAACAGAATGCCAGGAGAGATACACATGTTTTAAATTGGGTTTCAGATGCATAGAACTTTGCTGTTGCAAATGTGAATAGATAATATGTGATTCTGGACCATGATTTATTGTATACAGTATGTACCAACTTTAAAAGTGGCATTAGCAATGGTGGCCATCTTGAAAAATGGCTGCCATATTGACGTTTTGTGTGGCCAGGGCCTTTTTCCAAAACATTGGCCCTCAGACAGTATTTCAGCCAAATTTCTTGTTCTTTTACCAAAGTCAATGGTTTTTATTCCAACCATAAGTAACAATGGCAGCCATCTTGAAAAATGGCCGCCATATTGAATATTTGGGTGGCCAGGGCCTTTTTCCTAAACAGTGGCCCTCAGACAGTATTTCTGCCAAATTTCATGCTTTTATACCAAAGTAAACAACTTTTATACTAACCAGTTAGTAGCAATGGTGGCCATCTTGGAAAAATGGCTGCCATATTGAATTTTTGCGTGGCCAGGGCCTTCTTCCAAAACAGTGGCCCTCAGACAGCATTTCAGCCAAATTTCATGTTCTTATACCAAAGTAAATGGTTTTTATTCCAACCATAAGTAACAATGGCAGCCATCTTGAAAAATGGCCGCCATATTGAATTTTTTGGCGGATAGGGCCTTTTTCCTAAACACTGGCCCTCAGACAGTATGTCAGGCAAATTTCATGTTCTTATACCAAAGTAAATGGTTTCTACACTAACCATTTAGTAGCAGTGGCAGCCATCTTGAAAAAATGGCCGCCATATTGAAATTTTGCGTGGCCAGCGCTTTTTTTCCAAAAAGTAACCCTTGGAGAGTATCTGTGCCAAATTTCACGCTTTTATACCAAAGTGAACGATTCGGCCAAAAAATGGCATTAATCTGCTCTAC